>CM061534.1:85782813-85867270 GCA_030545055.2 Neoaliturus tenellus
GGAGCTCCTCCATTAGGGTGTAATGACTCATGTAAATGTGTGTTAGGTTTATATTTGCCAATTTTAATTGTTTAGCCAGTTCAGTTTCCCCTGACCCAGAAAGTAAACAACTCCCAGTTGGTAGTCGACATCCAACGGGGTTCGGTAAATGGAGTAGAAGAAAATATTTATGACACTGGGCTCAGTCAGTTACCTTCGACTGATGTCTAGACTGAGGACCTTAGACTGAGTGACCTTAGACCTTAGACCTAAATAGACCATTCAAGCCGAACCAAAGTTGAAATCAGTTTGAGTACAAAACTCAATCAACCTAGTCCTAGCAACCATAACTGTTAAGTGAAAAAAAATTACATTACAAGATTACTTCCTAGTCCTGCTAGCAAAATGCAATACATCTAGGCCTACTACCCACAGCAGCACGGGGAAAAGGTGTCAAGCAACGTTACATATTTGGGAAGGTAAAACTAAGTAACTTCTAATTTTAAATTTATATTCTTTGAGATGTTATGAAAAATGTGAATTTACCGAGAACAAAGCGTTTTGTCATGATTACTTTTTCACGTTTTTCGTGATAGCCTGTCTCATTATATATCCCTGCTACGATACAAGGAGAGAGCTCAATTTAGTTGTTTATTCTCAAGATAAGTTATTAAAAAAAATAATTTTACGACAGAGGCATTATTAACCCATTTGGACTACAACTTATAAATTTTAACACATTTCAAATTGTGTTTTACATGGACATTTACATCCCTATACGGGAGCATGCTGTGTGCAGAAGTACTGTAATCGTTTTCTTTTATACCTACTTGTAAGCTAATTTATAGACGACGGGGATAGCAAGCATGTATTTTTTTATCGGTTACTTTTATAGAAACAAAGACACGGCAAGAGATAATTTATAAGTCCTACATTGCTGGACCTCTTACGTTCGAGGTGACCCTTGAACATAAGAGAACGGTCGAGAGATACTCACGGGTACTTGAGGACTTCGTTATGCTTAAGAGGGATACCATCAAAGATATTTCTTACTTAAGATAAGTAAGAATTCCACTTAAACTAGGTACGCGACTTTCAAATTTTAAGTCTTGAGTCTTTTCGTAAGATTTGCAAACAGTAATGTTAAAAAGAGTTAAGAAAATATACCAATTAAAACGTAGGCCTACTATGATATAGTTTTCGTGGAGAGCATAAATTTACAGAATAATTGTATCACAGGTGCCGGTAATATAGAATTAGATTGATAACTAATGTGCCTTCAACTGTTTGATGTTAACGGAAGAGTCAAAGAGTGGTTTGTTAAAATACAATGATTAACCATGTACGTTATTTATTTTTTTTTTAATGATTTCTCTTACTATCAAGGTGAGAACCAGGACTAGTATCTGTTCATCATCTTTCTAGCTCTCAAGCGGAGTCAACGTACAAGTGCTGGAAAACATTGCTTTTCCCATTTTATTATTCTACGAGTACTGCGCTCCAATGTAGCTGAAAAGTGTGTCTCCAAGATTTATGTTCAATAAATTACGGCCTTATAATTACATTGTCTAATTAAGAGCCGTTTTCTCGAAGAAATTTCAAACCTTAACTCAAGTTAAAATCAAAATTGTCCATATGTTCAACATTAAATTAAACCAAGTAAAAGTTACGTGTTTGGAGAAACCGGTCCTGTGTAGTACACCTATGGAATCTCCTCTACCCGACGTTATATGCAATATTATGCTCGTATGTTAAGGCGGAACCCTGATGAAATTTCGCAAAACCGTTTCTTAGTGAGCACCTAGGCAAAGAGGAACTTCCATCCCAAATTGCAACCCTGAAGGTCCTATAGTTTTGGAGATTCGTTGTTTCCTAGATTCGTATTTTAAGTGCTCCCTAAGAATAAGTTTTATCGAAATTCCGAACTCGCGTGGGGCGGAGCCCTGTTGGAATTTCGCAAAACCGTTTCTTAGTGAGCACCAACGGGTAAAAAGGAACGTCTACACCAAATGTCAATCTTTCAGGCTGGCTAGTTTTGGAGATTCGTTGTTTCTTTGGGTTTGTATAATTCCCCATAAAAAAATAATATTGCAACGAAATTTTAAGGTCTTAGGGGTCTCCCTGCCAGAGTTTTGAAAAACTGATTCTTAGTGAGAGTTTTTGAGCAAAGATAAACGTCCATGCCAAGTTTTAACCCTCTATTACAGTTTTGGAGATTCTCTGATACGTGAGTGAGTGGCATTTGACAAATATACCTATACATATATATGACAATGAACGGATGGTGTCTTTGGCTTCTGGATACCTCAAAATGAAAAAGTAACATGGTCCCGGACTTAGGTCTTACCATGGCTACTATACCGTAATAGCGTATTCCCTTCAGAGAAATTCGCTAAAAAGCAGTTTTTTTTTCAACCGAGATAAATAGGCCTACAAATTAAAATATGTAGCTTCTTAATACGTACATCGAAAAAGGTCATCGAAAAATCAAAAATTATTGCCATATAATGGCACCAAGTACCGAGTATTTTTTCATTCCATGTCATCTTGTTTGTTTAATTTTTCGTAGCCGTTCCTAACAGCCGTTGTTTCATAGTTTGCCACTCGTATAGTAGTGCAGTAAAGAATGACTAGCGGCTAGCTGTAACCCTACATGATATAGTGGGGCCGACGCGGTGGGATTATTGAATTACAAATGACTCCTTTAGCCTTCTGCCTCGTATCTCACCGATAAGCCGCTAGATGCGGTCCACTAATGCACTTCTACTGCACTGTCCGCTGTGTTACTATGTTGAGTCCGGTAATGCATGACTAGCGGCTAGCTGTAACCCTACATGATATAGTGGAGCCGGTGCGGTGGGATTATAACATTACAAATGACTCCTTTAGCCTTCTGCCTCGTATCTCATCGATAAGCCGCTAGATGCGGTCCACTAATGCACTTCTACTGCACTGTCCGCTGTGTTACTATGTTGAGTCTGGTAATGCATGACTAGCGGCTAGCTGTAACCCTACATGATATAGAGGGGCCGACGCGGTGGGATTATTGCACTAGAAATAATACAAGAACTATTGGATGGTCAAAATAACTAATCGTATTATGGTTCCTGCAAGTTAAAACACTGAACGTGAAAGTCTATATGACCATTCATATAAGAACAATAAAATGTTACACAGTTAAAAAATTTTTTCCTCCACCTACTAGGCCTATCTAAAGCCGTATTTTACTCCTTGGAATAGAGAAGTAAAGTACTAATTTCTATCCCATGTGACTTGAATACTTAATCTTTCTACCTAGGGAAAACTCGAGTTTTTTCGTACCACGGGGCTAAAGTTAGTTACATAAGAATAACATTAAAAGAGAGATTAAAAAGAACATGAGCCACAGTCAGCTGTTACTTGTATTTGTTTCGTTACTCATTGTTGACTAATAGCAGCTGTAGCTCTGTAGCTGCTGCTCACCCACTGCTGACCATTCAGTCAGAGCTGCATCTCTGGTATACTAGAGATGGCCGTGGCAGTAGTATACATGTTTGTTTACTACATTTTGCTTGGGTAGGCTATTAACCTAAGAAGTCCAAAACATAAGTGTAAAACTTTTGACTAGGCTTAAATTATATTTTGTTTTTTTTCGTGTTCTTTAAAATAGATATGGCCCATGATGAAAGGACTACATAAAGTAGTCCTTTATTTTATTTTTTTATTTTTTGTTTTATTTTTATTTTATTTATTTATTTAACGGCAACCGCCATTTTATAAAAATTGTACATGATGGTATATACATGTGTCAGATTCCTTAAAAACCCCATTTATGCATAATTTTAGAAAAACAATCGAGTTTCCAATAATTACTTAATTTACTTAAAGGTTTGCTTTTATGACGGGGTTAATTTACTTATTTTACTTCCCGTATTACGCTACTCCTTGAGAGAAGTAAGAAAATTGTTTTGTTTTGCAAACTTTATACTTATAATGGCATTAATAGTTTATAATACCATAATAAATAACTCAGCTTCACGTTTTATATAACATATTTATAATTTTCCCTTTGAAACTCTCATCTTATGCAAATTAATTTACTGCCGTCACATAGCTCACACACACTTATGCATCCACCTTGTTGTACAAACATCATTACCGTAACGCCCGAGTGGCAAGTGGTGCGCCCTAGCGGCGGCGGTTATCGTTAAGATAGCGTCCGTCTCACCTTATTGTAAGTTACAGGCCACGTCCCGGCCGTGATTAGCTTGTAGTCTGGCTGCGTTTCCCGCATACTAAACGCTGTGTACCTACAATACACTTCGCCCGGCCAAACTTTTCCGATACAATATTTCCATTCTCTATATGACCCACTTAGTAACACTTGTCGCTTAACCCTTTTGTATAGGTTGGACGATAACTTGCATCTGCCGGTGCATTTTCCAAGAATGCATAGAAGAAATATTGCAGCAAACTTTGTATAATATTATTTGGTAATGTTTAAAAAATACTGAGATACTATTTTTTACCTTTTTCAGGTAAATGTCACCAACTACGGCAACAGTTTATTTATGAAGATTCGTTATTGTAAGTACAAAAAATTAAGAAAATATTTTGAGTTTGAAGAAGGCGAGCTGTCTATTTTCGAGGTGAACAAATATAATTTAAATGTAAACTTGAAGTGGAAAAATCGCTCTAAAGATGGTTCTAAAAATGTCAGTTCTCTAGGGGCGTTTGCTTGTCTGTGACGACAACATCAAGTTTTATGACGTTTTTATGTCTAATTTTTTATATCCTTTTGATTTTTAGTGAAACTGAACAACGTGGGTAGGCCTATATTTAAATAATATAATAAATGGCGAGTACTGCATTTCTAAACCAACACTTTCTTTAAATTTTTGTCTTTTCCTCTCTATAGAATTATTTCCAATATTCATAATGCAGAAAAAACTCTAAAATTTTCTGTTCGAGCCATTCCACCTTTCACTAGTCGTTATATTGCCACGTCCTCTGGGTTGAATTTTTACCGTGACAACTTCCACTTTGCCAAACTAACGTCTCGCTTGTAAGTAGTTATCCTTTTACCTCAACATTTGTTTCACCCCCCCCCCCCCCCCACCCCCGGACGCGGTGAGCGGCTCTCGAGCCTCCTCCGTGCCGTGATCGATAGCCCCCGTGTTGTCGCGAGGGGCCGGAGGGGGCTGGCGAGGGGTTGCTGACGGGGCGCCGCTCGAGGGCGCTTCATTATCTGTTAACCGAGCAAGTTTCGCACGCGGTCAAGTGGCCGGCCAAATTAGGCGTGCTCTCACATATCACGACGCTGCGAGGGCGGAAGCACATCCAGCACATCCAATCTGTCAAGGTCATGCCAACGTTGTAAATGTACACAGTTTCGCCGATTAGGTGTAAGTTTTTGTCGATGTCACCCGTTATTTTATAACTCTTTTCGTTTTTATTGCGTGAAATCCCTACTATTGCCAGCAGGAAATTGCTCTATAAAATATTTTAATCGACACTTTTTGTTAGACTTTATAAATTAAGAAAATATTTTACATAACTGTCAGTTTTACTGGTATAGTTTTATATTGGTTGGTAAAGATATTTAGGTGGGACGTTTGTAGCCTGTAAAAAGATTGTGGTTGCGCCCATTAGGTTTTGTCACTCAAGAAAAGTAATATGGAAAATCTTATATTTCATTAATAAAAGTTAAAATGAAAGTTCCAAATTTGGAGAAAAAAATACTAAAGTAAACCTTAAATTTACTTGCAGTTATGTGAAACTACTCATAACAAAAAGCATGAATAGATAAGCGATCTAGTACCTATACTCTAGGGGAAAAGTAATATTACTTCAATTATTTTTACTAATCCTTCTCTACTACTGGCCAGGGTCCACAGCTAGCAGCTGTCTGGCGGTGGCCGAGGGGGCGCGGGCGGCCCTCCTATGTCCCTTCCACCGGCGCCTTGGCCGCCCTCCAACACCCTTTTGCTACTACTGACGGTGCCCTTCCCTCCCATCCCTTCACAGTCGCTTTGATTTATACTACCTCCACCGAACACTCCACTACTTTGGGTTGCCATTTGGAACTATTTCCTCCATTTTATTTGCTGGTGGATGTAAACTTTTTCCAGATACCGAAATAGATCCGTAATATAATATTGTAATAACTTTGACTGAAATTAAAAAAATACATTTCGAGGCGAGGTGATAGCTAATTGTTGTACAAATTAATATAAATAGTATATTTCATAACAAGAGTGGAAAGTGTCTTTTCCGGGCCGAGATCGAGTTTACGCGCGAGGCTTTAGCCGAGGGCGGAATTTCGATCAAGGCACGGAATAACACTTTCTACTCGAGTTATGAACGATATTTTTCATCACACTGTAGATAATTAATAATAGTAATTAATTAAATAATGCAAGTTTAAGAAACCACCTATGGATGCTCAATTGATTTCCGCAGTACAATGAAAACAGTGATTCTGTTTTACACAGCTGATTACATTATGGAGAACAGCTGATTTAGGGAATAATATACTCTTAGCACTGCTAGCGCTACTTGTGTCAGTAATCATAACTAATTACTAGTGTGGGAAAATCAACACCTGATTTTCCCTCTCTAGAGAGGGAAAACGGTTTTTCTACACTCTCAGCTGGTGATGAATATAGCTGTTTCCCGTACAGTGTGATGAAAAATGTAGTTTTTATCTTGCGTGTGTCTGTTTAGTTACAAGAATTAAAAAGTAGAATTTTCACTAAGAAAATTGGTGCATTTCAAGTTATGTGGTACCAAAATACAGGAGGAGGGACATTTAGCCTGACGAAAACTAATAGTTGTCACTCAACAAGAAAAAGACAAGAAAAAGTAAAAGGCCTATTAGGCCTACGTCAGTGCTTTCTTTTTCTCTACAAATAAATAAGATATTGAGTAGCCTAACAATTATAGGATAACAAAACAAAGATTAACATATTAATTCGTCCTACTGATTGACATGTAATTGAAAAACTTGTGTTTACAAACTGTCTTAGGCTCCTATATTTTGATTTTCAATCGCTATTTAGTTACAGTAGAAACCGATTTCAAAGTTTCCCACCTTTAGTTCTTTTGCTACAAGTATTGTTTTACGTTGTTAAACATCATACTTAGAGTCATAACAAAGTCGTGAAATTTCTCGTCTTTAATTCACCATACCACGCTAGCGTCTTTAAACTCTGTTCTTTGATGATGGCAATAGATTCACAAACTCAATTTAAGTTATAAAAGACTGTTAAGTAACTAGACTTTGTCTCGTCAAGCGTCAAGGGCTCAAGAGCTGAAATGCGTTTTTACATAAATCAAATTAGAAAGCGTCTAGTTGAGTGACTCAAAGCGAGCTCACGCCAGTGTCGTCAACCCCGGACAAAACCACTTTACAAACTACTTACTTCGTTATTTTATCTCCTTCATTGTTTTACCTGCTAGATTCTGTTTTGTTCGGGGAAACTGGAATTAATAATTACGTTATACGGTACGGCAGTGAAAGAAAAATCCAGTTATTCAGTTTACTGCTTAAATTTTCTGATCTCATTTGTTGTTGGAATGGGCGTTACAACGGCATTACTTTTTTAACGTGAGAATCCTGAGATTGAGCAAAATCGTAGTTCTGTGTAATCAATTAAGAATTGTGCGAATATTGATGCTGACCCTGTTTGACACAAAACTGTCAATATTTATACATACATACAACGTTCCAAAAGGCGCAGGTACGGTTACAGATGTCTGGAGTTGGCTTCTCCACGATACGACGTGAAGTCCTGGGAACTCATATTAAGTTTAATTTTGTAATTTTGTACTTTATAAGTTCCATATGTGCATGAAAGGAGCAAAGGGTGGGTCATAGTCCTTGGTTAAAAGCTATATGATATACAAATTATCTATGTCACCTAGGATGCCAAAACAGATTTATTGTGACGCGACATTCGTTAGAACGGATTTTGTGGCACAATTATGATGCAATTAACTGTTTTAAAAAGAAGAGACAGCAGTTGTAGAGATGTTCTATTACTGATAGCACCACAGGTTGAGTACGTTGTTGTGCGCGAAACGCAGTTAGTGTGAGCCTAATTGCTGTCACTTTCGCCGATGTGACGCTCTGTTTATGCTGGACCGATTGAATATTTTACTCATACCGGACCACATCTGACTGCTGCCACTCTGTTTAGCCCACCACACAGTCCTTCGCTGTACATCGTGTATACAGGAGTAGGTTAAAGTCTTACTTCTATAACTAAACGATGTTTCTATGTGAGTTTCCAGTCGTTCGTGTAAGATAGCGGCAAAATAAAAAAAATAAAAGTTTTTAATGATTTATTGACACATAGAGACACACTAGGGAAAAGAGTTTACGACTGTGTTCAATAGGCAATTACTATAGTGAAATGTGTGGGTTTTGTTTAATATGCATATGTAATTAAAGACCATTCCATATTTTCCCCGATTGTGAAACACCATTAAGAAAACTTCTACTTTAAGATCCCAGGTTTCTTATATGTAAGTAAAAATATTACAGTAATTTAGTTTTTGAACAAAAATTTGCAACAATTTTGTAGAAAACCCAAGCGTCAAAAGTTAGTTTGAAATTTGTAAGTTTGTAAAACACAACCTAATTGGTATAGAGAGAAGAGAGCATAATTAAAATAATCGTTCCAGAATTACCTGTAAATGAATCAAATATGTGTTAAAGTATCTATATCTACCAGTTTCGTGGTTATGTTTTGAACTGAAAAATTTATCATCAACTTAAGTGTGATGAATGTTAACTGAATATGAATGATAAGTTTAAATTTACTGATGATAGTTTGTGGTACAGTTAAATTTAACGAATGTTTCAAGGTTTCAAGTGAGTATTAAAATCCGGGGCATGGCGGGTGCTTCAACAGACATTGCCACGTGTGCCTTATGCATTCCAATCCATTCAGGGCTGATTAAGCGTTCCGATCTCCGATTGTTGAAGTGACGAGCTCGTTAAAACTCGCCACGTTTGTTCTGATTACCTCCAACTAACTTCCGTTATTGGCTATTCAATCAACACCGTTGGCGGTTCCAATTTTAAATACACTGTGTGCACTATTGTCTGTTTACTACTGTGAACTTTTGTCGGCAAAAAATAATCAACTCATAATTGCAATTAATTTAGCATACATACAAACTTTACAATTAAATAAGTGTAGTAATTGTAGTACGGTGACTTTCAGTGGTATAATTGCAAATAAATGATTGACGAGTTTTCTTTCAATCTCTGTCGTTATTATTTTGGGATAACCTATTTAGTATACAGTATCAGTACCAGGTTGACCGAGCCTTGCTCGTTGGTTTTGATTCAATTTTAATATTTTCACCAACAAACTAACTATACCTCTTCACAGTTAACAGCTGTTTCAAAAGGTCTGCTTAACATTATTGTTCCTTTATTTTTGTTTACATTTAGTTGTTATTTCATTACCAAAATAGCAACCCATAAGGCCAATGTTAAAAATTACAATTTTTAAACTTAAATTTAGATCAAATTTGATTTTTCCTGGGATTGAGACTGTTTCTAAACTTATTTTTGGACCGAAACACTCTTTTATGCAAAGTTTAAGTAAAATCTAACAGCTAGATTTCGAGATCGTGGAACACACATCCCTCCAATCCAAGCTCCATTTGTCCGGGCAAAGTTTTTTTCGCTCCAAGGATTTTTATTGAATATGGGGTTTTGGCCACCAGAAATCGATTGGAGCTGGTCCCATAGCTGGGAAAAATCCATTTTTCGCGCTAGAGCTCTTTAAAGTTTCCATGTTATCCTTATGGAGATTTTTAAATTGAACAAAAATCAGCTGATAACTGTAGATATAAACCAATGGTCGGGTTCACGTTACATCCACCGCAATCCACCGCAACCGGGATGCGGTGGATTTTTTGCGGTTAGCACGTGAACGTCAACAATCAAAATCCCGGTGAGTTCATAAGACGGCAGCAAAATGACGTCACCAGGATCCACCGGGATTTATCAGGTGGCCATTGGGATTTGTCACGTGACTATCTAAATCCCGGTTGCGGTGGATGCGGTGAATGAACGTGAACCCGACCAATGTAACCAATGTGTTACATCTTTAATCTGTAGTTTAGGAAAATTATATCAAAGTGCAGCACCCTCTGGCCTGGCAAGTGAGCGAAGCGAACAAGCTCCTCTTAAAAAGGAATAGGGCGAGTGAGCGGAGCGAACGAGCTTTGTGTGAGAACGAAAGTAATAAATTTACCGAGCTTAAGCTCGGTCCCCCTGGTACTTATTATTTAAATAATAGAAACGAATTCAGTATCGTTTTCCGTTGCGACTTTAAAGCTAGTTCAATTTGGTAAACAATTAGTTATGCCCCGTATTTTTATACTATAGAAAATTCAACATATTACTTTATGTACGCATTATACTGGCTAACATATTTTCTAATATGCTATCCGACTTAGTTTACTGACTGTCTCTGGTTTACCAGGCATACTTGCCTGTCTATTAATTTTTTTACAATGTAGGGTAATTGCTCTTTAAGAGCATTTATTCAGATCACACTTTTTGTAAAGTTTTATCAGAATTAAATGGTTTTTTTTGTTGTTGTTGGAATTTTGGTTTGATAATTATGTAGATAAACTGGTTAGAGTACTTAGCCAAATTGTTGATCAACCAAATCTAGTTACAAGGAGAAGTTGAAACTGCCGTTTACAAAAATGTAGTACCGTATCACACCATCCACATCAGAAACTCAGACATTTTTATGTAAACACAGTACATCATCAAGAGCATCTGTGTATCCATGCCGAAGACTATGTTAACTACTGCATTAAGAAACTGCATTAAAAGAGCGTAGTTGCTCGATATCAAGCAATTAGTTTCCATTATAACACTAGATTGGTCTAGAACCTGCTTTTAATGCAACCCCTGTACATTTAAGACCTCATTATGGTACGGGGTTGTATTTGGTTCAATAATGTACCTCTTTATGTTACTTAGAGATTGCTTCTTATTGCAATGGTCGTAAGTACATAGTAAAATAGAGGTCGTAGTAAATTTTATGATGCAGTGTGAAATAAAAGAAACGTTAGTAAACTTAAAGGTTTTAAAATTTTCATAAAAAAATCTTTTCTCTGTTGCAAGTGTTATTTATTTTAGACATCTAAAAATATTTAATTTGTTAAAACTAAAAAAAGTAAAAATTAGATCTCTAGTTATTTAAAATACTCTTAAAAATTTTTCCTATAGACTTTCTTATGGATACAATTAAAATCCAAATCTCACGCAAACTAAATATTCGTATATTATAAATTGTATTTAACAATTTTCACACGACAATGATGTGTGTGATTTTGTGTTTTCGTGTGGCCGGGAGGAAAAAGTAAGTGTAAGAGATCGTTAATAAGCTGCAGAGTGGCCGGGTTGCAGCTTGTCCGGGGTCATTACTGTACATCTCCCACATTGTCAGTTCTACCGTTCTACATTATACGTCATCGTATTATATTTGAATTGTGTACTATTTGGTTTATAACTTTAAATAAACTCATAATTTAAAGAGGAGTGTTTTAAAATTGCATAATATAAACACAAAATCTCCCACAAAAATACAGAAAGAGTGAAAAACAGAAAATGTATAATCAGCGATAGTTTTAATGGGTGACTTTATTTAAAGCTACGTTTGAAATAGTTAAAAGTGTGTTGGTCACTGGTTACCGATATGTCAGTATTGACATATTGACAACGTATCGTCATTTACTGACCGCCCGAGCACATGCGGCCATTGGTGGTCGAGTTGTTTGTGAAATATTCAATCAGTCAAAGCGTAAACAGACCGTTATATCGACGAATGTGACAGCAATTAGACCTCCTGCTGTAACTTTGTGTGCCTGCGCACGTTTGGGTACAAATACAGCAACCTCGCTTATGGGTGTTGAATGATAGCATCGTATTGATACCTACATTTCAATAGTGATCACCATTGGCTGATGTATTTGGCAATATTTCCAATGGCAACTTATTTAATAGGCCCATTAAAAATCTATCATTCTACTCATATATTTATTTTAAATGTGTAAATCACGCACATATAAGTTTTGTTTCAAATTGTTGTTGTTAACGTTGGACTAAATGGAAAGTAAAATTATCAAAATATTTAGGTTGCGGGTTTTGTCGGCTTTATCTTGACAGTTGTGCAAGGTGTGGCAAAATCAAGCCCATTATCTTTACTTTCTCCTCGTTTGTGATAATTTTACCCGTATGTATGACACAAAACTGATGCTATTGTTCGACTTATTTTGCCAGCACTGTCAGTAAGCCGTATCCAAGAAGTTAGGGTTTTGACATATAGGCTGTGTTACGTTGCTAGGCTAGTTTGGGAGTAAACCAAACTAAGATTATCTGTAAAAATTATCTTTATCTAGTATGAACTCACCGTAACTTACTGGTGAGTCATGCCTAGACACTTCTCTTCCTCGTTATCGTTAACCACAAACTATACTCAAGTCCTTAAAGGTAAAAATCCATACTAGAGCTATGCAATCCCATCAATTCCATTTGATAAGACATTTCTGTGAAACGTTTTTTACAAAGTTTTTCAACAAGGCAATGCAAACATTTAAAAATAAACGTTCCCGTTGTTTCCGGGAGCTCATAGACTGTAGACAACTACATATGCTCATAGTTGTATTATAGACAACTAGCTGTTACTTAACTGTGTAGTAATTTAAATAACGGTAATGGTGGAAGAAATTGAGATAACCCTCAGATTGGAGATGTGAAAGTTCGTTTATGCATAGTTCGTTAACTATTTCTGCATTTTAGAGAGGCATTTAATGCACTAGAAATAATAGAAATAGACTTATGTTTCATTATAGCTGTCGAGCTGACAAAAACACGGGTTTTGTGATGTACACTATTTGTCAATCATGAAAGAAAAGTATGATTAGTTGGAGAATATCGGAGGGACATAAAGCCGAGGCAGGGTTGAGGGTTCGTGTGCGTTGGTAGGGGGTGGGTTACGTGTGTAGTAGGGTGGAAGCCGAGGGGGGGAAGGGTTAGGTCGCCTAACATGTGCTGGAGAAGGGCCAAGACGCCGCATTAGGGAAATGCTGAGATAGAGGGGCGCCACTTTGTCAAATTCTTGGGCGGCCTTCGACAAATATCTCATATTGCCTTTCTGAAATAGCATCCCTTGTCAAATATTCTATTGATTCTTGTCCTCTTTTGCTCCTCTCCAAATAATGTACCCTTTATTGATTTTTTATTTACCGCGCCTTGTCAAGTGGAAGCTTTGAATTGAACGTCCTTTGTGTTATTCAAACATCAAATGTGACGTTAAATACTTGTTCAACATGTTTTCATCATATAATTTTTATGTAGCTAGATTTAATATCGTAATGTAATATGCTTCCTTTTAAAGTTTTCTCAAAACGTCTTTATTTTAAGTTTTTTTTTTTTTACGAAAATATAATTATTTTACGAAAAAAAGTATGACTTGTCTAATTATTTGGTAAGTGATTTAAACTCACTATATTATCTCGTCAATTTGTCATATATTTCAAACTTTTTACCGAGGAAAGCTGTGTTGGCAGGGCTGGGGTAAAAAGTTAGTCGGGTAGTCGCTGTAAGTCGCGGCAACTGGGGCGTGCGAGGCTATCACTTTATAAAGCCCTCCAGCTAAAAGCCCTCCTTCCCTCGTCTCGTCTCGCCACTAGTAATACAAGTTTCTAATTATCTAGACATCTCTATACAGTAATGAAACAAGCTACACCCCTGGGGGTTCCGGTCAACAATTGTCGCATCCTATTGATTGTACTCATCGTTAATGTCTCGATATAGTTTTTTATTACTCTATGTCAATTTTTTACATTTATTTTTTCAGCTTTTTATGAAAGAAAACAACTTTAACGGCCAATTGGGAAAGTAAATGTCTACTTTATCTGTCCGAATATTTTATATTTTAGCGAATTTTCTTTGGAAATAAGCTATTACTGTCGTTTTCATAGGAGCTGCCGTTTATATCGTTGTAGGGACACCTCTGCAATTACATAATTTTATATATTAAGTTGTGGCTTTTTATGTGTACTTTCTGGATACGAAGTGATTAATTGTCGGAAACACATTTAAAACTGTACAAATAACGATTTACTAAAAATTTAACATGGGCTTATATGGAATAGAATTTTCAATTTTGAGTGTTTGTGAACACGATAACTAGTGCAAAAATCGTCTGATCATCATGAAATTTGGTACAGGCATGTAAAGTTAGATTCTCTTGGATGAGTTCGTTAACCAGTAAGATTGGTATCGAAAAAAATGTCTGATCATCATGAATTTGATATCACACACTTTTGTAAAGACTCATAGTGTGTGTTAAATGTGTTATGTACACTTATGTAAATATTGCCATTGGAAATTCGCTAAGTACGCAGGTCTGCTGCGACGGAGGTATTTTAAATATATCTTTGAAGATAAACTTAAAGCTAAGATAATACTACCCAATAAAATTAAAAAAGTTTACTACAAATTGATATTTTGTGACTTCTAGAAGAATTGTCAGAATAATTAAACAGGGTTTGGTAACTTTTACTTTTATAAAAAGGATATTTGTGTAATGTGTACAAAATTACAACATTATACAGGATATACCTAGTTGTGCAGATTTATAATGATAGATTTACGACAATGGCTTTATAACTATACATAGTGTTATGGAAATGAAGTATACATTATTATTACTTAAATTACTGTTTGCTAATTCCATTTATTTAGAAAGTAATTAATTTAAATTATAATTGAGTAAAAAATAAATTCATAATTCATAATATAACCGCGGACAAGTGGTCAGCAGTAATTGTATTGTTATAGTGTGTGCTCTTAACAATAATTACTCTAAATTAATGTTGAAAATAAGAAAGGCGAGGTTGATGTTTAAATGGTTCAGATTTCGTGCCGGGGCTTCGTCTTTCCGGACCCGTCTACTTGACCCCCTCACGCCATCCCCCCTCTACCCCAGCCTCTACCATTTTCGTGTTTGGTTTCGAATAACACTTATCGATCCTAAATTGTATGTGCAATCGAGAACTAAGTAACTTTATAAGGCTGTCCATCAATTTTTTAATTTGACATGTTTATTGTTTAAATAGGCTAAATCGCAATGAGTGACTTGACATTTTTTAAGAATTTGCCTAGTTTCCTCCGTTAGCCCTCACTACAGTACCTCCAATATAAGTATAGTTGTGTGTATAAGTCAAGTGTGTAACTATAAGCTTTTATTTCATTTGTCGTTAGCTACTTGAAGACAAACTTTCTGGCGTATCAGCACGAAGTATTTTCTCGAGACTCATGGTGAGCGGTAAAATTTACAATAACTCTTGACTCTTGAAGTCCCAAGAGTAATCTAATTTAGCTAACATTTAACGGTATTTGATACTGTAAATTGAGGTATTATGTAAGATTTTAAGTTTAATAGCATAATTTAATTCGTAAGTATTTATCATTTTTAAAATCAATATGATCCATCCAAAAGGTACCGGTAAATTAAAAATTAGTGCCGGTTTTAATTTATTTCAAAGGTTTCAATTTTATGAAAAAAAAAAATCATTTCGGAGGAATGACAACAACAAAGTTTTCAAAACGAAACCCGTGCAGTGATTGTTGACATCAGCAAATCTGATTTGAGCCTGTTGTCGTACTCTTATTACCAAGTCGCTGAAACTAAATTGGTAATGTCATTAAAAATTAAGCTCATGAAAACAAAAACATCTCCTTGAGAAGTTTCATTTTTACAATAAATCGCAGTTCTTTTCTGCGTCTAAACACGAAGGAAATTCATCCCTTGTAATCCGTGCGAGTAGTTACTGCATGTATAAAGTAAAATCCTTTTTCGCAGAATTCCATTTATAAAAGGTTTTGCTATAATGTCGTCAATATTAAATGTATTTTTTTCTAATCAGTAGTTCACTGTAGGGATTTTCTGAAATTTGCTTATCATAGTTTATTTAGCCTACTTTGATATCATAAATTATGTGCTACCATTATTTATACAAATTTTACCTTTCAATGTATATTATTTTTGGTCAAGTAATTATTTTTGCTATTTTAAACCAGATTTAAGGGGTCAAAACAAGTTGTTTGACTCTTAGATGTTAATCCTGATTTGAATTTAGATGGTCTCAGCGACAAATCTGCACATTGCATCTCACGCTTTTCATTAATAATTTACATTCACCTTTTATTATACCTGGTTAGTTCGGTATCTTTAAAACTGATTAAGATGACTCGAAGGAACTGTCGCCTTTACGCTATAGAGACTTGTAAATAAGCGTTTATTTGTACACATACGGGCAGTGCAAGTCACACAGCGTCGCCGTATATACGTATGTATGTTTGTCATGTGCAGGCGACGTGCCGGGAGATCTATCGTGACACTATGATTGCAATATTCGGTTCCGGCGATGGAATTGAATTGCTCCAGCAATGCAGCCAGCGCCACTCGAGACACCGTTGTGCTGTATTGTGCACCTCGCACACGTACCGTATACCTTGCATCCGTCTATACTTGTTAAACAATATGTCACATCGGCGCCGTGCCGTACTGCTCGTTTACCTATGAAAGCTATCTGTATTGTGCATCTACTTTGTATTGGATCCAAGTTAAAGTAAAAAATTTAAATTTCGTTCAAGCTATTTGACCTGTTTGGTGTAGCCTAACTTAAGCCCAACGGCGAAACTTACTGTGTAATTTATGTGTAAACGGCGAACGATGATCATTAACAGCAAATGCTGTACAAAGCTGTCCATCAATCGCATAATATAACTTTAAAATCATTTCTTTAACGAGATTTTATATGGAATTTCCAAAATGAGTCATTTGAACAGTCTTGTCACAAAACATTAAAATGAGTGCATATGATCTTTTGCAGTAGGCAAGTATTATAAATTTGTTATTTGCTAAAAAAAGTTTCGTAGTATAGTATAAAGCCACTATGTCGTTTTTAAAAGATTATGATTCGTTTAACTAGAGAGATTCCCGAAGAACGAGGTCCAAGATTTTCGTGTGTTTTTAATTAAGTTAGTGGATGAAAAAATAAATCACAATGTAGACGCTCGTTTGCAATGGTGGTTTCCATCAATAAAAATGCTATACTTAGATACTTTATTTGAAACACCGACGCACTCTTTGGTGCGTATTTTAAGGTGAGTATGACTGAAGGGGTGAGTGTGATGATTGTAATGGATCAGATGAGGTGTAGCTTTGTTACTGACAAATATCAACTGTTTCATTTGTCAGGATCATTAATTAATAGCCCAATGACCAAAGGCAGCTGGGTCCAGTATCGAACCATCAAAAAGCACTAACTTTTCTCAGGACCGAACTGGCAACCTTCAGATTCAAAGGCGAGCTCTTTAACCACTCAGCTACCCCGCCAGTAATTAATATAATATTGTTGATAAAAAAATTTGATAATGTTCAATACTTCAAACAACTCTAGTACATGGAATAAAGTCAATTTTAATAAACTAATATAAGCGTAACTTCTTTTAGCGTTTAAACTCATCGAAAGTCAAATGTTAATAAACGCCTTGTGATAATCTTTTGCGTTCGTTGAATTTTATTAGTTCTTCAATGAAATACAATCTTTTGAGTATTTACTCCTACGTGTTACGACAATTTTCTACACACGATACCAAAATTTCGTGACCGATAGCTCTAAAGCACTATCGGGGGCAAAAGTGCGAACTCCCAAACAAATGTCTCATTTAGTTTATCCAGGTGAAAAGGTAAAACAAAATTACCTATTTTTCGTCACACGAGATCATCCTAAATAACAGTTGGCTTGAGATTTGCCGGCCAGATAGCTCGAGTTACCTGTGTCCTGTGTCCAGACCGCGACGAGAGACTACCCCGCGCTAGATGATCCATGTCGACAACACAGAGGTTATTTCCGATCGGCGGCCGGCGCTATCAAACTGTTTGTATTGGAAGCTGTGATTGTTTGTAAGCTGGTGGGGTTTATAGAGTGGAGCTGCCGCACACCGCTACTCAACTATGATCTACATCTTGCGTCGTCATCATTACTGAATATTAATGCAACATCAAACTCTTTATTGGCTTGGAGGTCCAGGTATATCAGTGTATTCATCGGTATATCACAGGCGACCCCGTGGGTGAGGGTATTCCACGGTGACTGTTTCCTGATAATACCTCAGGATGATTTCTTTATTTTCGCGTTTCTTTATTTTAACTGGGTTGTGAAGAGAGAACTATTGCTGAGACTTTTATATTCTGTTTATAATGATTTATATTTCCTAAACTAATTTTTAGAACTAAATTTTGTGTATACCTGCGCGTTTTACGAATAAATCATAAGAATATCCTTCAGCCTTTCCTTTACTGTTTATTTTAATTTCTTTTAATGTGCAGTGAAATACTTATACAGTAGACTCCCTCTTAACCGGCCACCTCGGGACCAGGCCACGGCCGGATAATGAATTGGCCGGTTAAACCGATGTTCATTTAAGAACGCCATCCCACAATTTTATATGACCTAAATTATTACTTGAAAAACAACCTTAAATACATTAGGGCCTACTGTATATGATTTATAGCTAATATCCACCACCCATGAAATCCACAACAAACCTACACTAATAATAATTCGTTTCTTTATTGTGGTCTACTGGTTAGTAGGTCCAAACGCATTGACTTCCGGTGGCAGTCACTTCCGTCCAGGACGTTATAGTTTAATTGGTTTGAGAACGTCAATATGAAATAAAGTTGAATTGAATGATACATAGATAAGAAAACTTAGTTTCTGGCGAAACGCGGCCGGTTAAAGCGATGTTGAGATAAAAAATGGCCGGTTAAAAAGATGTTATTTTGTGTCAGGGTAGGCCGGTTAAAGCGGAGACCGGTTAAAAGGTGGCCAGTTAAGAGGGAGTCTACTGTACATTCCAATGGCATGGGGAAATGATATTGATATCCTACTGATATCATATTTTCATCATACCCTTGCGATAATCGTTGTTTTCTGAGCACTCAGTGGTAATCGAAACTAGTTGATTCCCGTTGGGTTGGATAGACTCTGTAAACAATAGTTTTCGGGACTAGGCCGGAAAACAGTGGTTTTCGGGACTAGACCGGAAAAACTTCCAAGATTTTTACACCAAGAGCGCTATTCTACTTACAGTAACTTATTTCATCGATAATTCACAAACATATGATTGTTTTGCTTGTTTAAACAAATGAAAAGATTAACAAACCTTTAATGATATTTTTGTCGACGTCAATGCTAAACAGCTTAAACCAGTTCAAATACAATATAAAACAATAACAACTTAAGATTCGGTATACAAATTTACTAACTTTTATCCAAACTGTATGTTAATTAAAGGTGGTATGATGAAAAGTACTGTTCATCATATAACTCGTCCGAAAGTGGTATACCGGTGCTCGACCTAATTCAAGTACGAGGCGAAGCCGAGTACTTGAAACTCGATCTTGCACCGATAACGACCACCTTCCGGACTAGTGACGAAGTATATTATTAAGTGCAATTATGATAAAATGTATATACTATTCATTTAGTTATGATGATAAAACGCCATCCTGTTATATTTTTGAAAACACTGATTTTTATAAGAATGAACTTGATCACTCCAGATGAATACAATAACAGAAATATCTAAATGATTATCTAAATGAATGTCAGATCAGCGCGCGAACGAAAGCCGAGTAACAAGCCAGCAGTGTAGGAGTCGGTGGCAGCGCACGGGATGATGGGTGGGGGATGGTAGGGGATGGCCCGGTGCCATGATGTAATATCCGGCCTCGTCGCTCGGGCAAATCAGGACTACGGGATAATAGTACCTTGTCCGTCTTTATAGCCGAGGATTTAAGGAGGGATTTCATATATAATACAATTTGTAACCTTTTTGACTTTCGTTTGATTAACGGAGATTTGTTTTTCAGTAAAACTATGTTTTATGCACTCAGAAGTTGTCGTTAGCTTTTTGATTGGAATGTTAGGCCTACTTTAAAAATAATACCATTTTTTTGTTCACATTTTATTAGCGGAAGTTTACATATTTTTTTTTAATAAATTGCCTTAGCAGTGAGTGTATCGTGGATTTTATAATCGTGGTATTGCAGTTACGTATTCCAGCTTCGTATTTTTTTAGCTTTTTACAGTTGAAACCTTATCTATAACTAGGCATACTCAGAATAATTAGTATTTACAAAAAAATTTGCATTCCGATAATGTATAATACGAGACACTTTATAGTAGCCTATCCTATTCTGATTTACAACTTAAAAACGGTTGTTCGACGACGCCTTTTGAAAACAATGTAACAAAACCTTTCAAGTTATAACTAGGAAGTTTTTAATATCACTAAGCAGTGTATAAGTTCTCCAACTGTAAGAAGTTTATGCACTAACTTGTATGCAGGTTCGGTCGCGCTTCTGTTCTACTTTCTGTGCATCTTATTAATTGAACAAGGAATTTGTTACAATGAAAACTTGTTTGTGCCATTTTTAAACATTAATTCTGTTGAAGTTTTGAAATCTGTTGGACGTCATATGTTAAGTACTTATTATATGTATATATATATCATGCATATCATTAACAGCTTCAAAATGACAACTAAAAATCTAACTGTTTTCAATTGAGCAATGAAAGTAATCAATCGATAGCTTTGAAATCTCACGTTATTTGGGCTTTCATTGGGCAATTTTCTGTGTTTCTATGCAAATCTCAGTTGATATGCATTTGATAGTATAAAACAGTATGCCTACATTATTCATTATGCTGATTCCTGGCATTGCATGATAATTTTTCCTTTGAAGTTAAAGTGTACAAAATTAGCAATATTATTTTTTTTAACAAAGTATTAATGTATAGTTTGCACTAGTTATTTTACTTCACAATCAAGTCAAATCGTACATGACACCGAAGCAGATGACAACTGATGCACTGCAATTTATATCCATTAACAATGGAACTTAACTGTCTAATCACATCTACATCGGTGGGCGTCTAGGCCGATCGCAACACAAGAACGCTTTGGAATATCGTGAATGTCGGTAATTGTAATTGCATCGTGGAATGTTCCAATCAGCAGGGGATCCCCGCGCTCCACAGTGTACAAATATTCGACATGGCCATCAGAAGTACATCGCCGATCGAGTCGTTTGCTCGTGTACGGTACAGTAACATTTATTCAGAAAATAACAATACAATTCCCCACTTGATACGACTAAAATCCCCCTCCAATCCCCAACGGCTACTATCAGGCACGAAATTCCCCACAATTCCCCACTATCAGTCCTAATTTTACCCACAGTACCCCAGTTTTCAGGATATCAAATGTTTTGAAAAATAGTCGTTAACTACAAATGAATGAGTGACATGATAACCAATTTTTAAACTGTTTTCGAGAACTATGATTTAGAAAGTAAGCAACTGTATGTAGGGAACGAGAGGGAACTGAACGATACTGTAAGGTTAGAGGAAGTCAGTGTAAAACAACAACTGCATGACACTGTAAAATTACTCCCACAGTTTTCATTTCTGTCTAACAAGTCAGTCTGTGTTCATTTTAAAGAACAACATAAAAATTACCAATTTCCCTCACATAACCGAAATCCCCACACAACTCCCCACCACCATTTTTCAGCGCTAAAAACCCCAATTTAGGGAAAATCCCTACACCTGGAGACGTTGTAGCGATCGCACGACCGAGCCCGCGCCCCCGACCGACGCTGGGCTACGTATCAATAACGACATGTCACGACTTGATTGATCGCTTCGTTTCCGAATTCCGCTTTCCCAACCGCTGCTTTTCATCTATCCCAATACTTTACTCATTCCAAATACACTTTTTGCAACCCTTTCAGCAGCAAGAAAATCCTCAAATTGAAAAGAAGTGGGTCAACCGCGATTGAAACGTTTCAACATGATTTATTTGACGAGAGTAGTTCTTAGCTGATTTCACAGTTGTTTTGTTTTTTTTTGTTTTTTTGTTTTTTTTGCACTAGAAGTTTGGTATAAAAACAATAATTTAAAATGTATTCCATGTGTAACTGAAAAATGGATCTTGAGTTTCCACTAAAAGATTGTGTAAACATTCGGCCTAGTTCGGTAAATTCGGAGGAATTTATAACCTTTCAAAAACTAGATTCCAAACTATCTTCAGTAAAATAAATCCATTTTAAACTAAATAGCCCTATCTTAGCTATTAAAAATGATTTAATGTTTGAATGAGAAGGGTTTTTTTTTTTTTGTTAACGCATTCTATGTAATATTTGTTTGTATTATCCAACCGACATCATAAGAACTTTATTTACTTACTTATTTACCACAATAATTTACGTTTTCAGAAATAAGGTAAAATGTTCTCATATAAATATTTCAGACTGAAATTCTTTAAAAGTCAACGAAATTAAAACTAGTTAAAAAAAAATTACTTGAAAATAAGGGTCTACTTGAACATGTATAAAAGCTGTTTTGCAATTTGTTTTTGACTCGAAGAACTTCTATTTAGGTTATGCCTAATTCACTCCTTTTAATATCTTAACATGTTTATTTTAACAAACAAATTACAAAGGATAACTGTTAATATTTTGTTATAAAAAGTGGGAACTTTAATACTTAAACTTACCCTATGTACTGCCAGTAATAAACAATTACGTGAATTGTAAAATAAGTACACATTTAAATTAAGAAGCTCAGTACGGTAATTTGTTTCCAGGCAAATATTGACTGTAATACAAAACTACTATTAAGTTTAAACAGACAACGACATTACGCGTGTTCTTTACGCGGTTAACACGGATAATCTAAACGCTCATTTTACGAGGAGTAGCACTTAGGTTTTTCTCGCCCGGTACAATATTCCGGAGTGGGTTTCGGAGGTGGTTTTACAACTACGGGGTACTTCCGCAAATGCTTTCGGCACATTTAAATCATGACGTCATAAATTTAAACGCCTCTCGCTTAGGAGAGGTTCGCGCAGTAAATAAACAAGAAAATATCCAGAGATGAAGCCCGAGGTAAACAGAAATGTTCCGCCACATCTCGCCGTGATGCCCTGATGGACGCCGGCTCGCTTCATTTCACGCCCCCCCCCCCGACCTCTCATCTCCTCCGTGTTGTCAATTTTCTTTATGGATTCTCATCAAACCGTTAAGTCTCTCTCAATGTACACATATTGTTGTATAATAAAATATGGTGAAGTATAAGCTTGGGATCATTGTTTGTGTCTTGAAATGTATTTATATTGCTGTTGTTTGTAGAAATTATTTAGAGGTTAGGTAAGTATAATGAAAACTAAAACATTGCACATTTTTCTTAGAGGAATCTTTAAGTCTCTACGGACAACTTTTCAAGAAATCTATATGTTCTGTGTAAGTTTTAGCCATACTAGTGATGTTTTTATGTACTTTATATATTTTTCGGGGCTCACTCTTTGTTTAAAAGTCTGTCATTGTTTTAAATATTTCTACTAAATGAAAAGTTTTCCCCAAATGTATACACTCGTATTTTCAGAATCTAAAATATTGATTACTAAAATTTAAGATCTATGGACTATAAATTCAATTTTCTTCAAAGTGTCTGCACTATTTGATTTTGTGCATCGGTTTTTAAATTACTTAAGGATAATCCTTAATACAATTTTAAATATTCTCTAATCTAAAATCGAGGTAATTTGTATAAAAGCGGCTAGAATCCCTGTACTGTACAAATATACTACTTTCTGTAAGATTAGTGAGTAAACTATGATCCTCTTCAACATTACATAATACTGAATTGCAACGGCGATTATCACTGAGTAATAGTACTTATTTCATATTCAAATTTCAATTTCACTATTTCAAACCAAATATAGATTTTGTTACACGAACAATACTTAAATTCTAATATTTGTCTATACAGTAGCAGGATTTCTATCAGAACGTATACAGTCGCCAATTTATTACTATTTAACAATTAGGACCAAAGTTTTTTTTCACGGATAAAAAATACAGAATAAGAAATAATAAAAAAGATAAAAACAGGTTGGAGAAGCTAGTGAGCATTGGTGCTTTGCGCCCCAGATGACAGGGCTGATTGCGAACCAGCCCGCATTGCGTCTTATCGCGAATTCCCGGATAACACCACACTGTAACATCAACAACTGGTTGGAGAAGCTAGTGAGCATTGGTGCATCGCGCCCCAGATGACAGGGCTGATTGCGAACCAGCCCGCATTGCGTCTTATCGCGAATTCCCGGATAACACCACACTGTAACATCAACAACAGGTCGGAGCTAGTGAGCATTTGTGCTTCGCGCCCCAGATGACAGGGCTGATTGCGAACCAGCCCGCATTGCGTCTTATCGAGAATTCCCGGATAACACCACACTGTAACATCAACAACTGGTTGGAGAAGCTAGTGAGCATTGGTGCTTCGCGCCCCAGATGACAGGGCTGATTGCGAACCAGCCCGCATTGCGTCTTATCGCGAATTCCCGGATAACATCACACTGTAACATCAACAACTGGTTGGAGAAGCTAGTGAGCATTGGTGCTTCGCGCCCCAGATGACAGGGCTGATTGCGAACCAGCCCGCATTGCGTCTTATCGCGAATTCCCGGATAACACCACACTGTAACATCAACAACTGGTTGGAGAAGCTAGTGAGCATTGGTGCTTCGCGCGCCAGATGACAGGGCTGATTGCGAACCAGCCCGCATTGCGTCTTATCGCGAATTCGCGGATAACACCACACTGTAACATCAACAACAGGTCGGAGAAGCTAGTGAGCATTGGTGCTTCGCGCCCCAGATGACAGGGCTGATTGCGAACCAGCCCGCATTGCGTCTTATCGCGAATTCCCGGATAACACCACACTGTAACATCAACAACTGGTTGGAGAAGCTAGTGAGCATTGGTGCTTCGCGCCCCAGATGACAGGGCTGATTGTGAAACAGCCCGCATTGCGTCATCTCGCAAGGTCCCGGATAATACCACAGAGTAAATTATATGTAAAATACAATGAAATAAGATATAATGTAAAAATATAAACCCTGGTTTTGTTACTTGGTATTAGTAAAATGTTGAAAGTATAAAAACATTTTCATCAGATGTAGTTTTAAATGGACAATTTTCACGATTTTGTACTGCGCAAAAAAATGGCATTGGCTAGTAATATTCTCACAAATTTTTACTGGAACGTAATTCTACATTTCGTTTGAAATCGCTCACACTACTATGTAAATCCGAATTCTATGACATATCCTATCAATGAATACAAATGAGCAAGTATTTACTTTTTCACGCAGAATATCACACCATTCCATACTGCAACCAGTAATGTTGAAGGATTTAAATTATTTCCCTAGCAATGTTTTCACATTTTGTCAGTAAAATGTATCATGATACCATCACATATTGTACTGTATAAGTTGAACCATTATGCTATCATGTATGCCTTCACACGTTCGTCATTCACCCGTCACTCTTTATGCATAACAGTTTCAACATTCCATTTACACAACGACATTGAATCTCGTTAATCACGTGTATTCTATTTAATGCTCTTCTAGGTCTATTGCATTCTAGCGTTCTATTGCAGGTGCTCTTCTAGGTCTAGAGAGCATTCTACAATGCTCTTCTAGGTCTATTTATATGACTGCGATAGTAAACGTTAACTTCTAGACATACTCGTTTATACTGTAGAATATTTTCAGGTGGCATGAAAATGCGTCGCTTCATTACTTGAGAGTTGGCTGATTGATATACTTTATGTACTCCTTTACTCAGTATATAAAGGAGTGTAATCCTTTGGAGAAATAGTTTATAGTTTCGAGAAGTAGTTTTTAATTTTGTTTAAAGACGACAACCGAAATCAATTAAGTTCATCTAAACCACCTACACATCGGCGAAACGATGTTGTCCGTTACAGTGTTGTTGTATGTTTATCAAACGCTGTTGGATAATCTGTTTACATTACACACACAGTTGTCCGCCGAACTACCGCCGCCGCTGTGATGGATGAAGGCGGTGGACCTCTCCGCCTGTTTACCATCGCCGCCGTATATGATTACCCGCCAGAATAACAGTTCGGTAAACATTACATTAACACAGTTAGAGTGTGATTATTAAAACGTTAAGCGGCGCCTGAGAGGGGAGTTGAAGTGAGTGAGGGTGGGTGGAGGCGGTCAACGGGTTCCTCTGTTCCACTGCTGCCAACTGATCAACTCAGCTACAATCGCTTATTTTATTACATTTGCAATGATTTTGTTTATTAGTGGTTGGTAACATTGGTGGCTGCTGCCCACCTGTCAATGCCCTTACGTTGCCATCATTGCCCCTCTAATATCTCTCTACTTCTAGGTAAACTTAATGTCTGTTTAGTACATACAATAAAACATTTAGATATGAGCTTTTTCGATACTTCTGTCTATAAAAATAAGCGTCGTGCTGCTGTTCATTTAAAAAATATAAATGAAGCCGAACAGTAAATAATAATACAAAAAAAATAATAATAAAAAAATTAAGAGCGATGTGAAACTTCCAATTTGAACCAATGAGCCAAATATATCTTTAAAAGCTTCTGGTCTACTAATATTCACGTGAATAACTGGTTTTAAATGAGTTTTCATTCAGGACTAAGTGTACGAGATGAAGCTTAGCCCGTGAGGCAGGCAGACAGTGATCCGGTGGCAGTGGCAATGACAATGGCAGGCGTGTCGCTCGCTATTTCTCCGGTTTGCATGTGGCGCGCCCTGCCTTTTACACCTCTTTCAGGAAACAGCCATTGAAATAATATTGTCACTCCAAGTTCTTGTTAAATATTGATTGAGTTTCCGTCTGGTCCTGAGTGTGACATTTAATCGTTATTAATTCCTGTTTTAGATTAGTATTGAGTGTTCTACGACTGTTAACTTCTTGATTAAGTAATGGAACCTCATTATTGGTAAAATATTTTTGGCACGAGAATTTGTTATGGTTTTCAATAAGCGTTAGCTGGCCAATGTAAAGCTTATGTTCAGTGCATTATAAGCATTTAAAGAAATCCGAAAATTTACATTCTAAATTTTGAAAAATTACATGTAGACTAAGTTAAAATACGGAAGGCAAAGACTGAAGAAAAATAAATAACTTCAGATCAATATAGAATAAGGGGTTTGAGTAATCATGGTGTATTAAATAACTCACTTAAAATGTAGCCTTAAGATTTGCATTAGCCTTTCGTGAGTTGGTTGGTAAAATCCTCAAATATTTGGTATTATTTTTACTTTGCTACACCTTTAACATCGGCATTATAGTTAATTTGTTACAAGATACATTATAGAATAGCACCGTTGGTTAAGCGAGGTTTACACGTGAGAGTTTTCACTCTCGGAGAGTTAGTTAGTTACTCTCATAAAATTCTCAGACGGTTTTTGATAGTAGGCCTACTCGCAGAAAACTGGCTAAGATTAGCTATCTTGGGAAATTCGCTAGTTGTGTAAACACCTCTGCGAGTACTTCCTGAGAGAAGGAAACTCTCTGAGAGTGAAAAACTCTCAAGTGTAAACCTAGCTTTACTTATTAACCTTTGACCTGGAAAATGAAATTATCTTATTTAAAAAAATCGTGATCAATTTTTACAAAATATTCACTGTCGTTGGTGTTGGCGGTCCGGTGCGAGTCTTTGTTTTCCACCGACGCCGTTAGTTTGGCGGCCAGCAATTATTGGCTCTGTCTCCCGATACCGTAACAGAGTTCAATTACATAAATTGGAAACATTGTAGAAGCAGACTTTGGCACAATACCAGGATTTCTTATAAGTTCTCCTCTCGACTCCCCCAATTACGTCCGATATTTACAGCGCCTCCGCGCCGCCACATTCCTGTAAGTCCTCGTCAACATCAAATGCCACTCCAACCAGCAAATTAATTTGGTCTTTGCTGGACGAAAAGCGTTTGTACAAACGATTAGAGATCTTTAATGAATTTTGTTAACATTGCAAACTTGTGTTCCGAGAATCTCCTTTATAGATTCAATCAACGAAATGTTTTCAGAAGGCAATATCTTTTCTAAATTGTTTTCTTTGTGAACGGATTTAAAACGCTTTCATTTAAGTCTTTTTTGCTAGCGTTAAGAATCTATTAAATACAAATAATTTCATCGCTGTTGTAATTTTACACAACGATAAATGCAATACTTTAAACATGTATGTGATTAATTGGAATATAAGATATGTATTTGATATAAGAGAGTTCCAAGCAAATAAATGAATCAGATGCATTGAAAGATTGATCAATTTCGCTTTTTCAAAACAAACCACAACTATAGTTTTATAATAATACGTTATTGAAAGTATTTCGTAAGCAAATGATTCAAATGTTTTCATTGAGTCAGACAACGTCAGTATGAGGCTCTAACATACAAATGCAGTCATGCTCCTCTTGACTCACAAAAACAATAGTTCAAACAGTGTAAAGAAGCAAAGGACAGCAAAGAAGTAGGTTACAGTATGTTTTAAAGGTGCAATGCACAAAATGAATCACAATGAATCACACGCAATTTGTAATACTGTACTGTAATGTTACTCTTATTATCACAACATAAAATTTGTAGTACTAAATAACGTATATGAAATTTTAATTAGAATGAATGAGTGAACGGAAATTTTTAGCAAGTCGATAGGCTTGTATTGTATGAAACATGCATTGTAAGCAAATAAATTAGAACAAGTAGGTTTCAATTAGACCTTTTAATTTTAATGAATTATTTTCTAATGGCCAGCATCTTACGATTATTGACCAAATGAAAACTGCAATTTATTTAATCCCCATAGGGACCAACTTATTCAATATTAATTATCTTTAACGTGTTTGACCATGGGTTCAAAATAATGCTTTTAAAATATTAACCTTTTATATTGTATAAATTTATTATTATTGGAAATTTGGAAAACTTCTTTAAAATAAAATAAAAAAACCATGAGAAAAGCTTATAAAATCAAAATATTCACATTGTTCTTACATAGAACAAATTAGATGTCGTATAGTAATGAATACTTAATCATAAAAAACATCGGTAAAAAGCCAGCTTTCATCTCAATTTCCGTGCGAAACGCCCGATCACAACGAAGACCGCAACAGCACCACACAGATGCGCTCATATTGCGGGCCGTGGCGGAACGGCGCTCCCCACTGGGCAAACCTCAACTAAAAACTAAAATAAGACTGTCGCTCTTGTCTATTAATATATTTTGCCATGTGTGGAACTTTCAACACTTAAAAGAATATTTCCATTACTTCTTGATATCACAATAGTTTATTGTATATCACGAAGAGATTTAGATTTTTTTACTTACTTTTTTATCTGGTTTTACCAATCACCGTATAGATTATGTGATTATATTAACAAAATACAAATCACGCTCTTTGCAAACTTCCATGTTATTAATAATGTTTCCTATTGTTTTAGGTGGGTGGAACAGTGAAACTCCAACTAAGGTTTGATCCATATTGATGTAAGTAATGTATTTAGAATATACACACGTTGGATTCCTCGATGTCTGCTCTACAAAATGGTCAGCCATTCGAAGTGTGAGATTAGGCCTGAGATAAACTTTTTTTCATTACTCTACACATGAAAATACACTTTCTAAACGTAAAATGAGCTAAGAAAATCCGTTATTCCCGCTACTGCACGGCAAAATTACGTAACGTTTACTTTCCGTGCGTATGTGGTGCACGGAAAGTAACGGTTATGGGATTTTGCGGTGCAATCCGATCAGCTGTTGCATTAGGCAGATCAGCTGTTGCACAACGTTTAGTTTCAGTGCGTGTTTACCACTACATAAGCGCAGAAATCAGCGTTATGAGTTCGGTTTTTTCTTGATACTACGTTGAACAAACCAAAATATTCATGTTGTTTACAAGTTTTTCGATATCGTAATGAAAAATAATGTTCAACACTCGTCTCAAAAGTGCCATTGCAGGGCTCGATAGCCTTTTCCCCGCTCGGCTTCGCCTCGCGCGTAAATGCAATCTCTCCCCGCAATGAGCCACTTTCGAGACTAGTAATTAAAACTACTATTATCCACTTTTTAATTGTTGCAGTTTAATTTTAACACATATTACTACACCTGATGTCTATCTAAAAGATTGAATTAATTAATCACAAATTGTTTTATTAACCCTAATTGCTAGTTTAAGAGTATTTAAAGGTATATCGCACACTATATTTGACAGGAGCCAATGTCTTACGAGGTGTTATTTTATCAGGATTGAGTTTACGATTTTACATCTGTTCTCCACTATCTTAATTATTATATTGAATAATAGTTCTTAAATAAAAGAAAATATTCAGTATATTTTTATAACTGCAAAGTGATATTGTTTGGTAGCAGTAAAATAGCTCTCTAGTGCGTTCATTGCAATACCTCATTACTTACCGCTTACACAATTAATTTGTAGAACAATGTCTAAGTTTCTTACTCGCTTACTTGTGTTGCTCTATTGATATCACTCACATTATTATACATGCTTTTTGCAAGACGATTCTTGCAATAATGTTTGAAAAGACAAAACAACCTTGTCCTTTGATTGTTCCTTAACGTGTGATATGGCGTTGACACAATTTATACTCAATTACACACTGTTAACCCCACAACACGTCGCAGTCCGGTAGGACACCGCCAACAGTGTTGTGTACGCTGGTGGCATTCGAGCCTGCTGTAGCTACCTTACCAATGCAGTGAGAAGCCGACAACAACGACCGCACGCGCAACGCTGCTCCCTCCCTCACTCCCTCACGCTCTCGTCCACTCCACAGAACCGCTTTGATTTACAGCGTTCATTTACTTTATTTAATTAATTTTTGTATCTTTCTCTCCCTCTCTCTTACACTTTTTACTGGCCTTTCTCAGTTTGTCCCTTATTAAATTTTTAAACGTCCTTCTTTAGTAAGTAAAGTAAAAATACTTCATTGTATAAAAATTTAAATTAATTTAAAATGCGGATTTTCAACATGTAAATAAAATGTTATATATAGTTTGATAAATATGGTCCTCCCTCAATAAAATATTTAACAACGACTTTAGAAGCCTATTACTTCTTTAATTGGTCATTTATAATACACTTGGTATTTTAGTTAAAAACTCAATACAAGTGTTATTTTTACTAATGATATTCAGCTATGGATATTTTTTTATGTCCCTGCACACCTGATGACCATCAAATGGTTAAATTAACACTATTTTCCAGTACAGTATATTTGAACGAGAATGTAAATGAAAGATGTTAAATAGGAATAATTCCTGTTAGTATTGTAAGCAGTTGTAAAGTATAATTAATTTGATTCGCCTTTCAACCTGATCGAGGATGTTTAATCAAAAAATATACCTAATACGTTGTTTTATTTAAAGAACAGACTATTATATATAGATAACTCTTGACTCTTACCAGTTAACTCTAGTATTTATTTTTAACTGTTTATTTGTTATTTATTTAGTACTGAGCAAATGTTCGAATTAGAAAATTTTCTTGTACTATTAAAAATACCTAATTGGATGTAATAATCGTTTGGTTTGCTCAGTCACTTCAATCAATTACACTATCAGGGCAGCAGTGAGTCGGTGGGCGATGGAGCGGAGTAGGGGGACGGAACTGTCAATCATCTGCTCCTCTTATCAGATATCTCCTTTGTCTCCGCGAGCCGTGATAACACGAGGGGTCGGTGTGGTGGCCGGGGCGGGGGGCTGAGGGGGTGATTGTATTATCTCATGAACCACCTCATCGCTATCGTGTCCCTGTGAGGCCTAGCGATGGGCTAACCGTTTATTGACCGTTCGAGTAAAAAAACCGAAACTAAAGAATAGTGTTACCAAAATCGACTGGGTTAAACTTTTTTAGGATTCTGAGCATAAAAGTCAAAATCAACGTTGAAAGGTGTTATGAAAGTAAAACTTACATTATAATCTATAAGTAATCAAATCTCTGGGACCAACAATTTTGCTGTTTAGGGTGTTGATTTTTTGTTATTTTAAAACCTATAAACTATCAAAGAACCGTTAGAAACTCGATTCAGTAAAAATTATTTATCGAAAATCTTTCATTATTTCTACGAAAATTATTAATGTCTTCCTCAAAGAAGGCCAATCACTTTGAACAGACGCAATCTCACTTTGCAGAAAAATACTTTGTTTAATTAACTTCGGCGATCTCGCGACCTTCTATGGCTCGTCGAGTTTTTCAAAAGGTTTTTAATTAATATTATTTTCGTTTCGCATTTAATACATCGTAAAAAATTTCAATTTGTCGCCTTTTAACTTTTAACTAATGGTTTATTCCATAAACGTTGATCGAGTAGGGAATAATTTGAAACTACTGGATTTACCAAAATTTTCTTTTATAAGACAATTTTTAATTATCTCAATATGGTAACTAATTGGGCAAGTAGTCATCACATTATCACAGTGAAATTCGTGTTTTAAAATTATCAACTTGTCTTTTGGTCTTTATATAAAGAGTAAAACGTAACAAATTATGTTGTTAGTTACTAAAACATTTAAATTGTAACACTTAAAGACTGATATTCATCCCATGTCTTACTGGGTGTGTATACGATTTTAAATTAGGTACCAGGGAGACTGAGCTTAAGCTCGGTAATATTAAACGTTATTTTCCTTTCTCAGACAAAGCTCGTTCACCAACTCACTCGTCAGGCCAAAGGCTGCTGCACATTGGTATAAATTTATTGAACTACAGGTTAAAGATGCACCACATTGGTTTATACAATTATCAGCTGGTTTTTGTTTATTAATGAGGTAACTTCAAATTAAGGGAGTGTTTAGGTACTCTAGGACGTAAACCGGATTTTCCCATCCATGGGACCAACTCCAACCGATTACTCGCGGTCAAAACCTCCATTATCAACCGAAATATTAAAAACATCCACCCTTGAAAACATTGCTTGTTTTAGAGTATTAGATGAGATTTGTTTCATCGGAGTAGCCTTTAAGTGTTTACAGTCTGCTCGACTCTATTTATGGACACTGAGGCTTTGAATTCTTTAACTGTATGCATGAATGAAAGCATTTGTCGAAGTTATTTACTTATTTAATAATAAATAATTATTAAGAATGTATACAGGGTGTCCCTGAACTCTCTACCAATTTTTTCAGGTATTATTCCTGGGCCATAGACAAGTCAAAATATCATATTCAAAATTTCGAAAACTCAAAAGTTACTCGTATAGCCGCCATTTTGTTTTTTACACAAAATAATTTTTATTTCCGTAATGGATCATTGTATTAAGTTAATATTTGGCATGCACCTTCATCATAGCAATACCCATTTTCAAGAAAAAAGTTTTTTTTTCCAATGTGTATTTTCAAAATGGCGGCCATTTTAAAATTTTAAACTAAAATATCTCAAAACCGGAAAATTTTATAAAAATTTTATAAGACACAAAAAAGTTGACGAATTTAATTATCTAGCCAATGGTGCCAAGTTTGTAAGGATCTGACAACAAATAACGGAGTTATTGAGATTTTTCTTAAAAAAAAAAAAAAACATTGATTTTGCCTTGTAATTAATGAAAATTAAAGTAATTTTTATTGAAAAATCTCAATAACTCCGTTATTTGTTGTCAGATCCTTACAAACTTGGTACCATTGGTTAGATGATTAAATTTGTCAACTTTTTTGTGTCTAGTAAAATTTTTATAAAATTTACCGGTTTTGAGATATTTTCGTTTAAAATTTTAAAATGGCCGCCATTTTGAAAATATACATTGGAAAAAAATAACTTTTTTCTTGAAAGTGGGTATTGCTATGATGAAGGTGCATGCCAAATTAACTTAATACAATGATCTATTACGGGAATAAAAATTATTTTGTGTAAAAAACAAAATGGCGGCTATACGAGTAACTTTTGAGTTTTCGAAATTTTGAATATGATATTTTGACTTGTCTATGGGCCAGGAATAATTCCTGAAAAATTTGGTAGAGAGTTCAGGGACACCTTGTATAATATAAAAATACAATAAGATGCAGTTCCCCTTTGTGCAATATTTCCCCTTTGTGCAATGAGATAAACGGAACACAAAAATCGCCGTCGTTGCTCTAAAAAACTTATATTAACCTACTTTATTAGTTTACTCATATGTTTTTGCCTACGCACACATTTTTTTAAATCAGTTTAAAGGCTGTACTTTTAATTTCATGTAAGTATTTTGGAAATTTAATATCTTTCAACTGAACGTATCCAGGACGATTCGTTTGTTTTTAAAGACGCGTTTTATGTACATATTTATTGAACAACACATACCAATAATTTCTACACCTCTTCTTATTGGAATGTTATGTCCTCGCTTCGCATTTTTAATTCAGTGCGACTGCTGCTGAGCTAAATGTTGTCTTTCTAACTCACAGGCTTCTTATCCCATTATATTTTTCCCTTAGGCCTGGTAGATTTTCTAAGTTTTTATGTCATAATTTTCATAAAATTTCAAGACTCGTAAAAATAGTTTGAAACAATAAAATTTAAAACTTCCATCAACTGCCATCGACACCATATTTATTAATGCGATTGTGTGAGTTATCTTTTAAGATATTATTTACCTATATATCAGTTTTTAATTCCTTACGGTATGTATTTTTCTCCATGGTAATTAATGATTAGATATTATATCTACTCATGAATTTATAAAAACAATTTCTGTAAAAAATTGATATTTTTCGGGCTTTCTTCTGAGCCTGTAGGAATCCATAAAAATGACTTCTCTGAATCTCATGTTATTGCAGCCATTACTGTCGGCGGTTTAGTGGTGGTGAGCTATATAGCTTGGTAGCGCCCAGCGCGTAGCTCCGTTACTACTACTGCTGTATGCTGTACAGTACCCCGTCCCGCCGCACGGCTGCACGGCATCTCGCGTGCTCCCTCCCCATCACACTCGCCGCTTATCTGCACCATTTGCTGATAACTAGACCACAGCAGCTCTACCTCTACCTATTTTACTTCTAAATATAATAATGTCATCAATAACTATTGGGTTATTGCTCAAAATCCTGCTTGCTCTGTTTATATTGTAAAACGCTTCTTTAACCGACCACGGAGTGGTATAAATTTGATTCGATCGATGTACCTCAACAGTCGATGAAAATAGTTTTCTTGGGTTAGGTTAAGTTAGGTTAAGTCAGGAAGTAATTAGAGTAAAACTTATATATGTGTACAGGATGATTACAGTGAAAACGAAAACAATGTTAATTCGTGTTCAACAAATTGTATACTGTACACTGAAATGTGAGGTTTTCGGAGTTAAAGCTCTGTTAGGAAAAGGTAATATACATTCCCCAAACTAACTAAAAATAATTATATTATATTTTATTCACTGCAACTGAAATTTCCAAGAATTTACTATTTCTATTTTAATAAACCTTTTCATCGCATTCTCATTTTGTGCAATGGTTCACAGGTAGTCGATGGTAAATGAATGTAATTGCTTAACGATTGACGACATTATTATCTGAACTATTTCTGAGCTCCTATTTTTACTAGACAATGTATTGCGTAAATAACTGACATTATTCTCAACCCTTTTTTTACTAGGGGGTGATAGTGAGCCGAAATGGTAACAAATTTAGGAAGGAACAAAAACTTATCTTCGATACAAATTTAATACTATAATGTAATGATTTTAAAGTAAAATTCTACATTTTTATCACGACTGGAGTACTATAGGTACAATTATTTTTTCATTATTACGTATCATATTGCAAAATAAAAAAAAATAAATAAATAAAAAAAAAAAAAAACAGAGGCCCTTAATTAAAACCATTGTTAAAACCGGTTTAGTTTGATATTTCAAAATGATTTTTGGATTTGATTTAAATTAAAGAAGAAGAATATAAAGAAAATTTCAGAGTTTTGTGAAATACTCTGTTTTAGTTTTAGAGAACAATTTATACAAAGATGAAAAAGTGTCTTTAAATCAAAATTTTTTAGTATTTCATTTTGTTAAAAGTATAAGCAACCTTTGTCAAGAAGCAGCTTCAATGGAAGAAGGAGTTAATAATGTTTAAATATTTTTGTATAATAAATTATTAACGTTATAGCGAATTTACTTTTGGAATAAATGTATTACCCTCGGTTATCATAGGAGCTAAAAGTTCCAGTTGAGGGCCACCTCTGCGATTACATAATTGTATATATTAATTTGTAGCTTTTTATGTGTACTTTCTGGATACATAATTGTTTGTTTTGTTTTTTTATAGGAAAAACATTTATAACTGCACAAATAACGATTTACTCTCAGAAATTTAACCTAGATGTATATGGGAAATAGAATTTTTAATTTCCAGTGTTTGTTAACACGATAACTATTGCAAAAACGGTCTGATCATTATGAAATTTAGTACAGGCAATTAAAGTTGGATTCTCTGCGATGAGTTAGTGAACCAGTAAGATTAGCCCAACTTCAGTAGGGAAAGTGTGGAATTTTCACGCTAAATTGGGTTTTTGCAATTTTTCACATAGACGATTTTATTTAATTAACTTGTTGTTTACACCATTAAATTTAATTAAAAAACAAACAATTTCGTATAGTGAATCATTGCTCCAAGTCCACTGGTTACCAAGATATTAGCGAATTAATTTTTGGAATAAAGCGATTACCGTCGTTTTCATAAGAGATAAAAATTCCAGTTGAGTCCACCCCTGCAATTACATAATTTTATACATCAATTTGTAGCTTTTTATTTGTACTTTCTGGATACGTGTGTTTTTTTGGAAACACATAACTGTACAAATAACAATTTACAAAAAAAAAAAAAAAAAAAAAAAAAAAAAAAAAATACATGAGCTTATATAGGGAATAGAATTTTCAATTTCTAGTGTTTGTTTGTTAACACGATAACTAATTATTGCAGAAATTGTCGGGTCATTATGAAATTTGGTACAGGCATGTAAAGATTGCCATTGAAAATTCGCTAAGTACGCAGGTCAGCTGCGACGGGGTCCGGACACAAGACGCCAGGAGAGGTGGCCACTAGCCTGCGCTGGTGTCGTAATGGGGCTTCATCCAATATGTCACCGTTGCGTCACGACAGCCGACCGTCCGCACCGCTTATACAATGTATATGTGGATCAGTGATCAGTGATACCCGCGGATCGGCGGTCGAGTGTTTTATACCGTCGGATTATAAATGCATTTTTAGCCAGCTACTAGGGTTTAAGAATAGGAAAATAAATCCCAGGGTAAATGATCGATTTTTTAGGATCGATTCTGGACCCAGTTGCCATTTGTCATTGGGCTATTAATTATGACTAGGGATCGCCCACTGGTCGAAATTCGGACAAAAACTCAATTATCTTGAGCAAATTAGATTTAAAAGATTTTATAACTGAAACATCTGTTCCTCCTGTTTGCCAGCATTTGTTTATTACAACAGCTGTCTAATGAATCAATCAATTACCTATCTTTCTCTCATAAGATTAGCATTGAAACTTTGGAAGCCCATAGGGCGTAGCCCTGTAGGCCGATAGAAATTATAATGGGATTCTGCTCATCTACAGGACTATACCTTTCTAACGGTATTCACGGATTCCTCCTACGATGCACACGAGCCAAGAAAAAAGGAGGAAATGAAACATGCTTGCCTATTAATGTATAGATGCTTTCTAACTACTGGTCGATGTTAGATAGTAACAAGACTGGGGTTTGGACCGTTCCCCGTCAAAACGTTAAAAATGCCATTGGAGTAGATACACACAAAAAATAATAATAATAATAATAATAAGCCTCCTCTGGCACTGTTTGTAGCACTTGGATTTTACATCTTTGGTTAACAGCTGATTTCATCATTGTTTGTATAATGGTTTTTATTTCAATTTAATTGCAATTCTACGAACTGCTTAGTTCTTCATATCCTTTTACTTTACTTTTAGCTAACTAAATAGTCATAATCGTTTAAAGTACTATTTAATGACTGATAAATTGTGTTTCATTATAATATTATTCAGTAATTCAGTTATGGGTTCAACCCAAAAAAAAAACAAACAAACAAACAAAACAACACATTTTTATATACTGTAGCACGTGGTTCGTGCTTGAAAGTTGTCAGCTTTTTACAGCAACTCTTTTGTTTTCATTTTAAACTCGATAAGACCAATGTTTAAATTTTTAGAAGTTCAATTTAATATTATAACGAAATAAAATTTCTCCTAGCGAAGAGACATACTTACATATTTTTATCCCAAAAATAAGTTATTTGCAAAGTTTGAAGAAAATCGTTCGAGCCGTTTTAGAGATCCACGTATGCAAACATACAAATATACCCAAATTAGAGTATAGGAATCGATTTCAGTTATTAATTTTTGAAAAAAGGTACTCTTTTTCTTGATTTTATATTTTTTTATCACCAACAACTTATTTTATTTGAGAGGTGCTATTCGGACAATTAAAAATATTAAATTATATGAAGAATTCAAAGAAAATTCATGCAGGCATCATTTTGCGGAACTTAACATCTTAACTGTCTTTGGACAGTACATTTATGACACGATATGTTTAACAAAAAGTTATGAAAATAAAGTAGAAGACAAAACTATAGCCTATGAAACTAGACACAAATGAAGTAGAAATGAGTACCACCGAACTGAGTTATACAAAATAAATCCTTATTACAATGGGAAAAATTTTATTAAATACCTACCTAGTGATATTTCAAAAATAAGTGATCTAAAGAAATTTAAAAAGAACCTGAAATTATATTTAATTGAAAAAGTTATATATTCATTTGAAGAGTTCTTTCAAGACGATTAGAAACTTAGAAAGTTAGAAACTTAGAACTTAGAAAAACTTAGAAACTTAGAAACTTAGAAAGTTCCAAATTTCCGTTATGATTATCTTTAGTGTTTAGATTTTAACTATGTGTTATAGCAACTTAAAATACGTACTCTATGTATGTTGTTGTCTATTAAAATAAATAAAAAAAAAAAAAATAAAGATGTAAAATCGTAAAAGCGGGTTTATAAAAACTGGGACGAAGGTATAACCGGCACTGCAGTGACAGGAAAGTAGACCACCGCTGCCCCGGTCTGGCTGTGCTGTGTTATCAACGCCACCGTTGTCGTGCCATTATCTGCAGTTTTCACCGTTGCACACTCTCATTATAATGCGGTACACTGCTTGGAATGTTCTCTAAAGTAGTTTAACTTTATATAAGACGTGGTATACTTGGCAAACATAGGTATATTGTATAGTTATTTAAATAATCAAACAGAATGGAACTTTTAAACAACCCATGCGGTAACTAAGAAGAACTTTATGTATACCTTAAGGTAAACACAAAACTAACTATGCTCTAATAAAATGTAAGAACTTCAATTATTGAAACTCGTATTGTATTAGTTTATTAAGGTGAACGGGTGTTTTAAGTGAAAAATTGATATAATCAAACAACACTAACGTTATGATTGTATTCTTTTAACAATTGCTGGTACAGTTTAAGTATTTTTACCGACATACTGTGTTCGTTCTCGTTATAAAAAATGTCCGTATCAGAAAGCAGCGTACTCGAAAAATATATTAATGTGTTACTCTAAACATAGACCCATATACGCCATCTAGGGATCGTCAGGATATATCTGACGTTTAAAGAAAATTTAATGAAATCGAGAAGCTATTTTTTTATTATTATTTTTTTTTAATCTCCTGTAATAACAATCCTTAACACGTTCTTCTGAGCTTATTATTCTGGAGTTAAATATTTAGAGCTATTATTCTGAGTCACTGAGGAGGAGGGCGCCGGTGACGGGAGTCCCAGTTTCCACAAAGCCCGGCAGATACGCGCCGCACATACTTGACTGTGGTTATCTGTTGGTTACTTGTTGGAACTTGAAGCTATTTACCCATTGTCTTCCCTCCTCAGACTCTGGCTGTGATAACGTTAGGCTCTCGACTACAATAAGCCGACGCTCATAGTTTTGCGACTCTGAATATTGTAACAAATTGTACAGTTTGTTTTGTTAATTAGATTTTTTTGGGCCTACAATCTTTTTGTTACAAAAACTGATTAGTACAAAAATATAGATAAATACATGTCTTGAAGAGGGAGCATTTTTTCAAAATATATCCAACTTTGTCATGTGGGGCTCCTTAATAAAGTCATGCCATCATCAGGGACTGCTGTGCGAGTCAAGCCATGTCAATCTACCTACAGGTCAAAATATATCCAACTTTGTCATGTGGGGCTCCTTAATAAAGTCATGCCATCATCAGGGACTGCTGTGCGAGTCAAGCCATGTCAATCTACCTACAGGTCGACGTTAGATGCCAAAAAAACGCCCTATTAAAACGTTAAAAATTGCAACGGCGTAGAAAGACACGGATAAAAAAATAAAGAATTTAAGTCGAGCTTAACTTGTAACAACCAAATTTAATATAAAAATTCGGATTAGTTGTGTGTTCTTTTTATCTTCTGTTTTTATGCTATTTTTATTTGAAAGAATAGCGATAATCGTCTTCAAAGTGTTTTAATTTCGATTGAGTTTATAAAAACTGGTATAAACTCTAAGACTTATAATTTAGTGATCTTTCAGTAAAAAATTTTTCTGCTAGACATTGGTTATACGCTACAGAATTTTTATCAACTACAGTATTGTGAACAAAATCATATTGCCTTGGTTAAACAAAGTGTTAGGAGTGTATATATATGATTTTTCTGATTTTAGTTAAAAAAAAAAAAAAAAAAAAAAAAAAAAAAAAAACTAACGGAAATGTTACTGGGTGTGTTTTTATCAGCAGCGGCAGCATCGTTAGCCGGCCAGCCAACCGCTAGCCTGGGATCCGGATCCGGCCATCGGTCACCCGGTTCTGTATCGGCCAATTCACCCTCCACTTCCTCTTCCTTTCTTCCAACTAATTTCACAAATATCGCTTACTCTCATTACTTCTAAAGATTTTTGTGGTAAACAGTCTTGATATGTCATAACCAAACCCACCAAGTCCAACTCACCAGGTATAAATCAGGGTAAATCACCAGGGAGTTTATTTTGCTTGATGCTTGTAATTTTTTCATCATTGTCTTTTTCCTCTTCTAATGAGCTCTCTTTGGCCACAGAAGCCAAAACTCAATTTTCTACGCTAATTTAGATGGGAGAACACCGTGGAAACGCAATGAGTAAAATTATGTTGGTATATTACTTTTTAAATGAAAAATTACCAATAACAAAATTATATTTTTGTGATATCTAAAACAAATAGTGTTTGTTATTGAACAATTTTACCTTATGGATTCTCTCTGTAATTTTATGCCATTTGAAAGGAGCAATAAAACATAAAATACCAACTCTCCGTTAAGAAATTAATATTCACCAAGCTTATAGTTCTTCTTGGTTGAAACAGGTAGAAAAACTAAATCCCTAGAGATAGTAGACGTGATTACTCTCCGATATTAGTACAGGGAGGAAGTGGTCGTATAGATGTTGCATTATTACTACATCAGTGAGGAAATGGTCGTATAGATGTTCTATTATCACTACAGTGAGGAAGTGGTCGTATAGATGTTGCATTATTAATACAGTGAGGAAGTGGTCGTATAGATGTTGCATTATTACTACATCAGTGAGAAAATGGTCGTATAGATGTTCTATTATCACTACAGCGAGGAAGTGGTCGTATAGATGTTGCATTATTACTACAGTGAGGAAGTGGTCGTATAGATGTTCTATTATCACTACAGTAAGGAAGTGGTCGTGTAGATGTTGCATTATTACTACAGTGAGGAAGTGGTCGTATAGATGTTGCATTATTAATACAGTGAGGAAGTGGTCGTATAGATGTTGCATTATTACTACATCAGTGAGAAAATGGTCGTATGGATGTTCTATTATCACTACAGTGAGGAAGTGGTCGTATAGATGTTGCATTATTACTACAGTGAGGAAGTGGTCGTATAGATGTTCTATTATCACTACAGTAAGGAAGTGGTCGTGTAGATGTTGCATTATTACTACAGTGAGGAAGTGGTCGTATAGATGTTCTATTATCTCTACAGTGAGGAAGTGGTCGTATAGATGTTCCACCATCACTACAGTGCAGCACCGGTCGTATAGATGTTCTATTATCACTACAGTGAGGAAGTGGTCGTATAGATGTTCCACCATCACTACAGTGCAGCACCGGTCGTATGGATGTTGCATTATCACTACAGTGAGGAAGTGGTCGTATAGATGTTCCACCATCACTACAGTGCAGCACCGGTCGTATAGATGTTCTATTATCACTACAGTGAGGAAGTGGTCGTATAGATGTTCCACCATCACTACAGTGCAGCACCGAGATGTTGCATTATTACTACAGTGCGGCATTGGTCGTATAGATCGGTGTGACGAGTTTGCGGAGTCGTTACTGTTGAGCGACCAGTTAAGCGGATGATTGCAGTTCCGAGTTTGAGTTTCTATCGGCACCTTTAATTAACCTGCGATGACCCAATCGTGGAGCTTGAGAGGCGGGCGGTGGGTGAGGGGGTGGGGGTGGGGGTGGATCTCACATATTCGCGTCGATCATAAGTTTTGGGCTATGTCGAACTATAAAAAAATTATTAACTGGATCTACAGTGTACACTGCATTATGAATATTTTTAATAATTCAACCACTTTGCATATGCTTTTGCCTTTCATGTAATTGTATAATAAAATCCAGTCGGGGGCGCAACGATTCAAATAATACTTAACTGATAACGGTGCTAGTAGCTGAAGTTTGCGTTTGTAATTGAAATAGTTAAATTTGATCGTCTTCTTTACTGGTTATACCTTTTGTAATCCCTCCTTTGCATTCTAACATTTAGTAAATTTGAATGATTTTCAAATCAAATCTCTAAAACAAGGTTGTACTATGTTACGATACAAAAGTATGTGTAATATCCCATTACTTTTCGTAACAACAATTTATTATGAACAATAAATAATTTAATTAGTGTTGATTTTCTTTAAAATATTCCACTAAATGGTCCATTATATACAACACATCCTTCATGAAAATAGATTTTACTTTCAGCGAAATATCTAACGTATAGGGAATATTTTAGGTTACCGATAAACATGGAACTTTTTCATCCCGTCGTATACAAAACTTTTTAAAATAACGAATTACCTTTCAGCATCAAATGAAAACTAACCAGCAAAATGCGTTTTTCGCCATACACATGTCTGTCCCTTTATCCATAGAGTTCCCTCTAATGATAACCGAGGATTTTTCTTTTCCCAAATCATGAAATAGTTTTCTAACGCAAAACGCCCAAAGAGTGGGATATCGTGTTAAAAATTTTAAATTAGCTTAAGATAATAGGTTTTAAAAATTATTTAAAATTATTTTTAAAGAAGTTTTAAGTAAAATATTTTTAATTTCACATTTAGCGTGATTCACCGCATTCACTCTCCCATACGTGGTGCGTCCGCAGATTTGCTGTAGCTGGCCCGACGTGACGAGACGTGACATGACGTGACGTGGCAGGTCCGTCAGGTGTCACGTTTGTGCCCGCGCCCGCAAATCTAATAACGCATTCGGCCGCGCCCCGCCACGAACCACGGGTTTCATATTATAACTTCGTTACCCGCCGACCCCTGCGAATACAACACGTTTGTTATGACATTCTAAACGTATTATGTCACCATTAGTGTTAATTGTTTCAGGGGAAACTCCTAGGTGTGAATAAGTAACTAGGGGGTGTATAGTTGGGAATACTGTAGTGACTTTAACCTTACATATTGGATCAAAACGAAATAAAATCTATCCAAATGCGTATTGAATTAGTCTAAAATTGGAGTTCAAATTGTAATTGTTTATGCTAAACTGACAATCGCTGTGTGAAAATCAAAGAATTTTTGCAGAGCTCTGTGCTGATCTTTTTACTTAATTCAAAACAATTCATGTATCGATTTGCAAAACACGCCTATAAACTAGTTTTGATAAAATCAATATATCCTACGAATTTCCCGATGCGGTTAGTTAATCGTCTTTCCTGTAATACGAAAATGAATTCTCGTTAACAAGCCAGACTACTTGAGCGTTATTCGTGTAAAATAATAGTATAGTTTTGTTATAGAGTTAGATTATTTACCACAATCCGATGTATGGTGGAACTGAAGAGCAAATGTCATCGCTCCCTCCGTGACCTCATTATTTGATTTTAAATTAAACTGAAAGTTTTCAACTTGGAAAATGTATTTCACTAATTGCACAGATTTGAGGAAGTGCCCTAAAATTCTTTGAAAGGTGAAATCACGGTTAATTTAAACAAAGTAAAAGTAAAATGAGCAGTGTCTAAAAATATATATTTTAGACAAGTCAGACTTATCATTAAATATTTATAACACCTGTAGGACCATAAAGTGGTAGCTTCTGAGATATAGACTTGCGATCGACTAGATAAAGCGCGGAGGCTGGGTGAAGTGTTATTTAGGATGTGCGTGAATGAGGGTGTATGTACGTACATAGCTGAGCAGATTACCGGCTAATCGCATTAGAAACCCTACCTCAGGTGGGAGGACCGTCCATCTTGCCTCCCTCTCTCCTCCCATCGCGGCCATACACAAGACATCGTGTACACTCGGAATAATCTCCCTCTTACCAAGCTGCCGACAAACACCGCCGGACCGTCTACTTGGACGTTTTCGTCGCTTTGAATGAAGCCTTAGTTCGGCATTTCCTTACTACTGTTACGGATCGCCATCATTGACACACATCACAGCCAATATGTAGGGGGTCATCAGTTCTACTTCACCCATCCATTCCTACCAATGCATAAACTACACCGAAATGAACCCCTACTACATTTCTTGCACGTATTCTTTACACTCTTTATGAAACATTTCATTATGGAAACTAACGAAATGTTGAGAAATTAACTGTACGTTAACATCAAACTTCTTGTTAGTTCAGCAATGTTCTTATTTATTTTATAATCTCTTTAGTATTTGTTCTTAGTTCATTGCATCGTCTTGTTAGTTACTGTCAGTGGACTGAGCCTCAGTGCCTTCAGAATTCGACTTGCCCTTCAGTTGAGCACATAGTCGGTTGTGTCATCTTCAGTTATGTGACCTGCTTCGGCAACCAACCACTGTCCCTGTGTTCTCCCCTCGATCAGTAAACTAATTATAGACCGCAGTCTAGGCCCCTCATACACCGGAATGTTCATTAAAGGCACAAGTACAGTAGACATCGAGCCGTGTACCAATCGTATCGACGAGGCGGGTTGCTGTCTATAATGGGTTAGATGCGGCTGCGGATGCCCGCATTGTTTTGCTTTCAAGAGCTCCTCAATTAATTATAACCCGGGCGTACGGTTTTATTTTATCTTTATTATTTCGATTGATTTCAATACTTAAGTATTTTTACTAACAATAAATCATGTCAATATTAACTGACTACATAATAATGTAACTTTCCCTTCAACTAAATAAGTTGCACACACATCAGCGTATGCGTGCTGGTGAACTCGTATGAGACTCCACTTATGTGACACGACAAAACTTTCAGGAAAATAAAGGTAAAGAAAAATGGTCAAAGTTAAAAGATGTGGATGGGTAAAATGAATATTGCATGTTTCATGAATATTAAAGTAAAAGCTTTCCTGGCTTCAATATTAAAACTTAAACGGAAAGAGCCATTTGGGGTGTAATTTTTCGTTGTATAAATACTAGTTAAATTGGTAATCAATAACAGAATATTATTAGTATTACAGCGCAATCAGCTTTGTATGAAGGCAATGCCAGTTGTAATGTGATTGGTTTCAAAAGGGATTTAATTATTCGTTGTAAAACTCTTTTCGTAGCATATAAGGTAATTTACTCGATTAAACTACCCTTTATGATTATGACAAATTCACCATTACATGACTACGTTATCTGATCCTTAATGGAATTATTTTATAAATGTACCGTAAATAGTCACCTAACGAGCTTAATAATTATGCCGAATATATGCGTCCTTTATAAAAGTCGCTTGCTCCACTTAACAAACATGTGTATACGTTCTGTCTTGAAGAAACTCAAACCAATTTTTCATGCACTATCACTAAGAATTGGTAAAATCTATACACCATGTAACGTAAAAGATAAAGCTAATATGCATACATACATATTGTGGAGAGAGTTTAATTAGTGTGTTGAAACAGGTGACCACAATAAAAAGTTGTAGAAATGTATATATTATACAATATTTGAAAATGGTAAACTCGCAAACACCGATGCAGTTAGTTTAGCCAGCTCGTTCGGCGATGTAAATGTTTCAATTTGCATGCGGTAAATCAAGTGCAGTGCACTTTTATGCTTCGACTGATTGAAGTATATTGCCTGAAAGCTCTAAATAACCCTCCGAGAGTTAATAAGCATGATTTAGATTGAAGAATAGCCCTAGTCAGTGATGATGTATAATAAAATTAAAAGAGATAATCTGTACCTGTTGTATAAAACTTTCATTATAAATGGTTTATCTACTTTACTACCTTATTACCAAAGTAAGTTGAGACTCATGACTAAAATATACTTTAATTTTACTTCTTAAACTGAAAAAGGATTCTTTAAATTTTATATGTAAACTTATTTTTGTATTTAGCTATGTAAATCAAATTGTATTACTATTGTAATACCTTTTGGTACACTATATTGAAAGAAGCCCGCCAATTTTTTTAATTCTCTCTATACAATATCTTCCTCTATCATCACCAAAGTAAATTTGTTTTTTTTTTCACGTTGATAACATTGTCTGTTTCCTCAGAAGGGAATCGACTGTGTCAGCAATACATGTCTCCATTCCTGCCTGAAGAGATGTGACAACTATTTTCAAGTCGACCAAGATACAGAATACACCTCTGTTATCATTTTAATAAAGGCATTGCATCAGTTTTCCCCTTGCTGTGAGTCGTCAATTACTGTCTTATATGATTTTACATATTCTCAAATCCTATCTAATTTCCCAATGCGTCGTGTGCTTCCTAGGCGTTGTAGAGTAGTAGCAGATCGTGCTCCCCGGCTGACCCCAGCAGTTAAGCGGTCGGCCATGTGTACTCTGTGCATTGATGTGACCTGCGTAGCCTCGGATGTTCCCCACAGTCTGATAATCATAGACTATACAGTCTAGATCCTCTCTGCATCTGAATGTTCCTCAATGCAATCAGGCCGAGCTTATGATACAGAGCTTATACCCTATACTAGCCTAATCTCTTTTGTATAACGTTATCAAACTGTCATGATTTTGCACCATCGTAATTTTCATTTTTGTAATTTTTTGTTGGGAACTCAGAATTGACTCAGTTAAAAAGTATTCCTAGGAGTTTTTTTTTTCGATATTATGTACAATTTTCGTATCGGTGCCTCCTTTCTGGTGCATAAAATACATAAACTATTTTTATGTTACTGTTTTAATTTATTACCGGTAGCGGTACTTTCTTACATTCGTTGGTATTTCTTTTTCATATTTAAAAGAACGAATTTTAGTTTGTACAGAGCTCTGGATTGAATTATTTAGTATTGGCAAATATATTTCTTGTTTAAAGATTTTCCATGATTATGATTAGTTAATGTCCCTGTAACATTTATACTGTAACTACTGTACTTTCCCTGTAAACTGTAAATACTGAGAAAATGAAAAATAAATATTGAATATTTTATTTATAGTAAAGCCATACCAACAGTGAAACCTATATCAAATACATAAAAACTGAAATAAAACGAGTCAATTGCACTTCATTTTTACGTCGATCAGAGTGCAAATTCCAATATTCCTATTAGTCAATATGATTTGATAATTTTAAATATGTTATCAAATTAGTTTTATATAGAGCGTTAGTTATTCATTATAAAGTAATGTTCATAGCATATAGTCAGCGATTTGGTTTGGTTGCGCTGCATGTCTTTGCCTAGTTGCCGATTTAATTATTTAATGATTAGCATTTTCAATAATATCGTTTATATTAATTAATATAAAAAAGATAGAACTCAAACGGTTATGTAATTTATTTGGATTGTTACACTGGTGAAGACTTTAAAGGTTAGTTTTTAAAACAAAATATCCCTGTTCAAAGGATTTAGGTGATCCACCCTTCGACTTCTTCGGCCCTTCAGTATAACTGTCACAGAAAATCTCAGTAGCGGCTAAGTATCGTAACATTGCGCCTCAAATTCTAATTACACCCATGTAAACCTATGCCCGTTTATATTACATGATTCAGAGTTTATAAGTTAATTAGTGAATTATGAGCCCTGCATTGATGTCACGATTAACGGCCACTGGCACGCGTTCACCAGTCCTAAGGCCTACGGTGGCGGTTGCGGTAATGACGACTCCTGTAATGACGTCAGAGCTGGCCGCGGCCCAGCACCGTAACTCTGGCGATGACGTCACGACAAACGGCCGCTGGCATTCGCCTACCAGCCACCCAATACAGCGGTCTAATCAATCTGGCCGTTGCGGTAATGACGAGTCTGTAATGACGTCAGAGCTGGCCGCGGCCCAGCGCCGTAACTCTGGCGATGACGTCACGACAAACGGCCGCTGGCATTCGCCTACCAGCCACCCAATACAGCGGTCTAATCAATCTGGCCGTTGCGGTAATGACGACTCCTGTAATGACGTCAGAGCTGGCCGCGGCCCAGCACCGTAACTCTGGCGATGACGTCACGACAAACGGCCGCTGGCATTCGCCTACCAGCCACCCAATACAGCGGTCTAATCAATCTGGCCGTTGCGGTAATGACGAGTCTGTAATGACGTCACAGCTGGCCGCGGCCCAGCACCGTAACTCTGGCGATGACGTCACGACAAACGGCCGCTGGCATTCGCCTACCAGCCACCCAATACAGCGGTCTAATCAATCTGGCCGTTGCGGTAATGACGAGTCTGTAATGACGTCACAGCTGGCCGCGGCCCAGCACCGTAACTCTGGCGATGACGTCACGACAAACGGCCGCTGGCATTCGCCTACCAGCCACCCAATACAGCGGTCTAATCAATCTGGCCGTTGCGGTAATGACGAGTCTGTAATGACGTCACAGCTGGCCGCGGCCCAGCACCGTAACTCTGGCGATGACGTCACGACAAACGGCCGCTGGCATTCGCCTACCAGCCACCCAATACAGCGGTCTAATCAATCTGGCCGTTGCGGTAATGACGACTCCTGTAATGACGTCAGAGCTGGCCGCGGCCCAGCGCCGTAACTCTGGCGATGACGTCACGACAAACGGCCGCTGGCATTCGCCTACCAGCCACCCAATACAGCGGTCTAATCAATCTGGCCGTTGCGGTAATGACGAGTCTGTAATGACGTCAGAGCTGGCCGCGGCCCAGCGCCGTAACTCTGGCGATGACGTCACGACAAACGGCCGCTGGCATTCGCCTACCAGCCACCCAATACAGCGGTCTAATCAATCTGGCCGTTGCGGTAATGACGACTCCTGTAATGACGTCAGAGCTGGCCGCGGCCCAGCACCGTAACTCTGGCGATGACGTCACGACAAACGGCCGCTGGCATTCGCCTACCAGCCACCCAATACAGCGGTCTAATCAATCTGGCCGTTGCGGTAATGACGACTCCTGTAATGACGTCAGAGCTGGCCGCGGCCCAGCACCGTAACTCTGGCGATGACGTCACGACAAACGGCCGCTGGCATTCGCCTACCAGCCACCCAATACAGCGGTCTAATCAATCTGGCCGTTGCGGTAATGACGAGTCTGTAATGACGTCACAGCTGGCCGCGGCCCAGCGCCGTAACTCTGGCGATGACGTCACGACAAACGGCCGCTGGCATTCGCCTACCAGCCACCCAATACAGCGGTCTAATCAATCTGGCCGTTGCGGTAATGACGAGTCTGTAATGACGTCAGAGCTGGCCGCGGCCCAGCGCCGTAACTCTGGCGATGACGTCACGACAAACGGCCGCTGGCATTCGCCTACCAGCCACCCAATACAGCGGTCTAATCAATCTGGCCGTTGCGGTAATGACGAGTCTGTAATGACGTCACAGCTGGCCGCGGCCCAGCACCGTAACTCTGGCGATGACGTCACGACAAACGGCCGCTGGCACGCGCCCACCATTCACCCATTACTGCGGCCTAATGGCTAGCCTGGCCTCCTTGCGATTTATGCAATATTCTAATTTAAATTTGCGAGCAAAAAACTAAATATGTTTCGATCATATTGTATACCTCTAGAAAATTCTTTTGATTGTGCAAATCCTAGTTTTTATTTAAGTAGGCTATTTGTTCTGCTATAACTGGCAAACACAAATAATTCTTTTTAATTTTTATTGGGTTGAAACTAAATAATGGAAATTTCAGTTTTACGTCTAATAAATACCATGCTTTCTATACTGTTTAATATTTTTGAATGCCAGTAACTGAGTTTTAAGCCAGCGTTGCAATCATCTTCTGTCAAAAAACCTAATAACGTTGATACCCTCATATTATTTATTGATTGGTAGTTGGCTTGTATTTTTCTGCGCACACTTTACCGAAACAGAAGCAGTTAAGCTGATGTATAGTCGGAGCGAGATACCTGGCAGGCCGTAAATGATAAACAGCAGAGCTGTGTAATGGCATTACACTCTCATCTCGGACCGCACCGAGTTTCAACAACTCTCCCCCTCCCCGTCCCACCACTCTACACACTCTACACGCCGTACTACAACCCAAGATCGCTTTATCGTTGGCTCACAATTATCCTGTTACGTCATGAATGGGGCTTCACTTTCCCCAGCGGCGCTCTTCGATTTAGTTTTGCTGCGTGAATTGTTTTAAGCCTAAATAATAGCTCTAGTGGCCATGTATAGGCCTAACATAGACTCATATTGAGCTGAGCGTAGATTTTATCCGATACTACTTTAATACATTTACATACACAACACTTACTTCAATTTGAAAATTTAAATTACTGTTCGCAAAGAGTGGAGCTAAAATTATTTAATTATTAACGAAATTAATGGGTTTTTAGTGAGGTGGTCAGCCACATGGCTTTATTTAATCTTTGAAGTGTTTGCTTTATTTTCCTCATGCCACAAAGATCGCTATATCGAAATTATCAGACAAAATAAATGTGCCCTTTATGTGCGGTTCCGAAAATTCTCTCACAATTATTCCAAAAATATATCTCTTTACTTGCTGTTCAGTATATTAAAGTGAGTACTTATTGACTGGTTGTAATAATTTACTCTGTTGATAAGTTTACCTGCCAATTTTATGCATGATTATTTGTTGTTAACATTATATATTAATTTGCCTCGCTAGTGGGGCAAATTTTGTTTGTAAACATAAAATGTCGAGATTTTCTTTACTGTAGCATTACGCAAAACAATTTTATTTATTCACGTGGAGCCCATTGTTTGTTCTCTCAGTTGGGAATCGGCAGTGTCAGCGAGGTATGTCGCCGTTCCAGCCTGGAGATATGTTGTGACAACCATTCTCGCCTCGGCAAGATACAGCACACTCTCACTGCTCGCTCCCACTCGCTCGATACGGGGAATGTGATTCTATCGTTTTATTCTTTGTTTTAGTATTCTATTATTTGCAACAATAGGCCATTTAAAAATTGCTGTACAAGATCGGTAGAAGAAATTCGAGAAACATATGAATGTTAAGGCATATACAATTTATAGATTGAAATAATGTGCTCTACATGAAAAAAATTGACAAATAATTATTAATCACATCCGTTTTATTATTATTATTATTATTATTTTATGATGTTGGAAGTGCTAAAATTTGCGCATATTACTTTTGTTTTATAGTATTCACAACTCTGAAATGTTATAAAAATGTTAACTGGAAAAATCTTGTAGTAAAAAAAAATTTAAATAACCTCTCTAATGTAGGTAGATAAAATGAGCCTGCATTATCTATTGCCAACTTGCCAATACTTTCTCTTATAATCCAATCCAGTGTTAATTAAGTATATCTATGCCTATGCCAACTTAACTAAACGATGGATTCCTAAACCAATCTTTAAAGGTTATACCAAGGTATGTCTTTTAGGTTTAATCTGTCGTACCGAGAAAGCTTATTGCGATAATGATCGGAAAGCCCTGAGGTGTAATGATTTCTCAGAATTGGCCGAGTTGAGTAGACAACCCTGCTGGCCCCGGGGGCTCGGTGTCTTCGATTTGCAAGGCAAATGCGGTCCAGATATTGTGGCCGACGAAGATGAAGGAGGTGGTGTAATTAACGTTATATGCCACACCAGTCGTTGCAATTAATGCATCCACCTGTCCTTTATGTTGTTAAACATATTTTTGTTGATATTCATGCCTTCTTTATTGATTTTAATAAGTAATACTGTCTTTTAATTATTTTACAGTTATTAAATTACGGTATATACTTATATTCTGTTTCTGTTGCTGCCCCTCCCCTTCAACGCTGAGATGTGTTTTAGCTAACATTGTCTTCATATCGAGCCTCGTATACGAACCTCTATAACGAACAGTTATAACTAATTTGTTATAATTAATTATAACTAATCAACAAAAACAATAACAAAATCGTCGATGTCAAAGTTGCAGTACTTAAAATATTCAAAGCCAACCACTAATGTGTCAAGATAAACAACATGACGTGAAAGGTGCAGCACTTAAAATATTCAAAACAAACCACTAATGTGTCAAGATAAACAACATGACGTCAAAGGTGCAGGACATACTTTAAAATGATTCATTTTATATAATGTCTATGAAATTCTTTGAGTGGATAGATTTGATTTTAAACTTTTTTCGTCAAATCAACCTAATGACAATTACTACTGCTACGGTTGAAAACCCGTAAGCGCCGTCTAGTTCGATTAGTTCGATGGATTCTTTGTTTTCAAGTAAGCCTTCTCTTGAAACACCTTGCTGTTTTCAGCAGCACACAAAAAACAGTGGGACTGGTAGTAGCTACCAGTGGACATTTTCTTATAAAAAATTATATCTATATAAATATAATACGTGATGCCCCTTTTTTGTTAACGCTTCTCCTCCCTTATTTCTGGACCAATTTTAAAGTTTGAGGTGTCAAAAGAATGGTCTCAGTTCGTAGTTTTGCAATAAGGTTTTAGATTTTTTATATTTTAATTCTGAAGCTCACTGGAAGCTCTCAAAGTTCATTTTTTGTCCATAAGATTAACATGGGGGACAATTTATTTTGAACTAGATGACCCGACAGACGTTGTCCTGTCGTTAATGTGAATATTAAATGTGAAAGGGAATAAATAACAAAAAATATATAAAAAAACTAACTCGTTTACTGTAATGCTTTTTGGTATACAACATTATTAGTCTTGTTTTCTAGCGCATAAATAAATAAGTTTGATGGGTTTCCGACACGGAAACAGGCGACATAGAGTTGGCCATGTGAAAAGCATGGATTTTCCAAATTTATGCCACAAACACTCAACGACTGCCCTTGCGATTTATTTATCGGCATTGCAAATGCAAGTCGTACTGGAAATTGCAACCGCTTAAAGTCAAATGTCGTTTGGAATCATAGGGATCCGTTAAATCAACACGTCTTTGCCTCTGTACTTCCCTTGTAATATTGTGGCTTCGATGACATTGTTCATCAAACTTGTTACTGTAAGCCGAGTGCCATTACAAAGGCGTGGCTGGTTTATGTTCCTCAACATGATGATTGCCGACCCCACTTTTAATTGAAGATCGTGAGGTGGTAATCCCGTCAATTCAAGTGAATTTAAAAACTCTGTTGGATAATTAACAATATCATCTTGGTTATTAACAGAATCAACAGATTTGTATGTCACCAATCCACTGGGTATCTTATTTTGAATAATTAATATTAATTTCTTTGACACCAACATTTTTTGCAGCTAAAATAACTCGTCCGCTTAACCAAACATGATTCTTGTAGTTTTCAACTATGTTTGGGAACACCATCTCGATAAGTTCGTTTGTTGATTTTGTAAAGTAACAAAAATTGGCAGGGAATGTAATGCATCCAGACAATGGGTCAACAGGTATTTTACCATTTCCAATTTCTAGCAATTGTTTGGAAAAGACTTCGCCGGATTGATTGTTCTGTAACTCTACTCGCATGTTATTATTTAATTTGAGTGTTTTGACGTGTTTTCATAAAATGGACGACTTCAAACATGCGGTAATTTCGTCAGCTGGCGTTGACCTTGGAATCACTGCCAAAGTTTGTCTAAAATCTCCTGCTAATACAATCATCGCTCCACCAAATAGATTTTGGTTGTTTCGCAAATCTTGCATCGTGCGGTCTAATGACTCTAAAGATTTTTTGTGTGCCATCGTACATTCATCCCAAACGATCAATTTGCTTTCCTGCAACACTTCGGCCATCGCAGAATTCCTCGAAAGGTTGCACGTTGGAGTTCCAATAGTTTTCATATTCAAAGGCAACTTAAATATTAACTTAAATCTGTTGATTTTTGAACATAAATGCCTTGCAATGTGGACAAACAACGTTCATTGATCCAATAGTTACGATCTGTAGTAAACTATAAGCAATTACTACGTTATAATTGAAGGCGGCTCGATGAGGATTAAATACATTTCTAGGTCTATCTTGATGTTGGCGATCCCTTTGAAAATCATTTTGCACCTCACGTTGACTTATTCGTATATTTCTAGCATGTACAGCATGCCGAGTTCTGCGGCCTAATTTAGCACGTCTGACTGGTGGCATTATAACAAACAAATACGATAGTTTTCTTTTGTGATTGTGGTTAAAAATGACTTACACATCAAACACCAAAATGTAAACAAATAAACACATGTTTTTTTAACTCATTCAAATCTTAGTGTTTCTTACAAATGATCAAACCAAATGGCATTGGAAATTTTCAAATATCAGGTGCTGCCATCTAGTGGATAGATTGTTAATGGTTTGGGATAAGACTACAGGAGAATGTTGTCTTACAAATCCTTAGGCTATATTAATGATTTATTTGTTAACGAATTATAAAAATAAACCCTTTTTCTCATTCGGGGAAAACCTTTCACCATATACTAAGTATGTTATGTTTCATTAAATGTATTTGATTGATATTTAATCATGATAGTTTCTTTGTAATTGGAAATTATCTCTTTTGTATCTCACATATTAGTAAAAGCATTTTCCACCAATGTTAATTTAAAGGCATTTTTTATAATTTTTAAAGTCAAATTACTAAATAATGGTTGGGTGGATTAAAATTTTTCTTTCACACAAACCTTCCCCTGGCATTAAGAAACACAACAAAAAAAGAATCGATCAATTTGGTGCACTCGTTCTCGAGTTATGGAGTCCCATCAAAAAAAGGGATTGTGATTTATTTATATAGATTGCCAAATAAAACCGCTGTTGATAGTTGAACAAACAAACACATATGTTAAAAGCTGAATAGAAGCAAGGAATCTAAAACAAATGAAGACAAATAATCTCTTTATTTATTTTCGATTCCTTGAATAGAAGCAAATGAAACTGGTACTGAAATATCAACACAATTTCATACTTTAATACGAGGAGTGTCTAATCTGGTGATTTAACCTTTTCTCAAAATGTAGCAGGTATATTTTGCTTGAAAGTTTTATTCACGCGTATTTGGTTCACAAAAATAATTTTTGTAACTTAAACCTGGAAAATTTCATTCTTTTCCGAAAACAATTTTGGAAATTGAAACTTTTGACATGGGTCTTATTGGTTGTCCGACTGGTATTGAAACAATAATGAAAGGTAACAAATACTAAAATAGAACACTAAATTTGTGTTCATGGGTTTTCAAATTGCTGTAAACTATAAGGAAAAGGGATAGTTGTTTGTAAGTGTAATAACCTTTTTATTTACTATTATAGTATAAACATGTTTTATGCACAATGCTACACATATTAAAAAAACCTGTGTAAAAGACAACATTTAAAAGTTTTTTACCTCCAGTATAGAAAACAAGCTTATTACAAAGATGGTTTTTATTTAAAAAAATGTTAACCAAAATAAAAAAAATGCCACTAAAAACAAAATGGACCACACCAACAAAGATGTAGATTCTCTTAATTTATTTGATTTCTTCATTTAAATTTTGTAATGTCATGGAAAGTTAAGTTAAAGAGGATATAGGCATAAATAGTAATGTGGACTCATAAACTATGTCATTGACTACCTCATACAGTCGTACTACAAAAACAGCCGCAGTGAGTGCTGCATAACTCATACAGGACCGGGGAGTAATGAAATGTTGATTTTTATTCTTTTGTCATTTACGTTTTATTTTTTATGAACTATGTGGATCCAACATCTGTGAATTTATTCTAAATTTTATAGGAGGGTTTAGACAAAGGCCCTAAGACATATCGGCAAAAGAACAACTACGTAATCTCAGCTAATTTAGACCTAAAAGAACGAGCACCACATCTCAGCACTATCACATTGGGAAGTTGGAGAATTGGTAATGAAGATCGATCTGATTTTCACTATAGCGACATTTTTTTTCAAAGTATTATTATGGATCAAGGTTTGATCACCTGGTACTCTAATAAATGCAGCGCATTGCGCTGCACGGGGCCCCTAGTTATTATAATGATAAGAAATTAATAAATATTTATTACGTTTAAAACTGAAAAAAACAAAAAAACAGATTCGTACAACAGCAAAAAAGTAAAGCTTGAGCTATCGTAAAGATGGATGTATATAAAGACTATACAGAATAAAATTGAACGGCAGGGCTTACCGTAAGTAGTTGACAGATTCAGTACAGTATTTTGGAACGTGAAACATTTGCCTGCATTTCGCGCACAATACAACGGAACAACAGCGCAACGAACGCAAAGATGTGAAGTAGCGACGACATTCTACATGTGTCGAATGCCTCAAGATCCGCGATCCTGATGCTCCATTGTACACAAATATGTGAGACCATATACCTTCTCATTCATCTTTAACTGATAAATTCTTAGCGCATGTGTAGCTAAACATAAATTCAATCCATTAAAGTTTATTTATTTAACAATTGAAATTTTTATTGGCCATAATAATAATAATATTCATTTATAAACTATAATAAGGCTAAGAAGCAAATACGAAAATTTAGTTTTTTCTTTTTTAAATAAACCCGAATGAAGTGTTTTGCCGGAAACAACGTGCGTAACCAAAATTCCAACTAAATGTGAGCTGTGAGCAAAATCATTTCGAAAATAAAAGAAAACACAACTTAGACACATTTTAAACAATCGAGATTACTTTATGTTACTATTCTTAAACTCCGTTTATGTTGAGTTTAGTTTTATCTATGAAGCTATGGGAATTAATTACAGTATTATTCATTATACTATCTGCGTAAGGTGATGTATAGAAACAAAAGTCTTAAATGTGACCAAAAACTAAATATGAATCAGCTTAAATCAGACCACTGAACGACTTTTTAGCACTAACATACCTATATTTGTTGCTTACTTATATACCTTTTACTTTACACGAAATTCTATATTAAACATTCATAACCTGGCTCTTTATAATTCCTTCCTCACATCATGGCAAAACTCTGAACCCCCACCATTTTCTTACTGAGATAAAAGTGAACTTTCGGATTTACTGACCGCATAATCTAATTTATATTCCTCCAAAAAGAAAAAAGTGACAAAGTAACGGCGGTATGTACGGGGACGTGTCTCAAACGGCGTTTTAAAGAGAAAGGCGACATTCACAAAGGTTTTCTGTGAAGTAGCGTTGTGTTGTAGTGGTAATGTGCTTTGCTCCAAACCCTCGACGGCTTCTTAGCGGCTGCGGCGGCGACGACGACGACGTGAATACCTCCTTGTGTTACACATGCCATCGCAGCGCCGCTCGCGTTAATTACTCACTCGGCGAATTATTTTACTTTCTTGGAAGGTGTAATGGCAATCAATGGAAAATAGGAGTTTCTCTCAAAATAAGATATGTACTAACGACATAAGTTTCAACTTATTTACCCATCACTCATTGTGACAAAAGTGACTTGCTCTCTAAAATTTTTTATAATCGTAGTCAAAAAGGGGTTAAAGGGAATTTTAATATTTTTTTACCAGTGTTGACTAGCGAAATAAAGATTTTGCTTTTACCAAAACCGTGTTTGAAATGGAAAAACTGTTTTAATCCCACTCCATAAGGATAAAAGATAAACGGCATATTTTATAGACACAAATTATTTTGTTATACTACCTGATGTGCCAGTGTACCGTACGCGCACGATATATATTTTAACGGTAGAACCGTGATGATAATTTGTTATTATAATGATAGTCCAATAATTGAATTTTGCTTAGATTTTGATAGCATGACAAAAATATATTTCAAGACTACCATTTTTTAAGACTATCAAGTCAATGCTTACCGGGGTGTTATGAAATTGACTTCATGTCATGAGTTTTCTTGTGTCCAAAATAACTTAATTAATGAATGAGTTTTCAGGGCCTGGCTGGTCTCCACTAAAACCCTACGGCGGGGGGTCGGCCGGGAAGGCAACCGGCCTCTGACGACAATCCTCGGGAAGGACCCTCATTCGAATTATAAGACTATATTCCCTGGATGATTTAAATGCACCGTGTAAACTATTGCGTGTTATAGCGCGCGTGCGCCCGTGCACGTTCAGCGTGACTGTGTGGCGGCGCGTGGCGGTGACGTCACACAATCAATACTGCACCGCACCTCACCTGACTGTCTGTCAGTCCGTCTGTCAATATGCTCCATTGACCCACGTCAGCCTACCCGTGCACGTCCAGCGTGACTGTGTGGCGGCGCGTGGCGGTGACGTCACACAATCAATACTGCAGCGCACCTCACCTGACTGTCTGTCAGTCCGTCTGTCAATATGCTCCATTGACCCACGTCAGCCTACCCGTGCACGTCCAGCGTGACTGTGTGGCGGCGCGTGGCGGTGACGTCACACAATCAATACTGCACCGCACCTCACCTGACTGTCTGTCAGTCCGTCTGTCAATATGCTCCATTGACCCACGTCAGCCTACCCGTGCACGTCCAGCGTGACTGTGTGGCGGCGGGTGGCGGTGACGTCACACAATCAATACTGCACCGCAACTCACCTGTCTGTCTGTCATTCCGTCTGTCAATATGCTCCATTGCCCCATGTCAGCCTACCCGTGCACGTCCAGCGTGACTGTGTGGTGGCGCGTGGCGGTGACGTCACACAATCAATACTGCACCGCACCTCACCTGTCTGTCTGTCATTCCGTCTGTCAATATGCTCCATTGACCCACGTCAGCCTACCCGTGCATGTCCAGCGTGACTGTGTGGTGGCGCGTGGCGGTGACGTCACACAATTAATACTGCGCCGCACCTCACCTGACTGTCTGTCAATATGCTCCATTGACCCACGTCAGCCTACCCGTGCACGTCCAGCGTGACTGTGTGGCGGCGCGTGGCGGTGACGTCACACAATCAATACTGCACCGCACCTCACCTGACTGTCTGTCAGTCCGTCTGTCAATATGCTCCATTGACCCACGTCAGCCTACCCGTGCACGTCCAGCGTGACTGTGTGGCGGCGCGTGGCGGTGACGTCACACAATCAATACTGCACCGCACCTCACCTGACTGTCTGTCAGTCCGTCTGTCAATATGCTCCATTGACCCACGTCAGCCTACCCGTGCACGTCCACCGTGACTGTGTGGCGGCGCGTGGCGGTGACGTCACACAATCAATACTGCACCGCACCTCACCTGTCTGTCTGTCAGTCCGTCTGTCAATATGCTCCATTGACCCACGTCAGCCTACCCGTGCACGTCCAGCGTGACTGTGTGGCGGCGCGTGGCGGTGACGTCACACAATCAATACTGCACCGCACCTCACCTGACTGTCTGTCAGTCCGTCTGTCAATATGCTCCATTGACCCACGTCAGCCTACCCGTGCACGTCCAGCGTGACTGTGTGGCGGCGCGTGGCGGTGACGTCACACAATCAATACTGCACCGCACCTCACCTGACTGTCTGTCAGTCCGTTTGTCAATATGCTCCATTGACCCACGTCAGCCTACCCGTGCACGTCCAGCGTGACTGTGTGGCGGCGCGTGGTGGTGACGTCACACAATCAATACTGCACCGCGCCTCACCTGACTGTCTGTCAGTCCGTCTGTCAATATGCTCCATTGACCCGCCTCGGCCTACCGGCCCACTTCCCCAGTATAATTGTCGTCCTCTTATTTTAGTAAGTTTCGTTGGTTTTTATCATTGGATAGCAACGTCTTTTTTATGTGTTTTTTTGAAGAGATGCGGAATGGATTATCGGGGTTTCTACTAATATACTTTAATAAGTATTTAAATTATAAATTGTTATTGGTATATTTAGAAATACTCGACACAATTTTGGAAGGATTTAAGGTCGCTAGAAAGTCGTACAAAATAATATATAGTAGGCTAATGTGTTGTTTTTAACATGTAGTAGTTTGTTGTGGACCCATGGGGGCTGGGTCGTGGTCGCGTCCGCGCGGTCTCCGCACGCCCCGTCTCTATACCCGTTATTTATGAGCAATTCCACCAACTTATCACAACCCTTGATCGCCACTACCACGTTTAATGTCTGTTATTACCTTCCATCAATATATAACTTCACCTACGTTCCCTACGCTTGCAGCATAACCAATGGCGCCCAGACGAATGACGCATTTTGGCTTCCATATTTTTACTTATCTAGGATGAGTAGGTATCGATATTATTAACAGAGATAAACAACAAACGCACAACCAGTTATTACTCTCAAACTAAACTGATCATTGTAGGATTGGAAATGTAATGAAGAGGAATACAAAAATAATATAAATAAACTGACGGTATAGTACTCGTTGACCGTTTCATTGGTAGAAAAAATATTTTAAACTGACATTTGACATGTTTTCCTCCGTAAATGGGAGTACGGCCAAAATTATGTTAGTTTAAAACGATGAAGGCGTATTTGTGTTATCGTTTTTGCGCCCCGAAGGCATTCTCAAGATCTGATTCCACCAAAAACCGAGGTGACTCCAGTTCAGCACTTGAAACAAACCAAGCGAAAATTTGAACACAGAACCCCCAGAGCTCGAGGCGTAAACAACATTTTTAATGCAACATTTTTTTCATGGAGTTTTTACTTCATAATTAATTATTTTCTAGCACAATTTATTTTTAAATATGTATTTTTTATTTTGTTGTAAAGAAATTATTTTGTTAATTTAAAATGACTTCAGGTGTTGGCTGATTTTAAAATACACTAAGTATGAAATATGTGGGTTTAAGCGGGTAGTGTTCCTGAGTAGAATTTTACTGAATTTCATAATTGTATTTTATGAATGTATTTCTTGACGTGTCTCAATCTGTAGAATTCAATCAGTAGCGTTTGCCCACACCCCACACCTCTGCCCCGCAAAGGAGCACGCAGTGTACTGCGGACATCAATAGCCGTCTTCTGCTTGACCCTTCGTGCAAAAAAAAATCAATCATATACCAAAACCAGTATAATACAGTAAATTTTTAACTGTGTGATTTCCTTATTTTGTCCGTAAGCGTCTCGACGGGTGGGATAGATCCCTTAGTATTAAAGTAGACAGACGGATGATCCAGTGCAGTAGGCCTACAGTAGGCAGTGTAGGCGGGCGGATGAGTGTTTATGCCGGCAGCCATTGTGTCGGTGGGTTTATCGCCGCGGCCCGCCCAGTCCCGGCCCTACACTGCTGTTCTGCTGTAGCTGTACTGCGTCTGTGTCTGTGTGACGTTAACGCTCGTGGCGCACGCCAGTCGCTCGTGAATCCCGCCAACCCATCGCCCCTCATCATCCTGATGATCATGGGCAGCGTTATGATAATGTGATGAGGTGGTCGTCAACCATCTGAACGCGAAACTGGAGAAAATACATCTCCTCCAACTAAACGGTACAGGATTATTGATATAAGTGTGTCAGCTGTTTTACTTGAAAACCGTAAGTGATATTGAAAAAAGTAATGGTAACCCCAGTGTACTTTTAGTTCCTCATTTTGTGGTAAATACCATTTTTCTTAATACCGCCTTTTCCCAAATATTGTGGCCAACTAAAACACTGTTTCATCACTGGTCACAGTAATTCGTGTAACAGAAATTAAAAGAAATAACAGATATAAAACTTAAACTACTTTTGACAATTATTACTGCAGTTAAAAATCAACTCACAATAAAACAAAAAAATAATAAAGGATTCTTAGAAGAGAAATTATTCGTAAACTGGAATATTGATTGTTGATGGGTTTGCTGGACTAAAGCGACCGCATCGTATGAGCATGAAGGAGCAGGTTTAACGTGTGTAGCTGGATGGGAAGCACAAGGGCTCAACGCTATCAGCACCAATTCCAAGGAGCCATTTATTTATTTTCCTCTTGTAGACGGCGAGACTGTTTACTACCTACACCGTTAACATGATCGTAATCTAAACGATAAGCTTCTTCAGAGAATTTGCGTAACATTGGAACCATATTCAATATCATCCGTGCTAACTAAGTGATTTCCGAGTCTCAAGAATTTCTGCTCAAAAGACGACTTAAAACAGGGACATTAACACGTTTTGTCCGAAACGCGCATGGTTAGTATAAGGACGACTGAGCTACACCAGCCCTAAGTTAAAGAAGACTCTCTATGAGTTACATGTGAATTTATAATTTGTTTAAACGTATTATAGAACAATTCAGGTCAACGATTGTTGACAGATTTAAAATGATTCTAATTATTTATGACCTCAATTGAGTTGTCGTTAAATGCATTGATGCAGAGAACGATTGAATCCGTTAATGAATTGCTGCAATGACATTTCAATAGATTGACTTGTCAACTTGAATCGCTACGGAAGTGGCTTTCACGATACCGCCTCTCGGATATCCCCGGTAATGCAGTTTTCATTAACAACTCAGTAATGACATTATAAATAATTATGTATGCTCAAAGTATTTGTGTTAACCACTATTATGTTAATGTAATTTAATGTCAACTTTGAATTAATGAGTTAAATTAGTATTTGTTATATGTGATACAAAAGTTCTATTATACTATCAAAGTTAACCTGTTAAATGCGATGTGGAGAATATATATTGTTGCAGTTTTTAATATGACGTATTTTATTTCAGGTAAGCCAACTCTAACTGAAGAGATATTAATATAAGGAAAACTGAACGTAAGTCTTTAAGATGATTAATTTTACTAGAAATATTCTATATATTATTAAGATTAAGACTGTGTTTTACGAAATAGGATTATTTCTAAAACTTCAATTTCTTGTGTAATACTTGTGATCGGTTCCACCCTGTTCTCATACCTTCCTTAAGAGTATTTTGGATTTAATCTATTGTTTACATTTAGTTTGAGTTTGAAGGTATATAATATCCTATACTATAATACGAGCAATGTCTGAAGGGATGTGTGTTCCACGATCTCGAAATCTAGCGGTTGGATTTTGCTTATAAACTTTACATTTAAGAGTTTTTTTGATCAAAAAAAGTTTGGAAACAGCCTCAATCCCAAAAAAATCGAATTTGGTCTAAATTTAAGTTTAAAAATCGTAATTTTTGACATTGGTCTTATGGGTTGCTATTTGGGTAACGAAATAACAACGAAAGGTATACAAAAGTATAGGAACATTAATGTTAAGCAGTCTTTTTGAAACAGCCGTTAACTGTGAAGAGGTATAGTTGGTTGTTAGTGAAAATTTAATAGTTTTATTACCATGACACTATAGCAAAAGTGAATTAAAACCAATGAGCAAGGCTCGGTTAACCTGGTACTTAATACCTTTAAATTTCAGTATTTTAGTTTTGAAACTGCAAATCCACCATACCAACAATAAACGAAAACCGAGATGAAGCTGCTGTGTTTTAAGGATTCGCAAGCCCCATCCTAAACCCCTTATGAAATGTGGCTTCCACAGCGGCCGATCTGAAAGCAATTAAATCGAGAATCGTGGAATTTGCATACAAAAAGGTGGTTGGCGATAAGCGTGGCGTTGCTCTGAGTGCAAGTGGAGGCTCGAGCCTGTGCTCTGTGGGCGAGACTTATGCTGATTGTGCTGTACAAACACGCAGATCCCACAAAGGAAGCCTCGTGCTGTGCGCCAATTACATTTCCACCAATGTTCCGTCGTGCTCCTCCACTAGTTTATCCCACCGGTGCCGGCTTTATTCTAATAGATTCCAAGCACCGATGGGAAATTACATTAGTTTTGTTCACTTAGCTACTGTAGTTGTGTTTGCATTGAATGTTTTAGTTTGTAGCAATGTCTTATAGTGAAATTGATTACATTCTGTGAAAATCGTTTTGAGGGTGTTGTAAAACTATCTTCAACGTCTATCAATTCTTATTTAATCTTTGCTCCTTTTACTTTCAAATACAAATCAAGCCTATGTAAATGATTAAATGCTCGTTTTAATAACATATTCCATTTATTATGTAGTTTAAATGAGGCATTAAGTCTCTTAGCTAGCTGAGCTAGTAAAAATAATAATCTGAAACATAATTCCCTTCTTCACATTTTTTTCTTTTTTTTTAAGAGGTTGGCGGACCTCTTTTTGCCTTACTTTGCCCCGTCCACATAGACTATTGATCTGTGCGTGGAACGTATTAGACAAAGTAAGGGGGTGAGCCGCTACAGTAGAAGGTGAAATGTACTGATAAAAGTCACTGGCATCCAGAACGTGGATTCGAACCCACGACATCGCTGCCATGGTCCCGAAGTCCGGCGCGCTAACCACTACGCCACCGACTCACCCGAATCACATGTAATTGAAAACATAATTTTCTCGTAGAAATTGATATTTAATGTTCAAGTGTAGGCCTACTGTAATATGAGTTTCCCTGATAGACAGTTATAACAACGTTGGGGGCTAATTAGCGTGGTTTAATTGATAGTTGCTTCGTTTTAATGTGTGGTGAACATTAAAACATCATGTGCGGATGTAATTTTAAACTTGAAAATTGATTGTACATGTCAGTAGCACTTAGTACAAACCGCTTTATTCTGAATTAAATATAATTTTTTAACAGAAATTTCAACATTTATTCTGTCAAAGTTAAATTACAAAGCTGTAAGTATCTACCATAATAATGCAATTCAACCGCCATAGACAACCGAGATATCAGACGAGACCGTTTGGCTAAGTTTGGACAGCTGCTTTCAATAGAAGCTGCATCTTAGTTGGATTACAACTTGGAACTACGGTTACAACTATGAAAACAACCCTTTACTCGGACGAGTTTTGTTGTTGATGTTCAAAATGAATTTTTGTCTTAGCGCATGTTAAAATAAAAATTACCATACAATTATTTGTTTCTTAAGAATTATTCTTCAAAACAATTTTCAATAGGTACATATAAAAGTTATTGGTGTAGTTTTTGTATTTCTGTAATTATTTTGGTTGCAATAAAGTTTCTCACTATCATACTTTAAACATTGAAACCTTATTTTGCTTTAAAGTTCAATCTCGCTAAACGTAATATGTTTTAATTTCTGCCCTGAATGTATATTATACAATCATTGCATATGTAAATCTCGGGTAAGTATACCTAAATGTAGTGGAGTTAAAATTATTAAGGTTTTAATTATAGATTGTAAACACAAAATTAAACTGCTTCAAAATTCACGATTATCGTGTTGGAATACGTAACAAAGATAAGTAATTGGAACAACTGACGCAAAATAGAGAACTTAGTTGTTGGAGTGTCTCTCGAAACGAAAGATAATTTGATTATAAGCTCAGACTATTGATAAAAGTAATTCATAACTCAGTTCCAACTTTTTGTCAAATACAATATGCTCGACTGTTTCGGTAGAATTGAAATTACTTTTAGTCTTAAAAATGGAAGTGGAATGAAAACGGTGGAAATGGAATGAAAAGTGGAAGGAAAATGGAAATTACTTTTAGTCGTCCTGGTGTTGGAAGTGGAAAAAGACAATAGTATATTACGTTACAGGTCCGGTAAACACCATCAATACGAGTTAACGTACGATATTTTTCTTCAAACTACTCAAAAACTTAAATCTCTTAGGCCCTTTTCACACGAGTGTCAAAATACGCAACATGCACGCTGCGTCGACGCGGTGTCCCCGATACACACGAGCGTTTACGTGTGTACCGATCTATTTAAGTAGGCCTACGGCCTACGTGCACTGCTCTAACACTGCTGCAATATAAAGCTGCGCCAACGCAGACGCAAGGCCGGCCACACACCAAAACGGACGCGAGACGACAAGACGAGACAAAACATCTTACAACTTAGCGAGCGAAGGTAAAACCATCATTCTACTTTTCATTCTATTTAAACATATCACCTTTGCTTGTGAAGTCGGCAGATGCTTTGTCGCGTCGCGTCCGTTTAGGTGTGCGGCCAGCCTTATCGATCCTGTGAACCGGGCCTAAGTTTGAATAAATATTTATTTTACATCTGACGAAATCACTAACCTACTTCACCTTCGTAAGGTTATACATTTTTTATTACACCTATGCTCCTTAGAAACAGCTGGAACTCGGTAAAATTCGTTAATTTCTACCTACCTGTAATGAAGTGATTGTCTCTGCATTCCGCAATCATCTGTTTCCTGATTTAAATCTAGACTTAGTAACTAGTTGAAAATTTAAGTAGTTTGGTGAAAAGTATTAAAAAAAGTTAAATTTAACTTTCATACTTTCGTATTAAGCAGTGATATTTTTAACAGAGTATATATTTTGACGTTTAAATCCACACATTATAGTGAATTAAAAGCTCCTGTGTGTAGCAGAAGACAAAGTGAAAGTATAATACATACCATTATCTGTGTTTCAGAGCCAACAAACACATGTTCATTACTACACCTTGTTATTGTGAAACATTAGCTTTCAAGGAATGGTAATTAAAAGTTCTTCGATCTTCAGCTCTATAAATATGTCTGAATTTAACTTTTTAAGTTTAATCATCTGAAAATTTGCCTAGTAAAAGAATTGAAGATTGGAATTTAATCAAGAGAGTTTATCACTTTACTGCTTTTACTTATCTTCTAATATACGGTTCAGATTTTTGTCAACTTAATTTTATTTCTATGTGGGTTTGATTAAAAAAGATTCAGAGTCATTTTATTTTTTATTTTTTTATTATTGAATGATGAGTTTAATGAAGTTTAATGAGTTATTTGAAGGGATTCTAATAATAAAAGCGTGACTGTGTAAATTTAATTTCACTCTCCATTATAAACTGTTAGTAATTTCCAGTTGTACAAATATCATTGACTGTTAGCATTAAAACCATTTAATTTGATGTTTATTCATCCTTAAGTATCGCAAATAAATGTTATTTTGTTTCCACTACAGCTTTCTAATTACTGCAACACCAGTGAACATTTTTGCACTGTTTGGGCTCGTGTTCACTTTAAAGACTGATAATTACAAAGATAAACTGTGCTAACAATGAAGTAATGTCAAAGATGAGTTGGGAGAAGTGTGAAACGTTAGGGAAGAATCAACAACCTTAATTAACAATAACGCTGAACTCAGCTGCTAACAGTGCTACCAACTGTCTCAGGCACTTAATAAAATTACCTTTCGTTACAAGGAGCACCCTTCACAAACTAAGTTTCCCGCTTTGCTTCTATTGTTCCAATGTATTATCGCTATCGCTACTCAGTGGAAGCCGCAACGAAAATAAAGATGTCATATAATATTGTAGAGGCGGTGCTGCAAGTTTTGGAACATGACATGATGGAGAACTTCGTAGATTAATTATTATAAAGTATATTCATATTTTGGAAACAAGTGTACTCAAAAGTAATCAAAGTATTCTGATATTTTTGTTGTTGTTTAGTTTTTTAAAGTTATTTCTGAAATACTACCTCTAGATTCCTTAATAGTTGTTTAATTAGTTGGAATTGGTCAAGATATGGTTTACATCTCGAATAAAACCTTTGTATCATGCAAAACTGTGTTGTAATAAATAACTTTTTTATTTTTTTGTGGAAAATTTTTATTTCAGCAAAATTTTGGTTCAGCTATTATTTATTCTATACGAGTATGGCGTAGTAGCCTATTACTGTGAATGCAACCTTCCATATCAAAGTGCACATTTCTACACAATGCACATTTTATCCAAAAAGAAAAAAAAATTACCATAGACAATAAAAAAAAAAAAAATAATATACCGTCGCCTATTCATAATTTAAATACTATACCTGTACAGCTTGCAGCGTTTAATTAAACGGACCGCTTTGCCAAATTCGACGCCCGAGTCTGAGCACTAGCCTAATTTATTCTAGAGCGCACAGTATTTCATCTGGTAAGGCGGAGCAGCTACGTAAACACAGTAAAGTAAGGCTGTGGCACGCCACGCCAGTAAAGCATAGCTTATCTCTGGTAGCTGCTACTCATTGTAAACAATTCAGTTCGTTGCATAATATAAGCGAGTCGTCTGCAAGTCGGATAAAGGTGCAATGCACATTGTCTTGCAGCAATAACTGTAATCAGTCAGCGTTGCCAACCGAACACTCAGCTGTGATTGCATTTTTCTTCAGCCACCTCATACATATCAAAGGGGCGGTGACGTTCGTCTGCAGGTCGCGTACAGGTACAATGCACATTGTCTTGTATCAATTACAGTAATCAGGCAGCGTTGCCAACTGAACACTTAGCTGTGATTGCATTTCCCTTCAGCCACCTCATACATATCACAGGGGCGGTGACGTTCATCTGCAGGTCGCGGACAGGTACAATGTACATTGTATTGTAGCAATAAGAGTAATCAGTCAGCGTTGCCAACCGAACACTTTAGCTGTGATTGCATTTCCCTTCAGCCACCTCATACATATCACAGGGGCGGTGACGTTCGTCTGCAGGTCGCGGACAGGTTCAATGTACATTGTATTGTAGCAATAAGAGTAATCAGTCAGCGTTGCCAACCGAACACTTAAGCTGTGATTGCATTTCCCTTCAGCCACCTCATACATATCACAGGGGCGGTGACGTTCGTCTGCAGGTCGCGGACAGTTACAATGCCACATTGTATTGTAGCAATAAGAGTAATCAGTCAGCGTTGCCAACCGAACACTTTAGCTGTGATTGCATTTCCCTTCAGCCACCTCATACATATCACAGTGGCGGGGATGTTCGCGCTTCCATCCATGTGATATTAAATTCTGGAAAGGATTTTATTTACTTCATTGTTTGTAGATATGTACAATGTTAACGATATTTATTATGTTTATTTAAACGACTGCAAATGTAATGCGCAATGCTTATTTCAATTTATTTCAGTTTATTTAATTAATGTAGGTTTTGTATGACATTTAGATATAAAAGTCTACCAAAAAAATATTGTGAAACTTCATTTAATTTCAATTTAAATAGAAAATGATCAGTATCTGGAATCGTAACCGTGGAATGATTTAGCAAATTTTACAGTCAATTTCCTTCAATATCGATAAAACTGTGTGGGTGATAAATAAATATGCACTAAAAACTAATTACAAACTAAAACTATTTCATCCACTTTTCATTCCTCATCGCCGTCAATTGAGGCTGTCCCATCGTTTGGAATAAACGTTGGTGCTGATAGTCTTTGAATTGCAAAATTCATTAGTTTTTAATGTAATAAATTGGTTTTATTCGTAAATTGGCATTTTCGAATTAATTCCTTTAGCTTTGGCATTTAAATAGTCTCATTTTTATATATCAACGTTATGTTTTTTACAAATTTTGATTTTTGTTGTAGGTCTAGCTAAAATTAATTGATTTTAAGACAGAAAATAAAAAAATCATGGTCCCGGGCTCAGGTCTTAGCAAAGATACTACCGTAATATTTTCTATAGGAAAATTTGTTAATTCCCACTAAAATTAAAGCTGTAGGGCAAATAGCTTAGTCGGTTTATTATTGAAGTAGTTATTGAAATACGGGCTACGGTTATTACGGTTGAAATACGGTTATTGATAATCGTAATAAAAGAAATGGCTTTTCTAACCTTATGATTTGTTCGGTGTCTGATTATGTTTCTAATGTTCAGTTGTATATAATGACAGGTATTGTAAATTAATGTAACTTTATTTTTTAAATAACCATTTATAAAAAAAAGCTAGACCTAACTTCATTTCATTACAAAAGAATTTGGTTTTGAATAAAAATTTATCTTTGGTAATCAGGTGTAAGTTTTGAAATTGTTTTACCTTCATATCATTTGCATGTGTTGTACCACTGTATAACTTAAATAGTGCTTTACTCTACCGATGATATGGTCTAAGAGAAAACCCCTTTCATCATTGGCATTCCAGTAGACTACACTAAATCTATGTTTACTTTTTGTTACATCAAAGACCGGGGATATCATCCACCTTTGCCCGCATCCGAGCTCTTTCAAATAAAGCTCAGTGATAGTTGAGTCAACGAGTGTGATAGCTTACTACCCAAAATTTATAATTAAACTTTATGTGGTGTATAAGGCAATTTTACGCATTATTACTCATTAGTTTTTATGTGATTCCAGATAGAAAAAGTATTCTGTACCTAGATTGTTACAAAAAGCAATTGGGTTTAATTTAATTCAAAATACAAACTCCCTGAAAATAAGTAACAAGTCTAGAGCGGCAGCGGCGCCTGAGGGCGGGTTTCGCTCCTGTTGTTAATTTCCCGCACCGGTCACTTTGACCTCGGGTGAACCACGGACATGTGTCTGTTACGTCGCTTTTCCTTGATGCGGACGAGACTCAATGTCGTTTTGTGGTTGGGAACCACAGGTGGAAAATTAAGTGTATCAGATAAACTTTCCTCGGTTATAGAAAGATTTTTACTTTTTCGGCTTAATGTTAAAATGTTTCTTCCTTAACTAATTTGTCGCAAGGCGCAATCCCGCAAAACCCACGTAAAGGCGTGTACCTGATTTGCTTTCAGTGTCGTGTTTCTACGTAAGAATTATCGAGTGTGAGACTTGTAAAGGTACTTTCAGTTAACTCCACTCTATTTATGAATGTGAAGAAAAAAATTTATTAATTATTCCTAATTATTTGTAATAAAAATATTGCGATTGTTTTTATTTCATAATTAAGGTAAATTGCAAAGTAATTACGGAATCTCTAGTTGAAGACATGATAAAAAAAACATTAGAATATTCTATCCTTTTTATATGTGTACACTTAAAATTTATTTAATTAAAGTTTTATTTTTATAATTTTTATTTAAGTTTTTAATGTTCAAATGTTTACAATTCGCAGGGAGATTTCGTTTTTAACATTTTAATAGCAATTGTAATTGTCTGTACAACTACATGTGTGTCAAAGTGATCGTTTTAAGTGCATTTCAAAGGAGCACAATTTTATCTATGTAAATTGGATTGTTTTAACAAAGACGATCCGACTATATATATTTCTATCGTTTTTGGTCCAAAAATAGATTGATGTAATCATAAGTTCCATGAGAAACCCGATCGATAACCTAATAATATTCCCAAATTAGTTGATTATATGTTCAATATATATACATCACGTGATACACATGGTGATTGAGGTGAGCTACTCAGCAAACAGTGATGTTCTGTCAATTGTGTACAACACAGTCAACCGTGCAGATGAGGAGCGGGCGGAACTATGATGAAACTTCATCAACCGATGTAATCGTCACCTCGAGTGGTATTAATTGTAAGACTTCCCTCTGATTACTATGCTTTAAAATGCTACCGGCACAATACCCCTGGCGATAGCTCATTCAATAACTAGGAAAATGTTATTGATGGGGTCAGAAAATCACTTCATGTGATAGAAACACTTGTGAGGTGTTAAACCAATGTAACTATATTATAATGATATCTAGTTTTTTATTTGTATATTCGCATATTTAACTCCTTTTGCGATCAACCATGAACATTGAAAAGTGCTGTTAGCCCATCTTTCATAAGCTTTCATCTTTCACTGGCCTATTGCACGGCGCTGTGCCCGCTTGGCGCGGCGCTGACGGCAAAACAGCTACACGGTTGTATTGCGGGTTTTGCATAACTGCGCCTTTCTGTAGGATGGACTATTTTTAAGTGACTCAGTAATATGTAATAAACTGGCTTCAAACTTTGCTGTTTATTCATTTACAATTTTTATTTTGTTCAATAAACCTGATTGCAGTCTGATAGGTAATCAGTTTATTGTATTGCTTTGTTAAGTCAGGGTGTCTACTGGTCAAGGAAGTCTCCAAAAGTCACTTATTTTTTTATAAAAATACAAGAAAAGTCACAGATTTTTAGTATGGATTGAGAAAATAATGCGATTGTGAGCAAAAGTTTTGGGGCTTTAAAATTCCCCCCAAAATTTTCCTAGAGATAAAAAAGGGTCTGATTTTTTTATCTCTTCGGCAGTATATGCCCTGTAGTAAACTTCTCTATATTAAGCAATCGAAATAAAATTAATTGACTGAATATAATTTCTATAGTTACAACTTTTGTCCTATATTTACGATTTGTAAAACATAACGTTGTAAGTTTTTTACAACTAAAGTCACATCTGAAAATAAATTACAAATGTACCTAATTTCGCGGAATCGAAAATTGCAAGTGCTCCCACATACATGTCGGAACCTGAACATAGAGTTATATCATCCTCGCTATGTTAATTTCCTTTAGTCGACAAACTTACTAATTACGTTTGTTTCAACTGCAAAATTATACGGACACGTGGCAGGTCGAGTTAGTTCGCGCTAGAACTGCAAGTCTTTGCGCGGACTGTGATGTGTCACACGTGGAAAGCACGGAATTCATCTGGGTCCCTTTTTGTCTCAGGCAACTGTCGATCTCCAGTTATACAGTTGATAATGCGATAGTGCTCCTTACCATCTGACTGTTTATTTATCTGTATTGTGGAATAATTGCAACTAAATAGTTTGTGTGTTTCGTAATTAATTTGAAACATGAGATTTTATGTACCCATACATTTTACACAGTCTACAGATTTGTGATCATTTTAGACAAAAACCTTATTTAAAACATAAAACTCTTTACTCTTGTACTCTATAGCGGCTCACCCCCTATGTCTAGTAAGATCCACTCACGGATTAATGGTCTATGTGGACGGGGCAAAGTAAGGCAAAAAGAGGTCCGCCAACCCCCTTTAATAAAAAAAGGGATTTAGTCAAACTATCAAAGGCAAGAATTAAGTTACAAGCAGACATATAATATTTCTATCGTGATGAACTTCATCCAATAATACTTTAATTTATCTGTTTGAACAAAAAGGTGATAAAACTTGATGTTAATTGTCCCCAGGTTGGTTATAATTTTCTGATGTGCTGTTCATAAAACAATATTATAATCTTTCTGATTCAGATTTTGGAATAAAAAACATACCCTCTCCCAATGAGTTTTACTATATGTATTTTTTTCTCTTGGACTATAGTTTTAACTGTTTTATAAGCCAGCTGTTCTGAATACTGTAACAGCTAAGATTAAAATGACAATATAGGGATAAAAATGTCCTAGATTGTTTTAAAGTAACGAATCGTTCAACTACTGCCAAAAATGTAGTCTTAAGACAAAGACCTTGAAGTGCAATTTGATTAAGTATTAGGGAGCAAGCAGAGATCGGTGCAGCGGAGTATCGAGGCCACGGGACCAACAGTCGACATTGCCCTTAACACTGACCCCGTCTCCGCGTCTAGACAAAGTTGAGCTTTATTTACTGCGACAGCTCCGGTCTTGCACACGTTTCACATTCACTCTACAAGTGTTTTACATATAGGCAAAGTGAAGAAGATGAATAAGTGAATTACAACATTCTGATTTTTAAAATAGATTTTTATTGATATATTTAAGTGCAACTGTTATTTCTGTATAACCACTCAGTTAGTTTAATAAGTGCTTACTTGACGTCCCATTTAGTAGATCAGAAGATTTAGGACAGGAATTATGAAAAAGGAAAGATAATTAATGATATATATCCATTCTGGAATTTTTTATTGGAATATAGAACAACGCTACTATTTGAAGAGTTATTCAATCATTCTGAAGGGCATGCAGCTTGTAAAGTATATTTTGTTTAGTACAATTTTGAGAACTATTTTTCAATTTCTAGTTTAGGTTCTGGATTCCACGTTTAAAATTATGGTCCATAAGATCCACCTAAATTAGTAATTGCATATTGCCCGTTTACATTCACGATATGAAATAAACTAAACTGCAGAAGTTCTGCATTCCTTAGTTTTTCAGAAATTTTACATACTTAATTTTTATTATCAAACCGTTCGATAAACTGTATTATTTCAAAATATTGTACTAATCCAGAACCTTTTTAGTCCTTACGCATGCGCCATTAAAGTAGGTACTCCGGTTCTGGTGGTTAATTTTTTTTCCCGTCAGCTTCGTCGGTTGGCACGGGCCCATCTATCGCTGCCAACTTACGCTGAAAGGAAAGTTTGGTTATTCCGTTCAGTAGGAGCCTTTGAAAAGCGTAATTTTCTATAACTTGGCATTACCGATCATTGGGAAATAAACTAAAATATTAGAAGACATTGATTAGAGACATGGAAATATATTAGAGGAGTAATGTTAATTATTTTTTAAACGAATTTTCGTAGTCATTAAGGTCTTTTAAATCTCATTGAGTAGAATACAAACTCTGAAAAATTGAATATTTTACTCAATTTAATTTTACATTAAAAAATTACCCTACAAATTCCATAATGTTTAGTTTTTATTTGATTTTGCAGTACTCAACAGAGAAGAAATTGCTATCCTCATTTGCTTTTACGGTGGGTAGAGTTCGGTCATATTACAAGTACATTAGTTTTCCTATGATCATAAAATTGTCTTTGTTCCGGTAATGGGCTAGATATAGAGAGCGAAGTAAGTAAAAAATAAACTCTTGTACCAGGATGCGGACATCGGCTGTTTATGTATAATAGCCAGTGTATTTTTATAAGTGTATTTTTAAACGTCGATTTGTTTAAGGGAGCCTAAACACGTTGATGGCGAACATCCCGGGCGCTCTACCTCGTCAGCCGCTACTTTACAGCAACACCCAGCAAAGTAGACAAGCGCCGTCTCCTCCTCTCGTGGAATTGCAGATCCGTCGCTCCCTAACTTTTCCAATTTCCTACCTTAACACTTTGTTTTAGTTACCCTTTTCCAATGAAGAATAATGTTACATCGTATATTACACTGGTGTTGATTTATGCTAGAAAACACTCTCCTGCTCTTCTCCCTCGTTCAACTTTAGGATACTACAAGATGTATTGTCGTTACACTTGGTAATCACGTGCGATTATTTTGTGCTATGACGGAGTTTACTTACAGAAATACTCTTGCGTTGAATATTTAATTTCCTTCCCGAGGTATTATTTGAAAATCATATTTTCTGTATTAACCTCCAATTTTATTAATGTATTTTTAACATGTCGTAATATTTTATAATTATTTTTGTTCTGTGTGCAGTTTCAAAGTTGGTCTGACCTTAAGTGCTGGGCTTTCGTGACATGGTGAACTCTGATTTTCCATTAAAATGTAACAGAGCATTTTTTTTAGTGCTACTGTTCATAATGCACCATTACCGTTGTATCCACGCAACCTCAAGTCTCAGAAAGATAATCTTCAGTCAATAATCTAAGAGTTTAGTCGATGTTCAAACTGTTTTCCTCAGTGTGTTAATCAATTTATCTCTAATATTTTCCCTGCATATAAAAATAGAATGGTGATAAGTTTATACCCTTTAATGTAACATCACAGGCGTTAGAATAGCATATAAACATCGTTGTGTTCACTCTTTTTAGAATTCTAAAGACAAAATTAAATGTAATTTTATAATTAAATCTATTTATAAATATGATTGCCATCGATGAAGCATCTTTTAAAAAATTCCTTGAAAACAAATAATTTCATTGAAGAAAATATAGAGCGATTAAGATTTGTTTTTTAATCGAAAAATATTTCATTTGTTTATATTCGATGGAGCGTTCAGTCAAAGAAACTAGTCTTCTGTTTTTATACCACATTAGTCGACCCTACTATGTGTGTTCATATTATTTAAACCTAGTTACCGGTACAGTGTTTTTTATTTATTTTTTATGTAGAGATGGGATTTTAGGTGTGGTACAGTACAAGATCTACTTGCCATTTTCAAACTGAACAGTTGTAATGAGTAATCTTAATTAAATTTCATAAAATTAGATACTAATTATTATAATGTAATAAATGTTTATTTCTCAGTTTTCTTTGGTTGAATAAAGATTAAGCTGAAGGTCTATTTTAATAAAAAATCTCTATAGGCTAATCTATTACTTTAAATGATGTATTATTTTACTTCTCTGTATTACTTCTTGCTGAGCTAATTGTAAATTATTAATTAAGAACCGATGATTGGAGACTCCGTTTCAAATAATAGTTTCTTATTTTTAAAATTTAACAAATGTAAAGTAAACCCTCGTGAAATGATTTAGTTTTTAAATAGTTTTTTAAATGTACGCTACAATTGACACAACTACTTATGAACTATTATAAACTAATTAAAATATAATATTTTTAATGTGTTTTTCTCTTTCTTTTTGTGTAAAGATATCATTATACAGTAGCAATAACGTACATCATTTCATAAACTGTAAATTGGTTATAACGGCCATAATACGAATTATACAACTTTTGTATTGTAGAGAAATAATGCTGTTAAACTGCTGTTAAAGTCATGTAAATTTATCAACAATAGAATGATTAACACCTCAATTCCGTCTTGTATTTATTTCAAGTATTGATTACACCAATTCATTTACGACAATCGTTTATCGATCTGCCTATAATCTAATCACCGAGACGCAATCCACATGTTGTCTTGTACCAATCGGTACCAGAGAATCCACTTACTGTGCCGATTATGCTGCCGAATCCCGTGCTAAGCCCTCGCTCCAGTGCCAATCGCACCGGGTCTGATGTCCCCGAGCGGCGCCCGCCGAGCGGCTGTAGGGGTAAGCCGAGGGATCGGTAAGTGGTATTGTGGTCTTGAATGGTGCAGATGTCAACATGCAAAGTGGAACAACAGATTATATTCTGGCGGCAAATCAGGTCAGGTGGTCAGCCACTTGTGAAGAGATGCCGTTTCACAGTCACCAAAGAAAGCGACAATAATTCCAAAAGTGTATTGGCTAGATTAGATAGGTACAGTGCTGAGAGATAATCAACATACATTTATGACATTACATAATATGAATAGAGTGGTTAAGAATCGTCAGATTTCCTGTCGTTTTGGTTACTTATTTAAATGAAATAGACTTAAATCACGTATTTCGTTGGCTTGGTTCTGTGTTTAATAAGAAAATTTGAATTGTTTGACCTGCAAGATCTTGCCTTGGACGTAATTTTACTGAATTCTGTCCATGGAGATTGAATCACGTGATATCGTCTTGCTGTTTATAAATCTTTATTTTTTACAAAACTTTATCTGTTTAAATTAATTTTAACTTTTGTATTGAATAGTCCACTATTAAGATTAGAAATATCAGATTAGTCGGATGTTTTTTTTTATATATTAAAAAACTCGATGAATGAAAGACTTTGGGGTGGGTCCCAGGTTTAGGTAGTTATAAAATTATTAGTTATGAAAATATTGGCTTTTAAATTCATTTACTCTTTCTTAAGGGTTGCTATGATGAAAACGAAAAATCATGTTAAGAAAATATTCAGTACGTATGTAAATAAAAACAAATAGGCTACACTGTGAGGCTACAACATTTTAATAAAGATCAAACTTATTAACGTTAGACACACCAACAAATACTGTAATAAAAGTAAGTTGAAAGTTTTTTTCCGAGTGACTATTGGCTCACCATTTTCTGTTGTACTAAAAACAACCTTAAGTCATTGTAAACTGTGGTGTTATTGCACAAGTGTTGTGAATAGAAGATAGTTGTGTTGAAATACATCAAAGCAGACAAGAAACGCTTGTTTTTTGGTTGTAAAATACTAAATCTACCTACAGACATCTAACAATGAAATATTTTCTAATATTTAATTAATAATATTGTAGATTAATCTAATGTGTTACTCGAGTACGATATGTGTTTATTAATCATGCAACAGTGACATCATAATATTAGCAAATAATTTAACAATGTTTTTTGCAGAAATTCTAAAACTAACAAGTTAATAACTAGTAACTCTAGAGTAATAGTAACGGACACTGTAAACGCGAAAGTGTCTTGTGTGTTATCTAAATGTTTTCCACCGAGCTCGCTCGCCGGCCGCACTTAACGTAAATCGATACCGTTTGGTCTGCGGGCTTTTACAGGGATACGGATCTCCGACAGTCGTTCTCACACGTTGAAAAGCGGCAATGGTCCTCACACCATCACCTGAACATCTCCACCGTTCACATCCACACCACGTGCCTCTTCTCACCACCGGGGAGACGGTCTGATACCCCGTCAAATGGTGTATCGAATGATCAAACGTAACCATCACAGTAAAGGTGGAGAGGTGCGAGTGGTCCATTTCATGATAGTGCACGAAATAGTAATAATGTCTGCTATTTAATGTTAACCTTAAACAATATTTCAGTAGAGTGAGATTTAAAAACCGAATAGGTTTAATGATAACACTTATTCATGGGCTTTCTGAACTGAAAAGAGTAGAAATTCAATCAACACTGCTGATAACGCGTTTCTTTGTAACGCTATCCCGTTTGTTTAACAACTCCTCAGTATCGAATAATTTAAACTTCTAATCCGGTAAGTGTAATAGAACGATTTTTTTTAGGTTATTCCTTTGCCTATAACATTTATTTATAAACCTGTTTTAGGTAATACATGTTATATTTCATCCACAGATTTAATCGAATTTGTAGATTATCTCACAAAAAAAAGAAACACGATTGTTCCGTAAGTTTCTATAGAATGTCATAGAAATACTAGTCTAAATATTGTGATTGCTATTCCAAATACAAAAAGCAATTGAAAGCTCACTAAAACGCTGTGCTTTAATGTTTTTTACCATTGTGTCCGATGAGGTCGAATAATAAATGTATTCATTACGAATGTAGGTCAGCCACGCCGCACTTACTTAAATTGTTGAAAGCGGCGCTCAAGTTGATAAATTAAATATTTATTGTATTATACTGTTTTAACACGAGGCTGAAAACAATATCAAAATTGACAACAGCTAGTCTCAATAATCCTATGGAAACAGGTATTATGTTATTTATTACATTGCATACCATTGAGTTTATAAATAAATAATTTTATAATGTGGTAACGTTTCGCGTTAAAACATCCACCCTTCCTCCCTCTCTCCCACCCTTATGGCAATTAAAATCTTTAAATGTTAAAGATGTAGTCTTTTTTATTTCGATCAAAAAAAATCGTTCAACAGTCATGTAAGTTATGTTAAAATCTATATGTCCAACTCCCAGTTAGCCAAACAAGTCCCTTTGGTGGGATATAATATACGTATATTTTTTATATCTTTTATGGAACTAGCTGATACATGCTTTGCAATACAAACCAGAGGAATCTTTTGCCCTTCAGGTGAGCTCGTTTGCTACGCTTACTCACACCAAATCTATAATATCCTCTCATTATCATAGTTTCTCATTATAAATTTTCCTTCAATACTTTAAATGAGCTTCCATAAACACTTTAAATAAGAATAGCTGTTTATCTAATTAATCATAGAGAAATACTATTGCCATACGTTGTCTTCATAAACAACTCATAAAAAAAAAAAAAAAAAAAAAAAAAAAAAAAAAAAAAAAAAAAAAAAAAAAAACTCAAACAAATCCTAACATGAGTACTTTATGACGGTCCTGAGGCTAAGCCCTGAGGGCTATACAAAAACCAGCAATAGCTAACAAACCTTCTCCATGAAATTTTCTCCATATACATACCAAGTTTCATGGCTGAGTTCATCGATTAAAATAATCCTCTTCTATAAATATAGATTAAATTCAAAATTATAAGAGTTGTGTAATGTACCCTAGACTCGTCCTGCAGTCTAAAGGCCGGTTTACACTATATAGCTGGAGAGCTATATAGCTCCGTCAGCTACATGTAGCAGAGCTAGATATAGCTCAGTTTCCCTTTGATGTTTACCGAAACTTTTGGGTAGCACGTTTTCTGCTATATAGCAGAGAAAAATGGCTCAAATTTGCTATATAGCCGGGCTATATAGCAGATCTCAAGCATCACTTTTTGAACTTGTAGCAGAGCTATATAGCTGTGCTATATGTAGCTCTGCTATATAGCTCTGCTACATAGTGTAAACCGGGCTTATAGCTTGCCAGTACACAGTGTACCAACCGATATATAGGTCACACCGGTCGATTTGTCGTGTCTGGGTGAGTTTTCCTGCACGGAAACGTGGCCTTTACTCGTCGCCGGCCCAGTAAAGTAGGGCCTACGGGGTGGATTACCTACACAAGGACTTGAGTCACTGACTTAAGTAAGTTACTTAAGTTGACCCGGTAGATATGTAGTGACTAAGAGTGCAACTGCAATCGAGTAATGTATTTTGATACAATACAAAAGTCACATTTAGTATTGAACCAATTATATCCGACCAATCTAATATTGTAAATATCAGTGATCACCAAAAATTACATCTGTACGTTAACAGATATTTAAATGCTCAAACCAATATCAATGTTATTCTATGGAAAAATTTCAAATTTAATTTGTGGATGGCGCCCTTATTTTACATTCTATACTCATCAATTTCTCTCGGAAACAATTACAGACCAAGCCCTATCCAACGACACAAAAAAACTTGAAAATCCGTTAGAATTGTAGGAGGAGTTCTTTCCACAAAAAAAAACCATTAGCGTATTAAATAAGTATAGATAATTGCGGTCAATACACAGAGTGATTATAAAGTCACACTGGCGATTTTATTATTGTTATTCTAAGGAACATTGTTATATGTTTTGCGTAGATAAAGAACATAGCAAACTAGAGGTAATTTAGTGCCACTAATGATGGTTAGGTTTTTCTGAACAACATCAGGCAACATCTAGGGTTGGTAGATTGATGATAAACCTAGTATTTGGGGGTATGGATGAAAATCGCAGTAGGCTAGTTTAAGATATTTGAAAATCAGTTTTGCAATTTGAATTATTACAGAGAGCCTAAGACGATTACTCAGAATGAAATTATGATTAATTTTATGATCTCCATCATCATTCAAATTGCAAAACTGTTTTTTCAAATACCATATACTAATTCAATAATTTTCTTACCATACCTTCAAAAAAACTGATTTTGCATACATATCATTAATCAACCAACCCTAACGGTTGCCTGATGTTTCATAAAACTTTAAAATCATGGTAAAAACAAATGGTATTAAATTTCCCTTTCGTTTACTATTTTGTTTATCTATGTACACATGTATAGTTTCCGTAGAATAACAAAAATAAAGTGACTTTGCCATCACTCTGTAGTCCTCGGGAGACTGTTTCTCCGCGATTATGCCACGAACTCCAGTCAGTAAAATCCAAACTTTGCGCTTCATGCCACTGAATATACAAATTAGTTTGCATAGTAAATTTCCTCACATTAAAGTAAACCCGATTGAAACATGCCTCATTGCTTTAAGAAATTGAGTCAGTATCAGTTTTGTGTGATGTACCCAAACACACTGTAAACTACAAAGGTATCGATCATTTTTCACAACATATTAGTTTTTTCAAGTACTCGAAATATCAACTTATACTTTAGACTACAAGTTTTACTTGGTTTTCATTAGTATAAAAAACTAGTCTTTTAAAGCCGAGAAAGGCCTATATATTCATGGGTGAAAAATGTAGGTCAACCAGAGCCAGACGTTTTGAAGTTGAATGTTGTACCAGCGAGCAAATACTTTTGTCCACAAGCCATTCTTCTGTAAAAGCTTTCCGGCTGAGGTAAATTGCATCTGCTCATACTCAAGCGCACAGAAACAGGTTGCTGGGAAGTAAATGGTAATATTTAGATTTTGTATTTTCTTTTACATACATCTAATCTTAGACGTGCTCTTAACTTGTATACCTTTGTACATCATAACGGGTATTCGTATAACTGTTTAACGTGCTCACTTTACAGAGGATATTAAACACATTATTAATATTCCAATTTGAACAAAAATTTATCAGGTAATCATGGAAATGTCTCGATTTAGCAATCCATGTGTGTAGATGATTGCAAAAATACATCGAGACGTCCTTGTACTTTAAGTTTGTAATCTGTAAATGTGAACCTTAAATGATAGTTTAAATACGAGTATAGTCGTTTAGTAATTTTTAGTCAGTAGTAATTTTTATTTTATCGAAAAAATAATGCAATTTACCCTGAAAATACTTTGATGACCTTCCTTAAATAATTATTAAAAATTTTAATTCTTTTGATTTATTTCCTCCATAAATGAACAGTAAGCTTATAGTTAGGTTGAAAAGTAACTTGCACCCCCACCTTAACTTTTTAACTATTTGTATTTGAGATATTTGAAATCGGTTTGAGGCAACCTTCTTGGATATGAGGGGCTACAATAATTATGGTACAATAACCTCATGTCCAATGGTTGCCGCAAACCAATTTCAAATATCTCAAATAGTCAAAAAGTTAAGAGGGGGCTAAGTTAAGTTACTTTTCAACCATCCTGTATAATGTGATTGCGGGCCAATTTTAGTTACAGGCATACTACAAAATTTATAGCTTTTGTATATTGTATTTTGTAAATTAATTTGACACAAATGAGCATTTATATAGACGTGCTCGATAAAATATTAAGTCAAAAGAAGGGCCGCTGGTAGAATGGTATTATAGTTCATTGGAATATGCACACACGATTACTGTAAGTGCCCCTGAGTCAGTTCAATTACTCTAAACCTGAATGAAATCTCTTATATGAAAATTGAATTGACTTTGCAAACTGTCATTGGAAACATATTACAAATGTGATTTCCCAACCATATACTGCCTGCTGTTAATTTATTGAGATGATTATTGTTTGAAGAAAAGGATAGTTCTAAAAAGAAATACCAATAATGTGATAAAGCGCATTTTTACACTTAAATTTAATCTTTATAAGCCACATAAACATTACTGAAACTAAAATTAAATTTAAACATGTTATAACCCTCTACATTTCGCTGGAGGTATTTCTGTTACTGTAGATATTCTACGCAGAATTGGAGACGCCAACATGTTATAGAGATAAATACACATAATTATATGTATACAATAACGTTTAATTGAGCAGTAGAGTGGTAGAGCAGCATTAGGGTAGGAAGGGAGGCCGCGGGCCGTGCAGTGCGGGGTGCGGCAGCGGCAGCGGCAGGCGGAATACAGTTGCAGTGCCCCAGTTGCGGTGGCCTACATATCTCGATCAATACCGGCTCGTGCATGTCTACCGGCCTACTACATAATTGTCCACGTGTCTGTCTCTGTCTGGCCTACTGGCAGTCGCTCCTCTCTCTCGCACACACACACTATCGCTCTATTAATATTTTTTTGTTTCGTTTAGTTATTTTTCTTCTCACGGTTGTTATATGTCCTCAATTTTCAGTTTGAGAAATAGTGTGTGATTGTGATATTAAAATAAGTCATTGAATAACCGTTTTTTACACCTGAATGAAAGATGTATGTGGCACTGCACCCTGATATTAATTAATATATTTGTTGTTGTTAAGAAAAAAATTATAAATGTTCAAATAGCAAAATAAAATAAACTCTTAAATCCTCTTATAAGGTTTCAAGTTAACTTTGTTAAGAAATAAAACAAAGTGTGTCAAACAGTTAGATAACATTATGCAATCCTTGTCAACATCGTATAGTAGATAAAATATCCCTACCCGCTCCTCTATTTGCATTCTTATAACTGAACCTAGCACTCGGTGTCTGCATTCATATTATACTGAATCCATAAGGTTCCATTAAAACTTAGTCTGATATGACGAACTAGAATTCTTAGGGAAGTCAAAGAATAAATATTTGCCGCACATAAAAATACAATACAAAAGTTAATACATTTTGTAACAGAAAATTAATTTAAACTATAAAATCAATGAAATATGGTTGTTTCAGCCCCAGTACAAATGTAGGGAAGTTTAAGTAAGTATTTTGCTCTCGTGTTTTGTTTTTACGTCCTGCTGTGTAATTTTTTTCACGACACAGAATGTACAGGACGCAAAGTTTAGTGAATGCAACATAAAATACTCAATGCAATATTTCATCATAATTAGTTTTCTTAGTTTTTTCATGAAAAACAAAATTTTGCAACAGTGAACTTTTCAGTATCCTTCAGGGTGGTTATAAAGTCCCTTCCCCCCTAGGATTTTTCTACAATTTATATTAAAAGTGATTTTCAGTGACGGGATTCATTGTATAGGTACATACTCTAACTTTTGTAGTAATTAAAAGTTTTGGGAGTTTCCTGAGGTCTAAGATATAGGAGTCAACTTCAAAATTCCTTATGAGAAGCTAGTCATGCGACATGTCAAATAACACTGCCTTTTCCCCCTGATAACAGTGGTGCAATCTAAATTCAAAAGGGTTATACCGTTTTCAAGATACCTATCTGTAGGTCTAAGATGTAGGAGTCGA
>CM061534.1:85867370-85952815 GCA_030545055.2 Neoaliturus tenellus
GTCATCTGAAGAACCCAGAACCCAAGGATAATGTAGATCAGTATTGTACCTAAATATCCGTTTACATTATGAAACACTTTTATGCAATAAAGCCTCCTCACTAAGATAAAGCAATGACGGAGAATAAACATTTTTTACATAAGAGTTATGCAACAAATTAAAATGAACCTTCAAAAGAATTGTTGTACAACTATGATGTAAAACTACAACAGTGTTAGACCAACTGTTTGTGAAATTTGTTGTATAATTTAAAGGCGTAATTACTTTTCATTCTTTACAAACTTGGCATATTTTGGTTTCTCTTGTCATGGAACGGCAGTCATGATTCTTCAGTTATCGACATTTATTAATCAAAATCGTGACTATTGTTCCAAAAGAAGAACCAGATGCATAACTAATAAGGCACTTGCACATTGTCACTCAACTCTACCGTATGCAAATGAAAGATCCGTTTACTTTGCAAGAGTAAGCAGAACGGTGGAAAGTGGGGGAAGGGAGCGATGCCGAGTCGTTTCCTGAGGGTGTGAATTATATCCCGGTCCAACACATAAATCTGGAGGAAACTGGGTCCGGTGGCGGCGGCGGCGCGGGGGATACGCGACGTTGCCAGCTCGGCACGGCAGCGACATCAACATCCCGACGTGTCGTGCACATGCATCGTGGGGAGTGAGTGGCTGCAGCCAACCGTATGACCTACTAAAATGATGGTATTGAAGTAAAAAAATATTTACTGGCTTTTAGTACGTTCTAAAACCATTTCATATGCTACTACTACAATAAAGAAGTTTGGCAATACATACCAGGTTTATTTGTTGTTACTTTTACTGTCGCAACTGTTACGTGAAATGTTAACAATTTATCTGTTTAGAAGCTACTTTGACCAAACGCTTCTAGAACAAAATTTAACATGAACGCGCCGTTATTTAGGGGATCTTCGTAAAATTTATAAATTTTGTTTTACCATACAAAAATAAACTAAGTTGTGATGTGAACCCGGCACATAAAATTCACATGGACCCCTGTTCTTGTCTTTCAGAGTAAATATACGAGCAAAGATGACAACGCAAAATGGCAGACAGTTAAATTAGCCCATGTATCGCAAGTCCTTTGGAGATGTTTATTTCTAGAAGAAGCAATGATGGAGTTAAAAAACGCCATAATACAGTATTGAATATTTTTCATAATTTTAACAACGCTGCGTAACGTGTGGGTAAGTATTTTACTATATCATCAACCCTAAAAGTTTTCAATTTATTACAATGTGTATAAGATAGGTGTTGCCCGAGCAGATTGTATATTAATTTCGCAATGCTAAGTTATTAAGAGTTTAGTAGTACTGGATGCTGCATTTCGCTTACTATGCTGGTCCTCGGTTCCGCCGTGAGGTCATTAAGCGGTTGTGTGACGACAGTAGCCGGGGCGGCTCTGAGTTATTATAGAGCATTCGGTAACATCACAGCCACGGCAGTGGTTGCACTGCATACGTTAGCAGATGGTTTAGTTAGGCGGTACTACGTTATATCGCCAGATAACGCAGAAGAATATCTTGGCCTCTGACATACTCCACTTCTGGATTCAAATTGGTAAACATATGGCACTAAAAACAATCTGCGACAATCTGCAACTTTGTCGCTCTACTCCAATTGTTTGAACTGTAAACGGTCATCACAGGCCAAGATATTCCGTGTTATCTGTACTTTGACAGTCTAATACTTTAAGTAAGAACTTGTTATAATATTTTATGATGGGATAAAGCTGTCTCAATTACGGTACTGATTTGGTTATGAAACTGAAGACATTAAAACAAATAGGCTTAAATCGTATATTGTTGATCTCTCCGAAACATCATTTTCCAAATTCCAACAACAAAAACTCAAGTTATATTTTACCTGGAGTGGAATAAGTTTAAACTGTTTATCTTAACAAATTCACTAGGGCATAGTTAGAAATATATAATGTGGAGTTTTTAATAATGTATAGAAGGTATATATGTTAAAATACGATGAGCATTTAACCCATATTAATTTTAGTGCCAACGGAATAATAATACATGACATTCACGTCAGTGGTCTGAATAATGGAGTATATTTTCAGTGTCAACTTCCGTATTGCACATTTGAATATGATTTGATATTGTCGTAACAATTAGTATTTAAATACGAAATTAACTTATCTCATAATAAGGAAATTAATATATGAAGTAAATCAAATTAATTTGAGGCTATTACCAACGGCAAAACTATAACTTATGTTGCCAATTAATTTCATTCACGCTTAGCATCGTGTATTGTTGCGACATGGGTAAAATAATTGAGACTAAACTTTCCATAAAAATTAAAGTGAAGAAGGGCAAGGGTCTGGAACAAAATTAAGTGTAATTATTTCCTTTGAGATGTGATTGATGAGAGTGAGAGAGAACTCAGGTGGAAGACAAACGCAGCGCGGGACTGGCAGACCGGGCGTTTATCTTTCTCCGAATACTTATAAATTGTTCGGCTCGAATTATTTCTCGCCGTCGAAGGATCGATTTATCGGCCGCGTCCTGCGACAGTTTACTTTTCATTTATCGGAGGCGAAGCTCGTGATGGCTCTCAAACGCCCCGCCCTTTTGTTTTTCAGACAATCCTTCCTTGTTGGCGATTCTTTGTTCACACCACTCGAGCCGCCTCCGCCTCCTTCTCCCCTCCACTTCCATAGCTTATGACACGTTTTACGGTCTTGTAAAAAGCCTACCGAGCAAAATATGTTTGGCCGTTTCAGCCACTTGCGCGCATAGGCATGTAGGCGAATATCCAAGATGAAAAGTTCACGTCTTCCCCAGATGGTTATACCCGGAATAGAAATGATTTTTCGGCAAAATCAAAGGAAGTTTTGAAGAATTCACTCAAATCAAGGTTACATTTATACTTTATTTAACACTTTTAGCACAATTATGGTTAACGTCGATGATACTAAAACGTATCAAAATCCTGTAAACTAATTATTATAAAATATTTATTGTGTTTATGAAAGATTTTCAATTTTTAATAACCGGTGCGGAAAGAACTTTAAGTGCAACCCAATAAATTTTAAATTTTATATATTGTCGGTATCATGAATGTAAAAATTAGTAGTTTTATAATAATTCATAATTATTTATAATAAATCATTACATTACAGATAATGTATATAAAATTAATCTACTTTACTTTTAAATATTTGTATTTTCATGCTGTATTTAATATTAACATTTAAATCATCTTTGTTCAAGGATTGTAGACTAGACAAGGTAGGGGTCACGTTATCAAAAATCACGACACGCCGGTGCATGGAGCATCAGCGGCAAGGCCGCTGCTTTATTTTTTTTCTTACCAATTTCAGGACAGCTTGTCATATAATTGCAAAAGAGTATAACTCCGAAAACTATTTTAGATCCTTAATGTTTGTTTATGTCATGTGTATACCCAGAAATATTTTACAAACCAAACGTAAAGCGAATAATCCAAAGCAAGAAATGTACATATATCATCACCAGTATCACTGCACGTCCGTTCCAGTGCCTGCATCGTTTTATCAAGGTGTCAAGTTTAACTAACTCTTCATGCCGGTTTCCTTTGTATTTTCAAAAAAATATATGTTATTCGTAGCTGAAATAATATAACAAACTGTGAAATTTATATAAGCAATCTTCCTTAACATTAACGATAATTTATTTAGATGTTTCAAACAATACTAGTGTAACAACATAACCATGTATCTCGATTATTTATTGACACTAGTATACGTGTTGCTCGAAATCGAGCAATTTATTTTGATACAATACAAATGTTACTTTTAGCTCTAAATCAATGACTTTCGACCAATCCAATAATGTCAATCTCTTCAATCACCAAAACTACACGTATTTACAGCTGATTATCAACAGATGTTTAAAATGCTTTATTCAATCCCAATGCTATTTAAATGGGAAATTTTAGATTTTAATGGTGGATAGCGCCTTTATTTTCAGTCCGATTCTCATCAATTTTTGGCGGAAACAACTACAGACCAAGCCCAACGACACCAAAAACTTGAAAATCGGTTGAAAATTGTAGGAGGAGTTCTCAAGACAAAAAATCAATTAGCGTATTAAATAAGTATAGATCTTGTATTAGATTTTGTAAATGAAAAAAAAATCAAACTGTTTGCACTCCTTTCCTTGTCAGCATATGATGTAAAGAATAACGACAATTAGCTAGATGTATTTTTATTACTTTTTAAATAGACAGTTCAAGTGGTGTTTGTTTTATCACCATTTCATATTAAAATTGTAACTTAACATGTATATAAATAATCCTCACTATATTACAAATATTTAAACACAACACAATTTTGAATTTCTAAATCTATTTCAGGAAGGATAGAGAAAAACAGGGAAATAAAGACTGCTAAGGGACGCCGCGGGAATGAGTAATGACCCCAATTTAGTCAAGAAGAGCGTTGATAAACAGGCGTCCAGGGAGCTCCCCCCCCCCCCCCGGAAGATTTTTGAGGTTAGCAGGAAATCAATATGAAGTGTTCTGTGTGTCCATACCGACACGGCCGGACCCCCACCCCTATCACCGCGCCGCGACACAGCTGACCGTGGTGACGTAAGGGGGGGGGGGGCGCACAACAGCTGATGTGTCGCTATACAATCAGCGACAAATTTGCTTCAATTTACAGTCAAAACTCAATGGTCTGGGGCATTTATCATAAAAAGTGTAAGGGTGTGACAGGTGACAGGTACATTTGACACTATAAAATTTTGTTCCATATAAGTTTTAAAATTTACAATTTTATGTAAAATATTTTTACTAATATGTCAATGTCTAATGTTTCTGACATACAATTCTTCACATATGTTTTTTGTGACAGTTGTCAATTTGTTTAAAAGATATATTAAACATGTGACAATTTACAATTTTAAAATTGTCACCTGTCGAATAGAATAATTTACAAATAATTAATTGTTTCCGACAAATTTGTCACATTATTTGGAATTGTCAAACCTGTCACTTTTTTAAACAGACCCCTGGTTTCGTTAGCTTTGGGTGGTGTAGGCCGACTTAGAAAAAACTATAATATAGTTCGAGGACAATCTTGTTTAATTGATCAATTTGATCTGGACTCCAACAAAGAGTGTAGAAAAATTACACGTTTACTCATGGTTTCATCGTGGCCATTAATGCTATTGTCTTATACTTTAATACATTGGACAATTAAATCTAAGTATTTGATTGCTACAATTTTAAAATTAAATAAATCCTGCACAATATGTGTTTGGGCTATTCAAATTTTCCTCCTTTCACCTTTCTTTCGAGTGCAGGAAGTGAAGATCGTATGTTTGATTAGTGCTGCAAAATAGTGACCAAAAGAAGAAACCACCCTTGCTGGGATAAATTATCCACTTTCTCTTTCTCTTTACCTCAAGACTTGGAGGCAGCAACATGTGGCTCCTGTCTACCTCTGCTCAATTAGATAAATTATCCAGTTTTTGTTAAGTTTTATTCGTGTAGTGTTTAAAGTCAAAGCAGGTAAACTTAGAGTAAAACAGCGTTTTTAAGTCCAATTTTATAACTTTTAAATTGTCAATAAAAGTATCAGGAAGTGGTTATGGTCACTCCAGTTTATTCCAGTCAGTTTAACAGTAAATTTTCAAGATTAGCGAACTAACACTTCGTGCCATTTCTCTCTAATTCCTATCCTTGTCTCTAAAGTCCAAAATTAATAAATGGGTAAAATTAAAGTCTTCCCAGCATATCTAAATTAATTAACTCGAACTTTTTAAATCAGAGTCAATTTAGAGTATGAATGTTCCTTGTAACTGCAGATTAAGTTTAATGTTTAGCTAAAACATGTTTACACAAGTTCTGTCATTTATAATGTTTTAAAAGTAATTAAAGTTAGATCAAAATATGTTCCTGGTTTTGTTGATGTAAAAACCCTGAATTAAGCCCTTTGTCATCTCCACCAGAGCAACTTGTTAATTTTTAGGCATTGGCTTAAACAGTGTTCATTATATAAGTGTTTTGAAAAATAGTATATATTTTAAAAGGCTCTCAAAGATAAATTTAGAGTTCATTATTGCTTTACGATTTTCAAAAGCAAAGTAGTTGGTGCCCGTTGATACTGTGGATAATTTTGTGGGAACAGAATCAACATATTCTTTTATATTACAATTTAGAAGCGCACTGGTTGCATAAATAACTATTATTGCAATTTTCTGGGACGCAAAAACAGTAAGTAGTAAACTAAATTTGGAGACATGCATATCGAGCACTTGAACAACCGGCGCGCAGTAATATTAGAATGAGCCAGTGCAGGCTCCATAAAAAACTCATTACGATAGATCTACGCTTGTTTGTCTGACGGGACATTTAACTTAATAAGATTCTGCAAATAAACTTTACAGTGGCTACAAACGAACGCTATTTTCAGCGATATAAACGTAAAACACACATAAATTGTGACATTGATCATTATTCGTTATTTAATTTAAATTTGAATGGGTGCATTTTCCTTCTTTGTACTCGACAAGTTCTTGTAATAAAGGCAGAAAACTAACGTTGGTAGTCGTGCTTCACGTTAATTTTTGAAAGTGTAACAGTACGATATTATTTTAGTTATTTGGAATAGTTTTCCATCGTATGTTTAAATACTCAACGTTTCATTTCAAAATGTCTAATATACTACAAATTAATTTTATTCATAAGAGAACTCAACACAGTAATATAAACTATAATCTTATTATTTTTTAAGGTGGATGGAACATATATATATATATCTTATCTAAAAATTAAATTCAAGATATACAAATGAGTTTTACTACATAGTGTAATAAATTTTACAAGCATAAAATCAAAATCTGAGTCAAATTGAAGGTGCATCAAGTTTTTCTGCAAGGTAATCATACGTAATTTAGATGTATAAGTTTACATATGTCGATGCACATGGAATTAGATTGATATAACGATAAAGCCTAATCTATATCCATATACTTATTTAAAACGCTAAGGGGTTTTTTTTGTGTTGAGAACATTACCTACAACTCAACCGATTTTCAAAATTTGGTGCCGTTGAATAGGCTTGGTCTGTAGTTGTTTCCACCAAAAATTTATGAGAATCGGACGTAAAATAATACCTCTATTCACAAATTAATAATGCAATTTTCCCATTAGAATAACATTGAGATTGGTTTAAGCATTTTAAACATCTATTAAAGCTGTAGTTTTTGCTGATCACTGATATTCACAACTTTGGGTTGGTCGGATGTCATTGATTTATATCTAAAAGTAACTTTTGTATTGTATACAAAAAATTGCTCGATATCGAGCAACACGTACACTAGTTTGCTGTAAAAAGGCTAGAATTCCCTAAAAGGAAATCCCCTCACATAAAAATAACCGAATAACCACTATAAAGGAAGAAAAAGTATTAAAGGACGGTAAAGTCGATCGCCAAGGGACGGTGCCACGCGCGGGCGCGGTCACACAAGTGTACACAGCTCCGGCTCCCACAGGGGTATAGGGCAGAGAAGAGCATTAATGGAGTAGAGCATCGGCCACCGACGATTCCAATTATTCCAATTTCCTCCTGTTACAATTATCCTTAACTAATGGTTAGCTTCGAAGATCTACTTCTTTCTCTTGAATAAGAACTGCCAATGGACAGAAATAAAGAATGTTTGTTGAGTGGGAAAAGTGTGTTGAATAAAAATACAATGCAAAGAACGCGCTTAAAAATAATAAATGTTACGAAAACTACTTAGTCGATCTATCAAATTCGAACCAGTTATTATTATTATTATTATTATTATTATTTGTTAGACGCTAATGTTACACACTGTCCGACCTTGATAAGGTTTATAATATGTTCTTGCAAATAATTAAATTTTAAAAATACACATTTTCTATTTGCAAATTCGTTGTATTGTTCGTCTGTTCTATTTTAACACGGATCTCCCAGGCGGAACAAGCACGTCCGGATATTGAGTTAAATAAGGATACGATTGCAATGCTACCTGGAAGGGTTATCGGTGGACGCGGGAGTGATCCACGACTCCGCGATCAGCAGTGGCAGACGAGGGGGGGGGTCCGTGCTGAGTCTGAAGGCGGCAGCAGCAGCAGGGCGTGTTGACTGATAGTCATAGAGTGCGGAGTGCGGGGCAATGGAATCAGGGGGTAAATGTACGGCATTGAACAGCACGCCATCAATAATGTTTAGAAAAAAATATATTTCTGAAAGTATTAACTGATTTAGAATCAGCACCAAAGTCTCTTACAGTCTCTGCCGGATAATTTTTCGGCACATTAAAACATAGAGAACATAAAATAAGGGGTAATCATTGAAGGAAAACGAATGCTTGAAAATAATTTTTATAGTCAATAAAATATCTAATAAATCGTTTTGAAATCCTTTCCATATTCATTTATAAATATCTCGGAGCACTAACGTGGTTTTCCACAAATTTGTTTTCTGAGATAAGAAATTTATAAAATCGGCTTAAATACCAGTAAAGTGGGATAAAGTTTAGGGGTGTGTTTTCTTATGTTTTTATATTTAATCCACAAGAATTTGTTTCAGATGAACATTTCCAAAACACTAGGCCTATATTTTATTAGAAGAAAAGCGTTTCATTAAGTTCCGGTTAACGCCTAAAAGTATTGGAATGCCATTTACACCGAATTACAAAAGGTCTAGTTGAACATTTAACGAAGGCAATTACCGATAAATAGGTTTTCCCCGAATAAACATTAATTAAAACGTCAGAGGGGAGGAAAACGATTCGAAACAAACAGATTGGAGGGAAATAAGGCGGGTTAATAAAAAGAGGCAATCACGGGGAGAAATAAAACTGTTCATTCGTTACGGGACGGGGACACAACACAAGACCGGGACTGGTGATTTGTGCGGCGGCGGCCGTGAATGGAGCTAGGGTTCGGGCGCAAACGCTCACACACATTACATATGTCTGAGGTGATAAAGTCCAATATTGTACACTAGTGTACATGTTGCTCGAAATCGAGCAATTTAATTTCTATACTTAAAAAAATTTCATTAACTAAAATGGAGAAATTTTAATTTTCTATAACAACTCGGTCAACTTTTTCGTGGGCCTAATTATAGTTATAAAATCAAATAAACAGACATTGTGATGTTATTTTGATGTTAATGTAATGTTCTTTCTTCCGCGGAAGACGTTTTACTTTATTTATCATTTCCTCATAGCTTTTTTGACATGTCGTTATTTCCCCCCAGTCCCTGTGCCAAACCTTTAATTAGAGACCATTCAGTTAATTCTAAAATTTTTGAAACGCTCACAATTTTGCTCAAAACATGTTCCTCGTGCATACCTAATTCAGTTGTTAACCAGTTACACTCGGCGGTTTAACATACTGTGAACAGGTTGATAGTACTTTCGCTGATGTCCGGTGTTTACACTTTACAGCTGTTAATTTGAAAATAAAAAATCTCCTTACCAATGTTAATCAAATACAAAAATAACTATGTTTTAGGGCCCTTCCAGAAACAACTTCACGTCAAGCTCTATCAAATGACACCAAAATCATAAAATCGGTTGAAAGTATGGGAGGAGTTCCTTGTAAAAAAAGGCATGTTGCGTGTTAAATATGTATAGATAGCGGGAAATGAGAGGACATGTAGTGCACTCATGTCATCATGTCACGTGACGCAATTACAAAATTATTTCTTGTAAAAGCACTTAGGTTTTTTGTAGTATTACAAAATGGAGGGAATACAAAAATATTTTTTGTAGTACTATATAGTGATTGGGAGGTTTACAAAAATTTTTTTGTAATTACCAGAGAAATTTTTTACAGTGTAATACAGTACGAGAAGAGGTTAAAAGTTGAACTTAAGGTTTCCTTTAAATAGTTTACTGAATATAAATTTTTTCATTTATGAAATAACTAACTTGAGTTACTGTGTAATAATTCAGATCCAAGCCCTCATATACATCGTAAAAGTCTACTACGAAGATAAAGAAAAATTACACCCAAAATGTCTGTAGAGGGGGAGTTTCTGAAACCAATTTAGGTCGGTTACGGAATTGTCATCGTTGTATTTGTCAGATGAAACACGACAGTAGGGAAGACGCCACGGTCCCCTAACGGCGAACACACAGACACACGCAGACACACACAGACTCGCACACACACAGGCGCTCCGATGTTTTAGCTGATAACACGAGACAGAACTGAAAGACTGCCGGCGACAATTATTTTCCCGCGTCTCTGATTTCAACAGACTCAACACCCAGCTGTTGATTAAACACATCTGCACATTCCGCCTGTCGGCTGCACGACTGTTTAACAAACACTGATCATAATTAAGCGTACTTTTTAAATAGTTTATAATAGAATATTAAAACATTCGTATATTATTGTCCTTAGTAAAAGAAATACAAATAATAAAAAAAGATTAACAGGTAATAATGTTTAATATGAGACAATAACTGTATATTTCCTGGATGTATTACACATGAGGGTACGTAGTTCACCACAGTATAGAGTTGCTATTACAGTCCATAGTAGCGTAGAAGCAGTAGGGCAGCTCGGCTGTCGACAACATACGTTGTTTAGTTCTCCGCCACAGGTGACGCCATTAGACTTGTCAGAGGAGCGTTGCTTTTGACAGGTCACATATTCATAAGGCGCGTCCTCCACCATCCTACGCGAATATCAAGCAACAAACATGCGAGAGGCGACAGTGCCTTCGCTGTGGAGGGAGGCATGTGCGCGAGAAACCAAGCGAAGAAAATCTTGATTTTTTAAGAATAGTTTGACTGTTTGAACAAATAAATTAATAACCAATTAATAAACACATAGTTTTTTTCTTTTTAAGAAACGAGATAAGTCTAAACTAATTAAAATGTTAACTATTTAATAACTTGGAAAATTAAAGACATCTTAGATAAAACTATAAACACGATTAAAAGTCCTCCACTTAAACGAAAAATAGTTCCATCTAAACGTGCTCGCGGCGATCGGAAAATGGTTGGGGGAGTTTTGACAAGGGCAAGTGTTTCAAGAACTATTTCACTTCACGTTAAGTCTACTTTTATTGTCTCGGAAGTTCAGTCGTAGAAACAAACGACCGCCGAGAGAAAACTCCTGTAAAATATCGTTCCTCTTGAAAATAACATTCTTCAACTTATAGATAATTTTTTTCTCTTTTGCAGGTAATTCTTCGAGGAACAAAACTGCAGTAACTTAGAAAACATCAGTTAAACAACAGCTTTTTCTAAAACGTATATGTAGTTAAATCGTCATAAAGCAAAAATTGGATTTTTCATTACATATATTTAAATTTATACGATATTAAACTATCTTTACAAATCAGAAGTTTTTATGCCAGTTTTTTATGCCATCGTTGAATTTTAGGAAATTTTAATTAGGACACTTAATCGTCATACTCAATGGCCTCACACACAGGAAGATTATATTTTGAGTAAATTATATAATACAGAAACAAAATATACCATTGAGCAAAATAATACAACACATATATAGTTAATATTTGCTGGCAAAAAAAAAAAAATAATAATAATAATTAAAAGCACGTTAAAGGCAAGGATTTGGAAGGATAAAAAGTGGTAATGAGAAAAGATATTAAAGAGAAAGTAAACAACACGTATACAAACATCTGGCGCCATTAGAGTGTCATTAGCAGAGAGTGGACGAGATGATTACTGCAGCGCAATTGCTGATGGCTCAACACTACGCGCAGCAAAGCCTCTGACACAGCACATCTGACACGTTAGCAGAGAGTGGACATGATTACTGCAGCACAACTGCTGATGGCTCAACACTACGCGCAGCAAAGCCTCTGACACAGCACATCTGACACGTTAGCAGAGAGTGGACATGATTACTGCAGCACAACTGCTGATGGCTCAACACTACGCGCAGCAAAGCCTCTGACACAGCACATCTGACACGTTAGCAGAGAGTGGACATGATTACTGCAGCACAACTGCTGATGGCTCAACACTACGCGCAGCAAAGCCTCTGACACAGCACATCTGACACGTTAGCAGAGAGTGGACTTGATTACTGCAGCACAACTGCTGATGGCTCAACACTACGCGCAGCAAAGCCTCTGACACAGCACATCTGACACGTTAGCAGAGAGTGGACATGATTACTGCAGCACAACTGCTGATGGCTCAACACTACGCGCAGCAAAGCCTCTGACACAGCACATCTGACACGTTAGCAGAGAGTGGACAGCGTGATTACTGCAGCACAACTGCTGATGGCTCAACACTACGCGCAGCAAAGCCTCTGACACAGCACATCTGACACGTTAGCAGAGAGTGGACAGCGTGATTACTGCAGCACAACTGCTGATGGCTCAACACTACGCGCAGCAAAGCCTCTGACACAGCACATCTGACACATTAGCAGAGAGTGGACAGCGTGATTACTGCAGCGCAACTGCTGATGGCTCAACACTACGCGCAGCAAAGCCTCTGATTCAGCACATCTGACACGTTAGCAGAGAGTGGACAGCGTGATTACTGCAGCGCAACTGCTGATGGCTCAACACTACGCGCAGCAAAGCCTCTGACCCAGCACATCTGGCACGTTAGCAGAGAGTGGACGAGATGATTACTGCAGCGCAATTGCTGATGGCTCAACACTACGCGCAGCAAAGCCTCTGACACAGCACATCTGACACGTTAGCAGAGAGTGGACATGATTACTGCAGCGCAACTGCTGATGGCTCAACACTACGCGCAGCAAAGCCTCTGACACAGCACATCTGACACGTTAGCAGAGAGTGGACATGATTACTGCAGCACAACTGCTGATGGCTCAACACTACGCGCAGCAAAGCCTCTGACACAGCACATCTGACACGTTAGCAGAGAGTGGACATGATTACTGCAGCGCAACTGCTTATGGCTCAACACTACGCGCAGCAAAGCCTCTGACACAGCACATCTGACACGTTAGCAGAGAGTGGACATGATTACTGCAGCACAACTGCTGATGGCTCAACACTACGCGCAGCAAAGCCTCTGACACAGCACATCTGACACGTTAGCAGAGAGTGGACGAGATGATTACTGCAGCACAACTGCTGATGGCTCAACACTACGCGCAGCAAAGCCTCTGACACAGCACATCTGACACGTTAGCAGAGAGTGGACATGATTACTGCAGCACAACTGCTGATGGCTCAACACTACGCGCAGCAAAGCCTCTGACACAGCACATCTGACACGTTAGCAGAGAGTGGACAGCGTGATTACTGCAGCACAACTGCTGATGGCTCAACACTACGCGCAGCAAAGCCTCTGACACAGCACATCTGACACGTTAGCAGAGAGTGGACATGATTACTGCAGCGCAACTGCTGATGGCTCAACACTACGCGCAGCAAAGCCTCTGACACAGCACATCTGACACGTTAGCAGAGAGTGGACATGATTACTGCAGCACAACTGCTGATGGCTCAACACTACGCGCAGCAAAGCCTCTGACACAGCACATCTGACACGTTAGCAGAGAGTGGACAGCGTGATTACTGCAGCACAACTGCTGATGGCTCAACACTACGCGCAGCAAAGCCTCTGACACAGCACATCTGACACGTTAGCAGAGAGTGGACATGATTACTGCAGCGCAACTGCTGATGGCTCAACACTACGCGCAGCACAGCCTCTGACACAGCACAGATGAATAGAGAATATCCAAAAATATGTTTCCCGTATTTTTGAAGCGAAATCAACAAACCACTTACGTCGTTTATTTATTGACCCCTAAATTGTTACAATTTTGTATGTACCTTCACTAGACAGGTTTATATTATATTACCTTACAACACTCCCATTGCAGCACACCTACATACTGACCCCCAATGATGTTTATAGGGGGAATTAAAAAGTGCTAAATGTGAATACAATTTGATGTTCAACTTCACTAATTATGGTTTATTCTTTATTTTATAAAAATCTATGGCACTAAACCTACTTATTCATTCATATTGTGTTTATGAGGAAAAAAGAAATATCTTTACATTTCACAGTAAATTTGCTGTGATTATGCAGGTTTTCTGCGACAGATGTCGTTGTACAATACTTGTTTATTTAACCTCTAAATTTGTTCTTGTGGATTACACATAGTAACATGTTTTCTTTAAAACATTAAATAAAAAAATCAGGTATTTTGTGTATTTATTAAAACATATAATGGTTTTACGTTTTTACTTTATCATATTAAAGTTTTGTCATATAAAAAAATTTTATTTTGAAGTTTGATTATAAATTAATTTAATAGCATTAATAAATAAACTTGTACAGGCATTTTTTAATTTAAATATTATATTGGCAATGATTGTAAAATTTAATCGGTCTATTTGATGTGTGTGTGTTGTATAATTGTCTTTGACATTTAGGTTTATAAGCCCATCATTTCGGTCATTTAGGTTTATAGTGTCCTTGAATGTGACGAAGTTGGGCGGGACCCTAAAGTCTACAGTGTCCTTGTTCCTTCTCCTGCAATGTGACGATGCTGGGCGAGTGCTTCCATAGTTTACAATGTCCCTGTTCAATTCCTCGAGTATATTGACAATGGAAGAGGGCCCCAAATTATGGAGTTTGTGTAGTACTTTGTTGAGTGTTTACTTTTATTTATTTATTTAGCCCCCAACTCGAAATTTATAATAAAAAAAATACTAATACATTTTTAGTAGAGTCTCCATAGAAACCACGTTATTTATTTTACATTCTTAATTTCCGAAAAACCTATCCCAAGATTCTTTTAAAAAACAGCAAGATTTAAGAATCATTATGCTTTTTGAAACTGCAAATCTATCAATGAAATAAGAGAAAAATATTTTTTTTATTTGAGGCCCAAATACATAATTACATTATATGCAAATAAAAAATTTAAAAATATTAATCTTAGAATTTAACAAAATGATAGAGATATGCAATGACTTAATAATTAAACCTAAAAACATATTAAATTACTATAAACAATTTTGAAAATAGAACTTAGCTAGTTAGGGAAGAAATGTTTTTCTTTTTGGTAAGAACCTTTTGAAAACGTTATTGGCTTGACCTGGATAAGCCTATAAATAAAAGTATAACCTAAAATTATATGTAATTAAGAGATAATCTGTGTTTACCTTGGATTGCCTAAACTTTCTAGGATTTTTTCATTATTAATGATGAAACTTAAGGGTTATAGTTAGGTATAATTACAAAATTGATACGTATCCAAAAGATTCAAAGGCTTCGATAATCATGAATCGACATTTTGAGATTCGGATTCCGGATCAAAAATCCTGTATTCGACCATCACTAATTTCTGTAATATGTTGCGATTTCTATAGATCAAACAGAACAGAATTGTCTGTTTTTTAATACCGTAAGAACAAATAACATTAAAAATACTGTTATGTCGTACGGATTAAACTTTATCAACTTAAAGTAAGGATAAGTAAGTAATGATAAAAGTCAACTAAATAAAGAATATGGTACCATAAAACAATAATTTTAAAATAATTTGATTGACACTTCCTCCCTAACAAATCGTAACAAATCGTAATAACAAATCGTAACAGTGCGTAAATTTTGAACTTCATTAAATAAAATAAATGTAATTTTTGACTGCAACATGAATATTGACGTATGCAATTACTCACTTCATAGTTTATTAGTTATTTATTGACTAAAAAGCTTCACTTTAGTTGAAGCATATTTCATTCAGGCGCGACCTAGATTATCACCTTGACAATAGAAAGATGGCATGAGTTAGTGACGTTAAGTTGGCTTTTACTGCAACTATTGTTACGGGGACAAGACTGCAGCCAAGCTATAAACAATGTACACGAGCAGCGTTCATTTATCTCCTTATATATTTAATTATACCGCTTCCTTTGTGTCGGCAGCCTTTATTGCTGACACCCCCTAAAGGATAAACGGCTAAATTCACCATGTGGGCTAACTTCATTTTACTTTTGCCTTCATTAGTAATGAAATTAAATTGTAACCATGTGTTTTGCAATGGTAAAATAACTTAAGAAAAGACCAGACAACGAGATGTAAAAGACATTATAAAGGAAACAATATTTATTTATTATAAATAAATATCTAAAAATTAAATTAATTGTAAACTATATTCGATTGAAACATTAAAAAAACAAAATTTTATCTTTTTAACCCATTTCGTTCTATTAAGTACACTGTATATGAAATAATATGGTTATAAGACATGGGAATTCTTTAATATGTTTACATTAACGACTACAAGGCAAGGTCACATAATAGCATGGTAAAAAAGGTGAAACCTAAAATTCGTTTAAAAACATTATGCCAATAGTTTTACTAAGATATTCTTAAGATGAGGAATCCTTCTTGAATAAACTATTACACTGAGTCAAGATTGTTTTAAATTAAGAATAAACAAAAGTATATAAATGTTTATGTCCCACAATTCAATGCACGAAGTACTGGAATCGTTAAGCCCTCCTTACCAAAACACAAGTCGTAAAAATATTTTTACTATAGTCTTGTTTTATTTCTTTAATCGTAAATGACCATCTACTCAATCACCGGCATTGAATGAAAATAATAAGTTTATAAACCAGTAATAACAAATTACTTTTTCTAAACCCAATCCCCTGAAGCAATTTAAATACATGAAACATGTATAAGGTAAAACCACATTTTAGTAATCTAGGCAGGGTCTCCTAGAACCATCCAAAGGGACCGGTCTGCTTAAAAAGTAAGAAAATAAAAATATCAACGAGAAAACTCAATCAGAAGAAGTACTTTGAAGATGCGTTCTCAATGGAACGGAACTGCCTTGCCGCATTGAACTGAGATGGATTAAGTCGCGGATCTGTCTGCGGCTGTCTCGGCTTACCTGAATATAAATAGACTGCTTTTGCTACCCCTAACCCTAAACGGCGACGTTACAAATTACTACATAAAAATATTATATTTATAATATTATTTCCCCATAAATTTATTGATCAAGTCTTAATTTTATGATTCATTGCAAGGGTTTTCATTCACTACTTACATAATAATCTAAAAACATTTGTAATAGTAAAATGGAAAAACCTTTTTTGAATCCTGTACAGCATTTATCCGCCTCAAACTGAGAGTACACTAATAAAAAATACTATCTTGATAGCACAATACGTTTTAGTTCTACGACGTTACATGCTGGGTATGTTTAATAAAGAGACGTTTCCCATTACTGCTTTATATTTTTAACCGTTCACCTTAATTACATCAAGTTAAAGATGATACACAGTATTAAAAAATAAACTATGAGAGCATTATCAAAGATTTATAAGATTAAGGATATCAATGAATCATTTTCTATTAAACTGACTGCAATCATAAAAAGTACAAAATTCTTTGCAGTGATATTTTGTTGTTAATGTGTATAAAAATAGGTTTGTTTAAATTATCATGGGGCCAATACAAGAAGTAATTCGTTAAAGTCAATAAAATGAGTTAGCCAGTAAAAAATAATATTGTGGGTTCTTTATTTCAGCATTACGTACGTAATATGTGCATAAAATTATTTTTAAAAATTTACTATTTTCACAAATTAATGAACAAATCTTTATCAACAGTAGGGCCTACTTCTACGATTGATTTCCTAAACGATAAGAAGTAAACTGAGAGGTAATCTCCGCTCAGAAAATCTCAAAGGTGGAGACTAAAGACCGAAACCATGATGTTGGAAATAATTCTATCTGGAATAATAAGTGGGAACGTGATCTGTAATCATCGCTGGAGACGCCACATTGAAATTCCCCGGAGCGAACACCGTCGTGCAATCAATCACTCAATATCGCATTAATCAGCTGTTACTTCCCTCACCCCCCCCCCCCCAAATGGTGTGCTCCACTGACGCTCTCAACTCGGGGGCGAGCATCTCACCAACCCGCGACACCTATAACACACGCGCCATGCGGTGTTTTCGTGCAAAAAACATCAACTTTTACTGAATAAAACAACTAGATTTCGTAAGCTTTTCAGGCGTAAATAATTTTATTGAAAAAATTAAATCAAGGTAATGTCACAATGGGTGCAACATGCAACAAAATATGGGTAAAGCCATGATTTCAAAATCCATAATTTAGAAAATATTTAATGGAAAACTAAGGATCAAGTACAGGCAGAAGTTTGCTTGATTTATCTAAACTTCGAGTTGAAAAAATACATAAAGAGATCAAATAAGCAAAGTTTCTACTTCTCAATTATGAGCGTAACCTTAAATAGTTAAATTACAATAAAAAGCGCCAAAGAGTTTTAACAAGGCTGTGCCTATCAAGGATCCTGGTAACATCCGAAGATTCTATTTAGAGATAGTTTTAACTAATTGTAGGTAAACTGGTCAACACGTAGAATCTATGTTTAGATAGTACTAAAATTTAATAGTAGATGACAAATAAATGAGGTATTTTATGGTTTGAAAATAATTTGTGAGTGATTATTTTGAAATTTAGAGTTTATGTCTGTTTTGCATATCTAGAACATAATTAGGTAATGTTAAATGATGCTTTTCACCCGAATTAAAAAATAAAATCACTATTGGTTCAAACAAAATTTCATTATGGATAGTTGGTGTTTACGTTTCAACTCACAAAGCGGATTTATAATCCAAAATAATTAATGATTCATAAACATAAACACTCACAAGACAGGCAGTAAGATTATGAAAGGAGGAGACTTTTGCGACTCAAATCGTTTTTTAAACAACGTTTGTTGTGGCCACCACAAGATTGGCAATTTCCAGCCTCTCGCCATCATATTGGCCGGCCAAATCACCGATCCAACAATACAGTACTCGGCGCGGCGGCGGCGCGGCGCACCAATCCTCCACCAACTCCGCCTCCGAGCTGGGACTGCGGTTTTCTTTACTTCAAAAAGGTATACAATTATATATTTACCAGCGAAATATATTTGTGATAACTAAAATTATGTTTATATTTGCTACACTAAAGTACTTCCTAAAGTATTTCCTAAAGACATAAAACAAAAAGTTATTACTTTCCACTGTTCTGTATTAAATTTGTCAATATTTTGATTTAATGAAGGCATCATTTCACCACATCAAACTTAAAAGAAAACATCTGTAACTACCTAGCTTTAGGTGCCTGAGGATTGATAACAATATATTTTCAAACTTTATTCTTCGAACCACAATTCCAGCTCTTACATAAACAATATATTTCTCCATACAACCCTTACTTAAACAACAATAATAAATCACCACGAAGCACACAACGTTAGGGAACAATTAGTAGATATTGATTTTGGCTACATTTAGAAAACAAAAGATTCTAATAAGTAAAATAACGAGAGTGATAGTTAACTGTAAAATACATACCCCTGATACAAATTTAAGTAAGAAGTAAGACACAAAAATGTTATTTTCTTAAACGCAAAATTGTCTTCGGCAATTAATTTAAACTCCAAAACTATGTGTTTCTTCACTAACAATCACCCGAGAGGATTTTAACGTTCTAGGCGCACTTCTGTTTTATCGAAATCGATCAAGAATAATAACTTTATAACGTTTATAATAATCAGCCAATCTTGGACAGGACCGGGTGTGCACCTGTTGATAATGACACACGAAGGGCCGCTAGGGGAGGGGGGGGGTGCTATTTAATGACTGACCGTCCAGCCGGGATACGTGGGTACCTTCACATCAACTATGTCGTGACTCCGGGTGGTTGTTGCTGTGTTGGTGGTTGTGGCGGTGTGATGTGGCGGGGGAAGGGTAGGGCGGCAACAACAACAGATTAACCCGTCGCCCTACACGGCTCGGCCAGGCACGTTTTACACCCGCCATAAGGCCGACCTCAAACGACCTGTACTCGTTTCTGTTTTATTTCCACAATAAGCTTTTACACAACGTTTCTGTTGTTTTGTTCCGTTGTAATTCATCAGTATCATTTACTACCCTCGATTTATTTGCGGCTGTAAAAAAAACGGTCTCAGAAGTTTTGATTTAAGTATTTTGCAAATTTATGACACGAGTTTTTGTTTATTTCAGTTTAACAAAACATGTAAGAGAACCGTCGACAAAGAACATTTTTTAACAGTTTTCTTCTTGTATCTGTTTCTTCCTTTATAACACATGTGTAACATTTTCTCAATTTCCCAATATTCATAAATACTGTAACACAATTATTATTGAAATACCAACAACACTAAGATCGGTGGGGTTTCAAGAGCAGGGCGGCCATTTTTTGTGTGTACTGTTTTACTAAAAAATTTCTATTAAAAATTTAATAAACTCGGTAGTTCAATTATAAAGTTATCAGCAAAAAGGGTGTTGATAAAAATTATTTTTTTGTTTTTGACGATTTAAAAAGTTTAAGTTAAATACAAAATTATACAATAACAGGATGTCTACTGATATCTAATTTTGTAATTCCAGTATTTCCAGTAAATATTTTCAAAAAATTCCAGTATCAATCGCAAACTATTTATCTGAATATGGAGTAACAATAATAGAAATTTTATACATATAAACAAATATAACATCGATTTTTGTATTAAGAGATTGCCACTGGTCGAAATTATACAAAACATTTACCTGATTTGGACTCTAATTAATTTTATAAATCACCCTCCTTCCATAAGATTATCATTGAAATTTTGAAAGCCTGTAGGGCGGAGCCTTGGAGGCTGATGTAAATTATAATGATGGCATTATGTTCATCTTGAACCTTTCTAACTGTTTATGCGGATTTCTCTTACAATAAACACAAGCTGAGAAATACCCCCGTCGCAGCAGACCTGCGTACTCAGCGAATTTCCAAACGATCTTGAGATATTGTCTTTTCCCCATAAACACCATAGAAATAGGTATGTAGGTTTGCTACCTTGGGATGTTGTTAGAAAATGTTAGTTTTGTTAGGAAATGTAAGAGTTACGTTAGGTAAATGTCAAACTGTATCAATATTCGGCACTTTTTAATTTTCCCCATAAACCCCATGGGGGTGAGTATGTAGGTTTGCCGCCATATGGGTGTTGTAAGCAAATATCAGTTCTATCCTACCTAGTGAATGTACATACCAAATATTATCAAGTTATGGTGTTCTTTTCATTTTCCCCATAAACCCCATAGGGGTGAGTATGTGGGTTTGCCGCCATGTGGGTGTTGTAAGCAAATATCAGTTGAATCCTACCAAGTGAATGTACATAACAAATTTTATCAAGTTATTCCAATAAATAAGCGAGATACAGGGTTTTGTTGATTTCCCATAAGATTAACATGGAAACCCTATTTTTGGCTTTTCTCCGTAACATGTTAAGCCAAGTTAAAAATTTAAAATACTAAATTGTTTGTTTTTAAAGCTCTTTTAAATGGTTTTAGTTAAAATTCTTGAATTTTGAAAATTACGCTCCAAAAATGCAAAAAACCCATTTTTGACCCTTTTGAAACCCCATAAACCCCGTTCCCATAACCCGATCATGCTGGTTTGCGAACTCATGAAAATAGATATAGTCTTACACCTTCATACCAAATTTCATCAAAATCGGAGGTCCCCTTCAAAAGTTATCAGTACCACGGACACACACACACACACACACACACACACACACACACACACACACACACACACACACACACACACACACACACACACACACACACACACACACACACACACACACACACACACACATATATATGTGTGTGTGTGTGTGTGTGTGTCCGTGGTACTATATACATATATATGAAAATGAACGAACGGTGTTTTTGGCTTCTGGGGACCTCGAAATGAAAAAGTAACATGGTCCCGGGCTTAGGTCTTACCATGGCTACTACCGTAATAGCGTATTCCCTATAGGGAAATTCGCTAAAAAGGAGAAAAATAAACATGCTTGTCTATTAATATATAGATACTTATGATTGTGATCAATAAGTACCTACCGTTCTTTCCAATGATAACACTTTTTAATATTAATTTTTTATTAGGCAATTTTAACCCCCCTTGTAGCCCCCATACAGCCCACTTTATTTTGATTTTTTTAACAAAAATTAAAAAGTACAGTTAACTGCAAAAAATTAATGAAATAGAATATTACTAAAAATAAAACTTAATTTTCAGTACAAAATCCAATATTTTCTAAACACAATTTTTACACAAATGTTTAGATTTCTTGATTGCTAAATTAGTTATTTTAAATTAACTAAGAGTTTTCTGATTTTAGTTTGCAAACATACTTAAACAACGTGTGAAACATTTTTACATCGAAATGTATGGATCAAATAAAAAAATCTATATCTTATGCATTTAAAAAACAACAATTTCCAGATAAGATTCAATTGTTCCAGTATCTATTTTGAAATTCCAGTATAATTCAAGTATTTCCAGTATGGAAATAAAATTCCAGTAGAATTCCAGTATTTTCAGTAATTCCAGTATCAGTGGACACCCTGAATAACTAATAAAATACCAAATGAGTAAAAACGTGTCAAAACTATGTGCTGAGATGATTCGATTAAAAAAAACACAGACTAGGAGAATAAACTAACCCCTGGAATTCACGTTTAAAATATTAATGTATAATTAATACGTACGCGAATATTATGGATACATGATAATGTCCGGAGAGAATGGAGGGAAATACTGTATACAGGTTTTATTACATCTACTCAGCTTCCTCAAGTGATCCCACTTACATTTGCAGTGTAATATGGCCACTTCATAAAAGATGTTTTTTTAGCCTTAAGTTATTTTTTTATATAAAATATAACATGAGTATAAAGAATTTTTGAACTTATATTTTAAAAAAAAGTTTTTAATTTTAAGTAAAAAACAGGAATGTCAAAATCTAAATTATATACTCCCGCATGTGTAACTGACTGACTCACTCATCGGGGTATCAGAAATTCGTGAAGTGTCGGTAAGGCAGATTAAGGGGTAAAGCAGTACAGCCGTGGTACAGTAGATCACATACTGTAGTTAAAGTTGTTCAATAATATAAGTACGAGAACTAAACCTGTACCACGGCTGTACTGCATTACCCCTTAGTCTAAGTTGTGTAATCATTTAACCATCATCCCAATGGTTATAGATTTAAGAGAAATGTGCGCTTATTAACAAGACTTGTAACAAGATCTTTCACTTCTTATTATATTAGGGTGCGAAATTCAGCTTGCACTTTAAAATGGAATTGAGTGAAGGATCTGCCTATGGCCAATTTTCTTCCATTTGGCTAGCAATGTTGTGACATTTTTAATATTGACGTTTACTTCAAATTCTACACGTTCAAATTAATCCTTACATTAATTATTTCAAATTTTACCCCCTCAAATAATATAGGTTGATATATTTATAGGAATAAAATTAATTTGTATCGTTTCTTGTTTAGCTCTCCCAAGGCAAACTTATCGAAAGCACATTAAATTACTGAAATTTAGGTTATTTTGAAAACAAAAAACTCGACATATTGCTGTATCTTTCCTCCCTTAATCGCCAAGATATACTTGTGTAATGTCATGTAGGAGTTATATAGTTTTTTTTCTTTTTTAGATTTATCAACCACGTAGTCCTTCACTAAATGTAAAATTATTTTATTTCTTCTGCTCTAGCGGCAAAAACGGTTGGGCCTTTAAAATATTTGAGACGATCTTTTACTACAACTTTGTTTCAAATATGCCAAACCCGATACACAGAGCTTGAAGTAAGGAATTTTTTCCGGAATTTCCAATTTTTTTTTTATTGTTTTTGTTTATTATTGTTTTTTTTAAAAACATTCTGTTTAATTCTGCTGTATTTAGCTGAATTTTGCATGTTGCTTCCCCATACAGCTTTAAGTTTTGTATTAACTTAGCTTGACAGTAAAATTTAAAGGACATTTTTTAGATCTTTCAAAATTGCGCATGCACATATCTTGGACATCACCGATATAAATAAAAGTCTCAAACATAAAAAAAAATTGTGATGAATGCCAAAATTATGTCTTTATTTGCCTACTAGGCGGAACTGATTGTTTTATAATTGTTTGTTACTTACTGACCCAAAACTTTGGTCTCCAACTATTTGAGGTATATCTGCAATGTTTAATTAATACTTGCAATACTTTATTCAGTAACTACAGTAATATTGTATTAAGAAGCTTGACGTTTTGTATTAACTTTGCTTAAAACGAAATCTACTAGATTTAAAAGTTTAAAACATTGAACAGAGCTTGAAGTACGAACTTATTCCTAAGTAGCTGAATTTTTTATTGTTTTTATAGTTCTACTGCAAAACATTCCATTAACTTAGCTGTAAGTAGCTGAATTTTTGCATTTTGCTTCACCATAAGCTTGAAGTTTTGTATTAACTTATAGCTTGACAGTGATATTAAAAGAAATTCACTATATTTAAATGTTTAACACTCATAAAAATTTGAACTTAAAAATTATAATTAATGTCATCTAATATTATGTGTTTTTTTTATCTTACCTGTTGAATATAAACGGATTTCTCTGTTACCTATACTGTTAAAGAAATCGTTACTTTAAGACCGATTTATAACTTTTATTGCTACTAAATTTCATACAACTTGTTTGTAGAACTAACTACAGTTATATTTTATTTGAAGTTCGAATTTTGCATTCACTGAACTTGTAAAATATTCCTGTAACCCTAACTTCGACATAATTTAAGGGAAGTGACAAGAATAGTTATTTAATAAATAATTATTTCATAACATCCATTTTATTTTATAACGAATAGTATTTTTGTGAATAACAGGGGTCTTTGGCAGGTTCCAAACAGTTTGTTCATGTTTTTCTATTTTTGTTTCAGTGAAATTGTTTATTTCTTCATTGATCTTCAAAATACTTTATTTAGCTTATTCATTCTACTTTGTCATCTATTTTATTATGTTTCTTTATTTTATACTTCTTGCGCTAGAAGGGTGAGGCTAGGCATGGCTTCAAATCCCCCGACAATTCGTTTACTACAGTATAGTTGCTTATAAAATCCTTAACAATTTAGGCCTAATTAAAAATATTATGGAAAGATCTTTAACGTTTGACACTTGGTAAACTACAAACGAATTCGGCGAACACAACGAGGGGGTATGGAAACGAAGGCCTCAGCTAGGCTGTTCAGTGTTTGAGATTTTTACATACAGCAATTTACGAATAGGGGCAACTAATTAGGGTGTAAGGGGTGGAGCCTCCATTCAGCACGATACCTAAAATATTTGCATGGTTGATTCTGATTTCACCTCTCTCTCAATGTTACGAATTAAGGGGAACTTAGGAAGTAATTTTAAAAACTAGCCATAGGCGATTTTCAAAGCTTTTTATTATTGTTGATTATGGGTAGTGTGTATTAGCCGGTTTTCTTACTGTCATGGTGGACCACCAATTATTTTGTTTTAATGGAATTTTTCATTATTTTCGATGATGTACTACACATTGTTTATTCAGTTTATACATTAAATTTTTTCATATATTTATTTATACTTATTTTATAATTTTAAGTAAATACTTATACAATACCTACATAATAAATTCATTCATAACTCCATTAACCTTTACAGAATTCAGGGGAATTAGGAAGGGGGTTTGGGGAAAGAGTCTCTGAAAACGAGCCGTAGGCGAATATATTTTCATTACTTAGATTGAGTTAGTTGTATAAGTTCAAATTTAGGTTATTTCTGCAGTTGTGGGAGTTAATTTATGTTATAAATAAATGACAAACTCATTTATTTTGCTATTTTGCTCACTTACAAACTCTTACATTTATATGTATTCTGTTCATTATATGCGACTAAAACAACAATTAACGAATTTCTGGGCAACCCCTAAGGGGGCATGGGGGCGGAGCCCCCATCGAGCCGTAGGCGAGTAGTTACAATACACTTGAAATCTACGTTAATTTTCAGTTACATTTTTACTTTAATTTGTTTGTATCGGGTCTTTTTTGGAATGTCCCCGCATTTTTTTAACAATTTTCTATTGAGTTCCCACATAATGGAAATGGTTAAGACACCTAACCTAACCTAACCTAACCTAACCTAACCTACACCGTCCCACAGCTATCCCGCGACTGACCCGTAGGGAGAACCGTGGGGTAGTTAGGTTAGGTTAGGTTGGAATTTCTCCACATTTTTAAACAATTTTCTATTGCCTTCAACATGTCTAAGGAATGTACTGCAGGATATTATTAACTAGAAACATGATGACGACTGAATATGTAAGCCGAGCGCGCAACCTTTCATCAGCCTACCGATAAGCAGGTGAAGGACCCAAAGATAATCTTACTGATAACGGTCGCGATAAAATAACTTCCCACTTGACTACCAGTCGTGTCTTAACCATTTCCACTATGTGGGAACTCAATAGAAAATTGTAAAAAAATGCGGGGACATTCCAAAAAAGACCCTTTGTTATCGTGCAAAACAATTGAGTTATAAGAAAAAATTGTTTTTAGCTCAAACCGGTCTTTCGAGCACAGCAAACAAAGTTAATGGGATATATGCAATTTGTACCAACCATATTGTTCCGCTCTGAATTCCGCACTTATCTGTTCATTTAACCTTCTTTGATCTGTTATGTTTTACACTATGCCAATACTTAACATAAAAAATGAACACACTGCAGAGTTTTGAAAATATATACGAACTTGAACGAAGATTGTTTTGGTTTCTGGATAAAAAAAAAGTTCTTTTTTTCTAGATTAGGTCTTACAGTGAATAGTACCGTTAAGGCACATTTCCTTCAGGGAATAAGGCAAAAATAAAAATTAACTTTTATTGTTCAGTGTTTCTTTGATAGGCTAAGCTTTTCAAAACAATTACTGTAATGTATTGATGATCTCGAATATAATCTTGGAAATAGTTCATTTGAAATTTTATGATACGTCACAAAACTAAGATTTTACGTAAACGATGTTATTTAACAATGTTCAGTGCTCCAATACTTCCATCGACGAGGAGACAGGATCAGTCAGTAGACGGCGCGGCGCGGCGCAACAATGGTCAGGCGCTCGGCCGGCAATATAGCTACACCGCCGTGCTGCGGGCATTGCCTACCGCGCCCGTACACAGGTTACAGGTTACAATATACAGGTGTACCAAAACTATTGCCCGAAACTTATCTCAAAAAGGTTAATGTTACAAAAATGTAATACATAACATAAAGGCTGTTATACCAAGTAAGCAATACCAAGATTAGAAACATTAGCTAGTAAATAACTTAGTAGATGAGATTTTTCTTTACGAAAACATGCCAATTTTAATTAAATAGGCTACTGCAATTGGCTTAAAAGCAAGAGTGTTTCTAATTTAAAAGCTCATTTACTCCGTTATTTGTTGTCCCATGGTTCTGATCTTGGGATTGGATTTTTAATGACCGCCACTTTGAAACCAAAAGTGTTAACTTATATAATTTGGAAATTTTCAGTCGAAATATAAATGAACAACGAAAACCAAAAATGCCCAGTTTCAATTTAATACATTTGCCGATAACGGAGATAACGAATATGTGTTAAAACACATTAAGACAGACTCACGTAAAACAAAGCAATATAGGGAAATGCATAACATAATTAATTCAGTTTGAATTACACTAAGGAATAACTTGGTGAAGTTTGGGTGGGTTGATACATTCGAATTGTAATTAAGATGAATTATTTACATCTTTACATTAAAATGGCTTTATCTTGATGATAAAGGACCATTACATTGAAAAAGTTTTTATATGCATGTTTTTTGTTGAAAGAAAGTTTTACAGTAAAATAAAAAGTAATAATTGTGTATACAGTATTCATGGCGTTGTTATAAAGAGAAAAATGAATAAATCCATATTTTTAGGATGCTGTCAAGTAATAAAAGTAGTTTCATCGCAATCGACTTAAATTAAGACAATTCACTTTCTTCAAACTTATATGAAAAGAGCTGATAGAATAATATTAAAAGAATTATTAATTTAATAAATTAAAACATGTACGAATAAAACAATAGTTTTTTTTAAAGACATGTGAAAAGACTGGTAAAGACTATTTTGTATCTCGTCAACCTAACCAAGCTATTAATACACAGTAATACGTAAAAAGAAGACCCTATAGTTTTAATCTTGTGTTGTTTTGGGATAATTTTTTCTATGTGTTAATAGCATTAACTAGTTTATTCCTTTACATCAATAACATTTTATACTACGATCGGGTTCAAACATTGAATATTACTGTAAGTAAGCTAAATTTAAATAAATATTTCTGAGAGAGCACTTAACTTTTATGCAAGTTTCTTTGAGGAACCAATATTAGATCAATTGAAGAGAAACTTTGTCAATATTTCAATTGGAGCTTTCAGTCGCAACTGTCAAACTATGCAAGTTCTTGTCGAACAGAACTGTTATTAATTTGAATTCAGTTTTCTCATGCACTTTGTGTTTTCACATATGTATTTATTTCACATTTTAAGTAACTATCCAGACTTATACTTGTTCGATTGCATAGTAATAGACACCACCCGAACATATCAATAATATAATGAATAATTGTTTAAGCTATTGGCAATTACTTACACATACGACATTCGCTTAATGTCGCATATCCTTAGTTGATTCGTATTTATGTTTACCTGAAACACACAAATATTTTAAAAGATTTATGGAAAAACAGCATAAAAATATAAAAAAAGATTTAACGTCTATTAAATATAGATTTAAAAAACTCATGTTAAGAAATATGTACGGTTTTGTTTGACAGTAAAGATCATTGTGGAATGTTGATCAATCTGGTTAGCAAGAGATCGGCAATTAAGTGAATCGCAGCAACGAGGCTTTGGGCGGTGTTACACTACCCAAACAGCTTTCGCTTTTCAACTTGTTTGTCGCAGAAACCGTTCCAAGTCAGCTTTAAGTGATTACTACAGTGACGTTATAACATTGCAAACGTTTTCTAGAAGTTTCAGCTAACTTTGAAAAGGAAAACTTCAGCACTTTTCAAATGAGCAATAAAGTCGTGTTACAAAAACGGCGGCGGGTACCGGTAGTTCTGGTGACGTGGTTGGTAGGAAGGTTGGTTTGGTAGGCGGGAGGAGCGGGACAGATGAGGGGCGGGGTCGGTTCGGCAATCCATCAAGAGTAAGTTATTCCCTGGGAGATTGATGACTCGAGTGGAAGGGGAATTACTGACATCTTAACGATCCGCAGTAACTACTTTCGCAATCTGAGCTTACCGTTTCCGTCGCATAAACTGCGCTGTGTTACAGCTATACTCTAACAGGCACGGACTCAGTCGGAGGCAATAGAACAGGCGGGAGAAGGTCAAGCTATTTAACATGTAGTCAAATGAGCAAAAATCAGCTGGCTTATTAAAATAATTGACCTTGACACGCCTGTTCTATTGCCCCCGAGTATAGCGTGATCGGTGCTTCGTGGAAAAAGAAGGGGAGGGACATAAATCACAGAGTGTGGTGTCATTAGCCGTATCAAATACATCGTGATCATTTTTGAGTTTTCAGTCAGTAAAGCCGCCTGCAGAAAAAATAAGTCTTAACGAGTAGAGTTCACTTTTAAATTTAGATGAATTAGCCTAGTTTGGATTTTTTACGAGAATATGGATGAAATTTATAACATATATTACGACGATTTTCTTAATATACACACGAAGTTCTCGAGTTAGTTTTACACGTTTAGTTGTAATATGGGCATTTTAATGCAACCACTTGATTTTGGAATGAATGGAGGTTTAATCATACTTCACTGATTTCACATAAGCAATCTAAATTTTAAGAGAATACGAAGGAACTTATGCGCAAATCTAATTACAAGTATTAGGTGAACATCGCCCTGCAACTCGTTCTATAATTGTATACATATATACAACCATAGGTTGATAATCAGTTATGAAGCAGGATCAATAGGTTAAAACACATTATCGGTGGGCACCAGAGCTGTCAATTGGTGCGAGTTTGACGCGGGGGAGCTGTTGTTTATTGGGAGCGCCCGGGGTCATCCGGCGAATAAACAAGACAATCCGATGAAACAATTTGGCGGTCAGAGAGTACAAACAACACTAAACCACCCCTCCCCCCTCACCGTCACCTACTACCCTACCTTTGATAGGGGAGGGCAGAAGTTGAAACTGCCAGGGGTGACTGACTGATGGAGGAGGGTAAACACTGTACTTCACAACGTAACCGCCTTCCTTGACAATGCCAAGAGTTAAAAAACGAAATATTATAAAACAGTACTTGAGGGGCATTTAAAATGATTGAAACGAACAGGAGCAAAGAGAAATATTTTTGCCTGTTGCAGGAGTAAGTTTAAAACGTGTTAAAACATTACTTGTTTTGTTTGCTTTGCTATTTATTACTCTATAACTATAACTTAGATCAGCTTATATTAGACCTATATCTAGTAGGCTTACAGTGTAGTAATTTGTTTCTTAGTTTAAAGTCACAAAATAGGACAGCACAATATACAATTACGCCAAGGATTAGACTAGTTCAATGTAAAACCAACAACTACTAAAGAGAAAATTTATGACAGTAAATTTTTTCCCAGGAGTCTAGTACAAAAAGTAAAATTCCCGTGCGTGGAGACCGACAAAGTAAAATCGTCCAAATCAATTACTGTATTAACTAATTAGGTTCACTGAATTAACAATGAACTGGCTAATTTGATCCTTGCTCGAGGCATTTGCGGGTTACCTTGGAGAATTCCGTTGGCCCACTGTAATCTGCCGTTTGACTTCAAAAATACGCATTGATAAATACTTCCTGAACCTATAGTAAATAAGTATAGAAAGAAAAATAATCGGCATGTGACTTTTTCAACTTGCTATTCCAATACTCAGTATAAATAAATATATCCATGAGCACGTATATTCCGTCGGATAGAGGACGCGATGCGATACGGGAGTGTGAAATCATGGCGAGGAGTGGTGAAAAGCAGCGGGAGGAATTAACCCATTGTGTGGGGCTTATTTAGCAGCGGCGGGGAGCGCTGCCATTCGCCGCTGTAAAAACCGATCATTTGTCTGTGCCAAATGCGGGCGCGGCTCGCTGTAAATGGCGTCGCGGTCGCCGTGAAAACATCCACACCGCTCTCTGCTAAGCTATACGTTCGATTACGTTAGAGGAACAGGAGAATCTCGGATTACAGGGATACGCATAAGAAATTAAGCGATCTTCAGGATTGAACAAATTTGTGAATTTGTTTCTTAATTATTGAAATCCGTAAAGATGTGTGAATAAATTGAATCGCCTATAGGCTTACATAACATTGAACGCACACAGCAGTTCAGCGTTCATAATTAAGATACAAAATTCCATTCCGTAACTGAAAAACAACCGCTGGGATATCTACCACCACCTGACTACCACTGGTGTCACTCCATTCACATCATAAAAATAAGAACGCACAATATACAATTACGCATTACCAGGTTAACCGAGCTCTGCTCGTTGGTTTTAATTCACTTTTGTGACAGTGTCATCTATATATTAATAGGCAAGCACGTTTCATTTCCTCCTTTTTTCTCAGCTTGTGTGCATCGTAGGAGAAATCCGCGCATACCGTTAGAAAGGTATATCATAAGACCTGTATATGAGCAGAATCACATTCTAAATCACGTCGGACTCCAGGGCCACGCCTCACAGGCTTTCAAAGTTCCAATGTTAATCTTATGGGAGAAGGATAATTGATTGAATTATAAGATAGGTGTTGTAATAACAAATGCTACCAAATCAGGAAAAACAGATGTTTCAGTTATAAACATTTGAAAACAAATTGACTTTAAGATCAACTGTAGCTTGGTTGAATTTCGACCCCTGGGCGATCTCTAGCAAGGCAATTATTTGCCTTGATCTCTAGTAATAATAAAGCTATTGAGTTCCACCAACAACCAACATACCTCTTCTCAGTTACCAGCTGTTTCAAGGAGACTGAGCTTAACATTAATGTTCCTTTATTTTTGTAAACCTATCGTACTTATTTCATTACAGTACAAAAAATAGCAAACCATAAAACCAATGTTTAAAATTACGATTTTAAAACTTGATTGTACACTAAATTAGATTTTTCCTGGGGTTCAGGCTTTTCTAAAGTTATTTTTGAGGCAAAACACTCTTAAATGCAAAGTTTAAACAAAATTTAATCGGTAGATTTTGTGATCGTGGAACATACATCGCTTCACACAGTGTTCGCACTATAGTATATGGTTTTGACTTCAACAATGGTAAAACCAACGCCACCTAATGGCAGAATATTTATGACAGAAATTTCAAATAATCAGCGGTTCAATAGAATAAAAAATTAGATTTAAATTTGAACGACAATCATTGGGTTCTGAGTTAAGTGAACTGAAATAGTGGTGGGACAGAAAGAGTCACGTAATCAAATGAACTGTCTGTCAACCGTTCCACCGCATCGAAATATTACTGGATCACATCGTTGTACTTTATGTTTTAAACCTTTAACTCACGGTAAAATTATTGTTATTGTTTTGTCATACATGTAATGAAAACCTTTAATATTTATATTTATAAAGAAGTTGCAAATTTTCTGGTGATACGAGGATTTTAAATCTCGATATGACAGCTTCAGAATGACAAAACAAGATACACCCATTTACTTTGTTTTAAAGCTTGAGCTTTAATGGGATCCCCTTATTATAATAGTTAGTTTTAAACAAAATATTTGGAGTGAAATATGACAAATTATTTTTTTAAAGTTGCATGAATTTACATGGCAAATGGCATAGTTGCTTTTCACTACAAACAAACAAAACAGAAAACTATGCCAACCTACATTGGAAACAACAGGAACATATGTTGTACAATATATCAGTGTCAGCCTACGTGTTGGGTTTACAACTTGCGCAGCATCAGAAATGCCGGCGTGTCAAAAGTTTCCAACATGTTACGGCAAATGTTGGTTCTGTTCAGTTAATACCGCATGTAAAAGGAGGTTAAATTATAACTATGTTCACGTGTGTCCTGAAAGTTTAATACACGTATATACTTCAACAACAAAAAAGGTTTAGTATTGGAGATTTTTTAGGGCTTGATGTAAACTGCTCTCAATAATTTTATACTATAATAGCGATGTATTTCTCAAAATCTCAAAATCTAGCAGGTAGATTTTGTTAAAACTTTACATTTCAAAGGGTTTTTACCCCAAAATAAGTTTAGAAAAAGTTCAACCCGAAGAAAAAACAAAACGTATCTTATGTGTTGCCATTTTGGTAACGAAATACAACGAAAGGTAAACAAAATTATTACTAACATTAATGATACTAATACTAAATTATGATAACTTTTAAGCATTCTTTTTTTAAACAGCTATAAACTGTAATGAGGTCAAATTACTTGGATGTTGGTGTAAAATTAATAGCCTGATTTGCATGATATTATAATAAAATTGAATTAAAAACAAAGAGCAATGCTCTGTCAACCTGGTACTATAATACTTATTGACTAAGAACTGAAAGATTCTCATTAAATATTAGGGCCTACTTTCAAAATAGTAAAAGATTTTTAAAAATTTATCAGTAAATGTTGATACAATCTAAGAACAATGTGATCTTTATTTTTGACCATCAAAAGCAGGTTACAGAATTCAACATAAAGCCAATGTTTCACATTGGATCGATATGAAATTAATTATTTGTGAAGACAAAAAACTCCACATTTTTACCTATACGCATGAATGAAATGTCATATAACTAATTAAAATTGGCGGAGAGGGAGAGATCAGTAACGTAATAAACTGGGTAATTAACGGGGGAAACGAAGCTGACTGCGAGTCAGTTTAATGAGACCGACACCACGGTGGCGGTGGCACTGTGTCACGGCCACATACGTCGGAGGGAGGGGCGGCAGTATGGTAAAGCGACAACATGTCGTCGTGGCCAATTTTACCTGCGGCCGCACCATACCTGCTCTGCGGGGGTACGACAACATGTCGTCGCTGCCGCTTGAGGCGGGCGACGACACAATGTCGTACCCCGAGAGGGGAGGTTTAACGAGGGACTGACAGCTAGAGATCAATGACACTTCGCGTAGGAAAGGAGTGAAATTATCCCAATTGTAGTTTTTAGATGTGAATCTATATATATATATATATATATATATATATATATATATATATATATATATATATATATATATATATATATATATATATATATATATATATATATATATATATATATATATATATATATATGTATAATACGTGATGCCCTCTTTTTGTTAACACTACTCCTCCCTTATTACTGGACCAATTTTAAAGTTTGAGGTGTCAAAAGAATGGTCTCAGTTCGTAGTTTTGCAATAAGGTTTTAGATTTTTGATATTTTAATTTTGAAGCTCACGGGAAGCCCTCAAAGTTCATTTTTTGTCCATAAGATTAACATGGGGAACAATTTTTATTGAATTGCTAAATAAAACAGCTGTTGATAGTTAAACAAACAAATACATATGTTAAAAGCTGAATAGAAGCAAATTGAACTGGTACTGAAATATCAACACAATTTCATACTTTAATACAAGGGGTGTCTAATCTGAGCTTTTAACCTTTTCTCAAAATTTAGCGGGTAGACTTTGAACGTTTTATTTACGTGTAGGCCAATATGGGCACAAAAATATGATTAGTAACTTAACTCTAGAAAATTCAATTTTTCTGTACGAACCAATTTTGGAAATTGAAATGTTTTATCTGCGTGGGTTGTCCGATTAGTATTGAAACAATAACGAAAGGTGACAGACATAATAGAACTAAATTTGTGTGCATGGGTTTTCAAACTGCTGTGAACTATATAATTTACAGGAAAATTAAGGAAAAGGGATGGTTGGTTGTAGGCGTAATAATCTGTTTGTTTACTACAAAAAAAAAAAAAAAAAAAAAAAAAAAAAAAAAAAAAAAAACAGAATGCTACACATATTAAAACACCTGTTTAAAAGAGACATTTTAAAGTTTTTTACCTCCACTATATAAAAAAAGCTGATTACAAAAATGCTTTGTATAAAGAGAAATTTTAACCAAAATTTTAATGCACATAAAACTAAAATGTACCACACCAACAAAGATGTAAATTCTCTTAATTTTTGGATTTCTTAATTTAAATTTTGTAATGCCAAAGACAGTTAAGTTCAAGAGGTTTTAGTTCTTTATAAATAGTAATGTGGACTCATTCACTACTTTGACGACTAGGTACCTCATACAGTACTACAAAACAGCCATAGTGGAGTGCTGCATAACTCATAGAACCGGGGAGTTGGAATGAAATGTTGATTTTTATTCTGTTTTGATTTACGTTTTGTGTTTGATGAACTATGTAGATCCAACATTTGTGAATTTATTCTAAATTTTATAGGAGTGTTTAGACAGAGGCCCTAAGACAAATCGGCAAAAGAACAACTACGTAGTCTTAGCTAATTTATATCTAAAAGAACAACCACCAAATCTCAACACTATCACATTGGTAAGTTGGAAAATTAGTAATGAAGATCGATTGATGAAACATTAATAATGTTTAATCTGATTTTCACCATAATTTAATTTGTATTCAAAGTAACTCTGTTCATCATCATTTAACTAATTATGCCTTCTAACAACTGGTCGATGTTAGATAGTAACAAGGCTGGGGTTTGGACCGTTCCCCGCCCAAACGTTAAAAAATGCCACTGGCGTATATAGACACTAGAAAAATTAACATGGAGTTAGATTTGATCACCTAACTACTCTAATAAATGCAGCGCATTGCGCTGCACGGGCCCCCTAGTATAGACTAATTCATGCAAATTAAGGTTATATTAGTAGACAAATCACAATAACAAAATTAAACTTATTGTTTGCTTTATTCTTATTATTTTCTTATTATTGTAATATTTTTTATCAACGATATTAGATATATTTCATAAAACTATGATAGTGTAATACTGGCCTGATCATTGGTGTGATAAGGTTCATGCCTAATATAAACATAATACACCCATCCGTTAAGGAAACAGATATTTATAAAAAGAAAATGTCAGCTGGCGCCTAACAAACCATTTTAGGACATGTGTTTCCATATTATTTTGATCCAATTATCTAAAAATCTATAGATAAAGGGTATCTATAGAGCGTAAAGATAGAGGGTATTTAGATAAAAAATTTGAATTTAACAATATATTGGCCGAAAAATAAGTTTAGAAAAATCCTCAACCCCAGTAAAATTGTTTCTAGTTATAAAGTAGAACTTTAAAAAGCGACATTAATTTAATAATTGCCACAACACTTGGAAGGTTAAAATATCAATTTCCAAACATGCCATTTTGATTTATGTTTGATGACCAAAACCACTAAAGTCAGGTTCTGCACTGCACTTCTGATTAAGAAAATTTATCTTTGGTGATAAAGTTTATTTAAATAATATATTATTACTATGTCGTAGCGAATATGTCGTCGCTAAGGAACACAAGTAAATTATACTCATAAACTATTTCTGTACACGTCATCTGTCCTGAAGGTACAAATTTCAGTTCCCGAAACGTCATGTTTAAAGTGTATTTGTATTTTGTAGTGCAATGTTACATAAAATAGGATAATATGTAATTATCCAATAATCTTAGACATTGGCGGAGTAGGAGATTATAGGAGACCAGCCGCGCCGTGTTCATACCCTTATTTGGGTACAAAGACATCCAAGGAAAATACAGTGATTTAAAGTGAAGAATATTTAAATTATATGCTAAATTCATTACCGTCTAAGAAATTAGTTACATCTTTGACTATACACCCTGACGTGAATAGACTTCTCATGCACATGCACGTTTGAAACCTTTTCACGGTGGGGCGATTTTCTCGCTGTTTTTTTTTTTTTTTTTTTTTTTTCTGTTGTTTCGTTTGTTTTCTGTTTTTTGTTTGTTCGCCGTTGCCATTTTTAGTTCCATTATTCGTTCAATTGCTTTTGTTATATCTTATAAATTTAACGTGTTTTATCCTCTTATACCACATGTTTAAATATCAATCGCGGTTTGAATTTGAAAATTTAATAGAACTTTCAATGTTATTACTTTAATGTTTTTATATGAAAAACTAGCTAACAGTACGCCAAAAAGACGGGGAAATTTATGAAGATTGGTCTAAAGAAGTGTGATGATTTATAAGTTTAAATGGTGACAAAAATTTCCCTGACAATAAAATTTCCCTGAAAATAAAATTCTGACAACATATTATTTAAATTTACAATTTTGCCATTTAATTAGTAATGTGAACCGTCCGGTAGTATAAATTCCGGTACAGTTAGGTACAGTGTGAATTTCGTTTGTATTGTCAATTGGTATTATGATTCTTTTAAACGTCACTCACTATTTAAAAGGGGTTTTCTTGGTCTCTTGATTGCAATTGCACTTTATTTACATCTCCTTCCTAAGTCTTAGTATTTCTTCTTGAGTCTTTTAATTATTATTTATTCATATTTCATCTCCTGTACCTTCAAATTTTTGTACACCCTTTTGTACATTATTGAGACCAGTAAACTAAACGGTAAGAATCACATTAACCTACATGACAATTTTAAGAAGTTACATAATTTAATTATAACAAAAATAACCACTCAATATGTACTAAAATTTATTTATTTTTATTTTCAAAAATAACATTTCATTAATTTATAGTTAAGATAAAAAAACATATAAGTAGTGTAAACAAATTAATCTGTAAACTATAAGTTTAAAAAGGCCTATAGTAAATACAATAAGTAAACTCTATTTATAGTAACCGAAATTTCACTTAATCATAGCAAACGTTAACTATTTATTTTACCACTCTCAAAGTAACTACAATGTTGAACAATCTTTTGTTGAAATTTTTATCGTCTGACAATAATGGTGGAGAATTGGAGTTGTCTGCTTTGTTTACTAAATTTATTTTTTAAATCAGCAGTGGTATGAAATATTAGTGTAGGATATGGACCACCAGGAGCAGTAAACCAATCGACAAAATAACGTCTTCGATTGGTCTAAATAAAGTTTAAAATTCATTTTACAGAGTTTTAAGGAATATTCTCAGGGGTGGCATATTTTTCCTCTCAGGGACCATAAGAAATCCATTGATATCAAAATATCCTTGATCCGTTCATTGTTTTTCTCTAGACCCTTAAATGCACTATTTTATTATATAAAAAGATTGTTTTGATTCCATTTCAATTTACTTAACACTTTGATAGCATTTATACATGACGTAATCTATCATTACGAATATTAGAATGAGGTTGACTAATGCATAGTATTCTTCAAAAAAGAAATATGTAAAATTTAGACGTTTTAAAACTGAATGTAAAGTTTTAAAAAATTGAGTAAACTGAAAAGGGCAATAAAATGGATTGACGCTTTTCCAACACAGAAAAACACAACCCACACGGAGGAAGTATTAAAGGGATCAATAAAGGTAACGGTAACATTTAATAAATGTCTAGTACACTTAATTGAATTTGCTGTATATGTTGGCCTGAGAGTGTTTTTTCAGTCAGTTGATGTTGTTCAGATACAGAACAAAAAGTTCAGATTAAGTCAGTTTTTGTCAATGTTATTTAATAACATTGCCTCTATGTGAAAACCCCTGATTATATTTTAGTGTTATGCTTTTAGCGTCCAGTAGTTGAAACGAATTATACTATTTCTATATCGAAAAACTACTTTATTGTAAGATTTCAGTAAGGAAAGATAAATAGCATTATCAATGTGGGGTGTCCGCCGACGCCGAGAGAGCAGACCTGTGCTCTGCTAAGCAAAGCCAAAGCAAAGCCTACACCTCAGGCTATGCAGGTAGGCAAGCCGAGAGAGAGTGAGAGAGGAGATTTGCCAGGGTACGACTTTGTGTCGTCGCTGCCGCTTGAGGCGGGCGACGACACAATGTCGTACCCCCGAAAATATTTTTACTGCGCCCCAACGGGAGCAGGTAAAATTCAGACATAAAGTCGTACAATCCGGCAGTATATCGGCAGCGCTTGGGAGTCGTTGGTTTTTAAGGATGTTATAGTGAGACCTATCGACAAACGGTAACGACCCATAGGCAACATATCTTTAGGCTTAGGAGAGAGTGGCCTTTTATATAAAGAAGAAACTATTTTGTGAATTAAAATTTGCTATTATATAGTTAAGTACCAGGTTAACCGAGCCTTGCTCGTTGGTTTTAATTCGCTTTTGTTATAGTGTCATGGTGTGGTAATCAAGCTATTAAATCTACCAGACTCTTTACAGATAACAGCTGTAAAAAACTGCTTAAAATGTTCCATAATTTTTGTTTACTTTTAGTTGTTATTTCGTTACCAAAATTGCAACCCATAAGACCAATGTTAAAAGTTACGATTTTAAAACCTAAATTTAGACCAAATTCGATTTTTTCTGAGATTGAGGCTGTTTCTAAACTTATTTTTGGTCCAAAACACTCTTAAATGCAAAATCTAACCGCTAGATTTCGAGATCGTGGAACCCACATTCCTTCAGACATTGCTCGTATTATAGTATAGGATTTTAAAAAGAATTTATCCTGAATTGATTCCTGAATTATTTTTAATTCCTTAAATAAAATATATAGCGATCAAATAATCTGTACCACTATTTATGTGAGAATCCCAAACACACACTATCAATAAATCAGAGCACACGAAGAAAGTTTCCGACTAAGCAAGAAAAACTGCTTTGAGAGTATCGGAATCCCTAAGGGTCCGAAAGAGAGTAAACGTGCTGCCCTCTCACAAACATACCTCCACAGTGGAACACGTTACTCTACGACGCACACACTCACACATACGCACACACACACACACACGTGCTCAGGCCGATGTGACCACATTGTCAGATAAACCCTCGCGCTGTTAACCTCTAACAAGGAGGGAGTGCAAAGAATTGTCAACCTTACAAACTGTTATAACCGCGTCTGCAGCTGAAGGCTCTGTGACTCTTGCCGCTCCTTTACTACTGTACCAACCGACGGGGTGCAATTCTTTATTTTATGTGTTGAGTAGGCGAAATTAAAATATTTAAAATTTTTTAACATAAAAATGAACGTGTATGATATAGTAAAATGAACATATTTTAATTGTTAGTTGTTGCGTTTTTTTCACAAAAATACAATACAAACATACGAATGTTTTGGTTGAAAATAAGTTGTATTAACTGTAACAAGCGCATCAATAAAAGAATTTCACAAAAACATTAACAACATAATAGTTATGATTTCCCCCCATAATAAATGAAGCGATAAAACGTTAAAAATAACGTAATTTGATTCTTGTGTTAAATGTGTACCTTCATGTGCTAAGTGACACACAGAAGATAGCTGAAGGACGACAGTGATTGGCTGGACTGTAACGAGCCATTGATGACATCACGGTCAGTAATGACGTACTCAACTGATTACAAACGGTATAATTAGTGACTTGGGTTATCATCACTCGTCAGTGCAGCAGTGTTGCCACATCACAGCAGCTAAAGGACGGAAGTGATTGGTTGCACTTAAAGGTGGATTAAAATGTATTTGGCATAGCACCAATGCCATGTCTCTGCCGTGCCGTTTCAGTTGACATCACTATTCGTTTAATTTTCATAGGACAACGTGTTGCATAAACCGGGGCGACCGGTTACCTGTTGTCAAAATCAGAAACACTGCAGGGATACGGCATGAACATGACAGGCTACGTGTAAAAACCACCTTTAACGTGCCACCTTTAACGTGCCATTGATGACATCACGGTCAGTAATGACGTACTCAACTCATTACACACTATGCAATTAGGGGACTTGTGTTACCGACACTCGTCAGCGCAGCAGTGTTGCCACATCACAGCAGCTGAAGGACGGCAGTGATTGGCTGCAAACCGTAACGTGCTTTTAATGATATAACCGTCAGTAATGACGTACTTAACTGATTGAATACAATCTGTATTAGTAACCCGTGTTAGCCGATTGTCGACAGTTCTAGAACGTTGGCAGAAATGAAGAATAAACTGTACAATATGTATTCCAGTGTAAGGCGTAAATAAATTATTATTAAGTTGACATAATGTAAAAATTACACCTTTTGTTTTTGTGAACTTGTTTCTTATTTATTAATTTAAAATCCTATTAATCTTTTTTTATTAATTTATGATTTATTTTTCTATTAATATTTTGAACCCATTCAGTTCTTTATACTTGTGTTCTCTGAACCATAGATTTGTCTGAAATGAATAAAATGAAAATCGATGTACCAACATTTACGTTTGTGGCTCAAATATACTATTTAAAGGAAAACTCAATATCTCGTTTTATAAATTGGCTAATTAAACTTCTTAAACACCATCAGTTACTAAATATTTAGTGTTCGTTATTATTTTTTTACAATAGTGGTGTTTATGAAAGTCGTTGATAAATACTGATTATTTTGTTTGAAAACTAAATTCTTTCCAGGAAGGCAACCTTGGATAGCTCGAGGGAATTGGCGCACAAAACTTACAACTGGATACTCCGCCAATTCCATCAGAACTTAGCCCTTTATTTCAAGAATTTATCTAGATAATGTGGGTGTTGAATTTAAAAATGACAATTTTTAACGAATGATTTTTAAATAAAAGTATAATACACATATAAAGGATTGGCATTCAATTATTAACTCCTCGACATAAAATATTCCAAGATGACTATTAAGATGTTATCACATGATAGTCACATATAAAGAATATTAAACATATTAAATAATAAAAAGTATATATTTTTACAAGAGTTAGACCAAGGGGGGTATTGTTTAACCCACGTTAAAAGTGAGACAGTTAAAAACAGTACAAGTAGCCACAGTACCAAAAGTCGTCTCTTGGAGTAGGAAATAAAATATTTATAGTATATTTGGAGCATATAAATTTTATCATTGAAATAATCTGTGATAATGTTTTGTTTTGTTTCATGAATGCCTAACACTGTTTTACGCACTAAATGGTAGAAAAACTTATAGGTCATACAGAGGTGTCTCTAATATATAACAACCGTCTGAACTCGTTAGCACACTCCTATTTTCAACTTTCCACTATTGAAATTCAAACATGAGTTTTTTTATCAGTTCATATATTTTTATTTTATGATAGAAACTACATCATTCATGGAATACTAATTCAAACAAAACTCAACGAACTTCCAACTCTATTCATTAAAAATATTTAACTTAGTGCTAATTTGTTATTGAACCCACCCAGGGTTTTTATACTATTGGTGCTGTCACATAAAAAAATCACATTTTGTTACTCATGCTTAGCTGCATTTGATGAATTTAGCGTTCTCCCATTAATGTGCTATCCAAAAAACAGACCCCGCACCACATGGGCCAGAGCAAACCTCCAATCCATCAACCGAGATTATATTACGACTACAAGATTGATCGCTGCAGGAAACCAATCTGAGATTGGTGCTCAATAAACAGACACACCTGGACCTCTGGCTGTGGTGTGATCGACGTTCGCAACATGTGAAATGTAAACCCCCGAACCACTGACGAGACTCAGACTGCTCCACCAGACTAGATGTTAACAGTATTATGTAGCTACAAAGTTGATCAATGTATTAAACCCCCGTACCACTGACGAGACTCAGACTGCTCCACCAGACTAGATGTTAACAGTATTATGTAGCTACAAAGTTGATCAATGTATTAAACCCCCGTACCACTGACGAGACTCAGACTGCTCCACCAGACTAGATGTTAACAGTATTATGTAGCTACAAAGTTGATCAATGTATTAAACCCCCGTACCACTGACGAGACTCAGACTGCTCCACCAGACTAGATGTTAACAGTATTATGTAGCTACAAAGTTGATCAATGTATTAAACCCCCGTACCACTGACGAGACTCAGACTGCTCCACCAGACTAGATGTTAACAGTATTATGTAGCTACAAAGTTGATCAATGTATTAAACCCCCGTACCACTGACGAGACTCAGACTGCTCCACCAGACTAGATGTTAACAGTATTATGTAGCTACAAAGTTGATCAATGTATTAAACCCCCGTACCACTGACGAGACTCAGACTGCTCCACCAGACTAGATGTTAACAGTATTATGTAGCTACAAAGTTGATCAATGTATTAAACCCCCGTACCACTGACGAGACTCAGACTGCTCCACCAGACTAGATGTTAACAGTATTATGTAGCTACAAAGTTGATCAATGTATTAAACCCCCGTACCACTGACGAGACTCAGACTGCTCCACCAGACTAGATGTTAACAGTATTATGTAGCTACAAAGTTGATCAATGTATTAAACCCCCGTACCACTGACGAGACTCAGACTGCTCCACCAGACTAGATGTTAACAGTATTATGTAGCTACAAAGTTGATCAATGTATTAAAACCCCGTACCACTGACGAGACTCAGACTGCTCCACCAGACTAGATGTTAACAGTATTATGTAGCTACAAAGTTGATCAATGTATTAAACCCCCGTACCACTGACGAGACTCAGACTGCTCCACCAGACTAGATGTTAACAGTATTATGTAGCTACAAAGTTGATCAATGTATTAAACCCCCGTACCACTGACGAGACTCAGACTGCTCCACCAGACTAGATGTTAACAGTATTATGTAGCTACAAAGTTGATCAATGTATTAAACCCCCGTACCACTGACGAGACTCAGACTGCTCCACCAGACTAGATGTTAACAGTATTATGTAGCTACAAAGTTGATCAATGTATTAAACCCCCGTACCACTGACGAGACTCAGACTGCTCCACCAGACTAGATGTTAACAGTATTATGTAGCTACAAAGTTGATCAATGTATTAAACCCCCGTACCACTGACGAGACTCAGACTGCTCCACCAGACTAGATGTTAACAGTATTATGTAGCTACAAAGTTGATCAATGTATTAAACCCCCGTACCACTGACGAGACTCAGACTGCTCCACCAGACTAGATGTTAACAGTATTATGTAGCTACAAAGTTGATCAATGTATTAAACCCCCGTACCACTGACGAGACTCAGACTGCTCCACCAGACTAGATGTTAACAGTATTATGTAGCTACAAAGTTGATCAATGTATTAAACCAAACTCAGTTGTCTACAGTTGTGGTCAAGGTTGACTGTATTTAATATAACACAAAGTTTGATAACCACCAGAACTACACATATGAAGCTTCGTCAACCGGATTTAAACTGTACAGCCACAACATTAATCAGTGCCGGACACCAAAGTTGCAGTTCAATAGCACGTGATCAACTTTAACTATCTATGACGTTACACAAAGTGTAATAACAGAAGTTAAGACACTCCATATATTACGTAACTGCTAGTTATAAGAAACCAAACTATGGGTCTGGCGCCATATTTTTAATTAACGTTTCCAATGGTTTCCTTGGGCTTAGCTATAATAGTTGTAAGGAATTTTGTCTTAAGATAAATTGCACTAAACAATAGCTTGTGTGGTTATATTTGTGCTGACAAAAATACATTTTTCTACGGACTTAAAATCCAGTATTATGTGAAATTTTAGTATTGTTTTATTATTTCAAAGATACAATTAAATTATGAAACGAACTTTTACCTGCTCAGTATCCTTTTTGTTGCTGATAATTCTACCGGTTTATTGACGACAATACAATTAAATCGAGTGTTACAGACTTATAAAGAGTTTCCCTATAACTGTAACGTATATTTTCTTAGTACTATGCATTTTAAGACAATCCAATCGATAATTTAGTTTAAAACTATGAACCATATCGCCCTTTCCCCACCTTAAGAGTGTTTTAATATTTTGTAATAAATATCGTCTCAAAAATATTCCGATAGGTAGCCAATAGCAACATAAAATAAATTTAATTTATTAAACAGTATAAAAATTATTGTCTCAGTTAAAAAGGAAATACGGATTTTATGAATAAGCATTTGTTATCATATTTTGTATAACTAAAGCTATTAACTCAAAATAAAAAAAAAAAAATAAATAAAAAAAAAAACATTAATATAAGCACATTATATTGAGCTTACCAATAATTTACTTCCAATTGTTATGAGATTTGTAGCGATTTGCGAAGCGGCTATGCATTTCTACGCAAATTATTTATTTCATGAGTCGGAATAATCATCTTCGATGAGGTGTTAGATACAATGAAGGAACAACATAGTCACATAAGTGAAATATCGACTGAGATTGCATAACACGAGTTTCTGTATTACATAAAGCAGTGGCAGTAACATACAAACACAGCGGTGGCAAACAAATACACGTAGTGCTGCAACACCCGATGTACTTTGTTGACATTTTCAGCGTCTCGTGCCAGACATTGTTTTGGACGTGTATTGCTTTGTTATTTCTCAAAGCACGGGAACTAAATAAACCAACTGGGAGTCGGAGGGAGCCATATGGCTGGCCGACAATTGTAACGTTGTGGGAGGGGGGTTGGGGGGGGGGGGTGGTGGTACTGCATGAGATAGTGTCGGAACGTCAGAGCCGCACCGCAACGACCTTGGACATGCAGTCTCCGCTCTAATGTCATTAGTTGAGTGCATCGGACGATTCAGGTCAAATTGGATAAACGTTAAAAGCGTGTGCAAACAAATAGAATTAAATGCAGACACAGCAGTTGACAACACACTTTAGATTCTTTTATCGCGTTTTTATCTAACAATTTTAAGGCCAGGTCGATGAACTTTTATAGAAAGATTTAATCTAAACCATCTATAAAAGCATATAATTTTTATTTATAATCTATTTAGCATACGAATGAAGTTTTCAAACGATTTCTCCACCCTTTAAACAAAAATTAATACACGCAAATTTTACCAGTAGAAAATTTATTCCTCAAAGAAGTGTAGTTTGGTATTTTCAGTTTAGGATAGTTTACTAGTTAATTCAGTCAGTATGTTTAATTAACAAGTAAGGATGTTAATTAACGGTGTTAAGGTAGGCCCTCCATGATTATAATTTTCACCATATCTTTTAAATGTGTCCCGTTAGTTTCTGTCAATGAGTTTTTGTCTCATTTATTAGAGGGAAAAAATGTACAGTATAGTCCTGAATGATTAGGTTATTTCTTGGTCCATAATACTGTATATCAGTAAATAATTTTATAATGTTTTTAATTTACATTAAATTTTTACTTCAGTCAAATGAAAAAATTAATGAAATATCGTGAAGAAATAACAACTTTTGGCGGGTCTTGTAAATATTTTTCCTCCGCCAACCTGTTCCCCGGGCGTCGGTGTAGGTGAAGGGGGTGGGGAGCGCCGCATCGGTTGGAGTGGTGGGGGGGGGGGTTAATACCTAGGGGTGCACGTAATTAACTGTCAATCAGAGTAATTATATCACTTTGATTGGCGCGGAGGTTCTATGTAAACTCTTCTTGCGAACTCCTAACTGGTTGGTAAATATGGCGGTGTGAGGTCATTACGGGAGACCACAAATTGCCATGATTGTCGTTTAGATTTTCAGGGGAACTGATTTTGAAATATCTTTAATTTTCTTATTAATGCGATTTTTTTAAACTGAAACCAATATTGGGAAAAACGCATGATAAAGTACGATGGATTAAACTGAAGAGGATACAGGAAAAACTCCCCGGTTTAGCCTACTGCATTTCAGTATACTGTCTAATGTATAATTTATATTGGTAACCTTTAACGTTATTTACTGTCTTATAAGGATGAGTATCTAAACATGCTTCTTAGCTTTAAATTCAATTTTTTTTTATTATTTTACGTTTTTTACGTTGTGTTACAAGGTTATGAACTGTATTAAAAAATAGTTGTATTTACTACGTGTCTTCAGATATAGTGTTAACAGTAAAAACGTCACTTTTTAAAAACTCTTCTACATCTTTATTAGTACCGGTGACAAAATTAATTTTAATCATGTTCAAGAATGATACTCCGAACTCATAGGAATAAAAATATAGTTCACAATACAGACGTAAAATTGACGTAAAATTGAGCCACTTAAATTATATTTTTTGAGGTTGGAATTTACGTTGAGCGACGTGTGTTTATTTATTTATTATTATTTTTTTTGTTTGCTTATACACAATATATTGAATGTACCAAAAGTATACTTTACAATATCCCTCATTTAAAACGCAATTTCCAATAGGTATTTATGATAACAAAACTAATTTGATTTAAGGATAAGGCTGCTATTCTTATCTGTCTTATTGGAAATTACAAACAAATATAAATTACCACCAAGGCTTATGTAAAATACAGCGGTCGTTAAAAATTTATTACTAACAAATTTGTACGATTTCAAACCGTTGCTATAGCACAAAGATTAAACTGAATTAAACCAAGTAATCCCCTTACAAAACAATTGAGCGTGTTAACGTCACGAGTCACAAGTCCAAGAAATGCAGAAAAAGAGATCTACGTCAGGAGCAGGGGATAATCCTTTGTTAGAATGTTTAGTAGCTTTGCTCCGGGAAGATGCGACGCAATAAGAAATAACCAATATTTGATATTGAATAAAACATGAAGGAATCTCATGGGCCCTCAGTCCTGGATTACCGACAGCCCTCAAACACTGTTTCCGGCCGAGCAAATATTATATCACGGTAAAAATATCGTTTCATCTACCTACGGTTTTGTTTAGTTTCTCAGTTATAAGTCAGTATATGTTTTTCAAGTTTATTTCACTCCGGATGAAATCGTTCATTTGTCTATGCAAAACTGTACCTTAGTATAGAAAATCTCATTATAACATTCCCATAGGTAATTGACATAAGTCAACACCTTTGATCTCAACGTGTGAATTACAAATTTATTGCCGTGTTTAAACATTTTACGTTTCAACTAAATAAATCGTGCGGTACACGTAGCTAATTTGAGGAAACTGTAAGACATTCCGAATTTCTCTTACCTTCGACAGAGAAAGGTCTTAATGGAGAGACTGATATTCATGAGGAGCTCAACTATTAATTAAAAGCTTTCAGTCACCGGTCCAGGAAAATCCTCTGATTTATTACAGAACCCTAATTTGCTTGAATACTCTAATTGTGTAATTTCCTAAACCTGTTTTAGAAATGTATTAAACCTTAAAAATCAAGTTGCTTTAGATAAGATTTGACTGTCATTAAAAGAAACGTTGTTTGAGCTATTTACATCAGGAAGTACAAAGTAGTCTATTAAAACGTCGATCAAAATTATGAGTATCCAGTTTTAACTGAACTTATTATGACGATCAACAGTGATTGCTAGAACACATAAGTAGAGAAAGTGGAATTTATAGGTACGTAGTAGGTATCGCATGAATGCAAAATCATGCGCCTTTGCAAAATCTGTTATACATAAATTTAAAATTTAATGGTACGCGAAATCAAAGCTATTAATCAATATTATGAAGTTTATGTAAAACGCATTATTGCCTAGTTAAATGTGATTTTATCCACCAAACCGTAAGGATTAGATGTTTATTAATCACAATCACATATTTAACGGATTAATAGCGGAGATTTATATTCTTATTTTATAATTGGGAACTCAATATTAATTATGAATTTCTAACAAGAAGATTTAATGGAGATTTAAGGAAATTATAACTTAAAGTTCTAATTCAATTTATAACAACGCATGTATTTTTAAGTCTTCATAATAAAAGAATAAAGTATGGAATCTATGCCATTGTGTGACTGCTAGGATAATTAAATAGGTCAGTTTTACTCCATTAAATAGGTTTGGCTCTTTTGGTTATTACTGGTTAAAATTATTACAACATAAGATTAGAATATATTATACAGGCGTAGGCGCTCGGTGGACATAAACGTCGCGTCGCATAGCGCACAACATTTACTCAGCAACGTGTTAACTTGACCTGTCAGGACATGGACAACGTGGACACACAACAGACGACCCGCCAACTCAGCTGATGGCCCTTGACCCCATAAGGTGCAGGTGGAGGGGAGACCAAGTGAACGTTACGGTTTCAATCAACTTAGCCCGCCCCATTACACCCCGGTCTGACCCTGGGTTATCAAAACCGTGATTTATACGTCACTAAATTTCTCCTCAATGTCAAGTATTCAATAAGTACGATTCAAAATGAAAAATAAAATGAAAATGCAATACACGAAGATCTAGTAGGAGGTTCGGGTTTTATTATTTCGTTTTGTAACAGATAACAAAACGTGTAAATTTTCGTCGCTATTTTTCCCTTTTCTGCAAATTTTTATTACTAACTATTTAAGTTTATTATTATTATTACTATTCCAAAACCGCTGTTCGTTTTATGCTAAAGATTAGATGAATAACTGATTTGGACATTTTATTGATTAAAATTTGAAAACAATACAATGTTATTTATTAATAACTAAGGAAATCATATGCAGGACTAGAATATGTGAAAATGTGTATTTCGGGTTGCAACCTCCATTCTGGTTGCTGCGAACATTACTCACTGACAAAGGTAAAATCCGAACAAATCTTCATCTAAGTGTGGCAGCAGCCGAGTTTGCGGAAATAAATCTTCATCTAAGTGTGGCAGCAGCCGAGTTTGCGGAAATAAATCTTCATCTAAGTGTGGCAGCAGCGGAGTTTGCGGAAATAAATCTTCATCTAAGTGTGGCAGCAGCGGAGTTTGCGGAAATAAATCTTCATCTAAGTGTGGCAGCAGCCGAGTTTGCGGAAATAAATCTTCATCTAAGTGTGGCAGCAGCGGAGTTTGCGGAAATAAATCTTCATCTAAGTGTGGCAGCAGCGGAGTTTGCGGAAATAAATCTTCATCTAAGTGTGGCAGCAGCGGAGTTTGCGGAAATAAATCTTCATCTAAGTGTGGCAGCAGCGGAGTTTGCGGAAATAAATCTTCATCTAAGTGTGGCAGCAGCCGAGTTTGGCGGAAAATAACATCTTCATCTAAGTGTGTGGCAGCAGCCGAGTTTGCGGAAATAAATCTTCATCTAAGTGTGGCAGCTAGCCGAGTTTGCGGAAATAAATCTTCATCTAAGTGTGGCAGCAGCGGAGTTTGCGGAAATAAATCTTCATCTAAGTGTGGCAGCAGCCGAGTTTGCGGAAATAAATCTTCATCTAAGTTGTGGCAGCAGCCGAGTTTGCGGAAATAAATCTTCATCTAGTGTGGCAGCAGCCGAGTTTGCGAGAAATAAATCTTCATCTAAGTGTGGCAGCAGCCGAGTTTGCGGAAAATAAATCTTCATCTAAGTGTGGCAGCAGCGGAGTTTGCGGAAATAAATCTTCATCTAAGTGTGGCAGCAGCCGAGTTTGCGGAAATAAATCTTCATCTAAGTGTAAGGCAGCAGCCGAGTTTGCGGAAATAAATCTTCATCTAGTGTGGCAGCAGGCCGAGTTTGCGGAAATAAATCTTCATCTAAGTGTGGCAGCAGCCGAGTTTGCGGAAATAAATCTTCATCTAGTGTGGCAGCAGCCGAGTTTGCGGAAATAAATTCTTCATCTAAGTGTTGGCAGCAGCGGAGTTTGCGGGATAAATAAATCTTCATCTAAGTGTGGCAGCAGCGGAGTTTGCGGAAATAAATCTTCATCTAAGTGTGGGCAGCAGCCGAGTTTGCGGAAATATAATCTTCATCTAAGTGTGGCAGCAGCCGAGTTTGCGGAAATAAATCTTCATCTAAGTGTGTGGCAGCAGCGGAGTTTGCGGAAATAAATCTTCATCTAAGTGTGGCAGCAGCGGAGTTTGCGGACATAAATCTTCATCTAAGTGTGGCAGCAGCCGAGTTTGCGGAAATAAAATCTTCATCTAAGTGTGGCAGCAGCCGAGTTTGCGGAAATAAATCTTCATCTAAGTGTGGCAGCAGCCGAGTTTGCGGAAATAAATCTTCATCTAAGTGTGGCAGCAGCGGAGTTTGCGGAAATAAATCTTCATCTAAGTGTGGCAGCAGCCGAGTTTGCGGAAATAAATCTTCATCTAAGTGTGGCAGCAGCCGAGTTTGCGGAAATAAATCTTCATCTAAGTGTGGCAGCAGCCGAGTTTGCGGAAATAAATCTTCATCTAAGTGTGGCAGCAGCGGAGTTTGCGGAAATAAATCTTCATCTAAGTGTGGCAGCAGCCGAGTTTGCGGAAATAAATCTTCATCTAGTGTGGCAGCAGCCGAGTTTGCGGAAATAAATCTTTCATCTAAGTGTAGGCAGCAGCCGAGTTTTGCGGAAATAAATCTTTCTTTTGGCAACCCCTTTTTCAGCGGGACTGCAAATACATTTAGACAGGTTCTGTGTTCATTTCAAATGCAAAACTGTCAAAGATGGATATTTATGTTTAATATTTTTTATGATTGATACAGACTATAAACTGTCACACTATGTTCAGTTTTGAAGAGATAAAAAATAGTATACACCAGATACGACAAATAATATGATCTATATTTAATCAGTGCCAATTAATTCCAACGAAGAGAGATGAGGAGTACAAATTAGAAAGGGTCAGGTCAGAAGGGCAAAAACAGGATGGAAGGTAACAAGCAGGGAGATAGACGCGCCCAATCTAGTTACCAGGGTCAACAATATAAGAACGTGGACTCGCTCCCCCGGATGTCCATCCCCGTCAGTTTATACGGGGGCTCATCTCGGCGCGGATATTCGGCTCCATCACACACACACCAATATATTTCTATTTCGGATAAATATAAGAAAAACATATCGTTGAAAGTTTCAAGCTCGGTGGAACCAAGATAGGCCTATTATTTGCACAAATTTATAGGTTTGTATTAATATGAAGGTTTTTTCTAAAATATTGCAAATTCCTGAGAAAAAATGAAATGTTGATTTAAAAATAGTAATTTAATGAAAAGATTTTACTGTAAAAAATTATTAGCGATACCTCGAGAATCTATAAATGGCTCATTCTAAAATTACGAACAGAAAGTAAATTTTTATTACATTTATTACAATTAAACTAATGGGAAAATGAGAAGGTATTATTAATTCCATAGTGCTGTATCGTTAAAAAAACATAGCTGACACCCTCTGTTTTACAATTTCAGTTTTTTTTTTTTTTTTTTTTTTTTATCATAGAAGTTTAGTTTTTTTCATCTAAGAGAACTTAATAATAAAAAGGAGATTTGGTTTATGCGTAAGAAAATAAAAACCACTATTAGTTTGTCACAAAAATTAACAGATACTCTTGAATAATTTATGCACTTTAATAATGGAATGTATTGTATTTGTTTAAATTAATTGTGATTGTATTTGTGAAATAAGCTTATCCTTAATTTAAAATTGAATAAAAGATGATAAGGTTAATGAATATTTATTTGTATCCTACAAAACTACCGTTTGTTTAACAAATTTTATGTATTTTCAGTTAATTAGACATTAAACATTTATATTAACCGCGTGTATTGAACCTAAGCAGCCTACTCATGAATATCATACGTATAATGAATTTCAGAAAATATAACTAGAAAAAAATAAAATTGTGGATTAAAAATAAATCTTCACTTGAAATTCAAATATTAAATCAAATATGGAGAAGAGAAGTGGCATAGTAACCTACATTTGGCGGGTGGCGTTGTATTCATTAAATCAGTGAGCGATCGCCTTCAAAACCTATTCATCGGCACACACAGCACTTCCCTCGCGGTGGCTCTCGATAATCAACTATAACCTACGCTTCATAAAATATAAAAAGGATAATGCTGGGTGGGTAAAAAATATTATGGCAATTTGTTACGTGATTCGGACACAAAGAGAGGGAGAAGATGCGTTATTGTAATGAACATGAAATTTGAGGTCTGAATATTGTTGAGTGAATAATGTTCGCAGCAACCAGAATGAAGGTTGCAACCCAAAATACATATTTTAACATATTTGAGGTCTGAATTTATAAAATCATTATACTGCAATTATAATATTTATCCATAAATTTATTGGAGTTTTTTAAATTGATTTTGTATGAAATAATGACGAAAACATCGCAATAAATTTACTTAATGTTTAAAATATCACAAAATTATTAACACTACTTATCATATGATCTGAAGGTTAGCACTTGGAGGAATTATATATAATTCCTCCAAGGGTTAGCAATGGAAAGAACAATTCTAATTTCTATGTCACTTTATTTTATCCGAAGAAATCACGATTGAAGTCGATTCATAGAAAAGATATGGTTAAATCGATATGAGTATGCAGATTACAGCTTATATAAAAGCTTTTTTACTTGGAACAATAGGAAATTTGTTTTTAAACATATTTTTAACACCGTAAAAAGCGAATATAATATAATAATATATTAAATAATTAATATAGGTATAATATATAAATAATATATATAATAATTATGTTTTATAATTATATATTATATAATATATTATATTATAATACATAATTATTATATATAATATGTTTGTGCTTAGTAATTACATAAATGAAATTTACTTTCAAAAGACGAATTGATACAGATGCAGGTTTATGTTCGGGAGGGGGAAAATAAGAACAAAAGGTTCTGGATAGTATATTTTAGTCATCTTTATATTGTTGTAGGTACAGTGAATGTTGGCTGGCTCACGGGGCTCACGTTTCACGGGTGGCCCTCGCACAGTTTTGCACGAGACGCGATATTCCAGACAACTTTTGGCAGGCGACGCGACACGCCGAGCGGCACACGCAATCTCGGAATATTTTGCTACGCAACTCGCCTCCGGCGGAAATAAATCAAACCCACCCAGCGGCCGCCACGCGCTTCACTTTAATGAGTTACCACACAAAATCCTTGGACACGCAAATAAATAAGTGAGCATAACACGGTACTCAAAAAACGTGCGGGAAACTTTACATATTGCGTTATTCGTCCGCGTCTTGTAAGATTATCTGAGAAAGTACTTGACGTGATCCCATTAATTTGTAATTCTAACCAATTAATTAGTTAGGACTAATTGTTACAGACATGTTTAAATGATTAAATACAGCTACTTCGGGTATTATAATTATTAAAGCATGTCAAAAAATTTATTGTTAAAATATTATACTTTCTTCCTTTCATGGAAAAAATAAAGATCAAAATTTACGATAAATTTTAGTAAGGAAATCCTATTTTGAAAACACACATAAACACAATGACACGAATTTTTTAACGACTGCTTATGATGAGTGTACTTCTACAGTGGTTTCAAGATTTCCTTACTATGCAAGGCACACTAATGGCTACAATAATAGTAAAAGTGATTAGAATGATAGCGGTCATATGGTTTGCTAAATCTAATAATGTAACCTGTTAGCATAAAAATTAGAACTCTTCGTATTAAATTTAAATTAAAAATACAAAGTGGCTGGCGAAGTTAATAACCGGCAGCTCGCATGGAACGGTTGAGTTTTATTGAATTAGGCGGTGAAGGGTGGCAGTCGATCGCTGCTGCTGTACACCGTACACTCACACTGCAACTGCAACACGTTACGTTCCACGTAATGAGATCGCACTGAGCGTCCAATGCAACTTCTAGTGATAAGTAACTTGGGAATTGGACGCTTTTGTTCTTATTGGTACTAATTATTAAAGTAACATACATAAAACATTATATTTGTTAGTTAATAACGTTGATAAGCTGATATAAAGATTTTACATCTTTGTTTTTGAACAACATGCCTCAATAAAGCGCTTTATGTTTGCCACTCTCGTGTTTAGAGAAAAATAAATTTAAAATTATGTAAGAAAATAACAATAATGATTTAACTACTAGACACTATCATATGAATGGATTTTATACCCATAAATACAATAAATTGCATAAGACATCTGTTATTTCTCGGTCCGATAGAATAAGAATGCCCAGGTGTACGTGAATTTTAGTTTCAAAATTATAAGTTATCTTGAATTTCACACCAACTGCACCTTCAATGAGTTCCATTAAATAACTTTCAAACTCGATGATTTAAACCAAGTAATAAGGAAATAAACTTAATAAATAGTTAGTGTGAATGTAAGGAAATTCCCAGAAGACACTAGGTAATTTTCTCTAGCTTATTTAATTACACGATAAACAAAAATATTAATTATTTAATTGCTGTAACTTAGAGATAACTTAAGAGTTTAATATCATAATAAATCCTAAATCATATGAATGACTTAGCCTACAAATTAGTCGTTTATTTGTGTAGCCGAATGCCACGAAGTTTATTGAAAACTTTAAATGCTTGTAAAAATTGAGATTAAGATTGTAAATTAAGATTGTAATTAATTCTACAAGAAAATCCACTAAAATATTTATATTAAAAAGGCGATAAACACTACAGATATTCAGTATGAAATTGTATTTTTACTTAGATTACAATAATAGCGACTGATGAATTTATTTCAAAGGATAACTGCAGTTCTACACCATCACAACTACAACTAGAGAAATAGAAGAAAATTTTCTATTCCAAAATATGATTCAATATTTATAATTAAAATATATGCAATCAAATAGTGTGCCTTAACGGTGGTAGGAACCTGTGAAATCGGTAATCGACAAGGTAGATGTTACTAATGCACACTCCATTATGTTTTACATCAGCTAACCACTTTGCGAGTGTCTCAGGCCCTCCGAGACCAAACCCATTATCTTGATAACAGACTCGGCGCTGCTCCGTGTCGTCTTAACCCCCAACCAACCCTTCCCCCCACCTCACCCACCAAACACCAACCGACAACCCTTCCGCCATACCACGACACCACCACGCTGCCTCGCCGCCTCCCGGCCCTCAACCAGCTAGCAATGTAACCGCTCAAAGAGTTGGATGAAATTGAACTACTAATTGTTTGACCTATAATTGGTGACCACTTCGAGAGATTTTCAAGACTATTTCTAACATTTCCAGCTTTGAAAACTGACTAACAGAATTTGCAGTAGTGTACCAGAGCATTATAAACATATCAAAGTACTCTAATAAAGCTACATTTAAAAAAATTGAGCCGAAATTTATTTTAAAGTAAGTTAACTGAATATTGGAGTTGCGTGAGGAGGTAAGAGACACGCACAAGCCTACTTAATAAAGCCGGTGGTAAGTGTTCTATTACAAATAGGTTATGTGAAAAATATGTAGAATTGAATTGAGAAAATTAACCACAACCATTCTAATATGAGGTATGTGCAAACAATTATAAAAAGAAGAGGAGCTAGAGTTACTTGGAGCGTTGTTTCATGCGTGTATTATAAATCCTTTTCAGCCGTTTTCCAAAATATATTACTCCTTAACTTTTTTATGTTACTGTCTATCTATATTTTTTAAAGGAATAAAAATACTTTCCTATACAAAAGTTAAAATTATATCTAATCGAATCGTTTAAGGACAATAAATTGAAAATAACAACATTTACGAGCAAAACTTGTAATTAATCCGAGTAAACATTTATATCAGTAATCTCAAACATTTCAACGAATCAATAATAGTATTTTAAAGTAATAAAATATCTACTCATTATCACAGGTGAGTTATAACATACCGTATTTAAAACTACTAAAAATGTAATTTAATTTCTGTTTGAAAAATCAATTGAACAAATTTATTCTTAGTTATTTGCGTGGTCAAATATTTAATCTAGTGAGTAAACTACGCCGTCGCTTCGCCTTCAGGCAACGGTTTTGTAATTGTCTTACGATTTGCGTTATTAAATGAGCCCATATTAGTATAAATTATTTAAATAAGCACTAATATATTCTCAATTCAAAAGGAGGGAACACAGGTATATCCCTTCAATTTTAATTGCTACGAATAAAGTCTTATGAAAATATAATTAAAACAAATATTTTTCCTAATTATTAAGATCGAATTAAAAAGAATCAAGATATTACTATGATTTTTACATGTTAAAAAATCCGATATTTAATGCTACTACGTATTTAAAAATATTGAGTTTAATACTTTTGTTTAAAAATGGTTTTGTGGTAAAATAAGAAAAGTCTAAGAGTTATCTTAAATTCATTTACTTACCGAGATCATTAACTGAACTACGGGTCATACCTGAAATGAAAATGAGACATTGGTTAAATAGGCATTGTTCATAACTTAAGTACCACACACGAAAACTATTTTGTGTGTCAATATTGTCCACTTTAGACGTTTTTGATATTTAACTTTGAAATCTACTGTAAAAATCAACAACATTTTTTTCGTACCACTTTGATTATCAAATTAATTTATATAAATGTAAGATGGTATATAAATGGAATGGGTTTGAATATAGGATACAACAAAAGTTGTTTAAGCATTGCCAGAGGTTAAAACTCCTACAACCATATACAGTACTTGATTGAAAGCTCTTCGTATGAAAAACTTCGGAAAAATATATCAATTTGACAATATATCTCTTTAACCATTTAAAAAAATAGAGACCTTCAAAAATTACTGTGGTGGCTGCCAAGTTGAGTACCTCAAGAGTGCATCTGATGGAAAATCGTTAGTGGGAATTTAAACTATCTACAGATTTTGTATTTGATATTTTGCTCTTTCTTCAACCGTTTTCACACTAAATCACTTTAAAGTTGAAAGTCGGGGTTTGAATGTCGAATTTAATACAACTTGTTACATTCCTAGAAGTCAAAACCCCTACAACCCTATGTTTTTATCAAGTTTCATGTACAACCCCTATTCCTTACAATTTATAAGCTCTTGACGTGCAAATTCCAGAACATTTCCCAACCTCCATAGGGCTACGCCCCACACATCTTCAAAGTTATCATGGTATACTTACGGGAGCAACATTTTAGTGATGAACACAAGTACATTTAGGAATATTAATTTATAAACACAGCTATTCTCATTTAAAGTATTTTGGGAAGATTAGTAATGAAAAATGAAGAATATTACAGGCTTGAAGCTAGTGAGGGCTCCCCAGAAGGGCAAAAAACCTCGTGTTGGCATTGCGATTTTAATGCCGTTGCGAAGCACGGGTAATTAATTAATAAATGGAAGCTGATAATTTGGTTTGGTCAGAGAATGACTCGAATGAAGTATATAGACTGAATAGTTCATGGCAGGGTAATTTCATTTAAAGTAATAAAACCGCAAATCAACGTCCGTTAGCATTTTGCTAAAGTGGTTATAAAAAACTATGTATAAATAGTATAGGACTACATGCAGCTATGTACATTACTGTGACTGTATTAGGAACTATGTGTATGTATGAATGTATGTATATTAACTGTACCACTGTTAAACACTTAAACATAAATGAATTAGGATTATAATAAGTAATAAAGACGATTGATTTAAAAAAAGAGACTACAATATACTTTTATCACAAATAAAAATGATTATAAATAATTTCTCTGTGCCTCTACCATTTACAAGTATAATATATTTTTATTTTGTGTGTGTCTATGTACGCCAGTGGCATTTTTAACGTTTTGACGGAAAACGGTCCAATCCCCAGTCTTGTTACTATCTAACATCGACCAGTTGTTAGAAAGCATCGTTAATTAATAGCCCAATGACAAATGGCAACTTTGTCCGGAATCGAACCTTTAAAAAACTACTAACTTTTATCGGGATCGAATCGGCAACCTTTGGATTCAAAGGCGAGCACTATTACCACCCAGCTACCCAGCCAGTTAAAAAAAAGCCTTAATAACGAATATAATTTGTTGGGTGAAAATATGTTTTATTTACTTCGGGCATAAGGGTAGGAACTTAATTACTTTAACGGTTTGCTAATAAACAACAGAGGTTTGTTGTAAGCCGGTAATGATGGCTGCCACGGGTGTTTTATGCTGATATACGTGTACCGTGACCCAGTTGCCGCTTATAAAACTATCACCTGATAAAAGATTGGTTCGTTTCTGCTTTACGACGGCCGTAAGGCGGCTCAGCTTTAATGTTCAATATCATTATACAGACATTGTATGGCGAGTCAACAAAATCCCCTATTTTGCTATAAAATAAAGCAAAGCTATAGACAGTAATTTTATGTGATATCGTTTATCTTCATCAGTGATGCAAATAAAAAAAAAATGTTTAACACTTTCAACGTTGATGCGTTTTATATTATATTTAGTCCTATCTATCACTAAGTGTTACTGAAGTACATTAAAACTCGGAAAAGACGTTTTGGAACGACTCTCATCTTATTCGGATGGCATAATAGAATAAAGTCTGTAAAATTGTTTTAAGTAACACATTTTACTAAATGTTTGCTAAATATTGTTGATATTGTATGTACAGTAATTATAATTATCAACGAAACCATTACTTGGCAAGCTTAACTAAAAAAAACTTAACAATAGCTTATATTCTTAAGCTAACCGTTATATATTTGTAACCTCCAAAATAAACGGTTGCTTACAATATAAAAATATTTAAACATTAAAATTCTTCTTTCAATTTATGTGATAAATTTGGCAAATGCCTGCTTGTATTTGAAGTATTTAAATCACTGGAAGTCGTCAGAACAAAACATTTCTACTTAGCGTATATACTGTACAGCCGACTGTAAGTAAGGATAAATTTTGCCCGCACGTAATCCACGAGTCTTGAATTAAGTTGCATTACGAGTGCGGCTCAGGATGACTCGAGAGAAGCTGTCTCGCGGAAATTGATACCTTTCATCTCCTTCCTCGCTCTGTTGGGCTTAAAAACCAAGACTTCAAGCTATTTTTAGTTCGTTTTCAAAATGAATATTGTTTATATACAGTACAATTTTAATCTTTAAAAATAAAATAGAAATTGGGAGAGCAAACGCATTGTTGCAACTTGAAGACTCAGAAAGCGGTATGTTATTCCTTCCTACAGCATGGATGACATGGATCGGACGGAACAATAGCTTCATTTCGTTAGTTAAGTAGTTTGACAGAAGTAAGAAATTGTTGAAAAGAAAAAGTTTAAAAAGTACAACTTGTTCGTCTCTTGGCGATAAAAGTTTGATGGTGGGTAAAGTCTGTCAGTCATGTCAGAGCTTCCTCTTCCTTCCCGCTCGCTAACTTGAGATTCAAATGTGGTCCAAGAGAGCACTCTCGGTGCTCCGATGTTTGACTTATACAGGAACTACTGGTGGGTCTTTAAAAGTGACTTTCCCTGGGGTAAACTACTTGTAAGACCCGTCTGGTGAGATTTGAACCACCATCAAAGTCCCTGCAATGACATAATCTTGAAGACGTTCACTTATGATACATGTAGAATCAGTTTGTAAAAATATACAAATTTTTGCCGTCGAACAAATTTTAAATTAAAGAACAAATCGGGAAACCTTAGGGGAGAACTATATGTATGGTTTAAAATATGGCTTTTTGTAGCTCTGACTAAATGGGTCTGTCTGATAAAGATAAAAAATTTTACTTTGATGATCAGTTCATGTGTTCATGATTCATAAAACTTTTTGGTATTCTATAAAAATTCTTAAACAAAAAAAAAGTAGAAAAGCTTAGACTATTTTAATTTGTAAATTATTTATAGATATTGTTAATAACCAGTCTAATAGTTCAAAATTTATTTTACAGAAACTGTTCCATTATCGTATAAATAATTTACACGGCAGATTTTACACTCGATTATATCAAACTCAAAACTCTGAATAAAACGAACAAACTATCTTCTGTTCGTTGTAAGTTCATTTCTAACCTACAACAAACTTTAAAAGGTGTCAGAACCATTCATCGACGGTAAAACCACCAAACAACCTGGGTTGTAAATGAGGATATCATAAGTTTTAACATTTTAAACTGTTAACTTTCACCGTAAACCGTTGGCTAACGAGATGCTCAAGATGGGCGGATATTTTTATTCCGTCCGCCGATATAATCACGGCCGTCTGGCGGGTTATGGCCCCGGCCTTATCATACAGTCGCATCGCGCGTTTATGTCGACCTTTATGGCGCGGTGTTAACCTTTATGGACCGTTCGACCCGGTGCCGCCCGATCCGTCTATTGTGTCCCTCCCACGTTTATTGCATTTTATAAACACATTTTCCGATAACTATATAATTATAAAGAAAATGTGAGATGCCAAAGCTAGGATAAGTTTATATTCCATGGGCGATTTCAGTTTTCTTCGGGTTTTTATTAATAGTGCTTATTTTTTGGAAAGTCGTAAAAACAATTCTTTCATTTTAACTTTTATTGTATCCTTAAAACACACTTTTGGTAAACACAAATCAATAATCGAATGAATTTAAGATTGTTAACCTAATTTTAGTAGGTAATGTGTATAATAGCAAATTTTACTGACGCGACCAAACTATTTTATAGAAGTTAGTCCTTTACTAGCCTATTACTTAAAATAACAGTTAAGACGGTCAAATAAGCATGTCATTAAAAAGATCGCTATCGGAGTTTAAAAGCGTCAGGTAAAATTTAAATCGCCGGGGAGCCGCGCAGGAGTTATTGAATAGTGGCTACGACCGGCGCGGCGGACTGCATTGGCACCCTGTAACTGATGAATACCAGCGCCGACTTTGCAAATTAACGCCGGAACTCGGTCCAATTGGTTTAAACTACCTCACGCCGACATTTAAAATCCAGAACATATGTGGATTCCAGGATAAATTACATGAAGGCTTTTCGTGGTATGGATTAAAATAAAACGATCACAGTAAATCCCAGGTGTTTCATTATAGGATCAAAATCATTACGTTGTAACACTATAATGTGTAATCTAATGTGAAATTCCATTTGGTAGGTTTTAGAAAAAGGTTATAGAAAACAATGCAGTTGATTAATAATAAGATTAGCCAGTCTGATTATATTGTTTTCTGTGTCTTCTGTATGTCCAGGGTACTACTGCATCACCTGCAGGTACAGTTATGTTCATTAGTCGACTATGTAGAAGTGGGCGGTCGCCGCGGCCTAATTCCGCCGCATTCATCTCACAAATATAGTCTCGACGTCAAATCTAAACACGCTACACGGACTCAACCACAATTTGATTTTTATAAAAAAATTTCCCTCGCGTAATTGTGTGTGTTTTTTCAAACAAATAAACTTAAATCCTCAATTCCGTTCCGTTTAAGAAACTACAAAATATTACTCAAATGCAAAGTATTTTAAAATTGAGTTAAATTTCATTGAATGATTGAATGAATATGTTTACTTTTTAAAGCACGTGGTTCAACTCTGTGGTGAATATTAAATGTAGTATATAATTTGAAAAGGCGAAGCGAGTTTTCCTGAGTTGTCTCAGAAGGTACAGTGCTAAGTTTGGGTGGTAGCAGCTCAGGGCAGACTAGTACGGAGCTGGCAGCGTCGTAACTTCATGCAACACTCCCGGCTTACATGCAAACCAAATTTATTCATAACTTCACCTAGGAATTCCGCCACAAATATATGCTTTGCATACGACATTTCTTGGCGCATAAACATAGTGTGAATTACTATCTTTACATAAAATACACAGTGCTATATTTAATTAATTGCTTGGATTATCTATATATTTAAAACAGTAAGTTGAAAAACACATTTGGACGGTTCCTCTGAGACTTCTACTGGGCTGATTTACATGGGAGTTATACTAAAACAAACTTTTTCGGTCCTATATTAGCAGGTTTTATTTGCATTTTGAAAATATTTACGTTAAATATTTCTCAAAAATTCAAAATAAACTTTTCTTATGGAGATGTAACATGGGGAAAAGTCAATATTTTCAATCCTATGGACAGTTCGTCTAAGACTTCCACTGGCCCACTTTACATGCATCTTGTACCAAATAAAACCTAAACGTTTCTACATTATCAGGTACTTTAACGTGATGTTACTTTCTTATATTACAAAAACAGAAAGTTCCAAACTCTTGAAATGATTTTATTTTACAACCTTTAAATCAGCTGATTGTAAGCTCATGAGGCATGTGTCTAGATACAGTAGAAGAGCAATCACTCAAGAAGGATTTGGTTTATTATGGCCAGTACCTAAAAAATTATATAATTACAATGTATTATTTTTTTATAAAAAGGAAAAATAATACAATGTTACACTATGTAAACTACTAAATGTTATAGTTGATGGATTAAAAAATAAATAAGTTTTGATTGTTATGTGGTTTAAAGTTACTTATTCATGTAAAGCAACTGATTAATTGAAAGGAAATAACAATTTAAAAAGTAAATTTAATGTTTCACACCATTTTCCTAGCGCTGCAATCACCTTGACTGAAGCTGTACCCGTCCGTCGAGTATATGGGAAACGACTCGTTAGTAGTTTATTAAATTATTGATAAAAATAAAAATCAAATTGAAGCAAACGAATCTATCACTAAATGTTATTGGATGGTAACCAAAAAGTGTAAATCTGTGACGTCACGTGAATTTGGCATTTTCATTTTTGGAACGTAAAATAAAATATATTGAACCCATCCACAACAGGAAAATACAGGACCAAAGCTGAAGTATGGGTTGCTTTGTCAGGATTTACAATTTTGTCCTCAGTTTTCGCCATGTCAGCGATTTTGTCTCGGCGACGTACAGTATAAAACTACCGTAGTGCTGGTCATAAACCAGCGGCGATCCGATATGCACCGTTATCGTTTAAACCGGGACACTCAAGTGAGAATCACCATAAAATGTCCGGTGAATTAAATAGTCTAAATAAACCCCTAATTATTAATCAACCATGTAAATTTTACTGGATGAAAGCGTAAAACATAGAAACAAAACCTTTCTTACCGGCACACTTGAGCAGTTTAAGAATAAAATATATTCATATACAGTAGTTCGTTTACACAAATGTCTACCTTAAAGAACGAATATGATTTTAATGAACATGCCACAGTTGGTTACACCATACGATAATGGAAAATAGTTTTAAATGGTTGACTTATTACTTACTATTAATATTTGATTTATTAGGCCTACTGGAAAGATCCCTTTCACCTGCAACCTTGAACTAGAGTTCCATTGAGTTACCCAAACTTCAGAGGTATTTATAAGAGTAAATTGAAGATTACATTTATAATCGCTAAGCGACATTATAACAATATACAAACTTTTAAAATGTATTTCAACTGTAATTAATAACAAGTAAAAAAGCGTATGAACTACAACTAAAATAATGAAAAAGCAATTAATTAGGTAGTTTGACAAGAGATTAGGGTCGGCGACGCACGCGAAGGTCCCGCGCCAGGCCGTCTCTCCTGTACTACTGTACTGTATACGGCGGCCAATGGCGGAGTCGGTTAAAGTTGATGGCGCGCCACGTGCCGCAATAAACGTGGCGGTTGAGTGATCGGTGAAATGTGCGATACACGTATCGTAATGGCGCATGAACGAGCCCCGCGAGCCCCGGTTTACACTGCTGTAGAGCTGGCGCGTTGGCCGAGCATCCTTGGGTATTGAACACAGGTTATTTAATGTTTACTTTCGTCATATTTTACATGATGTAATCTTAAGCTAATCTCATTACAAAATATTTTTTATCAGGAGACGTTACATCTGTCTAACACTGGAATTAGCTATTTCAATAAATGTATATCATAACGCAAACAAATTTCGAAGTAGGGAAGGACTCTGTTCCAATGAACACTCATACGTAACTGAATTAGGCCTATTCTTGTTGTTTTCCAACAACCAAGATCGGGCACGCAGTACCGGTTTCACACGATCTTTTCCTATGTACATTTTGGAAATGACGACTGACAACCCAAATTAGATCAACTTGGACCATTATACTCAAGGGTTTTAATGATAAATTTATACTTTTTCATTATATGGTTAAAAGTCTGTTTTCGAAGAAACAGATAGTAACCAGAGAGTATCAAAAGTTCGACTGAGAGGTTAAATAATCAACTGTACAAAAGGGGAATATGTTGCGGTTTCAAAAATATAAAATGAATAAATTGTAAAACTCAAAACTTTACCTTTTTGAAAACGTTTCTGTAACATAACATATAGCCTGCTAGCGGATTTCAAATACTCTATGCAAGTTTCGTTGGTAAACACAAAACAAACGAAATCAACGACTACATAACTGTTAAACAAGAAAATGTCTGTTACCCTGAAGTGGATGGATGGTTTACGAGGTGTTGTATCGCAGGAGCAAGGGCAGACGCATGTCAAGTCTGCGGTTCGGGCTGGCGAAATTGCCCACCTCTAGATTACGGGCATCCCTCAAACTTTGACAGAATTCATTTCGTTTCCAGACAGCCTTTCCCGATTACACTCAACAGCACCGATCCGTCTTGTGCGGTTTCCTAACCAAATTAATAATACATTAAACGAACATGAGGTTAACATTCATTCAGTACTAAAGCAATAGTAAGCTTTATATGGTTATAGCGAGAAGAGATATGTTCGCATTTTAGTAACTATTTATGCAAGCCAAGTGAGCCATTAAAAAACTGGCATTGTTGCATAAGTCGTTTCGCGGTAATACCTTCTTTTAGTCTAATATTAATATTTAACCCCTTTTACGCCTATTCGTAAACACAAATGAAATATAAACTTTAAACTAAATCTATATATTATACGGAATAATATGTTCAATATGCGCATTTCCAATAAGTTCCAATACATATTATTATTGCTATAAAAACTTCAGTAGGAAGTTTCATAAGGTGATATAAAATAGAATCCATTATTGTGAGATAGATTACGTCGTTCTTGGTTTAATCAGCCTCGCCATAAAAAGTAATCAAACGGCTGCAAACACCATAAAAATACACAAGGTATTGTGCACATTTATTGCAAGCATTAACTTTGTAATTTACTGATTTACGATACACATTAACGGAACGGTCAGCCCGTGCCGTTCCACCGGATATTGCCACATTCAAATCTCTACAGTCATTCTTAGAGGTTATAAGTTTATATATAATTTTAAAGTAAATATATATATATCCTACTAATATTATAAATGTGAATGTCCTGTTGTTTGTTAGTAGGGGTCTTTGGCCGAAGACTGTCAGGAGGAGCAGGAGGAGCCGACCCCCCCCCCCCCCCCCCCGAGGACCACCGGCGGCGAGCCCCCCCCCCCCCCGAGGACCACCGGCGGCGAGCCCCCCCCCCCCCCCCCCCCCGAGACCGCCCACGGCGGAACAGTAGAGGACTTTGGTACAACTGGTCCATTTTTTTTTTTTTTTTTTTTTTTTTTTGCTAAATCCGCGGCAATCCGCGGCAAATCCGCGGCAATCCGCGGCAATCCGCGGCAATCCGCGGCAATCCGCGGCAAATCCGCGGCAATCCGCGGCAAATCCGCGGCAATCCAAAATAGTAGAGGCATTCGGCCAGTGCTGCTATGAGTCATGAATAGTAATACAACTCTTTAACATTTGTTGTATGACAAATCCGCGGCAATCCGCGGCGAATCCGCGGCAATCCAAAATAGTAGAGGCATTCGGCCAGTGCTGCTATAAGTCATGAATAGTAATACAACTCTTTTTAACATTTGTTGTATGGCAAATCCGCGGCAATCCGCGGCGAATCTAAAATAGTAGGGGCATTCGGCCGGTTATTATTATTTTTACGGTGTCGTGGCCGATGGTGGGGACGGTCACGACAGGAGCAAGGCGAATAGCTGGAGGAGACTTCGTGACGACGTTGACTCCGACCCGTGGGGCCTGGGTTACAAACTTGTAACACAGAAACTCGGCGCCCGCTCTCCACCTTCCATCATGGAGGGCGCCACCATGGGGAGGATCGTCGCTGCGTTGTTTCCTGAACATCCACAGCGACCGCTGGTTGACTTCGGACGGGTAGAGGACGTTCCACTCTTCACTTTCGAGGAGCTGGAAACCTCCGTTCTCTCCCTGAAGAGCAACAAGGCTCCTGGCCCGGACGGGATTCCCAGTGAGGCTTTAAAGAAAGTATTTTCAATTAACGCTGACTTGTTGTTGAGAATGTACAATGCCTGTTTGGTAGAAGGGGTGTTTCCGGCTCCCTGGAAAACAGCCAGGCTTGTACTGATCAGCAAGGGCAAAGGTGATCCCGAACTGCCGTCGTCCCACAGGCCTCTCTGCATGTTGGACACGGCTGGGAAGCTGTTCGAGAAGCTGATCCGTTCCCGCCTGACTTCTGCCGTGGAAGCTGCCGGGGACTTATGCCCCCGTCAGTACGGCTTCAGAAAGGGACGGTCAACGATCGACGCTGTCACCGAAGTTCAGAGAGCTGTGGAGAGAGCCGAGAGCCACAACCATTTCTCCCGCCGAGTAGTGCTTCTTGTTACGCTTGATGTCAAGAATGCCTTCAACTCGGCGAGGTGGGTCGATATGTTGGATGCGCTTCGCAACACCTTTCGTATTCCTGCATATCTGTTGCGGCTCATCGAGGATTATCTACGCTCTCGAAGCCTGATCTATGACACAAGGGACGGAACGCGGACGATGGAAGTCACTTCTGGTGCCGCACAAGGTTCAATACTCGGCCCGGATCTCTGGAACGTTGCCTATGACAGCCTCCTGAGGTCCGAGATGCCTGAGGAAACCACTTTGGTTGGGTACGCCGATGACGTCGCAGCTCTCATTGCTGCACGCAACGTTGAGCTGGCCCAACTAAAGTTGAACCGAGTTATGCGGGTTGTCAACAACTGGATGTCCGATCACGGTCTCTCGCTTGCTCTTAGTAAGACGGAGATCGTGATTCTCACGAAGAAGAGGATCGACACCGTCGTCCCGTTTAGAGTGGGAAGGGAGGTGGTCACATCAACTCGTGCCGCCAAATACCTTGGGGTTATGGTGGACACCAAGTTAAGCTGGAGGGATCAGATCTTCCGTACGGCGGACAAGGCCGCTAAGGTAGTTACTCACCTTAGTAGGCTGATGGCCAATGTCGGGGGTCCCCGATCCAGCAGAAGACGTCTGTTGATGTCCGCGGTCCAGTCCGTGCTCCTTTACGGGGCAGAGGTGTGGGCAGGCGCTCTAGATAAGGAGTGCTACAGGCTGCGACTCGCCCGGGTTCAGCGTCAAGCCGCGCTCAGGGTGTGTTCCGCCTACCGGACAGTGTCCGAGCCTGCCGTCCTGGTGGTCGCCGGAGTCATCCCTGTCAAGCTCTTGGCAGGGGAGAGGAAAGCGATTTATCAGAGACAAGGCGAGATCGGCAAGGACACGGCAAGAACAGAAGAGCGCTCCCGAACCTTCCAGCAGTGGCAACACAGCTGGGAGCACGACACCCGAGGACGATGGACTGCGCGACTTATCAAGCAGGTCCAACCATGGGTGGAACGGCGGCATGGGGAGGTGGACTACTACCTGACCCAATTTTTGACAGGTCACGGCTATTTTCGGTCGTACCTGAACCGGATGGGAAAGACCGGTTCACCGGACTGCATTTATTGCCCGGGTGTTCCCGACGATGCGGAACACACATTCTTCCGATGTCCCCGTTGGGAAGGGCCCCGCCTGGAGGCCACACAAATATTTGGTGCATTTTCGGTGGACTCGGTCTGCCAAAAGATTTTGGAGGATGAGGGCAACTGGGATTGTTTGTCACAGTTCGTCCGGGGCATCCTCCTGGAAAAGAAAACCGATCTGGACCGCGAAGTGGCCCAGATCCCTTGATAGAGCGGCTGGATAAGGAGCGAGCCCGACGGGCGTAAGCCAAATTTAGGCCTAGCCTGACGTAATGTGATAAACAATTCCAGGTTAGATTCCTAAAAGAGTAGAGGAGGTTTTTTAGTGGGTAAACCCGTTTTTTAGGGGAGCCCCACACTACAGGCTGGCCACCTGTGTGCGTAATGCATTTTTCCGCCTCTCCCTCAAAAAAAAAAAAAAAAAAAAAAAAAAAAAAATGGTGGGGACGGTGGTGGGGCAGTGGTGGGGCAACGGTGGGGAAAAAGTAGTGTGTTTTGGAGACATATAGATCAAGAGGTGTAATGAAACTCTTTAAACATTTGGTGCATGTACTTTTCATATTGAATAATAAAGAACTAGAATCTTTTAATATGATTACCTTAATAGCATGCAACTCTTTTTAACATTTGTTGCATATACTTTCATATTGAACATTATTTTCACTTTAACTTTTGCACATGACACATTGTGTTTCATAGCTATTTTTCTTTTTCCTGATTTTGTTTCATTTCAATTAATTTACGTATGCTTTTTCTTTTCTGTACTTACAAGCATTACTGAAACTAAGGTTTTAAGGTTTAACAGTAATCTTCTACTGTCTCTGGGACTTCCGCTCGTGAGACAACTGACTCTGTGCAGCTCCTCGACGACTCTTCTACTGCTCACATTGATGCGATGATCAGAAGTTTTCACTAAATTGTATTAACACTACTATTGTTTTCTATTCACATCTATTGGTTGGATTGTAAAACAATATTTCTCTTGTATGTTAAGATATTTCTTTTCTTGTAATAAAAATTAGCACTTAACAAACATTTTTCTTTTTTAATTCGTATGTAAGTTTCACTTTTGAAGGGACTCACTATTTCAAAGTCAAAAGTGCATTTGTAAAAGTTTTCAAAGTCTGTTAGCTTAACCTTCCTGCAGACTCGACATTACGTTTACTATCAAAGACAAAACAGTCTAGTAATTCACTTTCAAAGTCAAAAGAGTCTGTTAGTTTAGTCATCGCACATCTTTGACATAGCTTGTAAAAGTTTTACACTTCAAATTGAAAAGAGCACTTTCGTTTAACCATTGTGCAGACTCGACATTACATGTTTACTTTCAAAGACAAAAGAGTCTAGTAGATTGCTATTTTACTTTCAAAAGAGTCTGATAGTTTAGTATTTGTACACCTCTGTGTAGACTCATCATTTATATTTTACTTTCAAATTGAAAAGAGTTTGATATATTTAGTATTTTTAAAAAAAGCAAAGAGTCTGACAGTGAATGATCTTAACACTATGTGCAAAACTGGAAAATGAAAACAAGTATGTCAATACAAACTGTCAGATTTATTGAAACAATCTTAAAACTAACATCAAGTGTATTGAAAAATGAATCAGCAAAATAGAAACTTTATACATTATCCAAAAATCATAACATTTATAAAAAGACAACAGAATAAATGTTCATATCACAGTTCATCACAGTCCAAAACATTCCTAATATCCAAACAGCGCCTAAACGATCACACTCATGCGACATAAATTAAATTGTGTATTCGTCTACGTCCATCGGTGCAGGCAGAGCTGGAGGTAGCGGTGGTGCTCTTGGTGGTATTGCATAGTGCCCCCACGGAAGAGTGTTTATTCCGTCCTCCGGCATCACGTATCGTTTGTCATCAAACGGAGCCAGAGATCTTTTTCTCACTACCACTGAGTAAATCATATGGTATTTACTTTGAAAGCGTTGATTTTCCGTACTCTTTGTCGTTCTGTTATGAAGACAATCGATGTAATCTTGTACGGTTAGATCACGCAGAGCGACGGCACGATTAACACCCTTCGCTCGTTTGATGGGGGGAGGCGCGATGCAATCATCTCCATCAATTTCATTATTACAAGTACACCTACCGAATGTCATACAGTAGAGTTTTGCCATCAATCCGACAAACATTTCGATGGCTACTCCTCCGGCTTCATCTTTAAACTTTCCCAACACCCTTGCGTTCCGTCCGTCATAACAAACGTGGGTCCTGGGATAGTTACTTGTGTCGAAATCGTCAAGGTGTGTCAACATGTCACGGTAGACGTCTCTGGTACGGATCGCGTAGACTATCCCATCGGTGTCCATGTAGACCATTCTAATCCTTTCGATACCGTACCGCTCTACCATGTCATAGTGGAAACCGTACATCCATCGTTTACTATGGTCCAGAATGCACATTCCCGCGTATACAGGCTTGTCCAGTACGACTCGCACTTTGGCCATATGTAGCAATGCTAGGTTTTCATTGTACCAAACACGATCATTGAAATTCGCCTTAGCTACATGCTTAGTATACATTTTATGGGATGTGACTAGTTTTACGTTTAGGTGTTTTCTCACATTCTGGAGACTCATACCGTATACTGCATTAACCATCAATTTGAACATCTCCACTTCAAATTTATTGTTGGCCTGCTGTCTTAACTCAGTATTTAGCGTCACGTACGGTTTCAACCACGGTGACTGTTTGAAACGTAGAACTCTGTGGATTCGACGAACACGTAGTCCATTCTCTAACGCCTGTTGAAGGTAGCGATAGTGGATTACATATTCCTCCTTATCCGTCAGGGTGGCCATTAATTTCTTAGATGATCCAGCACCGCTGTTGATTACTTGCTCCGATGTGTATGGGAGTTGATACGCTGGTGATTTTCGAACTTCTGGACAGAAGGGCAAGTCTCTGTGTTTATCATGTAGACCTTGGTCTTTCGGGTACTCCAAGTCTACTTCCAATACGTACCCGTACTCGCCTTCCGCCGGTATGTTCGAGATGTCTAATGCGTCAATTTCCTGCTGTGTTAGCCATTCAAAATCTTTGTACGGAAGTGGTTCCGACATGGCCCATCCGTAGAGGTTGTTAGCGTCATAATACATTAAAAATGTATCATTATCACTCTCTACGGAATCTCCACTCGTCGATGCGCAATGGCCGTTTCGGTCACCGCGTCCTCTAGTGTATTTATTATTGGCGATGACGTGCCGAGTTACACATTGAGTCAGACCACCTCGAATACCCTTCTCAAAAAATACATATTGATCCACATCTTGAAGGGTTTCGAGTACCACACCAGTTTTGTACAGCATGACATCCCAGGCGTACGACGGAAGCGTAAGATAATGTGCAGGGTCGAGCTGATAGTGTGTTAGACACATCTCCCTGAACTCCTCAAACACATCGGCTAATAGTAGCACATCGGTTCGTAAATATACATCTGAGTATTCACCGAGCGTGGTACAGTTGAATTTACGCCACACTTGTTGTGCATGTTCATAATCAACATCAGTTACTTCATCTCCGAAGGCTTCTTTAGGTGGAAGTAGATCCTCGTTCAGAACATCCTGTGAAGTGATGTATTCATAGGGGAAGACTCCTTTCCTACGTAATAGTCGGAAATCGTCATTGTCCGGGTATCTAGCTTTCATGATTTTCATTTTGTCATCAGGTAGTATGGACGCGAGAGTCGCTAATGATTTCGCCATCAGACGATACGAATCGACAAACTGTAGCTTGATGTTACTATGTCGACCAGGATATTTAAATCGTTTTGAAAATGTAATGTACTTTTCTTCCGTGTTGGCGAGTACTTCTACATCACCTTTGTCGATACCCAGTTCTCTAACTATGAAATGCGCATCATAGTTTGATAAATTATGGAAATAGATGTTTATAGTTTCCTGCTTTCGGTCCTCGGGTCTGTGACGTGCATCCAAAACTTCTCCAATCTTCTTTACGTCATCGCGTACTGCGTTTATAAAGTGTTCAGAGGCATTCTCACCTCTGTAGAGTCTCAATTTTGAATATGTGTTGCTAGTCGGATCAATGTCGTCACAATCACCATCGTTGACATTCCTGTGATTATCATGAATGTAGTACGCGTACGAGTATGGCGTGTGGAGTTTCTTCACATTACTTGGCGCATTCTCGTTGTGATTTATATTAGCACCTCTTGAATTGGCCGGATCCCACGCTGGTGGAAGAGACGTAGGTGTGGGATGAATAAGTTGATTTGGTTCAGTCGGTACGAGCGCACACTCAAAATCCGCATATATAGTGAATCGTGCTTTTTGAGTACGCTCGATGTGCTTAAACCTAATCTCTTTATCTTCAGACAAATCGGTCCTCAGAGGATCATGCGAAGAGCAGTAACGCTTGTGCTCCTCCAACCGTTCAGCTCCAGTGAGACCCAGTTTGTTCGGTCGGTTGTCGAAATGTGCGAAACATCTCCTGCAAATGAACAAACGATGGCCGCGACGTGTCAGCTGGCTGGAAACTAACCTCTCGAAGTCTGCGATGTATGCATAGTGAGTGGTCCGTTCATCTGTTAGGAACAACAGATCGAAGTGGTTTGGTAGCTCCTGATCCACGACGCGAAGCGGGAAGACATAGTGTTCTTCTTTGTTTTGTTGCTTGCTCCGCTTCTTGTTGTCCAGACCATACACGTTAACACTCACCCCCGGGTTGTTGCGCTCAAACTTGCGGATGTCATTGATTTTTACTGGGAATTCAAGTCCCTCAAAATTTAAATTAGCTCGGGCCCTAACCTCTGTAGTAAAGTGCTTAGAGGTGAGCCGATCACGACGAGCTTCATTAACAAACTTAGAAAGAATTGAATACTCAAAACACCGCTCATCCGATTCGTTTAGCACATTAACCACAGAGTGTCTCATGGAGATATCGCGAGGAAGGGGGATGAAGGAGCTACCTCTGAGAGGGCTATAAACATTGACTCTCACCTCCATGTCTAAAACCCTAACAAAGCTCCACCCGGAACCCTTCATCTCGCATGTCTCCTTCTCCAGTAAAATTTTGTTGATGAATTGTTGACATATTTCATCTACATCACTATTTTGGAGGATAGGGACATTTTTGGTCTTGAAGGCTCGCTTGCAAGTCTCACCATGAATATTTGTGAATTGACATTCGATCCAGAGATTGACCTTAATGGCATGAACTATCAATAAAATCCGTCGCATGAGTGTGACAATCGTTGTTCGCAATGAGTTGACAAACTCCTGGAGAGAAACAGTCTCATCAGCGGGCTCCGCAAGCCTGTACGTCTTCAAACGCCCGCGAAATCCTGTCTCGGTCTCCACGAACCCATCTGGTGCCAAATCACTGGGAATGATCGAGGATCCATTGACGATCTCGTCATTGACTGTTCCTACAGACGTTGTTGACGAGGGGATAGGCGTTGTGGTCGAGATGACAGGCACAGGTGGTTGGACTCCACCGGTCTGCTCCGGTTGTTGGCTCACACGCGCAGCTCTACAGTGGAATCGAGCGTGGAACTGCATATCATCCTTGCGATTGAAGGACCCTCCACACCCGCCACACACATGACCTGAAAACACATATAGTTGTAGTCACATGCATAATAATGGAAAAAGAAACAGTTTCTAAACCATTATGAAAGTTCTGAATGTATAATGTCATGGCTGAAATTAACTTAATGTTAAAATTGGTTAAAAGTCTTTACATCAGAACTCATTTAGAAAATTAAGAATGATGAACGAACCATTTAGTGTGAAATCAGTTACTACTGCAAATGTCGTATCTATGTTTTAAGTAAAACAAACATCATTAGTTTGAAGTCAAAGAAAAATGCATACCTTTTGTACGAACTCCAACAGGTGGTGGGGCGTGTGTCAGATCCGTTGCGTGCGATGGATTCGGTCTCGAATCGAGGTCAGAAGTGTTAGAGGGACCAGGTCGCGGATCCGAAGGAGTGGAAACAAAATCTATAACAAACGAACATACATGTGATTAGAACATTTTATCTTAAAGCAGATTTATAAGAAGTTGTGATGAATATTTGGTAAGTAAATACTAACACATTTACTTCATTGGATTTTTATAATCAGAGTAGCATTTGAAATTATTGCTATTTATCATCTTGTTCATTTTGAAATAATTTGTTAAAGTTTTCATATTATAAAGGAAATGTTTTCTTGAAGTAAGTGTCCGTGGATATGCATTTGGTTATGCAATTAATCAGTGTCATGGAGTTAGTGACTATATCCAATGTTCAAGATATTATTAAACACATGTTACTAACCTGGTCTGAATGCGGGATGTTGGCGATGGGTGATGTCGATGTGGCGACGAAGGTCAGAATCCCTCGTGTATGATTTCCCACAATCCGGACAGTCAAACTTGACTCCCCTGTGGGCGGAACGTGCGTGCTGGTTAAGATGATCTTTCTTCTTATACGCTTTGCCGCACTCCCCACAAGTGAAGCGGCGTTCCACAGTGTTGTTCATGATCTACAAACAAATAACTCTACGTAATATAAACTATTCAGAGAAGTTTTATGAAAAACTCAAAGAATGTAATATTACAAGAAACATTCTTTATAATTAACAAACACAACAAGCAAGTGTAAAAGAGTTTCATTGCGTTACATGCTATTGCAGTCTATTTTCACACTAGTGACAAAACTATTAAAATCGTTTTGAAAGTAAATATTCTACTTCGCATTCAGAAATGTTTATAAATGCTTAAGAAGCTATGCATTGTAGTTTATTAACATTCTTCTCTGTTAAACTACTCAACAAAGTGTAAATTTAAAGGCAAGGAGATTATGAATAAGAAAGTTTTATTTTCTTTTACACATTTTACATATCGCAAAGTAAAACACGAAAATAATGTTATGAACTTTTCAGTTAGCACATGATAGAAAGAACGAAGACATTTGACACAAATAAAATCCACATACATCATACGTATTTAAATATAGATAACTATTCTACATTACAAATACTACTTACATTTGAATTGACGTGTACCCAGGAGTAAGACAGTAGTACTATGTCACAGGGCGCTGCGGAGCACTGGAGAACACGTCCGATCGCCGTGAAGTCTGGAGGTAGACTGAGCGAAGAAAGACAGTAGCACTGGAGCACTGGAGCACTGGAAAACACGTCCGTTCACCTTGAAGTCTGGAGAGAGACTGAGCGAAGAAAGGCAGTAGCACTGGACCGCTGGAGCACTGGAGCACTGGAGAACACGTCCGGTCACCGTGAAGTCTGGAGAGAGACTGAGGGCAGCGGAGGTAACGGAGCACTGGAGCACTGGAGCACTGGAGCACACGTCCGATCGCCGCGAAGTCTGGAGAGAGAGTGAACGAGCAAATACAGACGCTGTGGGATGTGAAAATGGCGCGGGATCGTACATAGTATGCAGCGGCACGACAGGCGATCACCAACGACCATACTCGATTTGAATCTCAGCGTATGCCTAGAGTGTAGAGGTTCATTGAAAATGAGTCAACAACGCGAGAGTGACAAAATCTTAGAACCAACTGCGGCCACTCGGGGACAATGCAGTGTTTAAAATTGTACGAAGTCACCCATCACATTTAGTTTAATATAGAGAAAGAGGTATGAGAACTCGAGGCGTAAGGATATCGTCTCGACACTATGGACTGCGGCTACACCGATACACCGCGCAAACAAAAATCAAGTTGGTGGCGTAGGAATACCGGTCGCCTGCCACGCGCACTATGCATCGGCACAACGGGTGACCATCAACGGCTATACTCAATTTGAGTCTCAGCGTATGCCAAGAGTGTAGAGGCACATCGAAAATGAGTCAACAACGCGAGAGTGACAAAAATTTTAGAACCAACTGCGGCCATTCGGGGACAAGGCAGTGTTTTAAATTGTACGAAGTCACACATCACATTTAGTTCAATATAGAGAAAGAGGTATGAGATCTCATTACACAAGATAACCACTTAAAGACAGTTTTGCTTATGTCGAAACATTAGTCAACTATTTTTGACTCATAAACATTTAACACATTAATTGAAGTCACATGTCCATTGTGCATCACTTCAAAGGAGTAAACATTGGTTGAAAGCTCAACCGCAGCATCACTTCGCATGCAGCACACTCTTTTACATAGAAGCGAGTCGTGCGTAGAAAACCCAACATAACATTATCAAATTATTTTGACCACCTTAGATTGTCTCCTCGAACACATACACTGAACGCATGCGTTTATAAAAAAATCAAGATGGCGACGTGAGGATATCACCTCGACAATGTGGACTGCTGCTACACCGAACACCGCGCAAACAAAAATCAAGTTGGTGGCGTAGGAATACCGGTGGTCGACCACGCGCACTCAAGCAAAATGCGAGAATTCACATGGTTTCCAGAAATAATGAGGTTTAAAGAGTCCGTTTAAGGACACTTGATGCATGCCGCAAAAATGCGCGTTTGAATCTTACGCGCGGATGGAATGCGAGCGCGCGAACGGCATGCATCAAGTGTCCTTAAACGGACTCTTTAAACCTCATTATTTCTGGAAACCATGTGAATTCTCGCATTTTGCTTGAGTGCGCGTGGTCGACCACCGGTATTCCTACGCCACCAACTTGATTTTTGTTTGCGCGGTGTTCGGTGTAGCAGCAGTCCACATTGTCGAGGTGATATCCTCACGTCGCCATCTTGATTTTTTTATAAACGCATGCGTTCAGTGTATGTGTTCGAGGAGACAATCTAAGGTGGTCAAAATAATTTGATAATGTTATGTTGGGTTTTCTACGCACGACTCGCTTCTATGTAAAAGAGTGTGCTGCATGCGAAGTGATGCTGCGGTTGAGCTTTCAACCAATGTTTACTCCTTTGAAGTGATGCACAATGGACATGTGACTTCAATTAATGTGTTAAATGTTTATGAGTCAAAAATAGTTGACTAATGTTTCGACATAAGCAAAACTGTCTTTAAGTGGTTATCTTGTGTAATGAGATCTCATACCTCTTTCTCTATATTGAACTAAATGTGATGTGTGACTTCGTACAATTTAAAACACTGCCTTGTCCCCGAATGGCCGCAGTTGGTTCTAAAATTTTTGTCACTCTCGCGTTGTTGACTCATTTTCGATGTGCCTCTACACTCTTGGCATACGCTGAGACTCAAATTGAGTATAGCCGTTGATGGTCACCCGTTGTGCCGATGCATAGTGCGCGTGGCAGGCGACCGGTATTCCTACGCCACCAACTTGATTTTTGTTTGCGCGGTGTATCGGTGTAGCCGCAGTCCATAGTGTCGAGACGATATCCTTACGCCTCGAGTTCTCATACCTCTTTCTCTATATTAAACTAAATGTGATGGGTGACTTCGTACAATTTTAAACACTGCATTGTCCCCGAGTGGCCGCAGTTGGTTCTAAGATTTTGTCACTCTCGCGTTGTTGACTCATTTTCAATGAACCTCTACACTCTAGGCATACGCTGAGATTCAAATCGAGTATGGTCGTTGGTGATCGCCTGTCGTGCCGCTGCATACTATGTACGATCCCGCGCCATTTTCACATCCCACAGCGTCTGTATTTGCTCGTTCACTCTCTCTCCAGACTTCGCGGCGATCGGACGTGTGCTCCAGTGCTCCAGTGCTCCAGTGCTCCGTTACCTCCGCTGCCCTCAGTCTCTCTCCAGACTTCACGGTGACCGGACGTGTTCTCCAGTGCTCCAGTGCTCCAGCGGTCCAGTGCTACTGCCTTTCTTCGCTCAGTCTCTCTCCAGACTTCAAGGTGAACGGACGTGTTTTCCAGTGCTCCAGTGCTCCAGTGCTACTGTCTTTCTTCGCTCAGTCTACCTCCAGACTTCACGGCGATCGGACGTGTTCTCCAGTGCTCCGCAGCGCCCTGTGACATAGTACTACTGTCTTACTCCTGGGTACACGTCAATTCAAATGTAAGTAGTATTTGTAATGTAGAATAGTTATCTATATTTAAATACGTATGATGTATGTGGATTTTATTTGTGTCAAATGTCTTCGTTCTTTCTATCATGTGCTAACTGAAAAGTTCATAACATTATTTTCGTGTTTTACTTTGCGATATGTAAAATGTGTAAAAGAAAATAAAACTTTCTTATTCATAATCTCCTTGCCTTTAAATTTACACTTTGTTGAGTAGTTTAACAGAGAAGAATGTTAATAAACTACAATGCATAGCTTCTTAAGCATTTATAAACATTTCTGAATGAGAAGTAGAATATTTACTTTCAAAACGATTTTAATAGTTTTGTCACTAGTGTGAAAATAGACTGCAATAGCATGTAACGCAATGAAACTCTTTTACACTTGCTTGTTGTGTTTGTTAATTATAAAGAATGTTTCTTGTAATATTACATTCTTTGAGTTTTTCATAAAACTTCTCTGAATAGTTTATATTACGTAGAGTTATTTGTTTGTAGATCATGAACAACACTGTGGAACGCCGCTTCACTTGTGGGGAGTGCGGCAAAGCGTATAAGGAGAAAGATCATCTTAACCAGCACGCACGTTCCGCCCACAGGGGAGTCAAGTTTGACTGTCCGGATTGTGGGAAATCATACACGAGGGATTCTGACCTTCGTCGCCACATCGACATCACCCATCGCCAACATCCCGCATTCAGACCAGGTTAGTAACATGTGTTTAATAATATCTTGAACATTGGATATAGTCACTAACTCCATGACACTGATTAATTGCATAACCAAATGCATATCCACGGACACTTACTTCAAGAAAACATTTCCTTTATAATATGAAAACTTTAACAAATTATTTCAAAATGAACAAGATGATAAATAGCAATAATTTCAAATGCTACTCTGATTATAAAAATCCAATGAAGTAAATGTGTTAGTATTTACTTACCAAATATTCATCACAACTTCTTATAAATCTGCTTTAAGATAAAATGTTCTAATCACATGTATGTTCGTTTGTTATAGATTTTGTTTCCACTCCTTCGGATCCGCGACCTGGTCCCTCTAACACTTCTGACCTCGATTCGAGACCGAATCCATCGCACGCAACGGATCTGACACACGCCCCACCACCTGTTGGAGTTCGTACAAAAGGTATGCATTTTTCTTTGACTTCAAACTAATGATGTTTGTTTTACTTAAAACATAGATACGACATTTGCAGTAGTAACTGATTTCACACTAAATGGTTCGTTCATCATTCTTAATTTTCTAAATGAGTTCTGATGTAAAGACTTTTAACCAATTTTAACATTAAGTTAATTTCAGCCATGACATTATACATTCAGAACTTTCATAATGGTTTAGAAACTGTTTCTTTTTCCATTATTATGCATGTGACTACAACTATATGTGTTTTCAGGTCATGTGTGTGGCGGGTGTGGAGGGTCCTTCAATCGCAAGGATGATATGCAGTTCCACGCTCGATTCCACTGTAGAGCTGCGCGTGTGAGCCAACAACCGGAGCAGACCGGTGGAGTCCAACCACCTGTGCCTGTCATCTCGACCACAACGCCTATCCCCTCGTCAACAACGTCTGTAGGAACAGTCAATGACGAGATCGTCAATGGATCCTCGATCATTCCCAGTGATTTGGCACCAGATGGGTTCGTGGAGACCGAGACAGGATTTCGCGGGCGTTTGAAGACGTACAGGCTTGCGGAGCCCGCTGATGAGACTGTTTCTCTCCAGGAGTTTGTCAACTCATTGCGAACAACGATTGTCACACTCATGCGACGGATTTTATTGATAGTTCATGCCATTAAGGTCAATCTCTGGATCGAATGTCAATTCACAAATATTCATGGTGAGACTTGCAAGCGAGCCTTCAAGACCAAAAATGTCCCTATCCTCCAAAATAGTGATGTAGATGAAATATGTCAACAATTCATCAACAAAATTTTACTGGAGAAGGAGACATGCGAGATGAAGGGTTCCGGGTGGAGCTTTGTTAGGGTTTTAGACATGGAGGTGAGAGTCAATGTTTATAGCCCTCTCAGAGGTAGCTCCTTCATCCCCCTTCCTCGCGATATCTCCATGAGACACTCTGTGGTTAATGTGCTAAACGAATCGGATGAGCGGTGTTTTGAGTATTCAATTCTTTCTAAGTTTGTTAATGAAGCTCGTCGTGATCGGCTCACCTCTAAGCACTTTACTACAGAGGTTAGGGCCCGAGCTAATTTAAATTTTGAGGGACTTGAATTCCAGTAAAAATCAATGACATCCGCAAGTTTGAGCGCAACAACCCGGGGGGTGAGTGTTAACGTGTATGGTCTGGACAACAAGAAGCGGAGCAAGCAACAAAACAAAGAAGAACACTATGTCTTCCCGCTTCGCGTCGTGGATCAGGAGCTACCAAACCACTTCGATCTGTTGTTCCTAACAGATGAACGGACCACTCACTATGCATACATCGCAGACTTCGAGAGGTTAGTTTCCAGCCAGCTGACACGTCGCGGCCATCGTTTGTTCATTTGCAGGAGATGTTTCGCACATTTCGACAACCGACCGAACAAACGCGTTACTGCTCTTCGCATGATCCTCTGAGGACCGATTTGTCTGAAGATAAAGAGATTAGGTTTAAGCACATCGAGCGTACTCAAAAAGCACGATTCACTATATATGCGGATTTTGAGTGTGCGCTCGTACCGACTGAACCAAATCAACTTATTCATCCCACACCTACGTCTCTTCCACCAGCGTGGGATCCGGCCAATTCAAGAGGTGCTAATATAAATCACAACGAGAATGCGCCAAGTAATGTGAAGAAACTCCACACGCCATACTCGTACGCGTACTACATTCATGATAATCACAGGAATGTCAACGATGGTGATTGTGACGACATTGATCCGACTAGCAACATATATTCAAAATTGAGACTCTACAGAGGTGAGAATGCCTCTGAACACTTTATAAACGCAGTACGCGATGACGTAAAGAAGATTGGAGAAGTTTTGGATGCACGTCACAGACCCGAGGACCGAAAGCAGGAAACTATAAACATCTATTTCCATAATTTATCAAACTATGATGCGCATTTCATAGTTAGAGAACTGGGTATCGACAAAGGTGATGTAGAAGTACTCGCCAACACGGAAGAAAAGTACATTACATTTTCAAAACGATTTAAATATCCTGGTCGACATAGTAACATCAAGCTACAGTTTGTCGATTCGTATCGTCTGATGGCGAAATCATTAGCGACTCTCGCGTCCATACTACCTGATGACAAAATGAAAATCATGAAAGCTAGATACCCGGACAATGACGATTTCCGACTATTACGTAGGAAAGGAGTCTTCCCCTATGAATACATCACTTCACAGGATGTTCTGAACGAGGATCTACTTCCACCTAAAGAAGCCTTCGGAGATGAAGTAACTGATGTTGATTATGAACATGCACAACAAGTGTGGCGTAAATTCAACTGTACCACGCTCGGTGAATACTCAGATGTATATTTACGAACCGATGTGCTACTATTAGCCGATGTGTTTGAGGAGTTCAGGGAGATGTGTCTAACACACTATCAGCTCGACCCTGCACATTATCTTACGCTTCCGTCGTACGCCTGGGATGTCATGCTGTACAAAACTGGTGTGGTACTCGAAACCCTTCAAGATGTGGATCAATATGTATTTTTTGAGAAGGGTATTCGAGGTGGTCTGACTCAATGTGTAACTCGGCACGTCATCGCCAATAATAAATACACTAGAGGACGCGGTGACCGAAACGGCCATTGCGCATCGACGAGTGGAGATTCCGTAGAGAGTGATAATGATACATTTTTAATGTATTATGACGCTAACAACCTCTACGGATGGGCCATGTCGGAACCACTTCCGTACAAAGATTTTGAATGGCTAACACAGCAGGAAATTGACGCATTAGACATCTCGAACATACCGGCGGAAGGCGAGTACGGGTACGTATTGGAAGTAGACTTGGAGTACCCGAAAGACCAAGGTCTACATGATAAACACAGAGACTTGCCCTTCTGTCCAGAAGTTCGAAAATCACCAGCGTATCAACTCCCATACACATCGGAGCAAGTAATCAACAGCGGTGCTGGATCATCTAAGAAATTAATGGTCACCCTGACGGATAAGGAGGAATATGTAATCCACTATCGCTACCTTCAACAGGCGTTAGAGAATGGACTACGTGTTCGTCGAATCCACAGAGTTCTACGTTTCAAACAGTCACCGTGGTTGAAACCGTACGTGACGCTAAATACTGAGTTAAGACAGCAGGCCAACAATAAATTTGAAGTGGAGATGTTCAAATTGATGGTTAATGCAGTATACGGTATGAGTCTCCAGAATGTGAGAAAACACCTAAACGTAAAACTAGTCACATCCCATAAAATGTATACTAAGCATGTAGCTAAGGCGAATTTCAATGATCGTGTTTGGTACAATGAAAACCTAGCATTGCTACATATGGCCAAAGTGCGAGTCGTACTGGACAAGCCTGTATACGCGGGAATGTGCATTCTGGACCATAGTAAACGATGGATGTACGGTTTCCACTATGACATGGTAGAGCGGTACGGTATCGAAAGGATTAGAATGGTCTACATGGACACCGATGGGATAGTCTACGCGATCCGTACCAGAGACGTCTACCGTGACATGTTGACACACCTTGACGATTTCGACACAAGTAACTATCCCAGGACCCACGTTTGTTATGACGGACGGAACGCAAGGGTGTTGGGAAAGTTTAAAGATGAAGCCGGAGGAGTAGCCATCGAAATGTTTGTCGGATTGATGGCAAAACTCTACTGTATGACATTCGGTAGGTGTACTTGTAATAATGAAATTGATGGAGATGATTGCATCGCGCCTCCCCCCATCAAACGAGCGAAGGGTGTTAATCGTGCCGTCGCTCTGCGTGATCTAACCGTACAAGATTACATCGATTGTCTTCATAACAGAACGACAAAGAGTACGGAAAATCAACGCTTTCAAAGTAAATACCATATGATTTACTCAGTGGTAGTGAGAAAAAGATCTCTGGCTCCGTTTGATGACAAACGATACGTGATGCCGGAGGACGGAATAAACACTCTTCCGTGGGGGCACTATGCAATACCACCAAGAGCACCACCGCTACCTCCAGCTCTGCCTGCACCGATGGACGTAGACGAATACACAATTTAATTTATGTCGCATGAGTGTGATCGTTTAGGCGCTGTTTGGATATTAGGAATGTTTTGGACTGTGATGAACTGTGATATGAACATTTATTCTGTTGTCTTTTTATAAATGTTATGATTTTTGGATAATGTATAAAGTTTCTATTTTGCTGATTCATTTTTCAATACACTTGATGTTAGTTTTAAGATTGTTTCAATAAATCTGACAGTTTGTATTGACATACTTGTTTTCATTTTCCAGTTTTGCACATAGTGTTAAGATCATTCACTGTCAGACTCTTTGCTTTTTTTAAAAATACTAAATATATCAAACTCTTTTCAATTTGAAAGTAAAATATAAATGATGAGTCTACACAGAGGTGTACAAATACTAAACTATCAGACTCTTTTGAAAGTAAAATAGCAATCTACTAGACTCTTTTGTCTTTGAAAGTAAACATGTAATGTCGAGTCTGCACAATGGTTAAACGAAAGTGCTCTTTTCAATTTGAAGTGTAAAACTTTTACAAGCTATGTCAAAGATGTGCGATGACTAAACTAACAGACTCTTTTGACTTTGAAAGTGAATTACTAGACTGTTTGTCTTTGATAGTAAACGTAATGTCGAGTCTGCAGGAAGGTTAAACTAACAGACTTTGAAAACTTTTACAAATGCACTTTTGACTTTGAAATAGTGAGTCCCTTCAAAAGTGAAACTTACATACGAATTAAAAAAGAAAAATGTTTGTTAAGTGCTAATTTTTATTACAAGAAAAGAAATATCTTAACATACAAGAGAAATATTGTTTTACAATCCAACCAATAGATGTGAATAGAAAACAATAGTAGTGTTAATACAATTTAGTGAAAACTTCTGATCATCGCATCAATGTGAGCAGTAGAAGAGTCGTCGAGGAGCTGCACAGAGTCAGTTGTCTCACGAGCGGAAGTCCCAGAGACAGTAGAAGATTACTGTTAAACCTTAAAACCTTAGTTTCAGTAATGCTTGTAAGTACAGAAAAGAAAAAGCATACGTAAATTAATTGAAATGAAACAAAATCAGGAAAAAGAAAAATAGCTATGAAACACAATGTGTCATGTGCAAAAGTTAAAGTGAAAATAATGTTCAATATGAAAGTATATGCAACAAATGTTAAAAAGAGTTGCATGCTATTAAGGTAATCATATTAAAAGATTCTAGTTCTTTATTATTCAATATGAAAAGTACATGCACCAAATGTTTAAAGAGTTTCATTACACCTCTTGATCTATATGTCTCCAAAACACACTACTTTTTCCCCACCGTTGCCCCACCACTGCCCCACCACCATCCCCACCATCGGCCACGACACCGTAAAAATAATAATAACCGGCCGAATGCCCCTACTATTTTAGATTCGCCGCGGATTGCCGCGGATTTGCCATACAACAAATGTTAAAAAGAGTTGTATTACTATTCATGACTTATAGCAGCACTGGCCGAATGCCTCTACTATTTTGGATTGCCGCGGATTCGCCGCGGATTGCCGCGGATTTGTCATACAACAAATGTTAAAAAGAGTTGTATTACTATTCATGACTCATAGCAGCACTGGCCGAATGCCTCTACTATTTTGGATTGCCGCGGATTCGCCGCGGATTGCCGCGGATTTGTCATACAACAAATGTTAAAGAGTTGTATTACTATTCATGACTCATAGCAGCACTGGCCGAATGCCTCTACTATTTTGGATTGCCGCGGATTTGCCGCGGATTGCCGCGGATTTGCCGCGGATTGCCGCGGATTTGCCGCGGATTGCCGCGGATTGCCGCGGATTGCCGCGGATTGCCGCGGATTTGCCGCGGATTGCCGCGGATTGCCGCGGATTTAGCAAAAAAAAAAACAAAAAAAAAAAAAAAAAAAAAAAAAAAAAAAAAAATGGACCAGTTGTACCAAAGTCCTCTACTGTTCCGCCGTGGGCGGTCTCGGGGGGGGGGGGGGGGGGGGGGGTCGGCTCCTCCTGCTCCTCCTGACAGTCTTCGGCCAAAGACCCCTACTCTAAATGCATTACCCTCTTTATTTTCTAGATTTAAACTCAACAACACAACCAATGCTCACACTCTGTGAAATACTTGCTACAAAAATCCCAAGCCGAGATTCAAGCAAA
>CM061534.1:85952915-85986699 GCA_030545055.2 Neoaliturus tenellus
TACTAGGGCAAGCCTTCAGAGACCTTATAAAAATCAAATACTAACGCCTCAACAACTTTTTGATTGGCCGATCCAAAATATTAAAAGTGTTAACTTTGAATTTTTCAAGCAAGAAGAGTATACAGATACTGAAACATTTTTGAGTGCAAGGTTTGAGAAAGCACAGACCATAAAAGGAACTCAATAGTTCCATGCTTATTTGCCCATTAAAAGAAACTTGATCAAAATCAAAGTCAAAGCTTTTTCTTACATGACACAAATTACAGCACAGTGATTACCACAAAACTAATTGGGAAAGTGTCAATGGCAGATGTTAACAGTTATGTAACTGTTAAGTATGATGGTAAATGGTCACTAGCTTTATGTGCTTGATAAAAATGAAAGTGAAGACGAAGTAAAAGTCACATTTCTACATCCAGCTGGTCCTTCCCCATCTTTTTCATACCCAAGTGGAAAACCTGACATTTTGTGGACATCTTTAAATGATATTTTGTTCACGGTTGACCCTACTTCACCCACAGGAAGAATATACAAACTTTCTGGGGAGGACACTGCAAAATCAAATGAAGCACTGAAGCAATTAGACTAATAAGTTTTATTTGTCTAGCTCACGTAAACAAGGTAATTGTCAGCTCACATGAACAAGGTAACTGTCATTTTATTAAAGGCAAATTAGTCAATACTAAAACATTTTTTCCTGTAATTTTTCAAGCCATCTAGATCCAAATTAATCCATACAATTTAGTGCATAAGTATTGAGGAAGCAAAGAAACAATATGAGGTTGTTAATATCGTGTATTTTATCAACAAATAAATGATTTGTGTATATCAACTTAATTAAATATTCTTAACATTATAATTATTTTCTTTATAGAGGCTTTATTATTAAAAACATATTAAAAATGATTTTTAACGTTTTTCCAATTAGCTTTATGAAAATAGTTTGCATATTTTGAATAAAGCCCAATAGACTGCGCATTTTCGTCAAAACTGTGATCACTATAAAATTTAAATGCAAGTGAACCCATTGGAATCCCATTATTATACTTTGGGAATCGACTAATAAAAACATAGTGAAAAACATATATTTTTTTGAAAATTTTTAAAAGTACGCATTTTTCAAAATTTCAAATTAAAATTTTGAATTTGATTTTGAAAAAAAACTTTTTATCTTAACATATATTGTGATGTATATCATATGAAAGGGCATACAAAATGCAACAAAATGACACCACTCCCATCTCTCTAAGTCAACTAGGAGAGCTGAAATTGCAGTTTAAAATATAGTCGGCCGAGCTTTTTATGGCGTTTTTTGGGAACTTTACATAGCTCTAAATCCTAAACGGATAAATATTTTTCAATGAAATTCTGTATTTTTCTTAGTTTCTACAGAGTCTACAAGTATGCCAAATTTCAACCAAATCTGAGATGGTGAGATAAAAATTTTATAAAAACTGTGTTGATTTGACATGGACCGACCCAACACGCAACTGTCCCACTTACGAGCTGATTGCTTCTATAATTTGGTAACCAATTAACTCTCAACATTTTCGATAATCTCCTTCAGTGCGTGTAATCTGTTTTATCTCGTAACACTAGACTCCTATTGTATTCATTTTTTACAAAATTAAAATTAACTCACATTGCGTGAGATCCGTGTGCATACGCACATTTAGCCCTATACATAAAAATATATCTCACTGGTTTTAGAGTATAGGATATCTTATCGTATTACAGTACAGGATCCTAAAAGTGTATCTATTCTAAAATAAGTTAGTGGGCTGAATGATCAAAAAAAAGGGAAAAGCAAGTAATAATTTGCCGTAGTTTTCTGTTTGAAGGCCTTAGACTATTTTTTAAATAGGTCATTTCAACCTTACTTAAAATACAAAGCATTACGCTGTATTTGTTTATTAATTTAAGTTAGCAACATAGGAAACCTATTTTCATTGTGTTTCGAAAGCTATTGGTGACATAAAAAAGGAAAACTTTAAAATCAAAATTTGCATCAGATGTGTAACATAGATGAGTAAAAAAGCAACTAGTATGATTTACAAAGAAAAATTAACGGTATACACCTCGGTTTTTAATATGTTGGTAAAATTTAGACTTCAATTCTACTCCCATTAGCATTACGATGTATTCAAGTAATTCTAAAGAAAAGTACAGCAAAACATGGTATATATTAAGCAAAAAAAACCCGAGGAATTATCGGGGAAGAAGTGAAAATAATCAGAGCTCCAGATTGGCGAAAATCTAGAAACAACCAACAAAATTGAAATGAGGCATAACCAAAAAAATACTGCGGTTACAAAAGGATCCAATCTACAAGGTAAAAGACCGTTACAATAAGTTTATTTGACTTTACTTTTCGCACCTTTTGTGCTTCACAAGCTGTTTACTTTCTAAAGAGCAAGATGACTTTTACTCACATAATCGATATTTATTGGTTTTCTTTTCCCTTTATATAACAGAGTTTCGTTGAAACTACTTATATAACCGTATCAGGTACTAAAATACGTTTTTCTCTAACAATTTTTTAAAATGAAAATTTCATGGCTGGTTTTGAAAATTTGTACCTTAAGGAATTATTAGTTGATGGTAAGTTAGGAAGTGTATCTACATTAAATAGATTACATGAGTTAGGCTAACAGCAAAATTCTTTTATAATTTATTGGTTTAAGGACAAATTTTAAGAGTACAGGTAATTTTGACAGATGGAATTTTAAATGCTCACTCCAAGGGAAGAGGTAGGGGGAATTGGATAAAATCTACTCATGTGATTTAATTTTTGCATTTAGGGCGGGGAATGTGACCCTTACAAGATATGACACTATCGTGTTTACAGGCAACTTTACAATCAAATCAAAATATATCATGGTTCTGGTTTATCCAACATATAGCTTTCTAAACAGCAACTCGCAAACAATTATATTTAAAGGAAACAAAAAGCATTTAAATACACATTGGTATGAATGAACATTTTCTTATATAAATTGGAAGACTAGCTACATTTACCAGAGCTAAACAGCTACAGAGGATGAAACCAAAATTAAGTTAAAATAAACAAATGTTAGGGTCGCGAGTTCTTGGTAAAACCGCTGAAAATTGGCCAACTTGCAGGTATATTCTTCCATAACGAATGGGGCGGTGACGAATTGAAAACTATACAACGTTGACTAATGTGGCCAAGAGATTGCAGTTTGATTGATGAATGAAAATACTTCTTTATTAAGGCAAACATGTGGACCACATGGTAATTTCTTGCAATGACCTACAGATAGCTATGCAGATTGACTGATGCAAGGGCCAATACACCGTCAGCGACGGCCATCTATCAGCGGATGATAGATGCAGATGATTGGCATTTAGCCAGCTGGAGCAGCACCGCCCGGCTCTCACCGGTTATCAGCAGTTCCGGCTGGCCGGATTCATTGTCGCACGTCAGATGCTGATGATGGCATCTAGCCAGCTGGAAGCAGCACCGCCCGGCTATCAGCGGTTATCAGCAGTTCCGGCAGACCGGCTCCGTTGTCGCACGTCAGATGCTGATGATTGGCATCTAGCCAGCTGGAGCAGCACCGCCCGGCGTATCAGCAGTTCCGACAGACCGGCTCCGTTGTCGCACGTCAGATGCTGATGATTGGCATTTAGCCAGCTGGAGCAGCACCGCCCGGCTATCAGCAGTTCCGACAGACCGGATCCATTGCCGCAGATGCTGATGATTGGCATCTAGCCAGCTGGAGCAGCACCGCCCGGCTATCAGCAGTTCCGACAGACCAGATCCGTTGTCGCAGATGCTGATGATGGCATCTAGCCAGCTGGAGCAGCACCGCCCGGCTATCAGCAGTTCCGACAGACCGGCTCCGTTGTCGCAGATGCTGATGATTGGCATCTAGCCAGCTGTAGCAGCACCGCCGGCTGTCAGCAGTTCCGGGCAGACCGGCTCCGTTGTCGCACGTCCAGATGCTGATGATTGGCATCCAGCCAGCAGGAGCAGCACCGCCCGGCTATCAGCAGTTCCGACAGACCGGACCCGTTGTCGCAGATGCTGATGATTGGCATCTAGCCAGCTGGACCAGCACCACCCGGCTATCAGCAGTTCCGACAGACCGGACCCGTTGTCGCAGATGCTGATGATTGGCATCTAGCCAGCTGGACCAGCACCGCCCGGCTATCAGCAGTTCCGACAGACCGGACCCGTTGTCGCAGATGCTGATGATTGGCATCTAGCCAGCTGGACCAGCACCGCCCGGCTATCACCAGTTCCGACAGACCTAATCCGTTGTCGCAGATGCTGATGATTGGCATCTAGCCAGCTGGAGCAGCACCGCCCGGCTATCAGCGGCTGTCAGCAGTTCCGACAGACCAGCTCCGTTGTCACACGTCATTATGTGCTGACAATGTGCATTAGCCAGCTTGAGAAGCGACGCCCGGCTATCAGCGGTTATCAGCTGTTCCGGTAGGCCACCGGCCCCGTTGTCGCACGTCAGATGATGAGCCGCTTTGTCTCCCGATAGTGACGTGAGAATAACTCCATTGTCACCACCACACCTCCTTGATCGATAGCAATATTGGATCGAACCCATACAGCTATAGCAGGACGGATCAATTGCCCTATTCCTAGACCTTTATTATTATGCATTTCCAGTTAGAATTAATTTCAAAATACCAGGATAAAAACGGTAAATCGAAAGAGGGTTTTTGAAAATATTTATATATTTTGAATTACCTCAGTTTTTATGATTACAAAAGCTTCAATCCTAATGGTAAATTTTACATAATTAAGTTTGAAATTAACGTACAAATTTTTGTTAAATTGTCTTCAACGTGTTCCGAACAGTTTTACTCTCTAAGAACTTAATCCTGCACTATGGAAGTTAGTTAATATTTAAAAACTTTTTTAATAGATTAAGAATTTCTGGAAGGAGGCGACAGAAAAGGGTCATTGAAACCCCTTTAACAATGTACAATAACAAAAGCACCTCTGCATTTCGTTTATAAACCTCAATGTCGTGTGTAGAATTTCGCTGACTACTGCATTACCCAATCACGCTAAAAATAGGGCATTCAATTGTTGGGTTGACGATGGGATTACAAATACCGTAGCGGTTTGTGTGGAGTTTACGATTTCTTCGAAGCAGAGGAATGTTTTGCTGAATACAAATTTAACTATACTCCAGTACTATATAACCATTGACAAAAATCCGCATTACTTTAAATGTATTATATCCACAAACCTAAAAAATAACAACGTTTTGTAGCCATAGCGGTTGGAGTCCTAGTAAATATATTGCGATAATACAAACCAATTTACACAGAAATGCGAGACCGAGAGTTTTAAACATAAGTTTAAACAGTTGGCAGACGAGAGAGCGACCCGCTCAGTCAAAACAACTTAAACTTATTTGACAGGAGTTGCACAGACACAGACGGCCAGAACCGACTTCGATAATCGGATTGTATCTCCCCCCCTCCAACCACCGTTATGACATCTCGCTAACTAACTGTTGACTGACTTTTTATTATTTAAATTGGGTATGAAACAACTGGTTTGAGATGTGCGGAAGTTGTGGCAAAATATATAGGGTCTACTAGACGTAAGTAACTTCAACCAGGTGTTATTTAGGTTTTATTTGTTTGGAATGTGGATTAAATTATGTAATTTTCTACTTTAAAAGCAACCCACCGGTGGCATATCATATTGCATATATGCTATATGCGTTGTGATTTGCATTATAAATTAATAAACATTAAATAAAAACTGTAGGCTTTTTTTGGGAAAATTAGCGACTAATCGCAAAAACTTACCAAAATATTTCCTATGGAAATCGGACAAGCAACAACAAACCTGAAACACAAAATATCTACTTTAGATAACAATTTATAAACCGGTTCTTGTAAAAAATAAAAACGTCCATTATATGGATCAAAGAAGTCCAATAATTAACAAAATTAGAATATAGTTAAATCTTACTGTCTTCTCATTGAAAAGTAATACTTATCCTAGTGTTTTTTATTTCGCTGAGAAAATGAAACACAATGCATAATTTGTACTACGTCTTTCATGAATTCATTAAATAATTTTACTATGTGCATTAATCTACAATCCGGATAAATGAATTGTTAAACTATTCAATAAATTTCACTAACAATCGAGACCGGTGATCGATTCAAGTAAAAACTGTTCCTTAAGCGGCCCAGCAGCAAGGGTGGATTTATGACACACCTTATCCAAGAGGGGAAATTGATCGCTCCGATCGACCGCTATCATCTACTTTATACTCCAGTTCAGATAAAAACTCCAGGTAATAAATTTTCTGAAGAGAAGATCTTAGCACTGTATCTATTATGGCGGCGGAATCGTCCTTTACAACGTCTGCTCCCTTTTTGCCCCAGTTCTTACTCAAAGGTAACATTACGCCCGTGTAACACATTACTATTGTTCTCGAATCAAACCGAATCCTCTCTTATAGAACTAAAGTTCTGATAAATATAAAAACACCTGTCAAATATTAACATTATATTTTAAAACTTGTAGTGTATCCATATTTTATAGCTTTATTATATTAGGGTAAAAATTGTTGAGTTTGACAACAGGGTTCGATAAACAAAAAAGTTAACTTTAAGGAGTGATCGTGCTCTCCCGATAGAAAAATAACATATTCTAAAACCTCGTTCAAAAATTACAAAATAATACTAATTTTTATAACATCCAAACGTAAAAATTGTTTCAGAAATAAGGGAGAAGTTTCACTGACAAAAAATTTAGGTTGTAAGTTTTTTGCATAAGTATGTTTAGATTTAAAAAAAAGAACCTCATGTTAAAACACGGCTAAACCCGTGTTTGAATGGGATCAACAAATTAATGGAGAGTAACACAATTATACAGTATAATTTTTACAACGTAGTAAACAAAGTAATAAAGCATTACAGTTTTTTCCATTGTTTAATCTTTTTTATCCATGAGTTATTATGATACTTACAATTGATGTTTGTGACTTGGAATTTAAAGGGTTGCAAAAAATTTGATCGTTAAATAATTTATATAATAACAATTGAAGGAGATTACTTTAAGTACTTGGGTAACTCTTACAAACTTCCCACAAAATATTTTATGAGGGCTTTCATCGCCTGTTTTAAAATGTTTAGAGAACTAATATTTTTTTAGTTCTGTATTTGAAAGCTTAGAAACATGGAGTCAGATTCCAAACCGAAACATTAATTTCTGGTACGTTTACTGAGAACAGTAAATTGTTTAATGGAATCTGAACCGTCTGCATTGCTTACTTGGCCAAGCCCGATGGTGAATTCATTGGATTACACGATAAACCATGCAGAATGTACTGGGTCAGAAGGACAGAGGGTTTAAAGATATCAAATAAGTTTGCGCGCTCAGGAAGTAGAATTGCCATTTCCAAGGCAACTTAACGTTATTGGATGGAAGGCGATTCGGAGCTGAAAACAAGGGCCGATTTATAGAACACCTTTATCGGAGTGCGAGGACGAATCGTTCCCGTAGAGCATTTACGTTCCACCTACCCTACCGTAGGCCTACGTTACGTTACGATTCGACGATTCGATGGGTCGATTATTTTGCTCAATTGCACTTGTAACAACTTAAAAACCTTATTGAATGGCTCTCTTGGGCAAAATAACTTCGCTTAAGAGACATCTTCACCCCTGGTAAAAACACTGAAAACATGCCTCTTTGTAGATTGAGGCTGGATCTAGGTCTCTCATACCTGATATATCAGTAAAAATAAATTGTATTTTGTCCAAAAAATCTTAAAAGTAAGAAAAAAATCGAGTTACTCATTTTCGACGACACTTAGAGTAGGCTAATTTTTCCATATTTTCGAACTTTTAAGGCACTTAAAACTTTTACCCTAATGTAGTGTAACTATTCAAAAGTGATTACCAAGATCAAAGAAAATTTGCTAAAAACGGCGTCCAAAACAGGGGAATAAAATGCCATGTTTTGATCAAAAGCAGACTTCTTTGTATGGTTAACAAAGAAGTCTGCGCTACTAGACCTAAGGTGACGAAGACTCTTAAGGCTTAAAATTGGGTTGCCAACATAATACGATATGGTATAAGGCCTATACGTATAACATAATAATACCAAAGCAGTGAGGTAGTAAGGTAAGGTGTAAGGTAAGGGATTCTCAATGTTGAGATCACTTGAAATAACAGTACAATAAAGTGAACATTTAAATTTGTCACAAATAATATCACATCTAAAATTGTTAAAACACCATTATCTATACGCTTTGCGAACAATGGGCATGCATTGTACTTATCGTGATGAAATGAATAAGCACACCGCTGCCGTTATAACTTAGTTTGTTTTTATAGATAAAAATAATTCGTGGAAACCCTAAAATTTCTATTTTCGGAAGGTGAATCACAGATAAATTTATTAAAATGAACTATTATTTAAGTAATAAAGTTATTTATTTTGAACTTTACACACATTCTTATAAAACGAAAAATCCAAGCGACATAAAACGAGACTGCTATGTGTGTTTGCCCCGCAATTGGTTTGCAGACGTGAGTAATGCAGCTGAGGAGAAGTAATCAAGTGGATGTTTGTGTTTAGACCAACTTCGTGTTTGTTGAAGGTACTGTTACTGAAGTTGTTCGACCGCCGCGAGCGCCAACGTCGTCGGCGCACGGACAGCGGCGGTGAGGAGACAGGTAAAGAGGCCATTATAAAAGTAAGTTAACAATGTGAAATAGTAAAACAGGCAAATTAATTATATTTTGTTAACTTTCTTGTATTCCTACCTCCAGTAACGACACAACTTAATAAAACAACAACAATCAATTATCATGGATTATGTGTTAATGATGCGAGAAATCGCAATCGAAGATTTTAATCATATTTTGTATTCAGTTTTTCATCATTTGTTTAATGTTTCAGTTTCATTAATTACGAGCTTAATAATTGAACTTGTTATGAATTTCCACGTAAGCCTAGTAGGGCAGTTTGTTCTTCTATGTTTAAAATCATATCATCTGATACATATGATCTTCTTACTCCTGTGTCGATAAATAAAAAATACCCTTTTCAAATAAAAAGCGGACTCGCACTTGGTGAGAAAAGCATCTCTATATGATTGTATAAGTATTGTAAAAAGTAAAAACTGAAGATTTACAGCTGCAATCATTAAAGTGGATGTACTAGCTGTTCTTTGGTTGATAAGATAATGAGGTGGGCTGTACACGTAGCGAGCGCGCGGCGGCGGCGGCGGGCGGGGGCCGCAGCCACAGGATACTATAATCAATGTAACAACACAGATCAATTGTAGCCACACCGTGCGTCCACAGCCACGCTGTCTGTGCAAGCCAACTAAACTGGAAACTATAGGCTAATCAATGTAAAACACAGGTCAATAGTAGCCACACCGTGCGTCCACAGCCACGCTGTCTGAGCCTGCCAACTAAACTGGAAACTATAGGCTAATCAATGTAACAACACAGGTCAATTGTAGCCACACCGTGCGTCCACAGCCACGCTGTCTGTGCCTGCCAACTAAACTGGAAACTATAGGCTAATCAATGTAACAACACAGGTCAATTGTAGCCACACCGTGCGTCCACAGCCACGCTGTCTGTGCAAGCCAACTAAACTGGAAACTATAGGCTAATCAATGTAACAACACAGATCAATTGTAGCCACCACCGTGCGTCCACAGCCACGCTGTCTGTGCCTGCCAACTAAACTGGAAACTATAGGCTAATCAATGTAACAACACAGATCAATTGTAGCCACACCGTGCGTCCACAGCCACGCTGTCTGTGCCTGCCAACTAAACTGGAAACTATAGGCTAATCAATGTAACAACACAGGTCAATTGTAGCCACACCGTGCGTCCAAAGCCACGCTGTCTGTGCCTGCCAACTAAACTGGAAACTATAGGCTAATCAATGTAACAACACAGGTCAATTGTAGCCACACCGTGCGTCCACAGCCACGCTGTCTGTGCAAGCCAACTAAACTGGAAACTATAGGCTAATCAATGTAACAACACAGGTCAATTGTAGCCACACCGTGCGTCCACAGCCACGCTGTCTGTGCAAGCCAACTAAACTGGAAACTATAGGCTAATCAATGTAACAACACAGATCAATAGTAGCCACACCGTGCGTCCACAGCCACGCTGTCTGTGCAAGCCAACTAAACTGGAAACTATAGGCTAATCAATGTAACAACACAGATCAATAGTAGCCACACCGTGCGTCCACAGCCACGCTGTCTGTGCAAGCCAACTAAACTGGAAACTATAGGCTAATCAATGTAAAACACAGATCAATTGTAGCCACAACGTGCGTCCACAGCCACGCTGTCTGTGCCTGCCAACTAAACTGGAAACTATAGGCTAATCAATGTAACAACACAGATCAATAGTAGCCACACCGTGCGTCCACAGCCACGCTGTCTGTGCAAGCCAACTAAACTGGAAACTATAGGCTAATCAATGTAACAACACAGATCAATAGTAGCCACACCGTGCGTCCACAGCCACGCTGTCTGTGCAAGCCAACTAAACTGGAAACTATAGGCTAATCAATGTAACAACACAGATCAATAGTAGCCACACCGTGCGTCCACAGCCACGCTGTCTGTGCCTGCCAACTAAACTGGAAACTATAGGCTAATCAATGTAACAACACAGGTCAATTGTAGCCACACCGTGCGTCCACAGCCACGCTGTCTGTGCAAGCCAACTAAACTGGAAACTATAGGCTAATCAATGTAACAACACAGATCAATAGTAGCCACACCGTGCGTCCACAGCCACGCTGTCTGTGCAAGCCAACTAAACTGGAAACTATAGGCTAATCAATGTAACAACACAGATCAATAGTAGCCACACCGTGCGTCCACAGCCACGCTGTCTGTGCAAGCCAACTAAACTGGAAACTATAGGCTAATCAATGTAACAACACAGATCAATAGTAGCCACACCGTGCGTCCACAGCCACGCTGTCTGTGCAAGCCAACTAAACTGGAAACTATAGGCTAATCAATGTAACAACACAGATCAATTGTAGCCACACCGTGCGTCCACAGCCACGCTGTCTGTGCAAGCCAACTAAACTGGAAACTATAGGCTAATCAATGTAACAACACAGATCAATTGTAGCCACACCGTGCGTCCACAGCCACGCTGTCTGTGCAAGCCAACTAAACTGGAAACTATAGGCTAATCAATGTAACAACACAGATCAATAGTAGCCACACCGTGCGTCCACAGCCACGCTGTCTGTGCAAGCCAACTAAACTGGAAACTATAGGCTAATCAATGTAACAACACAGATCAATTGTAGCCAAAACGTGCCTCCACAGCCACGCTGTCTGTGCCTGCCAACTAAACTGGAAACTATAGGCTAATCAATGTAACAACACAGATCAATTGTAGCCACACCGTGCGTCCACAGCCACGCTGTCTGTGCAAGCCAACTAAACTGGAAACTATAGGCTAATCAATGTAACAACACAGATCAATAGTAGCCACACCGTGCGTCCACAGCCACGCTGTCTGTGCAAGCCAACTAAACTGGAAACTATAGGCTAATCAATGTAACAACACAGATCAATTGTAGCCACACCGTGCGTCCACAGCCACGCTGTCTGTGCAAGCCAACTAAACTGGAAACTATAGGCTAATCAATGTAACAACACAGATCAATAGTAGCCACACCGTGCGTCCACAGCCACGCTGTCTGTGCAAGCCAACTAAACTGGAAACTATAGGCTAATCAATGTAACAACACAGATCAATTGTAGCCACACCGTGCGTCCACAGCCACGCTGTCTGTGCAAGCCAACTAAACTGGAAACTATAGGCTAATCAATGTAACAACACAGATCAATAGTAGCCACACCGTGCGTCCACAGCCACGCTGTCTGTGCAAGCCAACTAAACTGGAAACTATAGGCTAATCAATGTAACAACACAGGTCAATTGTAGCCACACCGTGCGTCCACAGCCACGCTGTCTGTGCCTGCCAACTAAACTGGAAACTATAGGCTAATCAATGTAACAACACAGATCAATAGTAGCCACACCGTGCGTCCACAGCCACGCTGTCTGTGCCTGCCAACTAAACTGGAAACTATAGGCTAATCAATGTAACAACACAGATCAATAGTAGCCACACCGTGCGTCCACAGCCACGCTGTCTGTGCAAGCCAACTAAACTGGAAACTATAGGCTAATCAATGTAACAACACAGATCAATAGTAGCCACACCGTGCGTCCACAGCCACGCTGTCTGTGCAAGCCAACTAAACTGGAAACTATAGGCTAATCAATGTAAAACACAGATCAATTGTAGCCACAACGTGCGTCCACAGCCACGCTGTCTGTGCCTGCCAACTAAACTGGAAACTATCGGCTAATCAAGGTAACAACACAGATAAATAGTAGCCACACCGTGCGTCCACAGCCACGCTGTCTGTGCCTGCCAACTAAACTGGAAACTATAGGCTAATCAATGTAACAACACAGATCAATAGTAGCCACACCGTGCGTCCACAGCCACGCTGTCTGTGCCTGCCAACTAAACTGGGAAACTATAGGCTAATCAATGTAACAACACAGATCAATAGTAGCCACACCGTGCGTCCACAGCCACGCTGTCTGTGCCTGCCAACTAAACTGGAAACTATAGGCTAATCAATGTAACAACACAGATCAATAGTAGCCACACCGTGCGTCCACAGCCACGCTGTCTGTGCCTGCCAACTAAACTGGAAACTATAGGCTAATCAATGTAACAACACAGATCAATAGTAGCCACACCGTGCGTCCACAGCCACGCTGTCTGTGCCTGCCAACTAAACTGGAAACTATAGGCCAATCAATGTAACAACACAGATCAATTGTAGCCACACCCGTGCGTCCACAGCCACGCTGTCTGTGCAAGCCAACTAAACTGGAAACTATAGGCTAATCAATGTAACAACACAGATCAATTGTAGCCAAAACGTGCCTCCACAGCCACGCTGTCTGTGCCTGCCAACTAAACTGGAAACTATAGGCTAATCAATGTAACAACACAGATCAATTGTAGCCACACCGTGCGTCCACAGCCACGCTGTCTGTGCAAGCCAACTAAACTGGAAACTATAGGCTAATCAATGTAACAACACAGATCAATAGTAGCCACACCGTGCGTCCACAGCCACGCTGTCTGTGCAAGCCAACTAAACTGGAAACTATAGGCTAATCAATGTAACAACACAGATCAATAGTAGCCACACCGTGCTTCCACAGCCACGCTGTCTGTGCAAGCCAACTAAACTGGAAACTATAGGCTAATCAATGTAACAACACAGGTCAATTGTAGCCACAACGTGCGTCCACAGCCACGCTGTCTGTGCAAGCCAACTAAACTGGAAACTATAGGCTTATCAATGTAACAACACAGATCAATTGTAGCCACAACGTGCGTCCACAGCCACGCTGTCTGTGCAAGCCAACTAAACTGGAAACTATAGGCTAATCAATGTAACAACACAGGTCAATTGTAGCCACAACGTGCGTCCACAGCCACGCTGTCTGTGCCTGCCAACTAAACTGGAAACTATAGGCTAATCAATGTAACAACACAGGTCAATTGTAGCCACACCGTGCGTCCACAGCCACGCTGTCTGTGCCTGCCAACTAAACTGGAAACTATAGGCTAATCAATGTAACAACACAGGTCAATTGTAGCCACACCGTTCGTCCACAGCCACGCTGTCTGTGCATGCCAACTAAACTGGAAACTATAGGCTAATCAATGTAACAACACAGGTCAATTGTAGCCACACCGTTCGTCCACAGCCACGCTGTCTGTGCCTGCCAACTAAACTGGAAACTATAGGCTAATCAATGTAACAACACAGATCAATTGTAGCCACACCGTGCGTCCACAGCCACGCTGTCTGTGCAAGCCAACTAAACTGGAAACTATAGGCTAATCAATGTAACAACACAGGTCAATTGTAGCCACACCGTGCGTCCACAGCCACGCTGTCTGTGCCTGCCAACTAAACTGGCGTTACACAAACTGAATCACAAGTGTAAACACTACAAACTGGATCACAACTAAAACACTTCACTGGAGTGTCTGAAAGGGACTGAACGTCTAACCACGCATCACTTCCAAACAAGAAACTGACGCTACATTAAATATGCTTTACTTACGAAATTATAGGGAGTTTATTCAATTTCAAGCTTTATTTAATGAGAAAATATAGTTTATAACTTGATACTTAGGAATGAAAATTAAATTCTTTTTTTGCTAGAAATCACTTAAACCATTCGAAACTCTCTGCAGAGGACTGCGATCCCTATACATTAGGCTACGTCTTTTTGGTGACAAATCTTTTAAAATTGTGTGTGACTCCATCGATATTTTAAATATCGACGGGGGAGGATTGTTGCAGAAATAGCATTGGTGTATGCGAAATGCTATCATGTGTATGTGCATAGCTAAATTATTGCATACAAATTTGTACTGCAATAATCGGCGTTCCTTACGAATTCTAAATTAGTGTAAAGCAACTAGAGAACTTTTTCTCTCAGAATAAGGTAGGTATTTTTTTATTACTCCTCGTTGTTTAAAGTTAAAAATATTTAAAATAGGATATTTAAAAAAATCTATATGAAAAGTTTACCGGTTACAAAAATAATCATCAGTAAGAATTTATAATACCTATTTGTCTCTCATGAAAAAAAAAAAAACAACTTAATACTGTATTTGAACAGGAATTAGAGTTTAATTTAGAATATTTTCTTCCATTCAAAGCGTGGATATTCAGATATCTCAAATTGGCACGCAAACATATCATGTAAAATACAGATCATTAAATACAATATCTTCAATTGGAAGACTAATATCAATGATTTCAATATGTTAGAGTTGACTCTTTACGAAAAAAATAAATCTCATAAACAGAAATGGATAAAGTTATTAATTAATAAAGGGTGAAATGTTCCAACGGAAACCATCGCCCACGCAGGGCGTGGTTGAGGGTTTAGGACGGGGACAAGATGTGCCCGGGGGCTGAGCCATGTTATCATTAATTATCACATAGTGCAAGCATACCCGGAGCACAGGATACAGTATTGCCACCCTACCAGCCACCGGCCAGTGGCACCAACCGTACAGCTTAGCAATTAAACTCGGACCTGGTCGTGGCACAGCAATCTGACGATGGGCACAACAGATCATGACGGTCTTGGCAGTATCCCCACACCTGACATAATAATATTTCACTAATATTTATAGAATAAATCTTTAATTATGTAATAAGATGATACACACAGAATTCAAGGATCGATTTATGGAATTTGCAACAGGTTTTTTCTGGCCGAAAAATATCTCAAGCAATATGGTCATGCATATGAGCAAAAGTTGAATACTTATTAATGTATGGTGTGAGTGAGAGAAAAATTCATCGTACCGCACCTCCAATAAAATGGAAGGTTGAAAGTAAATAATTATTTGCCTATGCTTCTCAATTTATGAGTCATTACTTCTTCTTGTCCGTATATTTTCCCTGTTTGCCATTTAAGTGAGGAATCTACAATCTAAAACCATTTTTTAAAGATCCAAACTGAAATGTATGGTTTGAAGGTAATGTTTTATTGGTTTGACTGTTAAATTAAACACTATACTATAACCTTGATAGTTGTTGATTAAACCTGCATAATGGCGAGATGCATGTACTGACATCAAATCCATAATGTCGCGTAACAATATGGCAGCACTACAGTAGTGTCATGAGTCAGCATAACGAGGTGTGCGGCGGCGGCGGCGGCGGCGGCGGCGCGGCGTGGCGGGGTCGCTGTCAGCGCGTTGACTGATGAAACACTCCTTGCATTCCGGCCGTAACGAGCGGGAGCGACTACTGAAATATACCCACCTCACCTGGCGTGCATGACGTTTGCTAATTGTATGTCACCGAGTACCGAGTGGCTCTCGCATTACAATGCCACCCGCACAACACAACACAGGCGTTGACGTTGACATAATGTTACTCTGTCATGTTAGTGAGTGTGCCAATGTGTCGATGATGCTATACCGCTAACGCACACAACCCGCCAAAGAGAATGCACTTGAATGATCAAGATGTAAACATTTGCCCCACTATCACATGCTTGTTTGTGCACGTTTCTGTAACTGAACAATTCCATAACCATAGCTTTTAGGAAAGCATATCCTTATAGGATAACTTTAATTTGTAATTGGGTTTAAATAACTTAAAATTTAACAAAGTAATTTTACTGCTAGAAAACTGATTACTGAATAGTTTTATTTTATTTTCAACAAATTTGATTATTTTCTTTTGGATCAAGTCCATAATGTAAGGATGGCCACTCATACCCCGATAACACTCTAATTTATATAGAAATATATTAAATCTTAAAATCTCTAACATGTTTCGCGTTTCATTCTTACAGCACATATGCCAGTGTAATTTTTACTCCAACCAGTATCGAACACTATTAGTGATAATATAATAAATTTAAACTGTATAAGTCTATGAATATGTCCACAACCACTAAAACTGTACATGCAATCAAATCGCGGGTCTGTAAACATCGTGCATTCTGTAACGTTTAGGACATTTTTACATCTCCACCGTTCCTTTCTTTCTTTGAGAGTTGCATTGCTCTGTGGAACGTCAAACACTTGAGATAGGTGGTGTTTGTCGATCGTCTTCCGTAGACCAGTGCTGTATATTGATTGATGTGCCGATGTTCGACCTACCGTGTATGCGACGCGATGTTTACGCGGTCGCCCCTCGACGCCGCGCCGCTTCAGCGTTGCGTTTGTTGCGTCGCAGCCACGTCGATGCCGACGCTAAATTAATTAATACAATCCACATGAGACATGTTGAATCGATCAGGTCTCGTACAGTCACGGCGGGCACGTCTCTCGCACGGCATTCTTGAATTGTTTATATTATAATCACGTTATGATACGTTACAATTCCTGTCGTCCTCCCTACTTTCATTTTTATTTGATGTCTCTAAAATTAGTTTTATTTTGTCAGTTACAATTACAAAATGTAGGTCAGGAAGTCAATAAAGCGATGCAGTATTTTTCATATATTTTAACATTGAGTGTTATTTTATCATTGTATTTCAATTCAACTGGAGATACCAAATTTGTCTTCAGCGAAAATCCAAAACGAATGAAGTGCGCTTCGATTTTAATTTATTGCAACGAAATATTGTAGTTAATCTAGATTATTGTTATTTACACAAAAAGGCCGTTAATCCCCGATCAAAAACCAACTTTGCCAAGACATGCATTGTCCTAACGGTAAAATACTTGTAAATTTAAAACCAAACCGTAATTTAATTGTATATAATTTTTGACAATGGTTTTAACGAACCATGACTGCTTAAACTAAAAGAAAGTGCGTAGAATTTTTCTGTTTTTATTTAGTGGTTCTACTACAGGGTAAAAGGGGTGAAAAAACTGTAATTTCTGAATTTCTCACGAGAAATGTTGGGAAACGTTTGACAATCGTTATGAGGATAACTAACAAGAAACACAAGTCTGGATAGAAATATGCAGGTACCTATCAGTACAAAATAAACAAGACCGCATCAAGTAGCGATCGGCGGTATTGGTTTGGGTCCCGGGGGAAATATGTATGCCAAGAGTATACAAGGCGGCGCGGCGGCGCGGCGCTACGCTGCTCCTCAGACTGTTCAATCCGGTGCCGTGACCCGGCAACACAGCACACAGCCGAGCGATCGTAGACACTGCTGTGTACCGCCGAACTCTCATAACGCATACCGGTAAACATTAAGAGCAAATCGATGTTTTAATCATTTTATTGGTATGCTCTTATTTGGTTTTAGCTCAATATTATTGCGAGCAACTCGTTCCCAAGTGGCAAAGAAGTCCCCAATTAGTACACTAAAAGAAAAATGTTTCTTGAGCTAACAATTGTTTACGAATAGAAAAAAGCTTCGATTAGCTCAATCACACGCACAAACCGGTAACTGATGATGAATTTCATCAATTTTTGGACGCAATAAATTAACTTGATATTCACATTTAGTATAAAATAATCAGGAGACAGTCACCAAGGTGTCCCCAGGTGATGATCTTGAATATCCTCCGGAACAGAAGTGTTGTTTTGGAGATTGAACTTCTAGTGAGTAGGTTATTGGTAGTTTTCAAGAAATCTCATCGTTGCATTTAGCATTGATACGTCTGTGATAACTATGAACATTAGATTGTTGTAACTACTAGTTAATTTATACAGGGTAGAAAAAAACCTGGAAACGGTCTAATATCTTTAAAAGGATTTAGGTAATAAAACTCAAACTCTGCAAATTGATTATGAGTGACAAAGTCTACTTCCTAAAGTACTTTTTGTTCTTAGACCTCCATGGGGGGACGGCCCACAAGGAGTCAGAAGAAAATCTTAAATGTAAGATTAGGTCAATATGTACATCAAATTAACGGTCTCTAAAAATAGAGAATAATGCCGCAAAGCCGACCTCAAAAGGATGACCGAGTAAAAAATGGCAGGTGATCAAACTTTGCATTAAAATCATATTGCTGAACAAAAAATGCAATAATTCCCTTACACTCGACCTTTTGAGGTCGGGTTTGTGTTACACTCGACCTTTTGAGGTCGGGTTTGTGGCAAATTGCTTATACTGCAAAGCGCTTTAAAATGATGAATCATATGACGTGGGCCAAATCAGTTTCTCTGACGACTTCCACTAGGGAAAACTGTCTTTGGCCTACGTCATATGATATATCATTTTAAAGGCTTTGCAGTATAAGCAATTTGCCACAAACCCGACCTCAAAGGTCGAGTGTACAAACCCGACCTCAAAAGGTCGAGTGTAAGGGAATTATTGCATTTTTTGTTCAGCAATATGATTTTAATGTAAAGTTTGATCACCTGCCATTTTTTACTCGGTCATCCTTTTGAGGTCGGCTTTGCGGCATTATTCTCTATTTTTAGAGACCGTTAATTTGATGTACATATTGACCTATGCTTACATTTAAGATTTTCTTCTGACTCCTTGTGGGCCGTCCCCCATGGAGGTCTAAGGACAAAAAGTACTTCCGGAAGTAGACTTTGTCACTCAAAATCAATTTGCAGAGTTTGAGTTTTATTACCTAAATCCTTTTAAAGATATTAGAAAGTTTCCAGACTTTTTTTCCACCCTGTAGCCTATATTAATACGCAAGCATGTTTCATTTCCTCCTTTTTTCTCAGCTCGTGTGCATCGTAGGATAAATCCGCGCATACCGTTAGAAATGTATAGTTCTGTAGATGAGCAGAATCACATTCTAATTCAGATCGCCCTCCAGGGCTACGCCCCACAGGCTTTCAAAGTTCCAATGTTAATCTTATGGAGAAAGAAGAATGGAATGAATCATTAGACAGCTGTTGTAAAAACAACTGCTAGAAAATTAGGAAGAATAGATGTTTTAGTTCTAAAATGTTTTTAAGCTTCTTGGGTCCAGATCAACTGAAATTTTGATCGAGTTTCGATCAGGAGGCGATCTCTTGTTAATATTATTTTATATGACAATAAGTGCTAGAACAAATCATAAAAACAAATCATAGACCGAGAAAAATCTTCTCATCACAATTTCCAGAAAAACTGCCGACCGAGGGACGAAAAACAATGTCATAAATAAACATGTCTGTGATGAGTATGAACATTAGATTATTGTTACTACTAGTTAATTAATATAAGTTTATAATGGACACTAAGTGCGAAGACAAATTATAAGTGGACAAATCATACCGAGAAATCTTCTCATCACAATTTCCAGAAAACTGGCGCCTGAAGGAACGAAATACAGTGTCATAAATAAAGCATACGGTACTCTTCAAGGGAGTATCCTTAGTTTATTCTAGAGGTTATCCTGCGCCATGTATATGATGTAGAGAGTAAAATATAGTGATATACCATTTGTAAAAACTCTTAGCCATTAAACAATCTATGAAAAACTGCATCAAAACAATACTGCTTTGACTTGCATCAAAGAACGACATCAAGGCAATTGGATCACGGTTGCGGGCTATGTTAACGATGTTACAATCATTTCTCTGCAAGACAAACCTCTCGTCTATATCACAAAAAGCACATCAAGGATGTTTTTTGAGAGATCATTGATCCTAAAAATTTGACCGAGAAATACATCCATTGAAGCGACAAATATTGATCATAATCCAAGAATAAATACTAGCATAATGAATAGACCTAAGTTAAGAAAAACGATAGTATATTTGATTTTAAAGGTCTCTCATATAGCCTACTAAATGTATATCGGAATAAAATACAGCACACAGTTAATATTTGTCTTTTCCTAAATCACTCATAAATTGAAAAAGTAACGATGTGAAATCGCAGTATTGTCCTTAATATAACGCTGTTGTGTCGGCTCTTACTCCCCACCCCCTTATCATATCTCAGTACCACCCCCCACTCCCAAGATCAATCGAGAACCTTTTATTACGTAACACTTCTTTTATGATGATGTAAATTTAATTGGGATCGAAGTTAAAATGCCTCTGATTCTTTTTTTTAAGAAATAAGATGTCATGTTCGTTTTATTTTTTAATAAGATACACAAGTTTCATTCTTGAAATGTATGTAACTAAAAACCAAGTGAATTATATACGAATAAATTATAGTAATTTTATTTTCTTCGACGAATTTCCCTAAAGTATCACTATAAAAATTTACAATATCTTTCTTAGATTTACGCGAGCAAACATAAATAGAAACAATCAATACAATAATGTTTTCAAATAATAGTTGCATGCATAAAGAAAATATATGTTTTTAAGTTCTTCAATAATAACCATCCGTTATAAAATTGTGACATATTGTAAATTTAATATCCTTTAGTTGGAACACTTACAGTGAACTACAGAATAAAAATATCGTAAACGTATATGATTTGGTTTCACCTCTATATTCATATTTAAAAAACACTGAAAACTTATTTAGATTCAAAGCAAATTAAACCAATTATTTTGATAGCATACTTTCATCATTATTTTTTCTACAACCGCGAGGAAAGTGTCAGTTTACGCACCGAAAACCAATTGTAAAACAGCTGTTTACTGAGGAGCGAGCGAATAAGTCTTTTCCTACCACTGAATGGAAATAATCGCATTGCCACGCCTGTGACCCCTATGCAAAACAGTTCATTTCCGGTTTCCGTTTCTTTCCCGCTCTAGAGCGGCAATGATTCTTTACCGCACGCTAGATCAAACAGCAATTTTAAATCAGCTGTTATTACAAACCATGCTACAGCTGTTATTCATTGTTGTCGTTTAGTAATTGCTTCTTTTAGTTTGATGTTATGTTTGATAGTTAACATTGTGTTCCAACAGAAACAAATCAAAAATGATCTAAATGACATTTGTATACAATAAAACATGTAATATGTAACAATTATGTTGGTAGGAAAATCTTGTGTATATTACGAGCGCAAATAGTCATTGCCGCTCTCGAATTGTTTGGCCGCACTCAGCTGACGCTTCGTGCGGCCATCGACAATTCTCGAGTGGCAATGACGTACTTTACGCTCTTATTACACAAATAGCTATTTAAAGCCTTTGGAGCGTGCGTTAAAGTCTTTAACGCTCGCCACGTGATTTTATTACTTTAACGCTCGCCAGCTGATTGCATTGTTGGAAAAATGTAGTAGCCTATGTATTTTGCGTGTAAAGCGTCTTTCTTGCTTTTGCTAAAAATACCGCGCTCCCCTACATGTCGCGCGGTAACTATTTAGCTCAAGCGAGAAAGACCTACTTTACGCTCTTAATACATAAATAACTATTATGATAACAAGAAAATGAAATGAGTAGTAATGTTAGAACAAATATTAAACCTAGTGGCAGCTACACAAATAAATTTACATTTTATTTGACACAGTCTATTATTAAGGCGCCTTTAAGAGGTCTAGGGAACGGCTTAGGGCGTTATCTAGCTTCGTTATATTAAACAAGAGTTCTAAAACTCTAATATCAGACGCTTAAAATACACTGGTGGTAAATTATGCTTAGAGTTTAAAGACTTTAATTGAGAAAGTAATAGGTTATAACGCTTTCATTACCTCTATCAACTAAAATATAGCGAACTTAAACAATGTTATTTTACAAAACATGTACCTTAGTTGCAGTTATTTGCTTATAATATTTAACTAACGTTTGTGTTCACTCTAATACAATTCCTTATGAAGAAACAGTGCTTTAATATTAGTCATTTATCGCGGATACAATAAACAATGGCCAATCTACAGACATTTTGAGACCACAGATTAAAGAAAAAATGTGCAAGTTAAACAGTTACCTAATATGAAAAGTACAGTGTGTCCCATATCTCTCTGGACAACGGTACCGTATTCATTGTAATGCTTAGGTCAAGACAAACATTTCACCATAGGAACATATCTATCTGGTGATTAGTTCCCCGTCTATCTGTGTTTGTTTACAAATACATTCATAACTATTGAACGGTTTGAGGTACAGTGTTAGTATTTTGCACAAATGTTAGTCAGGTTGAGACCTATCTTTCTGCAGAATAACACTTAAATATTATTAACCACTTTGAAATGGCAGCCATTAAAAATATTTTATGCTAAATTTTATTAAAGCAATTTACTTTACAAAAGAATTACTAGAGACGTAATAGCTTGCCAAATGTATGTAGATTACTATAACACCTTGTTTGTTAAGAATGGATGAAGAATAAAAGGCAAGTTAATCATTTTTGTAAAACATAACTAATTTTTCTTCATTTAGCCTAAACAAGGCAAAAGAAGTGATATCATTTTTTAAATTGAGAAAATTGTCAAAATTCCATGTAAACCGTAAACTTTACAAACTGCAAGAGACAAAAAAGCAAGCCAATTTAACGTAGATTTCAATGATACCTTATTTGTCAACATTGGATAAAGAATAGATTTTCTAAATGCATGATCACTTTCTTTCCTTTTAAACAATGCTATTGCTCCTTTTACATTGTTTAATCAATTGCAAAATACTAAAATTATGTACAACAAACGTCAAGGAGTTATGAATTGTTTTGTAAAAAACACATACAGATAAATAATCGGGAAACTATAACCCTTGCCACGTAACTTGACGAATGAATTTGCACTACTACTCAGTGAAAATTATTGGATAATCAGCTGTTCTATGAAAATTTGCATGTAACGTAAGCTCAACGAGGTTAAATAGATATAGAGTGCTCACCAGATAGGCAAAAGTGTCCCTTTTTGACTGGCGCAATGTTACCCACGATTCCCGCCGTTTCCTTGGTAAACACTCCTTTTGTTTACACTTTCCCAGCAGTAATTTACCATTTTACCCACACCTATCCGACGTTTCTATGGTAACCAAATTCAATAGCCTGCTCACAGACCATCAAATCAAACTAATTTAAAAACAAACAACAAATAAACATATGTTTTAAAACTATCATCAGTAATTTTTGAAGCATGTAGCAACCAATCAGGAATCGCTAAAACTAGTAACCAAGGTAACGAGAGTTAAGTGTGGGATGGTTGCCAAGGAAACGGCGGGAGTTATGGGTAAAATGGTGCAAATCTAAAAGGGACACAAAATTAACATGTGATCAGCACTCTATATCTATTTAACCTCGTTGCGTAAGCTCGATGATTTTGGAAAAGTACCCCCTCTCCCCCCTCGTCTATCACAGCTGTTTTTGGCCAATCGTCAACTTATGTGGCGAGACTATATCACATGGCGAGAGGCATCACAGACCGATGTTCCTACTTTGTAATGTGTTTGTCTTGACCTAAGCAATAACACTGCATACCGTTGTCCAGAGAGTTAGGGACACCATGTGTTGCACAAGGAGTAACAAAAAACCCAAAAACCATAGCATTGCTATCGTCCTGTTAATGAAAATGAACAGGACCATTGAGCCACTGACCACAGGGTAGCCAAGTCAGTTACTTAGCTGGTAGGCAGGTGAAGGTGTTCTCTTGCTATCAACAGCGCATGTCAACACTACGCAGACACAGTCACACTGCGCCAACTGTTATCACTATAGAGCCACTGACCACATTGTAGCCAAGTCAGTTACTTAGCTGGTAGGCAGGTGAAGGTGTTCTCTTGCTATCAACAGCGCATGTCAACACTACACAGACACAGTCACACTGCGCCAACTGTTATCACTATAGAGCCACTGACCACAGTGTAGCCAAGTCAGTTACTTAGCTGGTAGGCAGGTGAAGGTGTTCTCTTGCTATCAACAGCGCATGTCAACACTACGCAGACACAGTCACACTGCGCCAACTGTTATCACTATAGAGCCACTGACCACAGTGTAGCCAAGTCAGTTACTTAGCTGGTAGGCAGGTGAAGGTGTTCTCTTGCTATCAACAGCGCATGTCAACACTACGCAGACACAGTCACACTGCGCCAACTGTTATCACTATAGAGCCACTGACCACATTGTAGCCAAGTCAGTTACTTAGCTGGTAGGCAGGTGAAGGTGTTCTCTTGCTATCAACAGCGCATGTCAACACTACACAGACACAGTCACACTGCGCCAACTGTTATCACTATAGAGCCACTGACCACATTGTAGGCAAGTCAGTTACTTAGCTGGTAGGCAGGTGAAGGTGTTCTCTTGCTATCAACAGCACATGTCAACACTACGCAGACACAGTCACACTGCGCCAACTGTTATCACTATTGAGCCACTGATAACAGCACTACCCACGATTGTCAACGCGACACCAACTCAATGCCATTTGCCGCGCACTGCAATTGTATTTTTGACTGTGCTAGACATTTTAAAATATCATAAGGGGCATTATCGTCACGAAGACATTTTTTAAATCTCTTAATTATTATTGTCTTATTACTTTACTAAGCCACGTCCGCACTGGCCTAACATGTTCACAGAACAACGTTCTTCCGAATAGAACTTTTTTTCGTTCGTTGCTAACTTTCAGAATGTAAATCATATGGCCGGTAATGGTTCTTTATGAATGTTTGTTGATTTTCGTGTTCGCCAAACAAGCTCGTCACGAATGTTCGGTCAGTAAGGACGAGGCTTTAGTTTAATTTGATATAATATATTTGTATCTAAATATAACACTGATAAAAATCTACTTACAACCCTAGTTGTTTTCAAATAAAAATGAAAAAGTAAAATTTTTACATAGATGACTTTGTTTGTATCCCTGGCTAAACACAACAATTTTTAATACAACCGTAGTTAAACAGTAGACCTATTGTTTATGAATAAGGTGTTAATAATTAATAAACACAGTAATGTTTATTCAAAGTATAATGTTGACAGGTAAGGTCTTCTTCGCAGTCTGAACGTTTTCACAAGCTCGCTAAAATAAAACAAATATGAAATATTCTGTAAGAATAAAGATTTTTAGGGGTGTTTCTAAACATGTTCTAATAAGTTTCAAAGTAATAAGGGTCATTTTGGAACTTTTAATTTTGTTTTAGTATATAGAGACACAAGCAACCTACCCATTATTACGTGATAAGGTCACAGTACTAAAATCAAAGTAGGCTACGTCTTTCACTATTTCACGGTGTTTGCGGGTTGGGGTAAAATATAACTGTTGATCGTATGTTGACATTCTTTATTAATAAATATTAATAAAAATTTTTTATTTGTAATCTCACCCATTCAGCAGTAGGCCTACCTACTCGTACAGTAATTATTATTCAATATTCAAATTAAAATAATTCTGGATATAGTCAGCGTCTTAAAATGTGATACTGTATTAAAATAAACCCTTTTTCAATAGCGTGCATTCTATTGTTCTGGTTGACTTGGCATTTAGTTGACAATTGACCCGTTAAAGGTTACATCTCTCACGGAATTTTTCCAGGATGCGTCGCTATTGTTCTTCAAGTAAATAACTTCAGTCTTTTCTATCTGGTGTATGATGTTTGACGCTTGTGCTCATAAATCTGCATACGTATCGCCCGATTTGCATGTGAATCCCGGTGGCAGCACGTCTCGCATGGTTACAAAACACGAATAAAAGTCTTTACGAGAAGAGAAGATAGCTGGCTGCTTTAATTATGTAATACAAAACCGCGAGACTATATAACCGCATCTAGCTTATATCAATGTCATTTAAGGAAAACACTATAAGAAACTATTATAGCGGAATAATTTTTGCATTCCGAGTTTTTTTTAAGATGACAGGCAATAACATCTTCTCTGTATATTAATAGGTAGGCCTAACCCTGTTTCTTTTCCTCCTTTTTCCTCAGCTTGTGCGCAACGTAGGAGAAATGCACGCGTACTGTCAGAAAGGTAGTGTTCTGTAGATAGGCTAGTCGGCTAGTCCAATTGTGTAGTTCATATCGGCCCCCAGGGCTCCGCCCTACAGGCTTTCAAAGTTTCAATGTTCATCTTATGGGAGAAGGATAATAGATTGAATCATTAGACACCTGTTGTAAAAACAAATGCTAGTAAATTAGAAAGAACGGAATTGACGTATTGTTATAAAATATTTTTAAACTAATAGGGTTCAGACACAAAGATTTCTTTGTGGACCAGACGACCAGATAAAGTAAAATTTTGGTCGAATTTCAAACAGGAAGCGATCTTAAGTAAAGATTAATACACCATTAAACCACCATTATACAAAACTCCAGTAAGTTACTTATTTTTGCACATTTTTTCATTTTTTTATAATAGCCTACCATCTATCTATCTATATATTAATAGACAAGCATGTTTTATTTCCTCCTTTTTTCTCAGCTTGTGTGCATCGTAGGAGAAATCCGCGCATACCGTTAGAAAGGTATTGTGCTGTAGATGAGCATAATCACGTTGTAATTAACATCGGCCCATGGGGCTACGCCCTACAAGCTTTCAAAGTTTCAATGTTAATCTTATGGGAGAAGGATAATTGATGGAATCATGAGACAGCTGTTGTAATGGCAAATGCTAACAAATAAGGAAGAACAGATGTTTCATTATAAAACATTTTAAAATTATTTTCCTCAAGATTAACTTAATTTTTGGTCGAATTTCGACCAGTGGGCGATCTCTAGTCTATATATTAATACGCAAGCATGTTTCATTTCCTCCTTTTTTCTCAGCTCTTGTACATCGTAGGATAAATCTGCGCATACCATTAGAAAGGTATAGTCCTGTAGATGAGCAGAATCACATTCTAATTCACATCGGACCACAGGGCTACGCCCCACAGGCTTTCAAAGTTTCAATGTTAATCTTATGCAGGAAGGAGAATTGATTGAATCATTAGACAGTTGTTGTAAAAATAACTGCTATAGAAAAAACAGGAAAAACAGATGTTTGAATTATAAAATGTTTTTAAACTTCTTGGGTCAGATCAAATAAAATTTTGATCGAATTTCGATCAGGTGGTGATCTCTAGTCTATATATTAATAAGCAAGCATGTTCATTTCCTCCTTTTTTCTCAGCTCGTGTGCATCGTAGGAGAAATCCGCACACACCGTTAGAAAGGTAGTGTCCTGTAGATGAGCAGAATCCCATTATAGTTCACATCAGCCACCAGGGCTCCGCCCTACAGGCTTTCAAAGTTTCAATGTTAATCTTATGGGAGAAGGATAATTAATTGATTGATTTATTAGACAGCTGTTGTAATGTAATAACAAATGCTAGCAAATCATAAAGAACAAATGTTTCAGTTAGGAAGTATTTTAAAACTATTTGGCTCAAGATCAACTGGATATTTGGTCGAATTTCGACCAGCAGGCGGGCCCCTAGTAGTCAATATTATTCTAAACATTAATTCAAAACAACCTAAATGGATTTATCAATAACAATTTTTGTTAATTACAAAAATGCATAATACAATTTCAATACATGTGCTAAAAAAAATTTATTACCTGATGAAATTACAATTGAAAAACAAGCAAGAATGAATTCCACTTCGTTGAAAACATTGGAACAAAAAACATCGAGGTAATAATTAAGTGAACCTGGGAGTAAAACATGTTGAGAATAAAAACACAGAGCTATCGGTGTTTGCTGGGGTACAAAACCGATTTGGTGACAAAGTAATGACCAACAAACCGTGTGTACTTTATGGTCCGCGAACTGACGTTATAAAACATAATATTGCAACTATGTCAGTCGTACACACTCGCCGATTATTTATGCTCCATGAATCCATCCGAAAGTTTACACTTAATCAAGACAAAATTGATGTTAAGTCTGGTGTCAAAAATCTTTCATGCTAAAAATATAGTTTAACTATAACATTTTAATGCGTAACTTAAGTCATGATACAAATATGGGATAACACGTACACAAATGCACATTAACAATTTATTTAATATTAAAAAGGTAGAATAAAATAATATGGATGAAAACCATCAACAAACTTCAACAGATAATACGAAAATAATAAGCTACTTGTCAGACCCCTCATAAACAAATAAGGTTTAAGACTCACTATCTTTCCTCGTCCATTCTTTGAACTTAATAAAGTATTAAATACAGCATTCTAATATATATTTTCAGTCATTATGTTTCTACAAAGAAGTAGGTCTGTTTATTCTATTCCGAGGCGTTAGCTTCAGCATGGACATATTTAGAACAATTTTTCAGCGAGTTTCGAAAGTTGGCAGCCATTGTACTGGCCATTATTCAGAGAAAGCGTAACAATTATTTTTAATACACACCAGTTGTATACATACAACATCTTGAATAATTTGGTATAGGTTAATTATACTTCCACCGAGGTTTTCACAACTGCATATAGCTAAGGATAGATGAAAATATGCTATGGTTTTTTATTTAAAGCGATGATACAATGAAATAATAGGTGGTTGATAAAAAACTGCATAATTTTCCAAAACACATATCAGTGTGACAGATAAAGTAGAGTTAGTTATCATTGAGAGGCGGCGGGTGATTGGATCAATTAGTTTTCGCCGATAACAATAACAGTTGGCCCAACGGACACCTGCAGCAGCAGTCGGCCCGCCGTCAATCCGTCCCGACATCTCCCGTCGGTGTTATCAATATTGAAATTGCCGACCGTATACCGTATATACTGGACAATCCAAATAAAACCAGAGCACTTGTGTTTTATTTCACTAGTTTTCTTCTACTAGTATAGAAAGCTCTTGGTCTAATCATTAATAAATAACTTCCTCGCCGGTTGTCTTGCCCTCACTGGGAAAAATTTGAACACATTAAGAATGTATTGTACGGCTAAATACGAGTACATATTATGTAAAATGTCATTATTTTGCCTTGACCCTTAAGTGCGCGCGCGGGGGCCTAAACGACCCACGCGAATTTAAATGCCTGTAAATTTTTTTCAGGTTGACAACACTGCAGAGCGCCTAGGTACCTTCCGGCACGTCTATGATTTATCGATCGCAACGATCAGTTCGGCGCTGACCTTCGACAATGTCGTGTACAGTCCGTTCAAATAAAACTCGTCACTCCCGGGTCGTTCTTACCCCCGCGCGCGCACTCCCGCTGGTTGCGTCTTATTTGCGGACAGTCCAGATTGCGGACAAGGGCAAAACCTTCCAGATTGCGGACAACCCAAAAATGTAGTGGAATGCACTAATTAGATTTGTCCAGTTTGCGGACACATATTTTAATCCTGTCATAAAAAACATTTACCCAAGGAAGCAGGTAGTAAACGCACGCTGTAGGTGTTTGTGTTATTATAATTTTTATTTCATGTTGTTTACATGACGCATATTGAAAAAATTAACAAAAAGGAAAAAGAAAAAATTAAACAAATCTAATAATTGTTACTAGTAAGTGCTAAGGTTACTTAAATGTATATACAATCTTTAATTTTCTTAGTTTCTCTTTATCAAGAAAATTCGTCCTAACCTAACCTAACCTAACCTATTAAAAATATGTAAGTGGCTTGGCAATCCCAGAAGGGGAAAAATTTACATCATGCACCGAGACCTGTCCGCCAAACTGGAATCCTCCCACCCCAAGGGCCTTGTTTACCCCCCTCGTAAAACCAGACATGTCCGCAAACTGGACTGTCCGCAAATAGGACTGTCCGCAAATAGGAGGACACCCTCCCGCTACCTACTGACTTTGCATGGTCGGGTCATCTATACCCCCGCGCGCGCACTCCCACTACCTACCGACTTTGCATGGTCGGGTCATCAGTGTTGGGGAGTAGCGCGCTACTTGTAGCGCGCTACTGTAGCGCGTTACTTTTTTTGTAGTTTGTAGTGTAACGACGCTACTTTTCAAAGTAGCAACTAATATTGTAGCGTCGCTACATTTGAGGCTAATATATAGCGTGAATCACGCTACTTTTCACGCTACATTTGGTACTGAAATGCCCAAAGTTTTTAACCAATGGAAATAACCCAATTACGCTACTTTGAATAGTTACCGAATACAAAGAAAAACACAATTTCACCACTATTAATTGTTGACTCTGTGTACGAACAGTCAGTATAACGTAGTACGCGTGAAAACGTTTGGTTGTCGTTGTCCGTCGTCTGCCTTATTGAGTCATGAGTTGGAGTTGGAGTTGATGTTTGAGGTTAAGTTGTTCCGATCTCTTGCCATCTTGCCATTTTTTTGCGTTACAATAACTAAATTATTTACCAAGTTATTAATGCTAATGAAGTGTTAAAAACACAGTTTATTTGCAATGGCACTGTCTAAATCGCAGTCTCAGTTGGTTTTACCGTGGACAGCTTACAATCAGTTTTTCAAACTTCATAAAGTACTAGAAAATGGAAATTTTGAGCATATATACAGGGTGTCTCTGAACTCTCTACCGACCTTTTGAGGTATTATTCCTAAACCAAAGACAAGTCAAAATATCATATTTAAAATTTCCAAAACTTCATAGTTACCCAAACTGCCGCCATTTTGTATTTTTTAAAGAATAATTTTTAATTTAAGAACGGCTTGACTTAATAATTTGAAATTCGATACACAGCTTTTTCAAGTAAAGACCTTGCTGAAAAAATAATAATTTTTTATCACCCATATTTTTAAAATGGCGGCTGTTAAAAATGTTTAACCTTGAATTGTACGAAAACTAGATAAGGTAGCAAAGTTTATGTTCTAATGTGTTTTTTGGGAAATTTAATATAAAATACAACGATGTAAAAGTTATGAAAATCGGTTTATAAATAAGCGTGATAGAGTGATTTTAATACAAATAGTCACGCATCCGAGCGGGTTGCCGCGCGTAAAGCGCGGTCGCGGCGCCGCCGGCTCAACAATGGTTTTGTTACCAAAACTACTGCTCTCGGTGAAGCGGTACGACCGTGACTCGCCTCTGATAAATTGCTCCATCTCGCTTATTCATGAACCAATTTTCATAATTTTTACATCGTTGGATTTTAAATTGAATTGCCCAAAAAACTCATAAGAACATAAATTTTTCTACCTTATGTAGTTTTTATGCAATTTAAGGTGAAAGATTTTAAACGCCCGCCATTTTGAAAATATCAATGATAAAAAATTGATTATTTTATTCCAACCAGGTATTCCCTTCAAAAAGATGTGTACCAAATTTCATTTTATTACGTCAAGCTGCTCTTAAATTAAAAATTATTCCTTAAAAAATACAAAATGGCGACTGTACGGGTAACTATTGAGTTTTGGAAATTTTAAATATGATATTTTGACTTGTCTTTTGTTCAGGAATAATACCTTAAAAGGTCGGTAGAGAGGTCAGAGACACCCTGTATATATTCTATAATGGTATGGCCTATATTCACATTGGTATTATATAAATGGATGTCAATCAATGTATGTATGTTAGTGTGTACGCATAATTTTTTTGTGTTTCGATGGACATTTGTCTAAACCACATGACCAAAATATTCTATTATGACTTTTTGTAAAGTAGTGAAAAAGTAGCTAGCTACTTTTTTGTTGTAGTTGTAGTTGTAGCTAGCTACTTTTTAAAAAAAGTAGTTGTAGTGTAGTTTAGCTATTTTTTAAAGAAAATAGTTGTAGTTGTAGCTAACTACTTTTAAAAAGTAGTTTACCCAACACTGCGGGTCATCTATACCCCCAAGCGCCCACTTCTGTTTTATGTGTGCTTTATTGAGCTTTATTTTATTTTGAGTTTATTACAAAATTAAAGTAGACGGGTAAAGTCATACTGAAATACGGCAGTTCAAGTATAGTACGTGATGAGTTCAGAAGACCCACAAACTGCTCGAATTAGACGGTTTTTACTTGAAGCCGAAGATCACGATGATATATTTGACAATTTAAAACTGTCTCTACATTTTTTACTTATATTTTTAGCAATACATTACCAGTTACTGTGTGAATAAAAAGAATACCTTTTATTTTGTGAGTGTTGTTTGCCTTTATCAATCAAGGATGTAGGTAAGATTTAGTTTACGACTACGTAGAGTGTCTTATATAAATTACTTCAGTACATAAATGATATATATATATACATATATTATATATGTAAAGTGACAAATTATGACACAATTGCATTTTAGTACTTAAAATAAAAATAAAGTTTTAGTTTCAATAAGATTTTATAAAACAAAAATTATTAATTACTATAGATTGTTGTTATTAAACGTCTATTTAACAATAACAATACGAAACATAAACATTTTCAAAGTAATAGTGGGCTATTTACAATGTTTTTTATGTTGGGGGCCTAGATGACCCCGCGCGCCCACTTATGTTACAAATAGGGGGGCGCCTACTTGGTCTAATCGTTAATAAATAACTTCCTCGCCGGTTGTCTTGCCCTCACTGGGAAAAAATTTGAACACATTAAGAATGTATTGTACGGCTAAATACGAGTACATATTATGTAAAATGTCATTATTTGGCCTTAAAAATACTGAACAATCAGTGAAACCAATACTAACCAAACCACAGAAAAAGGAAATGATATAATTTCCTTTTTTCATTTCGTTTCTGATATCGTTCCCTTTTTCTGTGATCAAACTGGCCATTACACTTATGCTGGTATCACCTTTTGTAAAGCACAAAACTGCTAGTTGTCGTGAGACTCAATAAATAAAGAGAATAGAATCCATGATTTTTGTTTTGTTTTGACGTCTCCTCCGTGGTCGCATATTTGAATTAATTAGGCATACGTTTACAAAATAAACACTACCTTTCACAAAATTCGTTCAAACGGTTTCGAGAAGCGCAAACATGCTCTAAGATGTTCTTGTTAGCAGGGCCAGCAGTTCGGGGGGAAAAAATCTGCCACTACGTTATAGAATACATAGGCCATTTTAAGAGACCTGCTTTGAAAACAAACAGAATACCTTTTTTAATCTGCAACCAATTTACTCACAAATCATTTTTAACATGGATATGATCATCCATGTTGTTTTACAGTTACTCATGTGGAAATTTTGTATTTTGCAGAAAAGGCAAGCAAATTAAGTTTCAAAAGAAGTGTAATAAATAAATACCTCACATTTCAAACTCAATATCAATATGTTTTCAAAGCGAAATTTCTACTATAACCATCACCAAACGAACCAACTGGTCTCTCTAATGGAAACATGTTTTTATCAATCCAATTATAGACCTACTGCTTTCTTTGTGCTTAGCCTGTTTACAATTTATATTTACAGAACGAGAGCTTTTACGTATTTTCAAACATATGCGTAAGAATAACGCCTAGGTTTCAGTAAGTTTAAATATTTTTGCAGACGCCCCCCGATTAACAGGATTGAGCGCACACATTATAAATTGAATTATGTCGATTGGAACAAAAATACAGTTCAGGTAGTTGCTACGCAACATAACT
>CM061534.1:85991799-86064627 GCA_030545055.2 Neoaliturus tenellus
TGTTTAGTCTACTTGACCTTAAAATCTATAACACTATGTAAAAAGCACGAATATTAATATTGCAGAACCGGCACCACAGAAAAAGGAAACGAAAATATAGCGTTTCCCTTTTCTGTGATGGTACTGATTGTCAATCTCAAATGTTGTTTAAAATTCAATTGTACTAATTTGAGTTAAATTCTGGAGTGTAAAACTTCAAAATGGTCTATAGATTCACTTACATTTCGATTCTAATCTATTATAAACATGTTTCGGTTAGTCTGGTTGTAGATGATTTTCTGTAATTACACCAAAACACAACATTTATTGCCATAAAACGGCCTGGTTCAATGTCCAGCATGAAATCGTGAACCAGTGAATGGATCAAATATCGGATGGGGAGGGTCATATAGGATATTCTGACTTAATGATCTTGACATTTGCTTAAGAAGAATGGGATTTTCAAACTTAATAACTCCGTTCAGGAAAAACCATTGTTTTAAACAACCACTTTTATTTGGTAATTTATTTGGTACCAATTTGGTACTGGCTACCCATCACTAATAGTAATAAAAATTAGACAATTTTTTAATTGCTATATATTTCAACTTCTTTGCAGAAGCCATCCTCAGCAGTTAACATTATCAGCATGAACAAATTGATAAAAATAAATAAGTCATAGCCTATGTAAAAATAGCACAGGTTAATCTAGATATTCTAAGCTTAGATAATAGTTTTTTCTGTATTTTTTTAAATAATATATATATACTAATGGTTTTCTTTCATTTTCATTCGCTGTTTATTTTCTTTGAATTTTTTTAGGTTTTCTTTCACTTCTTTTTTAATAAGTGGTATAAATATTGAAGGAATATTAAAACTTGGTTGGGATATGCAATTTAAACAAATATAATACATCATAATCAGGCCTTTATACGTTTTTAGGCACTGGTCCTAATAAACCAAATCTTTCTTGAGCGTTTCCTCTTCTATTGTATAGACAAACGCCTCGTGTGTTTACAATCAGCTGATTAATAGGTTGTAGAATAAATTTTTAGCAAGGGTTTGAAAATTTCGATTTTTGTAATACTGTATAAGGAAGTAAAATAACGTTAGAGTAAAAAAACCTGGGTAATATAAAAAGTCTTGCTTTTATTTGGTACAAACTGCATGTAAATTGGTGCAGTGGAAGTCTCAGACACACTGTGCATAGGATTGAAAGTGTTCCCCATTTTAAATCTCCATAAATAAAACCTGCTAATATAGTACCGAAAACGTACAACTCCCATGTAAATCGGCCCAGTAGAACAAGTCTCAGACGAACTGTCCAAAAGTGTTTTTACCTTCCTTTCTGTTTTATAGACGTAGTCCGACTTGATGATTTTCTTTTTTTTTAATTAGTGTCTTTCACCTATCGCTTTTCAATAAATATAAGAAATCATATAATATAATTAAGTTTTTCAACAATTCGGAGAAAATGTATGGTATCATAGCTGCATTCGTTTATAGTGTTATTAATTTATATGCTCCCAACAAATGAATTGGCAGGTCTTTCGTCTTTCAGTAACAAAGCTCCTCGCCTGACCTGTCACACTCACCCTGCAATCATATTCATCTTTAAATAAGCACCAAAGAGAGAGAGAGTCGGTGACCTAAGGAATGCATCTATGTAAATTGTTCCTTGTGGTTTATTTAGTTAGGTTCTTGATCCAGGGGAACTAGATAATGGAGAATCGCCATAGAATAAGTTCCACCCAACAACCAAGAATCCGCACCAAACATGTGTCAAAAGCTCCGCTATTTCAGCAAAGCTATTCTTGCTTTGGCTTTCATCCATGATCACCAGGTGTGTTTTCATTATTGTTCTTATGTCAAAGATACAGTTTCACCTGAATACGGAGTTGTATTCAAATTTCCTAAATGTCGTGCATCATTAGTTTTCTGCCCAGCTAATCTGCAATGAATGAATTCATACAGAAATCTTCTCGATTGGCTCTACCGCTATGTATGGGCGCGACGCGTCGCGGAGTGAGCTGGCTGACGGTTCCCGGGGACGTCATCCGTGGTAGTTGGCTGTTGGCTGTTGGCTGTTAGCTGTTAGCCGGAGTCGACTCATGAATATGCCGCCAGCCTACTTTGCATCCCTGATTGCTGTTTGTCCGCGCCGCTTGCCGCCGCGCTGATAACTAGCGCCACATACACCACCACGCTCCGACTGCTCCTCAGCCTTCTCCGTTTGTGCAATACTTTACGGACGTATTAGCTACTTAAAAAAGGAACATGCAGTTTTTTCCACATATACCTCAGCATGAATGTTACCAAACACGTTAATTACTTTCATATAGATAGTTAAGTAGTATGTAAAATGTTGAAATTTTAACTAAAAATGCAATTCATTGAAACTTTGACCAAACAAATATTGCTTGCTTAATTTAACATTTCTACCTCACTTATTCTTTTACCATGTTGAGTATCTAAACAGTTTTTTCCATTCATTTAAGATGCTGGCTTAAAGTTGTAAAAATGAAACATTTCAACAAAGTTCTGAAAAGGAACCTAAGCCTTCTACCGTTATGCCTTCGTGTAGGTGACGTTGAGGGAAGAAAATTGACCCCATGTCAAACGTTTTGGAGATGTTTTCCTTGAGCCGGTGCCTCCACGATGTCATTGATTTTAAGCTAAAAGTAACATGTGTATTGTATAAAAATAAATTGCTTGATTTCGAGCAAGACGTATACTAGTTTTATTTAAACTGACACAATGTTTGCCTTGGTCATATGTTTTTAGTGACAATTTCCTCGCGAAAGAGAACGCCGGTACCTCCATTATTAAGTGTCGTTATTTTTCCACTTATGTAAAATACGTTTACATTTTTTAACGAGTTATTGACCGCCAGAGACAGAGGTGTGGAGGTGACATGACGGTCGGGGGGGGGGGGACAATGTTAAGCAGGTTACGTCGCCGCCGCCGCGCCGCGCGCCGTCGTCGATCCCATCCACAGTAACTGTCTCATTCGATTACGTCTCCGGCTGTTCCTCGCTCCGTTTTTATCATTTACGTCAATTACAATGTTCGGAAAAGGCTTTTAGCACGTTTTAATATCGTGTCTCTAAAAGTGTTCTTTCATACTTTTATCGGCGATTTAAAGTATCGTGTACTCGAAGCAACGCAATGACGGGTTAAACATGTAGTTTTGTACTTTGAAAATAATAACAATTAAAGTATTGTAAAGGGTTTACGAAACATTATTTGATTAACAATCGCTGTTGTAGGTAACATAACCAGGGAACTCTTCTCCAAGTTCGTTCCATCATAGCACTTATTTCGCACACTCACAAGATAACATACGTTTATTTAACACTGACGGAAAGTGGATAACTAGCTGTTTAAATAACTAAATTCTTCAGTCATACAAGCGAGAAATTTTTTTTAAGTTTAAAAATAATTTTGCTTCAAAGATTACCTCGATACCATGGCACTGCGGACGGTCACGTACAGTACAATGCAGTAGGAGCAAGAGCAGCAGCGCCGCGGCTCGCACCTGATCCCCCGTGTATATTTCGGTCACCCGCCGGTTTTAGCTCAGTCTCGCTGTTTACGTTCCATTCCACCAGATTTGTTTACTATTTCGCGTTACGGAGCTGTCGGAATCTGTAAATCATCGTTGTGAGACTCGCTGTTTGTTGATGCACTTGGTACGCTGCATCAATTAGACACGGCAACATTTACTGCTGTAGGTAGTCGGAGAGGAATGAAAATCGCTTGCGTTGAGGGGAGAAAGCACATTGGTGTTTTTTTTTTTTACTTTGTATGCGAACAAGTCACTAAAATGATTTGTTAAAGTTGTTTAATGAATTATGTGATTCACTTCGATTTGGTGTATTATCACGGAACATACACACTGATTTCAATTCCGGCAACCATAATAAGCTTTGAACACCTATGAATTGTTTGATTAAATATTCAATAAAAATATATATATTTCAGAAAATTATATATTTCAGAAACATAAAACATGGCAACACTGTAAAAAATCAGGAGCGTAAGCATACAGGAGGTTCCGCTAAACACTACTAAGATGAAGCTATGATTCACGAGAAATCACAATCACAAGAATGAGAATTACAAGCCGAATATACAAGTGACCTTTTATAGCCTTGTTTTCATAGCATTTATGGCCGAATATACAAGTGACTTTTTTTGTTGTTTGTTGAATAAACAATAACAACAGTAGGCCTATATGGCTGATATCGCAACTATGTGCTGTTATTTTACATATAGGAGCTTTCTCAAAAGATGGTAAACTTTATATAAACCAAGGGGTAAAATCAAATCTCCTTTGAAAATAGGTCAATTATGAAAACACTATACTACTTATATACGATTAAAACAAATCAAATCAATAATCACAGTTTTTTTTATAATTTATTTGGTTCACGAGTAATTCATATCGCTATTTATCGTTACTGAGAATGAATGAGTCACATGATCGTCCCCAAAGCTCAGTAAGCGCTTGACGGGCCGTTATTCCGACGCGCAACTGTAAGTTCGCGTGCTCCCAAAGCGATTTGCATGGCTGCTAATTATTACCTCAGGTGTTTTATTTTTGTATTTGCGATCGCTCTATGATAAACGATCACGAAATGGCAATGGTTGTAACCAACAACTGCTTTCAACTCTAAAATGTATGAAGTAAACGGACAAACTTTTTGAAGTCATTGAACCGTTTACAATGCGTTACTTAACACATACTGCCTTGATTTACGGTTAGGACCAAATTCAATTTTATATTAAAGAACCAGGGGGACCTTTCGTTTCTCACACAAAGCTCGTTCGCTCCGCTCAGCCGCCCTCTTCCTTTTTAAGACGGGCTCATTCGCTTCGGTCACTCGCCAGGCCGGAGTGTGCAGTACTTTGGTATAATTTTCCTAAACCACAGGATAAAGATGTAACACATTGGTGTATCCATAGTTATCAGCTGATTTTCGTTCAATTTACAAATCTCCATTAGAATAACATGAAAACTTTGAAAGGCTCTGAAACCAGATTTTCCCAGGCTTGGGACCAGCTTCAATCAATTCCTCGAGGCCAAAAGCCCCATTCAACCAAAACATTTAAAATCATTGGAGAAAAAAAATTTGACGTACAAACAATGCTTGTTTTAGAGTATAGTAATAATAATAATAATCTTATCTTATATTCTAAAACAAGCTCCGTTTGTACGGGCAAACTTTTTTTCGCTCCAAGGATTTTTTATTTTTTATTGAATTTGGGGGTTTTGGCCACCAGAAATCGATTGGAGCAGGTCCCATGTCTGGGAAAAATCCGGTTTTCGTTCTAGAGCCCTTCAAAGTTTCCATGTTATCCTTATGGAGATTTTATTAATTGAACAAAAATCAGCTGATAACTGTAGATATAAACCAATGTGTTACATCGTAGTTTAAGAAAATTATACCAAAGTGCAGCACCCGTCGGCGAGGCGAGTGAGTGAAGCGAACGAGCTCGTCTTTAAAATGGAAGAAGGCGAGTGAGCGGAGCGAACGAGCCTTGTGTGAGAACGAAAGTAATAATTTCACCGAGCTTAAGCTTGGTCAACCTGGTACTATATAAAAAAATAAGTAACTAGGCCAATAAAATTTAACTCTACGACAAAGTTCTTTATTTACAATATTGATTTAAGAAAAAATACCTAAGCCTACATTAAGTAATCTAAATTAGTACTTACATGGAATCTTTCCGTGTGCTTGCAGAAATAAACTAAGTTTACTGTCTCCCATTGAGATCGCAGTTTTAATGAAAATTGCCCGAGTAATTGTTTTGTTTAATATTCATTAAGGAGGTGATATTTTTTATAGTTAGAACATCTTCGACTCTAAATTAGCGTCAGATTACTGAGATTTGTTCATTACGGATTGATACTTCAAATATAATTTTGATATTTTAATAAGAAAGTAAAATTTTGAGTTGAAATTATTAGGCTATTATTATTTTGGAAAGCTCTTCTTATTGGTTATATATTAATTTTAAATTAAAAACTCCAAAAATCCAATAAATATGTTTAATTTTTGGTTAGGCATTTCATTATCAAAGATAACATCTTCAGACCTTAAAAAAGTCTGAAGATGTTATCTTTGATAATGAAAGGCCTAACCAAAAATTAAACATATTTATTGGATTTTTGGAGTTTTTAATTTAAAATTAATATAAAAGGCTACTATTAGTTTAAAAAATATATCTGTAATAACTTACAACGATTGGCATGTTGGCCGTCTTCAGCCGAAATAAAACATAACTTTGCATTAGATTATCACCCTCGCTCATTACATTAACTGCACCCAGAAGAAGCGCAATTCGAATGCAAACTACAAGCGCTTGTAATCCGGCCCGGCTTAACCCCTACATTCTCTGATAACACTTGTAAAGCACTCGGAATGCTATTAACCGAGACGAATAAAAGCGAGAAACTTTAAAATAAAAGTTACACTGAGTTACTGCATTCGGCCGATCCGCCGTAGCCTACTGCCGGCGACGGCCATTAGTGTACGCTATAAACACGGGTTGCGGCCTCGGACTAAGTATAACTTTTTTTAATTACTGTATATTTCAACTTTTTTGCAGAAGCCATCCTCAGCAGTTAACATTATCAACATAAACAAATTGATAAAAATAAATAAGTTAAAGTCATAGCCTATGTAAAAATAGCACAGGTTAATTTAGATATCCTAAGCTTAGATAATAGTTTTTTTCTGTAAATTTTTTTTAATAATATGTATACTAATGGTTTTCTTTCGTTTTCATCCGCTGTTTATTTTCTTTGCATTTTTTTTAGGCTTTCTTTAACGTATTTTTTAATAAGTGGTATAAACATTGGAGGAATATTAAAACTTGGTTGGGATATGCAATTAAAAAAAATACAATACATCGTAATTATTAGGCCTTTACGTTTTTAAGCACTGGTCCTAATAAACCAAATCTTTCTTGAGCGTTTCCTCTTCTAATGTATGGACAAACGCCTCGTGTGTTTACAATCAGCTGATTAGTAGGTTGTAGAATAAATTTTTTCATCACTTAGTTATACTTAGTCCAAGGTTGCGGCACGCCTTTAAAGGTGTCGGATAAACCAACGGCAATTTTGTTATCAATTAAATATTAAAAATTTGACATCCGTAAATAAAAACAATCTGTATAAAAATATACCAATATAGAAAAAACACGTGATAAAAATAAGTAAATGTATTGTTATAGAGATATATTGTTCATAGATTTTATAAATAGAGACCTGTAATGTAAGTTATAACACAACTTTTCCTTTCTTGAAATAGATGAATAAGTTTACCCGTACTAGTAATTCGTATGATGATTTAGCAAAAAAGCAGGGATAAACAATAAGTGATAAATAATAAGTGATAAATAATAAGTGGTAACAGGGATAAATAATAAGTGGTATAAACATTGGAGGAATATTAAAACTTGGTTGGGATATGCAATTAAAAAAAATACAATACATCGTAATTATTAGGCCTTTACGTTTTTAAGCACTGGTCCTAATAAACCAAATCTTTCTTGAGCGTTTCCTCTTCTAATGTATGGACAAACGCCTCGTGTGTTTACAATCAGCTGATTAGTAGGTTGTAGAATAAATTTTTTCATCACTTAGTTATACTTAGTCCAAGGTTGCGGCACGCCTTTAAAGGTGTCGGATAAACCAACGGCAATTTTGTTATCAATTAAATATTAAAAATTTGACATCCGTAAATAAAAACAATCTGTATAAAAATATACCAATATAGAAAAAACACGTGATAAAAATAAGTAAATGTATTGTTATAGAGATATATTGTTCATAGATTTTATAAATAGAGACCTGTAATGTAAGTTATAACACAACTTTTCCTTTCTTGAAATAGATGAATAAGTTTACCCGTACTAGTAATTCGTATGATGATTTAGCAAAAAAGCAGGGATGGCATTGGAAAAGAAAAGGATGACTGATTCAAACATTTAACTACAAAAGGTTATTTAAAATATATTAAAGTGATAAAATCCAAATGTAGATTATAAATTTTACACTATTAAAACATATTTGTTGAGTTAGAGCCGTATCCACCATATAAAGAAAACCGAGTGATAAGCACGACCCACGATGAACACAAACTTATTGCAACGTGATTGCCGCGAGTGACAATGACACAAAGGCAATAACTATGCGACTTAATCAAACTAGACGGCGTGGAGACTGGGAGAGAATGTGACGTCACCTCAGGGCTGGGGCTGAGGGGATAAACTGTAAACCTGAGAGTGTTGAGTATTACATTCCTCCGGCGCGGCGAATACTTGGTGAGATGAGTTGCCGCCGCCACGCTCACACGCACCTTCCTGCGGCTACCGCACTGGCGATGCTAACTCGTGGAATACTAGGTGAGTGGGTATTATGGTGTATCAATAACAATGATGCAATAAGGAAAAGAGAAGATATGTCTTAGCGGTCTACATTTCCCTTTAGGGGTGAAAATCAAATCACCAATTTAATTTATTTATTACAGACAGAAATAGTTATTTATGCAACAAGTGCGGAAGCGGAAAGTGCCGATTTGCTGCACTCGAGAGAAATTATTCCGCACTCGCCTGCGGCTCGTGCATAAACATTTCTCTCGAGTGCAGTGAAGGCACTTTTCGCACGAGTTGCATATTAAATTTTTCCTACGACTGCCAAATATTTCTTAAATAAATATAAAAGTTTAATATTCATGTTAAAATAGCTACTATGTGAGGTCCCTATCTCAAGATAGTGATATATATTTATGATAGCCTGTATTATGCACTTCCTACATTTAGTTAAAAATTCATTGAATTTTTCATGCAGAAGATTTAACGCCACTGTTTTAGCAGTCTTAGCAAGATCGTCAGGGAATAAGTCACTTAAATCACTAAAGTCACTGTCATAGTTGATCATTGCGCACCTAACTTACGTACCGGTAGCTCACCTGTAGCTGGTTTGTAGGTTATGTTTATGTTGATTCAATAGAAAACGACCACATGGACAACAATAGATCAGATGTTTATATCCAGTGTTGCCAACTTAATTCCTGACTAATCAACGTTTCCTTGCTGGCTAATGCAAATTGTTTTGTGTTCTGATGTTTAAACACTGGAGTGCGCAAAGTAAATCTAGCGTGCGCAAAGTAAAATGGATACGGCAATCACCTGTTTTGCGACGAGCATTGAGTGCGTAAACAACTGTTTTCACGGACAGTCGTAGGAAAAATAGTATTACAGATACTTCTTTTTTCCTACCACTGCATCTGCATGGAAATAATCGCATTGCCAAACCTGTGTACAGGACACAAAACAATTCATTCCTGCTCTAGAGCGAGATTTTTTTATTTATTTTGCTGGTTTATTTATTTATTTATTTATTTATTTATTTTGAGGTTATGTGTGATTCGTTATTGGTGTTCCAACAGAAAAATAAAACATAATCTAAATGACATTTTGAATAAAAAAATTTTAGCTGTTGCATTTATGGTGGTAGGAAAAATCTTGCGTGCACGTGCACAAAAATAGTCATTGCCGCTCTTGAAAGGTTTGGCCGCACGAAGCGTCATAGCTGAGTAATTCTCGAGCGGTAATGACGTACTTTGCGCTCTTTATACACTAATAGCTATTTCTATAACATCATATTACTGATAGAAACGAAAACTTATAAATGATATTTTATAATACAGTATACAATTTTACTGTGCTCTGGTAAGTCATAGAACAGAAGAATACATATCATATCTTCACAACTGTTCGGTTGAAGTATACCTACAGTACATTCTATCTGTAGCCTAAATTGAAAAACAATGTGTCACCACATTGAGATGGTATAAATATAAATTTAACATTGCAACAGATCTACGTTTGTAAGAAAATTTAAAACTATAGCAGAAAATCCGCCTATGAGTTGAAAAAAATGACTAACTGCCTTAATGAAAATTAAAGATTAACCAATAAATATAAAATATATCTAGTAATTATATAAATTTTTGGCTGTAACAATGATCATTTCATTGGAAAACCCTTAAAAGAAAATCTAATAAAACATGTTTTCAATTCACACAGCCCACATTCAATGAACAAATCTTATTCAAATACAAAAGTAAATAGAGAAACACGGGAAACCCCGATAATGCAATGCCTTTAACAAAGGCGGGAGGTAAGGTAAAATCAAGCAACATGAGCAGCCCGTTTGGAAATGCGCTGCAGGTGGTTCGGCAAATCAAGCACGCTCCGCCGGTATCGGCTTTGATAAATCAACCCCGAGAGTCAATAAGGCGGGAATGAGAAAGAATGGCGGAGCAGTCACGTGGCGGCCGGGTCTCTGGGGCAGTCTAGATCGATGGCAGGTGATAAAGCAGATCACGTGATTTGGTTACCTCGGCGGCGGCCATATTGTCGCGGATAGCGCCCTCGGGACGCGGCTCCTCTGGGAACATGTCTTCCCATGGAGGCAAAACCGATTTCGAGATGGTGACGTAGATGGGCGACGATTTGGTGATTTGACGAATGGTGTGAACGGCTTGATTCGTTATTCCGTTGGAAATGATTTGCTCGAATTAAGGTGATTTGGATTGATTGTGTGATCGGTTCAACGTACCGGTATATTGCGAATTTCTGGCGCGGTTAATCTACATACTGAATTTGAGAATATTAGGAGTTGCGAGTAATGCAGTTTTTTCATATTTTACTGTTAACCTTTTGGACTGATTTAGGACCTTGTTTTTAGCAACTTGAGTGCCAAAAACGAATCACTGGTCATCATAAGGTAAAATAAAAGAGGCATATTAGTTATTTTAACGAGCCACCATTTAAATCATAATTAATTAGTTCTGAAAAGTAGACTAGTGTCCTACGACATTCATTTACCTTCATTGATAAGCCTTCAAAATAATCAATTACATTATATTTTATACATATATTTTTAAAATATGACTGATAAGTATTAAGTCATAACTTAGTATAATTTGCGTTTATTTCCATCACACTTTTGAAACCCTTGGAATGTTTTGAAAGGAAATCATAAATCAGTAGGTTAACGGATTCTTATACGAAATATAACCGTTTCCCACGGCATCCCTGGCAAACAACGTTATCGAGTCACAGTGAAACGAGTAACATTAGTTTATGGTGTCTAGTGATTCAGTCGACTTGCAAACATCTCTGTATCCATCTCGATTAAAAATGTAGAGAAAATCAAATCCCGGCGTTGGTGAAGTAGAATATCAGCGCGGCGATCGCATTGGCAATTTAGGTGCGAAAACAGCATTCTGTCCAATGTATCCCAGTTGTTTTGTCACCGCTCTTGAACATCGATGCACGTCATTGTGATCAGACAATTGGGTTATTGAAGTGGGATGAAAAACGACAATAATTGTTTTATTGAAGTTAAGTTAGAGTTATTTCTAGTTTAGACATTTACTAAGGATTACGGCATTCCGGTCATAACTTAAAAGCAAGGTCATGATGCAATTAATTCTCTTGAGCTAAACTGCTGTGTAACGATTACAGAGTTGATTTTTATTGAAAGACAAAGCCAATGGCTATCTAAGGATGCAGACTTGCACAAACTCTAAACCTGGAAAGCATACTCATACCAAATGAAATTGGTACCTTCAGTCTCAAAGATGGCATCGTGTTCTTAAATTTACTAAAGTGTATAATGTTAAGCTGATAAAATACACTTAATGACCTCCTAAAAAGTGTAAATGTCAAAACAACACGATTGCGAGTTACCTATGGTAACCAACAATTATTATGAGGGATGTCGAGATATATAGACCAGATATTAAAGGGTGGTGTAATTTTCACCCCATTCACGGGAAGTTTTACCTATGGTACCTATGTATTATGATACTCCTAAAACAAAGGTAATCGCTTAATCTAAGACGCTGACGCAACCAGGACTTATATTAAGATGAGTGTCGAATGGGTTTGATGACCGTTCCTGGACATGTCACTTAATCAGAATCACAAAGGGTGAGTTATGATTCTCCCACGAACATTTGGATAGAAAGTTAATATTGTAATGACTTGAGGGAAGCCAATAATCGCTGTCGCAGTATTTTGAGCATCGCTGCATCGATCGCTGTGAATAATGTAGACGCCGTAACAAGCGATCGATGACCGATAAAATCGCGGCCGCCAAGTCACCGGGTTGTGAACATCATCGATTGTGGTCAATAATAAATGGCGGAAATGCTGCAGCATTGGCGGGGCCGGGGTATACACTATTGACATGGGCTGTGTGCCGCTAGCCCGCCAGTCGCTAGTGGCACTACTGTCCCTAACAGGGTCAGCACGGCACGAGCCGCCAGGGTCAGTATCTGCTAGATAGTGCGCCCAGATGGATATAAATAAACTACATAAATATGTGTTAAGTCCCAGAAACAACACTAGCCATTAAATAAACACCTATCGCATTAATGACTAATAATGTTAATGGGAACATAATGCAATATAAAAATATGTTATTCCAGTAAATGTGGTTAACAATAAACATTTTGAAACATCTGATGGATCATGAATTAAAACAACCCCACATTGATTAACAGATAAGATAAACGCAGCAATGATATTGTTATACGCTGGCAGTCATAGAGGAAAATCTAAAGTAGTGCTAGCTAACTCGATACGTACCAACTCGTAAATAGCCAACTATTTCAATTCCGTATTTTTAACTCCTAGAAAACCTTTCATTCGGTTTCATACAGATTCACTTTCATTTTGATTAAGTTTCTTACTTTGGACACTATATTTTTTGTGGTAGAGTAAGCGCCTGAATGCACTGAATCACCTGGGGACAACATGCACAAGGCACCTTCAGCTCTGGCTGTGACGTCACACGGGGAGTCTTACCGGCCAAGCGGTGCTTCAACGCAAAGCATTGCGCAGGACCGCCATCGCTCACTCTGATCTGCCCTGCCTCCGACTGGTGCAAATATAATTGAATATGTACAAATAATAGACAAGTTTAACAAGAATCAACAAAAGGCCCTAATAATGATGTAATTGCATCATATCACAATGAGTGCAATATTTGGAAAACTAAACTTACATCTTATATTGGATATCAAAGTTGAGATTATCACTTTAAAAAAAATATATTTTTTAAAGTGATAATCTCAACTTTGATATCCAATATAAGATGTAAGTTTAGTTTTCCAAATATTGCACTCATTGTGATATGATGCAATTACATCATTATTAGGGCCTTTTGTTGATTCTTGTTAAACTTGTCTATTATTTGTACATATTCAATTATATTTGCACCAGTCGGAGGCAGGGCAGATCAGAGTGAGCGATGGCGGTCCTGCGCAATGCTTTGCGTTGAAGCACCGCTTGGCCGGTAAGACTATTCTCGATCCTACTGTGCTTTTGCTTAAAACAGGAAAAGACCCGTCAAAATTCGGTTATTTGAGAGTATGTTCATCTAATTATATATATATATATATATTAGAACACACGGCTCCATATTATATAATGTAAATGTTTTAAACCAATGGGTTTGATGTCCATACTTCCATAAGTACAGTAAATTACAAATATTATAGACTACGTAGAGTAAAAATGTTAGAGTTTAAGACAAATATTTACCATTTTGAGTCAATATAACGTACTTTTAATGTTACATTTAAAATCATTTAAAATGTTAAGCTACAACAGCGGAAACCAGTTACTCGAGTTTTATATGCATGTCAACCCTATTAAATACCCAATAAATAAATAAGGTTACCGATTTACAATTAAGAGTAGAATTCTTCATTGGCTGGAATAACGCTATGAAGCTAAAACTTTCTTAGGTGAAGGCATTTAAGCTTGTAATGCATAATGCAAGGATAACGTACGCCTCGAGAGGGATATGAAGGGATTTAGCAAAAGTTGTGTTTGTCGTTTCTAAGTAGAGACGTTTTCACACGTCTAACAAACATTTATTTTTCTTTGTACTTAATTCAAAGAAATAATTACTTTAATCATATTTACATTAGTTGTCAACAAGAATACTTGAAGAATTCACTTAAAGATATTTACTATGCCCATATACAGCGGCATGAACGGTCTTCACTTTAATATGAACTAATTTATATTGTGTACCATAAAATCCACGATTTATTCTCTTTCGATACGGTCCTTTAATTTTGTGTACTTTTCGATCATCATCATTAGATTTTCTAACTTACGTGACAAAGTATAAAAAGTCACCTAAAATTTTTGCTTTACACTATTATGTTTCAGTTTACGAATTTCAATTGATTGAAAAACCACGCTTTTAAAATTAAATACTGTAACATTTTTGGTAATTATAATAATTCCATTGATACATAATGTACTCAGTGGGTGGGAGACATTGCTTTGTCAAGCCATTTTCAGGTAATTTACAGAGGATAAAGGTTTAAGAAATCACTCCCAGCTCCGTGAAATGCTGCCAAATTGAGGGCTGTGTCCTGTTCCAAACAACGCTAGTGCTGAGCTCGTACAGTTGATTACAATGTGACCCAATTTTATTTCATCTTGATTTCTAGAGTTTTTAATTTCTTTCGTTCGCTTTTAAAACGAGGGTTAATTATTTTAAATAAGCTCGCGGCTCACACAAATTAACTTTTAACTTACTCTTTGTAAAATATGATATCTTTTTTGCTTGCCTTGTGAAGCAGTCATCCCTTGCCTTCAATTAAAATTATAATCGTTGTTATGAAATAATCATGATGAACTTTTCACTTTCGTGACGCAGGTATGCTTTGCCACATTGAACGTGTACAATATGATAAACATCAATTTACTCTCGATTGGCACATTTTGCACTCTCAAACAACTAACTGTACTTAACAATTCGTTCATTTGTTTAAAATTATTATTTTATCCCACTCAAATGTTTTCACTCACACAAATCAAGGCAAAAAATAACAAACAAAATGAAGCTCAATTACACAACCCATAGTCTCCCCCAAACTATCATGATACCTAAGCTGAATACCCTAACAGATTTCAAACCATCAGAATATAACGAGCACTCCTGATTTATAATAATGTAAATTCTAAGCTTTTAATTATTTTGCGCTGAACTTACATTGTTAATGTTCAATATCAAGCCATGAAATGATTTATTGTTTTATCTACAAATAATAAATCAATAAGTATCCGAAACAAGTCTACTCAAAATAATCACACCTATTACAGAATATTTCGAAATTTTTGCCATACTTTAGGAACTGAAAAACTCCAAAAAGTTACTTCCAACCTGTAAATAAAACATGTCGATGGTTCGATACAAAAATTGCAATATATGAAAGAATAATTAATTATGACTAGCTATATGATCAAGAATTCTAGACGAATTTCTTTGTTTTTAAACATACTGTAGTATGAATTAAACCCATGTAAAACAATGCATGTAATCCATAGGCTTTGAGAATTCTATTTTAATATTTTAATTCAGGTGCATACGTTGTTTACATTAATTAAACCCATTAATATTGTCAACATAATAATTGCATTTACGACATAAAACACGACCAAATACATGATTAGCATGTCTTGTCGACGCAGCTCTGATTATGGTTATGATAATATTCCACATGAGCAGAGGAGTAACCCAAACATATGTGTACATGCTTCTGCCATCAAGGCATTACAACGGGCAAGCCCGGCCCAGCCTGGAGCGTCGCTCGACGGCTGTGCAGTGTGCAACTAGGGCGACACTGCACTCCCATGGCAATAAATTGTTACTCATTTGGCTCGAAACAGAAAAATAACTTAAACTATTATGTTTTGTAGTTTATGTTTTATACACTTAGAGTACATCATCGTGACGGGCAATTAAATGCCACATTCTTCCATATACTTTTTGGGCCCTGCATTGGTGTTAAAGGATAATAAACAAATTTGTAAAACATATATTAGTAGAAGTGAGTCTTCTTCGCTGATGATGGCAACCAGTCATTTACAATTTGCAGAATCCATCCAATTATTCTTCATTTATTTCGGGTCAGCTTAAAAAAATCTATTTATAGGAACTGAAAGATAATTTTTAAATGTCATGTTATCATAAGCATCACCGTCATGGCCTTGTTAAGACGCAGATGCATCGCAAGAATACGGTCCATTTTAAAATTAATGATTATATTCTATGAGTATGATGAATTTGAATTGTGTGACCTGATGGTTTCTGACGAAGACTACGACCTTCAATAAGCATCAATTAATTGCAATTAACTAACACGCAGATGATTGTGTAGGTCGTGTTTACCAATACTACTGTGTCGTTGTTAGTAAAATACGTCTGTTCAAAATTTTAATAATCTCAAATTTTAGAATTGATTCTAAAACAAATTCTGAGAGTTTTATTGGAAGATGAGAGAGTTTGTGTCCTGTTAAATGGTCATTAGGTCGTGTAAAGGTTTTCACAAATATTCTGGATGTAGGCAAACATGAACGTTCTAGCTAGGGGCCTAATATACAATTTACGAGCATAAAGTAGCAATACCCTGTGCTACATAGCATCAAAGTACTTTATTAAAGCATCATTGGACTAATTTTGTTACTGAAGTCAGCTTATAATAGAATTCTCTGTCTTGTATCGCGATAAGCACTATTGGATGTTACTACCATAGTACTAAAACGACATTGCGAGCAATGGGTGTAGAAATGGGTTCATTTGCCATGAGCTCTGCACGCCTCAATGATGTCTAGATGTTATATTCAATCCAGTTATCTGTTCAGCAGCACTTTTGGCTCGGTGAGCGTCTTTTCTTTTCAGGTCATCCCGCGAGTTGGCCGGCCGCCCGCGGTCGCCGTCCCATCAATCCCGGGATAAAGGTACATTACGGAGCCCTAATGCACTCTTCACCGGACCCCCATCCCCATCCTCGCTACTCACCTGCTGTGCTACTGAGAACAACGAGACCTAAGTCGATTAAAATACTTGTAACCTTGTATAAAAATGCTTTGGATTTAATTCACAGTTTATATTAATGAGGTGTTTGTTTTATCACAGCAATATGTCTAAAAAATATCATTGTAGCAATTAAAAGTAGCTGTTTATTTCACAAACTACGCAACCGTGCAAATATGGAAAAATATCTGTTTGGAGTGAAAGGAACTGATAAGACCAAGAAAACTAGAATATTAGATTCCTCGATTAAGACGTTTAACATCAATTTAATATTACGCTTCAAGATAAATGGAGTCACCATACACTCTGATGCATACGATGTGAGGATTCATTATGCGCAAAATTTGTCACTTATCAGGGGAAACCAGGAAACATTGTCGTCTCTTTGGAAGACTCATGCAAATCAAATGCTTTCTTACAACAACTAGCTTTTATGGCTCCAAATAGCGATGAAGAACAAAATATTTAAATATTACATCTTTGGCATTATACAGTGCGATTATAACTATACTTATAGCCTAATGTAAGTTAAAAGTACCTGAGAGCCGAGCTATATCCCAAACTTAATTGTTTGGTAAACGATACAATTTTTTTTTAAATTGTCATGCCAATAAAGTTTGATTGATTGATTGACTTAAACAATTCTTTAGATTAATATCAGTTACAGAGGGTGCGTTCAAGTGCCTAGTGCAAAAAGGCCTGTTTCTTGTTCAAGGCGAGCTCGTTCGCTTCGCTCACTTTTCTTTCCGTCTGTTTAAACGTAGGCCTAAGGTTCATTACTTGTTGCTGATTTATTTAACCACATGTTTAATCTGTAATACGTGGATTCTAATTTTTGTTAACAAACAACTGATTTCATAATTAAGTTTTGTCCTAATTCTTTTCTTTTTAAGTTCAATGGAAATTCTACAAATTGATAAGTTGTTTCATACTTCTACAAAACTGCAATTTATCTCAACGTTCATAATCAGCTGTATAAAGTACGATTTAAAAAATATAGATTATTTTTATTATAGTACCATTTGATTTTTACTAATTTTAACTGGTTGCAAAGCAAAACCCCATGCTTATACTGGAACACGTGGTGTGCACTTTGATAATTGAGTCTGGTGTTTTTATTATTTATTTGTTTTTATTTTTAAATATAGAAGACACACATAAATAATTTTAACTAAAGACTGTAAGAAAATAATATTTTTCCTGGCATAGAGACCTGTATTTATATTATTTTTATCCCAGACTTAAGTTATTTGCAAAGTTTGAAGAAAATCGTTTTGGATCCGAGTTATACAAAGTACAAATAAATATACCTTAATCGTATTAGAGGATACAACACTTTTCTCTTGCACTGTAAAATATATTATTTTACATCTTCACAAAGCTACTTAACAGTACAAGCGCTCGATGTAAGACTGTTCGAAGAGTTACTACCAACTTTATAGTGACAAGTATCGCCTATCCTCACTACCTGATGATCGATGAACTGACCATTGATTAACCAATGGACGATTAGTTTCAACCCTTCGCTTAGCGAGAAGCTTTCGCCCGTATTCCACCAGTGAGTTCCTCTCAGGACTGCATCCCACCACACACACGCCTGGTGAGTGACTGTGAGGGGGCCGAGGCACGCAGCGCCGCGCCGCGGGTGACCATCACCACCGCCACTAACTACAGCGGCCGCGGGCGCGGGCGGCTCGCTCTATTTTTAGCTGCCATTCAACCGCACGGACGCTTCCCTTGAGTGTGTCTCTGCCATCTCATCACCTACTCATCTCACGCCACAGGAAAATAATTCATAGAAATATACATTAAAAATATATCACAATTATAGAGTAAAACAAGAGCTCCGCAGTCACGGTGCATATGCACTCAAGACACTAGATCCTCAACTTGCTCATACGCTGTAGCCTATATGTTGGTATTCACGAGCATCCTATATTACAAATTTACTCCACAAAATTCATCACAAAACATTTCCTACACTGCAATCGTATCTAGAATGGCTTATCTCATGATCTAAATATTCAGTCAAATAAACCTTCAAAACACGATTCAAGACAATGCTTCTTTCAGGTTATGCTCTTAAGTCTGTGATTTATTGTTGAATAGCGGCAACAATATGTCAAATTAAATTAAGAATGTCAAAGTAAAATTTTTTATCTTTTTTCGATTTAAAAATTTTATATTTTGATTAAAACAATGCACTGTTATGCGATATCATTTCTGGCCAAAGATATTACTTGTAGGCCTAATGTATAATGAAACCCTTTTTAGAAATTTGCATTAGTTTTAAACAGAAAAGCTCATAAAAATTGGTAAAATTTCAAAAGGATTAACACATCTAATTCTGTCTCTGTTTGAACGATTCAATTTCTTTAAAATAGTTAACCTCTTGTTGCTAAACGTGTCACTCACACTTTTTCGACCACACCTTAGGAGCACAAACGTCTTAGTCCAAATTGCTGGTAAAACCGAGTGAATACGTATTCGTACAAAACCGTGCGAATAATCCCAAATTAACAAAACGAAAAAGCGAAAGTTTACGCCGTTAAGTGTTAAATTAAGCCGCTACTAATTTGGGCACGGGTGGGGGTGGGTCAAACGTGTATGAAGTATGAATGTTGTGTACCTTTTAATTAATTAACGCATTAGTGGAGGTTGCGGGTATCGACGGCGTTTCTGGAGCTCCCTGGGTCAAAAACGGTAATTAGGCCAGCTGGCGGCGGTGCGGCCATTTCCATAATGGCGGAGTAATGCCGGGCTCACAATGTGGCTCATACATATATACATTGCACCGCGACCCGCATTGTGTTCCTGCAAATACTATCCGCCATAAACGATCTCATCCCCATCTCTCTCTCCTAGAATTTAAAATTTTATTTTCTCAAACATGTATTCTATATACGATTTGAAAATGTTAATTAAACTATCACAAAGGATATCACAAAATATAGTTGAATGGTGTTGTTAGAAAAAAATATGATAGGCAAGGGCCTATGGCGATTTTAAATGAATTGCGTTTGTAATTTAAAAATCAAATCAAGTGGTTTAAGGTAAATGACGGACAATTTGTAAGGATAATAAAAAACGCTGGACAGAGGGATGGATTGTGGTGTTTTATCATTATTTGTGTGGTTCTCCCCAACAGGGTACAAAGGAGTCGGTCCGCCGCGCCGCGCCGTTCCCGAGACATAGCCTCAACCTCAACCTCAATCGATCATCGCCTTTGTGAATGCGCTCCACCTCAGGTTAAAAGATTACCTTAGGCCTATCTTTTAAAGGCGCTTTGCACAAAACATTTCTTTAGTAAAATGTATTTCCAATAAAACTAAACCACGTCCTCTCCATCTTCGTCTTTCTCTGCAGGCATACAGAAACATTGACTGTTATTACCGTAATTTCTCTCTAAGGAGAGAAAAATATTATTGTCTTCTAAATTTTCGAATTGAGAGAGTGAAATTATTCACTATGGATTTTTAAGTTTAAATACAAATCTTAACGGTTTCTATATACTCTAAGTGCATGTTTGAATTAAGAATTGCTCTAATATGCATACTCTATAAGTACGGTACCTATAGAATAATAGACCTACAGTACCGTAGATTTAAATATCATTGAATAGTTTGATTCTATGCCTTATTTGTTTGGTAGGTCTTGAATTTCATACATTGAACATACAGGAAAATCATCGTTTAGCATAAAAAGTTATGGCGGCAAACCTACGTTCATCAGTCATGGGCTTTATGGGGGGGAAATACTAGATCTCAATGCAATTCGGTTTTTCCTGTTACGAGGTAGGAATTTGAATTAATCTATATGTGCTTATAAACCGCCTCCTCCCCCAGCAAACTTACTAAAACTACAATATTTATAGTTAAAATAAATAAAACGCAAAATTTTACTGTAATTCGCTTAGTACATTTGTAAGTTGCGCAGGGGGATGGGAGGGAAGTTGGATTTGTAAAATTAATACGCCTGATGTGTTAACTTTCCCTACACTTTGTGCCTGATGTAATTCCCAGATGTGTTCACGTCTTGACCATAATGGAAATGTATACCAAGCAAACTTATTAATCTGCATACGGTTTCCTACTACATAACAAATTGCATTGATTTTCTCCACAACACAAACATAACCAACGCATAGATAATTCATAGCCTCCTGAAAAAGTGTTATCTGCACAATCGTAAATATAATGTTATCGGTGTTATAGTAATTTACTTTTTCTGTCTAGTTGGTGTCTGTTTCTTACAACTTCTTGCTATCAACACTGTAATTATGAATGCAATCATATACTGTATTTAGAATAATTCACCGCTACAATTTTGATGATTTAGGCAGAAAATAATATGTTTATTTATTATTACAACTTTGTATGCATCATGTATCCAATAAAATTGCCAAAACTGCCTATATTTATTTATATTTGAGGGCCCTTTCCAGCCCTATCGTACCTTGGCCTGAACATTTCTTCATATGCTGCAACAACGTCTTTGCTTGTTTGACATTATAAGATTTAGTATTTTTTACTTTGTGTACATACTACTTCCTGAATTTTTACTTAATTTTGTTCAAGGACCGGCGTTTAGTTAGTTAACACATTCGCTGCTAATGGCACAGTACTGTGCCATGAAAATCTGTACGCTCACCCTGATGGCACAGTACTGTGCCATGCTACAATGCACTCATCATTTGTATTTTGTGAGGTTAGCTCCTGGCGGAGTTAGTTGTATACCACGTTGGCGTGGGGGGTAGGTATGGCTTTACCTTAGGGCTGAGCACTGAGCAGTTCCCGCGTCGCGGCGACAGCAGCGCTGTAGCGGCGGGAACAGTAAAGTGCCACGCCTGCGCTCATTGCCACAATTCCTGTCAGTGTGAAGTTTGCCTTTGTTGTGGACAGACGAGTTTGTAACTTATGTTTAGCTCACCTCAAAAACCAAACGAACACTATACTTTTGTGCGCAGTGCCCTGGGGAGCCCGGACTATGCCCTATGCCGTGCTACGAAAAATACCATGTTTAGTGATAAACAATGAGGATAGATTAGGGTAGTTAATTTCAAAACATTTTAAATAACCCCCCTTTGTGTTTTTAATTCATAATTTTATTATCTTTATTGTGTTTTACTCAAATAAACAAATATTTCTTTTAATTTTAGTACATTATTTTCACCTGTATGCTGATGGCACAATACTGTGCCATAAATATGACGTCACGAAATGACGTCATAAACACAACGGATAACATTTTTGACCTCTGTTCCTTAATTACGTCATATAAAGGAATGTTTTGGTACAATAAAATTTTTTAGCTCCTGGGGCAAGTTTTATGTTTTTACTAGCCGCAGCGAATGTGTTAATTCTTTACTTTGTTTGCAAATTTTCTCAAGTTATACTGTATTTTAAAAATCTAGTTATAAGCTAGGTTTACACGTGAGAGTTTTCACTCTCGGAGAGTTAGTTAGTTACTCTCATAAAAATCTCATTCAGTTGTTGATAGCACTCGCAAAAAACTGTCTACGATTACCAACTATCTTGGAAAATTCGCTGGTAGTGTAAACACCTCAGCGAGTACCTCCTGAGAGTTAGAAACTCTCTGAGAATGAAAAAATCTCACGTGTAAACCTAGCTTAACGATCAGAAGGTTATTTAATTAAAATTAAGACCTTAAATTTAGTATACATAAAGTGAAAGCTATGCGTTGGTTCGTGAACCCTTGTTTTTATCACGTTGTAGTCAAGTAGTTTGAGAGTTTAACATATTGTAAGTGGCATTTTCACACATTATGTCACGCCCATGGATATTCAATTGTCACATTACTCACATTTCACCGGGAAATCACTTAGGGGTTCAGTTTCAGAATATTTATAAAGAAAAAAGGTTCATCCTATAAAAACCCCCAAACTAATCATAAGAGTGTGTGTTGCTCACTGGCGCCAACGGAAAACAATAGACAAGCGTGCTAACTGGGATTTGCCAAAATTTCTACTGTTATAAAAACACTACAGTAAGATATAATTCACCAGCTTCAACACGTGCGTGGACATGCTCCAGAATAGCACATTTTGGACAAAAATATATTACGTGCTAATTGATTGCAGCAAGCTGAGTTGTACAAGACATTATTATAATAATAACAAGAGAGATAAGACCGTTTATCAGTCACATTAGATAAGCTAAGCCCGCGATACGCCCAGTGTTGCCACGGCGCGGCGCGGCGGTTCGGCGTTGCGATGTTGCCAGCACTGCTCCACTGTTGGCCGCATGACAGAATCTCCCGCCAACTCCACCGCTGCCGATTAAAACGGATACTGCCGTTCTAAATTAGTTCAGTGTCGTAATTCCAAACGGGAATGCACTGACATAATGTAAAAGCAGTGTAACCATTCATTGTCATCAAGCAGCTTTTACTAGTACAGGGACAATTAAATTATTTGACTCACATTTTTACAGATCATGGCTATATTAATTCATACAATACACATTCCTACGGTTATTTGATTTAGTTCAAAGGGATAAGGTTGTTTTGCACTTAATTGTAGGGCAAATGTGCGGGTGGTATTCACTTTATTTTAAAATCAGGCGTTTCACGCAGAATTTACCATGCAGTGGCACAGTAAAATCGTGGGCACCCATTGGCAATATCAAGACCAACTACACTATAGTAGGATTCACAAAAATAGTCCGACGAGAGTCGATACATTGTCGCCAAATTTATTCTGAAACACTATACTGAACTAGCTGTTTCCCGTCACGGCTTCGCCCGTGATTGAATTTATTTTATATGTAAGCTCGTTTGCTACGCTCACTTGCCGTCAGGTTTAGCTCGTTCGCTACGATAATTCGCTGTCACGACACCTTATATATAAAAAAATAGCTGGAATACCTAAAATTAGAATTTTTCATTGAATTTGTCTCTTAGAAACCAATAAAAATAAATAAAATAGAGATTTTCAGATAAAAAAACTATTGGAGGCCTATAGTTTGTAAAAAACTAAACATGGAAATAAAATTATTTAATGATTTACCCCAAAGCTGGAAATCACTGTCAGACAGAAAGTTGAAGGAAAAAATTAAAGATGTTTTACTAAAAAATGTCCATATTCAATGAAGGAATACAGTGAAAATTTCGGGAAATAATGATATTTTATAAATTACTTTTAAAATTAATTTTATGTATTTTTTACTCTTGTCATGTATTTTCATGTAAATACAAAAGACAATAAAGTATTATTATTATTATTATTATGCCTTTTGGGCCAGATCCCTTTGGAGAGATTTGCACCAAACTTCACACAAACCATCCTAGAATAATGCTTAATAGTGCCTGAAAGTTTCATTACAATATGTCGAGCCGTTTCGGAGTCCATATGCAACACAACATACATACGTATACAATACATACTTCCTCTTTTGTAGATATAGATTACACATTGTAAACATAACCACGAATGACAACATTACAGGGCGAGAGGGGGGGGGGGGGCACAGCTGTGAAAAAATGTCCATCAGACTATTTTCGTGCATCTTAGTAGACACTACCCAAAGTATCCAACAATATAATAATAATAATCTTTATTATTTTTATAAGGGTTTCGTCTGTTACGTCCCTTTTTCTCTCGACCTACTGAACCGATTTTTAAGATTGAGGTGTCATTTTAAAGCTTAGGATATACCGCAGTGACGAATCGTAATTAAAAAGGTGATATTGTTTCGGGCTTCGCCCCCCTCGCCTTTGATTTATTTATAGAGGGCGCTTTGAAATGTTGACCAACTTTTATTGCAAGTTCTTTAATGTAAATTGTAATTTAACAGCTGATTACCTTCAGATGAATTTTAAAAGCCAGATAGTAAACGAAAATTGATCTCTGTCACTTCATAATCAACATTCACAAATTGTAGGTGAGTTTCACTCATACAGAATCATAAAATGCGCAATTTGCGCACGGGCCACCTTGTATAATCTTTATTGTATTTTGTAATGCAACATTGATGCATTAAAATATAAATACGTATAGCCTGCTAATTTATAACTACTAGAGATCGCCTCCTGATCGAAATTCGATCAAAATTTCAGTTGATCTGGACCCAAGAATCTAAAAACAGTTTAGAACTAAAACATCTGTTCTTCCTAATTTTCTAGCAATTGTTTTTACAACAGCTGTCTAATGATTCAATCGATTCTCCTTTCTCCATAAGATTAGCATTGGAACTTTGAAAGCCTGTGGGGCGTAGCCCTGGAGTTCGATGTGAACTAGAATGTGATTCTGCTCATCTACAGGACTATACCTTTCTAACGGTATGCTCGGATTTCTCCTACGATGTACACGAGCTGAGAAAAAAAGGAGGAAATGAAAAAATGCTTGCGTATTAATAAATAGACTAGAGATCGCCTCCTGGTTGAAATTCAACCAACATTTTTTCAGTTGATCTGAACTGTCTGGCCGGACGTCTGGACCAAATTTGTTAAAACAATATGTTAAATCTAAAGCATCTGTTCTTTCTGATTTGCTAGTATTTACTGTTGTCTATTACAATAGCAGCCTAATGATTCAATCAATTATCCTTCTCCCATAACATTGAAACTTAAAAACCCTGTAGGGCAAAGCCTTGTGGGCCGATGAGAATTATAGTGGGATTTCTGCTCATCTACAGGACACTACCTTCTTAACGGTATGTGTGGATTTCTCCTACGTTGGGCATAAACTGAGAAATACCCCCGTCGCAGCAGACCTCCGTACTTAGCGAATTTCCAATGCAGTTTTGGTAAATTTCTATTTCCCCATAAAACCCATGGGGATGAGAGTATGTAATTTGGCCACCATATGGGTTTTTTTGGTAAATATAAGTTAACCTTACCTAGTGTAACCCCTACCTAGTGAATGTACATACCAAATTTTATCAAGTTATGGTGTTATTTTCATTTTCCCCATAAACCCCATAGGGGTGAGTACGTAGGTTTGCCGCCATATGGGTTTTGTAAGCAAATGTAAGTTAAACACTTGATAATGAATGTACATACCAAATTTTATCAAGATATGTCAATAAATAAGCAAGATAGAAGGTTTTGTTGATTTCCCATAAGCATAACATGGAAAACATAGTTTTTGGATTTTCTCCATAACCATTTGAGCTAAGTAAAAAATTCAAAATACTAGATTGTTTGTTTTTTTAAGCTCTTTTAAATGGTTTAAGTTAAAATTGTTTAATTTTATAAATTAAAGTTAAAAAAGCCAAAAACCCATTTTTTACCCTTTTGAAACCCCATAAAACCCCGTTCCCATGGTCCGATCATTCTGGTTCGCGAACTCAACCTAGTAGATGCTGGCTTACACCCCTGTACCAAATTTCATCAAAATCGGAGGTTCCGTTCAAAAGTTATCGTGTTCATGGACACACATATATATATATATATATATATATATATATATATATATATATATATACATATATATCAATTTGAACGACCGGTGTTTTTGGCTTCTAGGGACCTCATAAACGAAAAAGTATCATGGTCCCGGGCTTAGGTCTTACCATGACTACTACCGTAATAGCGTATTCCCTATAGGGAAATTCGCTAAAAAGGAGGAAAAAACATGCTTGCCTATTAATATATAGATTTTAAAATATTCATTTGTGTATTCGTAAAAGAGTAATTTTCTCGCCTACAAGTAGGCAGGGGAAAATCAGCTGTTTCTGTACAATATGATGTATACAACATATTGCTGTTATTCTGAGCATTTAGAATCAGCCTAATTCAATTGTAGTTATGTGTTAAAACATGAAAAATTGTATTATTATTGATAAAAACGTATTGGAATAAACTTTAATATGAAGATAAAAATAACTTAATACCCTAACAAAGTTAAAGGCTCTCAAGATGCCATGTGACTAGCGAACAAATAAATGTATAAAAAATTGTGGGAAATAGATTACTAATTGGAGAATCTATATATTAATAGGCAAGCATGTTTTGTTTCCTCCTTTTTCTCAGCTCCTGTGCATCACAGGAGAAATCTGCGAAGAAGAAAAAAATGGGTATTAAAGTTAATAGAATTGACCAAATACTGTGCTTTGGCTTATAATGGAACCTGATGTGAATTCATAATCCTAGAAGTTTAAGTATTTTGAACTGTTTTAATTAGTTAGGTTAATGTATACAGCTGTATACATTGGTCCAGATGAACTGAAATTTTGGTCGAATTTCGATCAAAGAGGCGATCTCTAGTACCTTTTACGTTGTGACGAAGTTAGGTTGGTAATAACACTAAAAATACTTCAATTTATTAAATTTTTTCATATTATTTTATACAAACAAAATTTATAATCCTGAAATAGAATAATGTTGATTTTTATGTGAAGCAAAGGAACATTAAAACAATATTTAACAAGCTCAGCCAAAGCGGCACTCATTAATTATGACAAAGTATATAAGATGAAAGAGACCGACCGCTCAGTGCTCGGCTGATCACAATATTAGAAGTTCATTTTAATATCAAAGTGACTCGGAAGCCGGTTCACAAGGATGCTCTAGTCATTACAACTGATGTTAACGGCGCTTTTCTTCCTATCTTTTTTTCATAATCCAATCAAGCATAAAACAAATGCTTTGGTCTATGGTGATTTATATTAAGCTACAAGCTCAGATTCGTCGTGGAACAAGGAAAGTCCCGGAAAATGGTTGGCCAGGTAGATAAAATACAGTATCAAAATAAAATGGTATTTTGCAATACAGAGCTTTAACTCACTCACCCTAACTCTTAGAATATCTTTTATGATATACTATAGTGTTGAAATTTAACACAGTATTGCACGATTCTGTTGGTTCAAAATAAGAAGAGTTGGTTTTATTCAAGTTTGGACATCAGGGCCCTGCCACACTGGCTTAGAAACTTTTGAGGTCTTTTTGGGGATACAGATTTAATAATGTAGTTCAATAAGCATACAATTGAATTCAGCACTAATGACGGGCTAAGGATGTGCTGAGAGGAGACTCTCCTATCTCATCCTGGGGTCGTGTGAGCGACACTAACGGACTAGAGGCGAGCAACAGAACAACGAAATGGCTCACCTAGCTATTCTATTTAATCTTATATAGCAAATCACGAAGAACGTGTTATACCTAACTAATTAAAACAGTTCAAAATACTTAAACTTCTAGGATTATGAATTCACATCAGGTTCCATTATAAGCCAAAGCACAGTATTTGGTCAATTCTATTAACTTTAATACCCATTTTTTTCTTCTTAGATATTAACAAAATCAACTTGGCTTATTATTAATCAATTGGCTGCCACATCACGTCGTGAAATCTCAAATCTACAATATGTACCTCGCAAATTACAAGCGAATGATACTCATCGAAGAGAATAATAGACCCACAATTATTGGTGTTTGTCCCGGGATATTACCAAGGCCGTTGCCAAGCCTCCCCGAAATTTTGAAACAATTTTTAATGATACCAATAAAACTCAGGTCAATCTGGGATCAGGCACTACGGTACCGAGTTTGTACAGAGGAAGTCATAACTTTTAATAAGCAAATTGTTATTCAATAGGGCTTAAATTGAAACAACCGATCCTGACCAGAATCCTCCCTGGCTACGGCCTCAGATGCAGATGCAAGAGTATAAGTAGTTGCGTTTGATTGGCACGTTCCGCGGGTAACCGAGCGCGCCGTGATCAAAACAGATCACGTGATCAAAGCCGCGCAATAGCGTGGAAGGGAAGCGCACCTTTGACAAACGAGGACCGTATGTTGTGCGGGACCTGTCGCCGCTCCTCCACTCCCTTTCTTGTAGGAGAGATTAACTCTCAATAAACGAAAATGCATGAGAAGTGAAAATGTTAAACCATCCAAAACTCAAGTTGGAAAAATAATTAATTACAATATAAAGGACAAATTCTTACATGATTTTTATAAATCTAATTTTATTAGGTTTTTTTGGGTTTTTTTACTTTCTCCCCCTATACCATAGTATATGGAGAAAGTATTGTTTTCGTCAAAATTTTCGAATTTGAGTTGTTGGTGGATTTATCCATTTTGGTTCCCCCTGAGTCCAAAAAAGTGGTTTTCGGAGTGATGTCTGTGTGTGTGTGTGTGTGTGTGTCTGGATGTATACAGAGCTAGAGAATGCCCCAATGGTCCGATTTTGGTGAAATTTGGTATGTAGGTCCAAACCCACGATAATTCCAGGCGTTTTTTTCATTTTTTAGAATTTTTTATTTTTAAGGGTAGTTTACCCCCAAAAACCCTCAAAAAACGCGAAAAATCAAAATTTCTCAAAAACGGCTCTAACGATTTTGATTAAAATTTTGTGGATTATTAAAATTAAAATGCTGAATAAAATGACACCACCCGCATCTCTGAGAAAATGCCCGTTCAAAAGTTATACAGTAAAAAGTGTTTAAAAAATCAATTTTTTTGATTTTCAAAATAGCTGTTATCTTGAAATAAATTTTACTTATCACCATTAAATAAAGCTCAAAAAACTAAATAATTCAGTATTTTAAATTATTGCTCTACGTCAAGTGGTTGCGGAGAAAATTCAATTTTTCGTTTAGTGGTAAACGCAGTACGTTGTTATAAGTCACAGACGCGCGTAGAGTCAAACTCACGCTCCTCTGCTGGTAGCTATCCGACTGAGCCATCAAGACATTAATGTTTGAAGCTTTTAACCCTTTTTTATATTGTTGGGAGAAAGTATGTGTCAGTTATCTGATACCGTTTATTGTATAAGGGTTTTGGACATGAGGAATCAATTGGAGTTCATCCCATGGCTGGGAAAAATCTGGTTTTTGTCCTATAGCCCTTCAAAGTTCTAATGTTATCCTTGCGGAGATTTTCTGTAACTACTAAATAGAACAAAAATCAGCTGATATATAATTGTACATATAAATCAATGTGTTACAGCTCTAACCTGTGGTTAAAAAATTTGTGTGATAAAGAAAATTGATATAAATAATTTTATTGAGCATTAGCTCGGTCTGCCTGGTACCATGTACTAAATATTCAGTTTCACTGATTTCCCCCCTGAAATTTGCTGCAAGAAAAATAATTAGAATGAAATAGCAGATTTTATACATGTTTCGTTCCATCTGCCACTTTACTCACCACAAGGAGCTGTAGCCACCTATTATCGACAAACAACGACTAGTGATAAAAAATTAAAAAAAATACAAAACTTTTGCTATAATTTTTCTTAAACATTTGAGTAGGTAGCCTATAGGCTATTTAGTTTAAAACTTATAAGTAGGCCTTACTGTGTTTAGTCACTAAAAGTTTAATATCCAATAACATTAATGGTAACATTCTCCATCATACATGCAAGTAATGTTTCATGGTTTTGTATAACTCATCTTCCTTTTAATCAAATTTTCTTTAGGTCTTACAAGCTCATTTTAAACGCAGGGTGATTGGGCTTATGCTCAGTAAACTATTTGTTTTTCAGACAAAGCTTTCACTCCACTCACTCGACAGGCCAAAGGGTGCTGCACTTTGGTATAAATTTGTTACAGGCTGTATCACATTAGTATCTACTATTATCAGCTGATTTTTCTGTTCAAATCTGTGGCTAAAAAAATCTCAATAAGGACAACATGGTAACTTAGAAGGGCTCTAGGACAAAAACCACATTTTTCCAGCCAGCCATGGAACCATCTTCAACAGATTCCTCGTGGCCAGAACCCCTGTATTCAAACAATAGTATATTTCACCACTAGTCCGGAAAGTGACCCATTTCTGGGCGAGATAGTGTTTTACGCGCGAGGCAAAGCCGAGCGTGGAAAACACTATCGAGCCTGGAAATGGGCTTTCCGGACGAGTTGTGAACGATACTTTTCATCACGACGCAATTATTAATAAATGTGAAAGTTTTAAAGGAGGATTATTCTTGTAAATTCTTCGCCATTGGACAAAGTAAACAAAGCTGGAATTCAAAATTTAATTTGTTTTAAACCCAGCTGATTGTTGCTGTACGGAAAAGTTTGTTTAACTTGGACGGAAAGTAATGTTTACAAACATTACTTTCCGTACAGGTCAGTAAAATCAGCTGACGGTGACAGTTTGGGAAATGACTACTTTCCAAGGTCTCAGCTGTACGGCAAGTTGTCACTTTCGTATACGGAGTGATGAAAAAAATAAATCTTGGAGAAAAAAATTTTGCCTGTACAAACACTGCTTGTTTTAGATTAAAAGATAAGATTACACACATCAAACACATTACTTATTATTTTTATTCATAGTTATATTCCTATTGGATAAATATTCCAGATTCTTAAAAAAAAAATGCAAATAAATGTTAAAATAATTTTTTAAATTTCTGGTTTTCATTAAACTAAACAGGAGATGAATTTGTTTTTAGTTTCCTGAACTTTGACACACACATCGAAGTATATAATAATTAATTATAATACATATAAAATATGTAGACCTATATATTTCGATGGTCACACGTGCCCTTTAAAATCACCTATTCTTTTGAGGTTTGAATAAAATATGTTTTCATGTGATGTGATGGGAAAAAATACTTACTGAGTCAAAAACCTTTAATTAGGACCTTTAATTTATTTTGAATCTTTTAACACATTCACTGCGGCTAATAGTGAGAGAAAATCGAAACCTCATGCTAAAAAATTTTATTGTACCAAAACATTTAGATGACATAGTTAAGGAACAGAGGTGAAAAATGTTATCCGTTGTGTTTATGAGGTCATATTGTGATGTCATATTTATGGCCCAGTACTGCGCCATGAGCAAGTAGAGGGGATCCCAAGCTGGCTCCCTAGGGGATCCCAAGTAGGTGCCGGTCAAGCCACACCTACCAACCACGCTAACATGGTATACAACTAATTCCGCCAGGAGCTAACCTAACAAAATACAAAAGATGAGTGCATTGTAGCATGGCACAGTACTGTGCCATCGGCTTAAACATACAAATTTTCATGGCACAGTACTGTGCCATTAGCAGTGAATGTGTGTTTAAGAACCTACATAAACATATCGTTGGTGTAAATCTAAATCAGGCGGGGCCACATGCGGCTCTCGGACTGTTAAGAATTAGGCCTAATACAAAATTTATGAATACTGTAATGCAAAATATTTTATGAAAAATTAAATAGATGCCGCCATATTATAGAGCTGTGAAAGACTTCGCTCATAAATTTCAACAAATTATCAAAAACAAGTATCCTTAGAGTCAAGTAAAAGACATTTTCATCAAATACCCTTGCGATAAACATGGTTTTCGTCACCATCAGCTGTGATCGAAACTAATCGATTCCCAATGGGTTGAGTAAACAATCCAGAAAATAGTACTTTTCAGGACTAGGTTGAAAATAGTAATTTATTAGACACCCAACCTAGTTAATTAATTTTTATTTTTAGTATGGCTGACAAAAGTCCAAATACAAGATAAACAAATTTAAAACTAAGAGGGGGTAAATAGGTAAAAGGTTATTAACTTTTATCCAAAGTGAATATTTATTTAAGGTGGTGTGACGATTAGTACTGTTCGTAATTCGTTCGAAAGTGGTATACCAATGCTAGATCGAATTCAAGTACTCGGCTTCGCTTCATACTTGAAACTTGATCTTGTACTGGTAATGACCAATTTCCGGACTAGGGACGCAGTAGGTATACTATTCCAACATACTATAAGCAGTTTATTTTATTGAGGTGTAATTAACTTAAGTTACAATCTGATTTTTGTAAGTTATTTAACACCACTTATTTTTCAATGTTAGAGCTTCTTAATGATATACCTTAGGAAAATACTTGTAGGCTTGACAAAAGTAGTTTACTTGTGTATTTTTACATCAATGAATAGAGTAGTCTTTTCTAAATTGCAACTTGTCATTACTCTACACACGAAAGTACAATTTCTAAATGTAAAATGAGCTAAGAAAATAGGTTATTCCCGATACTGCAAGGTAAAATTACATAATGTTAACTTTCTGTGCATATGTGGTGCGTATGGGATTTTGCGGTGCAGACCGATGTTAACTAAGTGTTATGCTGTTGCATAACACTTAGTTTCCTTGCGTATGTACCTCGACATAAGCACGGAAACACAGCGTTATGAGTTCAGTTTTTTTTCTTGATACTAAGTTGAATAAACAAAAATATTCATGTTATTTACAATTTTTTTTAGGGTGTCTAGTTTATTTCTCTTTCAAAATTCAAGACTAATTCCAGACTTTTTCAAGACTTCTTTAGTTTTTTCAAGACTATTGCACTACTTGAAATATTAATTTCTATTTTACATTTTACAAAATTATTTATACAGAATAGTTGCCGCTAACAGATTTGTTTTAAATAGTATACACATACCTTCCGTCAAGCTTCCGTATTGTTGAATATAATCACTACATATTTTGTCGAGAATACGACATTGTCAAGTGATACAATAACATACTATCCATTTAAAGATTGGTCAAGAATCAAAATACAGTAGACTCCCTCTTAACCGGCCACCTCAGGACCAGGCCGCGGCCGGATAACGAATTGGCCGGTTAAATCGATGTTGAGATAAAAATGGCCAGTTAAAAAGATTTTATTTTGTGTCAGGATAGGCCGGTTAAAGCGGAGACCGGTTAAAAGATGGCCGGTTAAGAGGGAGTCTACTGTAGACAAACTGAACTGTGTTTGTGATATGTTTTGTCTATTTTAATCCTTAAGAACAATCCTTCGATTGGTAGTATGTTCGGTTGGTAGTATGGTAGTATATCACTTGACAATGCTGTATTCACGTCAAAGCACATGGTGGTAATATACAACAACAAATTTGAGCTGCTCGACAGAAGGTATGTGTATACTATTTCAGTCTTCAATAGCAGTTTAGCGGCTAATACAATGAATCTTAATATTTTTTGTAAAAAACAAGAGTATTAAAATGAAACCATAAAATTCTAACTTATTAATAATAAGCAATATTAATTCTGCAACAACATTGAAAATTAAAATGGCCTGAATTAAAATAATAAACATAAATTTCACAAAAGAAAAGAAACATTTTATTGTGAAAATCCAGGTAAGGATCAGCACACAAAAATACAGTGAAAACATAAGGCTTAAGTAGGCAGTGACATAACTTTCAAGTTTAGGTATACACAGTATAATGTCAAAAGTTTTGAAAACTTTTAGGTAAGAGCATTTACTATACCATTACTGACTTTAGTCCGATGGCTCACTCTTTAAAAGTAGGATGGATACCTACTGATTTGTTGGCAGTATAATGTTGCTTGTTTCACATACAAGAATTAACTACAGAAGGCTATATTTCTTTATGAAAGATTTAATTTGCTGCTTTTGTTTTTTAACTGTATTTCTCAACTCAATTCAGTTTATTAGAATAGTTCAGTGATAAAATGTAAGAACTAAGAACCAATGCAGGGTGTCCACAGAAAATTTATCATTAATTTCCCTAACTTTCACTGACCATTTACCATCGATTTCCCTAACTCACGAAATTAACTAAAAATTATAACGTAACATAATTTACACAAAACATTTTTAATGCCTGGGCAAGTAAAATCACAGAGAATAATAAAATATGACCATGTATTAACAGGATTGCAATTGACTAAATAATTTTACAAAGTGTGGTATTCAAAATAACCTTCTCAGTTCAAATTTATTGCATCTGGTGTACTTGAAGTACTAGTACTTGGTACAGGAAGTACATCTCATATGTTGGCACCGACACTTTTTGCTTAGTGGAAATGATTTTGCTGGCTGGGAATGTTTAGCCTGCATATTTTTAAATGATTAGGTCCTTTACAATGTGATATTATAGATTGTTTACTCATGTTACTGAGCTTGACTATCTTGCAAAACAATTGAAAACCAAAGTTATGCCACTTATAAGAAGCCAAAGTTGCATCACTAATTACAAAGTCTAACCAGTTACACTAAATTCAGGAAACATTTTGGCATATAGCCACAGTTTATTTAATTTATACTCTGTTTAGCGGCCATTGTACATCTAACAACTAATCAACACCAGGAACAAAAAATACCCCTGTCGCAGCAGACCTGCGTACTCAGCGAATTTCTAATGGAATTTCAGGTTATTTACTTTCCCCATAAAAACACCATAGGATCGAGTACGTAGGTTTGCCGCCATTGGTGTTGTTAGAAAATCTAAGTTAATCAATAACTGGTAATTGTAAACCCAAAATTGTACCAAACTCTGGCAATTTTTATTTTCCCCATAAACCCCATGGGGTATGTAGGTTTGCCGCCATATGGGTTTTGGTAAGCAAGTATAAGTTAAACTTTATGTAGATAATGTACATACCCAATTTGATTAAGTTATGTCAATAAATAAGCAAGATATAGGGTTTTCTTGATTTCCCATAAGAATAACATGAAAAACACATTTTTGGATTTTCCTGTGTAACCAGTTATGCTATGATAAAAATTCAAATACCAAATTGTTTGTTTTTTTAAGCTCTTTTAAATGGTTTCAGTTATAATTGATGAATTTTAAAATTAAGGTCCAAAAATGCTAAAAACCTATTTTTGACCCCTTTGAAACCTTATAAAACCCCGTTCCCATCACCCGACAATGCTGGTTTGCGAACTCATGAAAATAGACCTGGTCTTACACCTCCATACCAAATTTCATCAAAATCGGAGGTCCCCTTCAAAAGTTATCAGTACCACGGACACATATATACACATATATATGAAAATGAACAAACGGTGTTTTTGGCTTCTGGGGACCTCAAAATGAAAAAGTAACATGGTCCCGGGCTTAGGTCTTACCATGGCTACTACCGTAATAGCGTAAAATTTGGCTCAATCACACAATGGCTCCCGTAATTTCCAAAATTTATGAAAAAATAGTCTATAATCAATTGGCAGAGTACTTAGAAAATTGCAATACTGTATTATTGATAATACCCAACATGGTTTTCGTACCGAGAAATCAGTCATTACTGCTGCAGTGAATTTTGTCGAATCGGTTATTGAGTCAGTTGATAAAGGGGAGGTTTGTATTGGTGTTTTCATGGATCTGACAAAAGCGTTTGACCACTGTTCATCATACCACACTTTTAAACAAACTAGGAAATCTCAATATTGACAAAAAATCTTTCAATTGGTTCCAGTCATACTTGACAGGAAGACGCCAATATGTTGAACTAAGTCACATGGAAAACAATAGAATTTACAAGTTAAGTCAGACTTGAAATTAATAAAGAATGACGTCCCTCAGGGGTCGGTTTTGGGCCCCCTCCTGTTTATATACTATATAAATGACTTTGCCAAATCTTTGACCAAAATTCCAAAAAATAATATTAGTCTCTATGCAGATGACACGAATCTTAAACTATCAGCCCGAACTGTCGATGAAGTAGAAATTTTATCTTTTTTAGAATTGGCAAATGTAAAAGAGTATTATGACAACCATAATCTAAAATTAAACACCTCTAAAACAAATTTTCTTCTTTTAAAACTATACAGTCCAAAAGAAAATGTGAACCCACAATAATGATTGATTCTGATTTCATAGAGAAGGAAAAATATACTAAATTTTTGGGATTGGAAATTGATGAAAATTTAAACTGGAGTAAACATGTTCAAAAAGTTCTTTCAAAATTAATTCAGGAATATATGCTTTACGTCAAATGTCTTTTTTATTCAACGACAAGGACACATTAAAATTAATATATCATGCTCACATACACTCCCATATTTCATTCGGCATAGCTTTGTATGGTGCAACCAAAAAAGATAATTTAAATGAAATTTTAAAACAAAAAAAAAGGCCATAAGAATAATCTTTAAACTGAAACATGATGATTCAGCAAGAGAGTATTTTAAAATCCTCAGAATTCTCACTGTCTATGGACAATATATTTATGAGACAGTATTGTTAACGAGAAAATCAAATCTTTGTACCAGGAAACTACTCAACCTCACCCGTACAAAACAAGGAATAGGAATGACATCATACCAACTCATCATAACTTAAAATTTTATGAAAAAAAAACCCACATATATGGGAGCTCGGTTCTTAAGACATTTGCCTCATTACATAAAAGATGAATGTAACTTAACTAAGTTTAAAAACATGTTGAAAAATTATTTGATAGATCTTGCAATCTATTCATTAGAAGAGTTTTTCTTAACTTAGTTCATAGGATTTTTGACGCTATTTTATACATGTATGATGTGTACATATTGTAAATAAAGATATTTTGAGTTTGAGTTTGAATATATCTATCTATCTATCTACATGGGCGGATTTTACAAGGGTGCCAGGCACCCCCTGATTTTTGATGATTTTTTAAAATTTCTATCATATTTTTGTATTGGATTAAAAAAGTTTTTTGGACAATAAACATTTTTAACAAGTAAGACGTAAAGCAGTCAAGTCGCTTATCGAAACAACTATTTTAAAAGACAATTAAACAACTACAGTATATTTTGAACATAATGCGGTCGCGTGTGTATGCGACGCTATGACGTTTCTGGTCAACTTCACTGCACGGTTTCCGGCAAAGGTGAGTACCGAAACTGCTCTTAAGCTCTCTCTCTCTCTCTCTCTCTCTCTCCCCCCCCCTCCTCCCTCTCATCATTTACCTCTGGTGACTTAATTTCTCGAATATGATGTACCTACATCTGTAATATAGTTATTTTATTTGTTTGTGGACTCTACAAGACAGTTGTAGCATCGTTGCTCAGTGTAACCAAACCAGTATAAAGTTTGGTTATTAGTTAGTGAAGTGTGTATTACTTTTTATTTCAATAGCTATTTAAAGTTTTTACTTTTTTAGTTACTTGTACAGTTGACTTGTATCTTTCGACGAATATAATAAGCCTTATTAGTAGAAATTAATAACTATAAAAGTAAAACGACCTTCGTTATACAGTAACCACTATCAACTCACAAACAAAACAATCTTTTGATATACCTTTTTCTTGTTTAAGTTTTCACAAAACGTTATCAATAAAATAATGTTACTTCTTATTTAATTTGTTATGACCATTTTTATATTCCTCAGTTCTTTCGTACAGAAATTAATTAAATAAATCAAAATAACTGTAAGGTTAAATACGATCGTCATTAAAAAGTAATAAATATATAACCTTTAAAGAATAAAAAAAAAAACGCTTTTTTAGCAACAGTTAAAATCAATATATTTTAGGTTGGTTTTTATTATAAAATTCCAAATTAGATAGGGGCCTAGACAGTTTTCTGAACTGAAATGAGCTATAATAAAATTTTTGGATTTTTCGTAATAATAAATTAAACGGCAGTACTTGTTTGTTACACATAAGTCACTATTTATTTTTAGGTTATTTTGAATTGCCCGGTCCTAAAAAACACATAGGCCTAAATTGAAAGAAGACTATTTACGGAACATTGTGTGAAAATTTCATATTTCTAAGTTTTACAGTTTTTGAGGTGTGCTTGCTTAAAGTCATCCATGTCACTGATGATAGCGGCGAACGCATCTCCTCCCGAGACTGCGACGCTGAGCGCTGGGTTAGTCATGTTATAGCTGTCTAGACAGTCTTTCGTATGACTTATCGATACCGTGAGATTTATTTTTCAGAGTTAGTGAAAGTATTTGTGACCTTTATATCAATAGCAGAAATTATAACAGTGCCCTGAAAAATTGGCTGATTACGTGTATCAGGCCCGGTGTAGCGGCTGCATGCGTGGATGCGTTTGCCGCGATCATCAGTGACATGACTGAGTTTAAGGAAGCAGAACTCAAAAAACATTTAAAACTTAGAAACGTGAATATTGTACACAATCCTCAGTAAATACTTTTCTTTCAATTTTTTTTAAGATCCCAGTTCAAGATAACATAAAAAGTAGCTGGCTTATGTATACCAGACATGTACCTTAACAGCTAGAGCCTTCTTGGGATAGGCCTTAAAACCTGCCATTAAAATGGGATTTTGGTGTTTGAATGAGCATACAATAACGACTTATACTTGAGGATAGCTGGCACCCCAAAATTTTTTATCTAAATCTGCCCATGTCTATCTAGGCCTATATATCTATCCATAATATGAAAATGAACGAATGGAGTTTTTGGCTTCTGGGGACCTCAAAATGAAAAACTAAAGTGGTCCCAGGCTTAGGTCTTACCATGGCTACTACCGTAATAGTGTATTCCTTACCTGTATAGGAAAATTCGCTAAAAGAAAAAGATTAATGATTTAAAATAATTTCAAATTGCAACAGGTGGCATTTTATTATGGTTAAGTTTAGATGGTTATTGTAACTTCTGGGTACGAATTGAATTGTCGTATTTGTGAAAAATTCTGAAAATGCAACAATAGTCAAGGTAACGGCCAACTAGAGCATTGAAAAGTCCTCTAAAATCCATCATTGTGGTGGATTTCCCTGACTTCCCAGATAGGTTGCCCATTCCCCTGACCAGAATTATTTTCCCTGACTTTCCCTGGAGTCCCTGACTTTTCAGAATGTGGACACCCTGCAATATCAGGATGATGAGCTGAATTTCTCTTGCTCTGTAGGATTTTGAATTATTTTGATATGTTACAGGTTTTAAACCAGCAACTAAGGGATGGTCTCTTACTCCTTGGTAACTCTTGAATACATTGTGAGTTCAACCACTGACAAGATCATTGTGCAATATAGCAATTTTTTTTTTTTAAGGGAATAAAGGTCAAAGAAATAATTTAACAAAGATTGAAACTACAGTTTTATTTAGGCCTATGGCATTTCAAGTCACTGAAACATCTTTTATAGTTTAGGGGTGCAATGGCCAAAACCATAGTTAACATACAGTATATCCTGCTTCCCAAATTCAGTGTTTTATTTATTCCCAAAATACACCTCATCCAACAATTCTAAGTAAATTACAGAGGAAATTCAACTAAGAAAGAAAAGTTTACATGCAATATATGCATTAATAATTCAATTTTAGTAAGAAAATAGTTTAAAAGAAATAGTTTTAATACCAAATATCCAACAACTAGTAGTAACAGCTGGATTTATTTAATAGCAAAATATTTTTGTACACTACTCCACCACCATCAACGAATAGAGTAAAGATAACACCAATGCCTTGATTCATGGGGACCCACTAATGTTATATTATTTATTTTGTAGTACTGTACCGCATTAGTCTCAGTTGCATTTTGCATAAATGCCAAGCCCAAAAAGGCTTCTCTTAAACACAAGCTCACTAGCTACACTCACTTGCCATCATTAAAAGCTCATTTGAACATAAAATAAGGTGAGAGTTGCCCAATAAGATTATAATATGAATTTTACCTCGCCTACAAACATGTCTCTCAAAAATAGTAAAAGCTCATTTGCTTCATGTGAACAATGTGAACTCAAGAGAATGTAAGCAACATGAATTTTGGCTTTGTAAATGTAGGGTTCCTCCGACAAAAATGTAAACAGTGTAAACTTACTTAAACAATAATATTATGGTTAACAAGTTTGCTGATAAAGGCCTGAGAATTAGTTAGAATCCATTTGCTCATACTTTCATGAAAAAAAAAGTTCAAAATTAATAGGCCCTAACTTTTAAATTATATATAAATTGAACAGGGAAAATTGCACTTTTACATAGAATGACCCGTCCAGGTCATTAGGGTGCAAAGAATTTTTTTAATCTGATTTGATCATTTTGGATTATAGCCTAAGTAGGCCTAATAGGTATAAAAGTTTTAAGTCTGAATAAAAATAAATTTTTAACCTAAAAAAATTAAAAATACCCCCGTCACAGCAGACCTGCATATTCAGCCAATTTCCAAGAAAGAATTTGAGATTTTGTAGTTTACTTTTTAGGACACAGTATATTTTATGTAGGCCTATATATGAAAATTAACAAAGGGTGTTTTCGGCTTCTAGGGACCTCAAAATGAAAAAGTAACATGGACCCAGGCTTAGGTCTAAACCATGCCTACTACTGTAATAGCGTATTTCCTATAGGTAAATTCAAAAAGGCTAGCCGTTATTTTATCTCCAATTGGATATGACAGCAAAGTGAGTGAAACAAATAGTTTTTAGTAGGCCTACTTGATTTTTATTGTTTTATCATGTAGCCTGATTCAGTAAGTTTAGGTTTAAGCTATAGAAACATAAAATTACGTTAAAAATACATATTAGTGAAGTACGTATAGGCCTCCTTAAGAAAATTGCACAGTAAAAAAATTGGCCACAATTATGTCTCAACTTAAATGGATAAAAGTTTGATAGACTGGCTAATTTTGACATAGACTAATGTGATATCCCTTCCTTGGATGAGACAACCCTCGACTTTAGTCCTTTGTAGCCTACAGCGCTACTGGAGAGGTGAACATTTCCGAATAGCCTCCGATCGGCGATGGGCGCAACCAATTAGTACTTGGCCCATCTCCGAACAGAGGCAGTCAGTAGTGAACGTGTGTTAAAGGAAGGAACATCTCACATAGCCATGAACTTAATGCTTTTAGAGCCTAAATATTTTAGGAAAACAATAACCAAACAAAAAGATTTAAGTGCTGGACAGACTGTCATTTGGCCTAAGATTACCTAAAATTACGTTACAATTACGTTATAAGCTAAGCTAAAAGGGTCGTATGTATCACATCTAAAAAGCTTTTGGGTCTTTTTTTTCTTAATACCGTAACCTATTGGATCAATCAAAGCACCCACAAATATAAGGCTAAAAATACCTTTGAATCAGCTCAATTATGACAATAGGTAGTTCACGTAGTTGACCAACGAGTGAAGAGACTAAGTAACACATTTAGTCATAACTAGGCCATTTAGGCCTATAGTATTTTGTCAGTCAAAAGGTAAACTAGTGAAAGTATATTCGTACCTATTAAAACAAAAAGTAAAAGTAATACTATAACGCACTGTATACATTTAGTATTTATAAGACTGGCTACTTACGCAAAAATGATTTAAGCTCACAAACCAATGTATGTAAATGCATTAACCAATGTAAATGTGGCACGCATATAAAAACCTGACATTTGGAAATTAGACTAAACTTAAATCAGTTCTGTGTGAAATTTGTTCATATTTTGATTCACCTGATTATAACATTTGTGTAGTATGTAGGCTATTAAATTAGTACAACTACATATTGACCCTGGTTCCGATTTTAAGTTTTATCCCATAAACTTAAACCAATTAAAATATGAAATTTTCAATCTTGAGAATAGAACGATTTCAGTAATAGTTGCTTAAGAATATACCACACCGCAAAACTTAAACTTAGGTCTAGCCTACCGGTACATTAATAATAAAGAAAGTCCCATAAGTTTAAGAAATTTTCCCTAATTCTAAATTTCTTAAGTCTAGCTAAGTTTACAGTAGCCTACTTAAGAACCATAAGGGGACATCAACTTACTTTAACTACCAACGGAACAGCTTTGTTAGAAATTAAGATTCTAGTAGCCTAATTGTATGGTTAAAGTAAGGTACATCTCACATAGCTTACCTTAATATTTAACTCCCGTACATTCAAGACTACAGGAACCAAAATCATGCACCCACAATCATAGAGCCTAAGTTACCAAACAAAAGGAATATTCTTACCTGATATGGTAGAAGCATTTCCCTATTTTCATCCATGTTGGTGATCTCAAATGTTGGAGGCTGCGGAAAAAGTCCTTTGCCAGGATATGATGTACTACGTCTAAACTTGGGAGAAATGACCATTCCAGAATGCTGATGATTGAATGTAGGACTTGGTTTCCGGTTCGCCATTTGTTGTAGCGGGTTTAAGTTAGGAACAGACCGGCCTCTATTCCATGGCGAAAGCCCTGTCATATTTGCTTGATTTTGTGGGCCCTGGGACCATGTGTTTTGTTGTGGACTTGACCAAGACGTATAGCCTTTATTAGGCATGAACATATTTTGAGGGTGATTTTGCTGTTGAATGTGTCGAGAGAGGTTATGTGGGAAGTTGTGGGATGCAGTGATGGCTCTACGTTGCTGTGGTGGTTGTTGAACTTGGGATTGCGGTAAACCAGCCATCTGTGGACCTAAACTACTATTGTAAAGAGCATTTGGAGTGGTTGGAGGGAAATTTTGAAATGCCAGAGTCCCATTTACAGCTGGACCCACATTTAAACTCTGCATCAGTGCATCATCAATAGGCCCTGACGACCACAAACTGGCTGTAGATGGATTACTGGAATTTATAACATTTAAACTAGGCTCAGACACATTATAGCCTGTTGGTAATTGGAGTGGAGTTGAAACCACAGGCCCCAACTGAGACTGATCGTTTTGTTTATCAGACTGAACCCCCAGACTTCCATCATCTTCCTTGGACTTCAGACTATGGTCGCCGTTCAGATCAGAATTTTGTGAACTTAGCTGTGACTTAACAGATGATTTTTCAATTAGGAGATCATCTTGCATAGAACTCGAATGCTGCAAAGATGAGACCGAGTCCGGCACTGTAGAAGGTGTGGTGAAAAATAACGATGAATTGCTGGTCGTGCTGACAGGAAACTCCACAGAAGACACTGAACCTACGCTAGCATTAACACTAAATTTGTAATCCCCCATTAGAAGTAGCGAAATCGTGATTATTTAAAAAAATGTTTGGGGGGTGAATTTACTACCACGCACACACGTACACCATCCACCGTCAACACAGTTCACTTTCGATATTCGACTCAACGACTTCTGCTAGCCAACGTTTTACGACTCTGCCACTACAGCTGGGAGCAGCACTAGTCACATGAACAAGAAAATTCTTCATCCTCATTGGTTGATCAGCTCAGTTTAGTTTCAATATCGAACACATAGAGCGCTAGCAACTAACTGTAATAGCGGCAATCTGATTGGCTACATATGTTCTCGATTTTTGTAAGTTCGTTTCTTCACATGTTTTACTATCATTGATCAGCTGTTTTGCGTTCTAAGCGCCAAATTTAAATTTTAAAATATGCCAGTATGCACGTGAGCAATGTATCTATTAAAAACCCAATTTGGTGTAGGCTATACTGTAACTAGGAATACGCTCCGATGTCCGTCCCGTACAAGAATTTTTTACTCACTTTTTGAGTTATTAGGTGACGCTTTTTATGTTTTTTTTTTTTTTTTTTTTTTTTTTTTTTTTTTTTTTTTTTTGGAGGGAGAGGTAAGAAAAATGCATTACGCACACAGGTGGCAAGCCTGTAGTGTGGGACTCCCCTAAAAACGGGTTTACCCACTAAAAAACCTCGCCTCTACTCTTTAGGATTCTAACCTGGAGTTGTTTATCACATTACGTAGGACTAGGCCTAAATTTGGCTTATGCCCGTGGGGTTCACTCCTTATCCAGCCACTCGATCAAGGGATCTGGGCCACTTCGCGGTCCAGATCATGTTTCTTTTCCAGGAGGATGCCCCGCACGAACTGTGATAAACAATCCCAGTTGCCCTCATCCTCCAAGCATGGGCAGCAGAAAAATGTGTGTTCCGCATCGTCGGGAACGCCCGAGCAATAAATAAAGAATTGGCCGCCGTTCCACCCATGGTTGGACGTGCTTGATAAGTCGCGCAGTCCATCGTCCTCGGGTGTCGTGCTCCCAGCTGTGTTGCCACTGCTGGAAGGTTCGGGAGCGCTCTGCTGTTCTTGCCGTGTCCTTGCCAATCTCGACTTGTCTCTGATAAATTGCCTTCCTCTCTCCTGCCAAGAGCTTGACAGGGATAACTCCGGCGACCACCAGGACGGCAGGCTCGACACTGTGCGGTAGGCTCAACACACCCCGAGCGCCGCTCAACGTTGAACCCGGGCGAGTCGCAACCTGTACTACTCTTTATCGAGAGCGTCTGCCCACGCCTCTGCTCCATAAAGAAGCACGAACTGAACCGCGGACATTAACAGACGTCTTCTGCTGGATCGTGGAACCCCGACACTGGCCATCAGCCTACTAAGGTAAGTGACTACCTTAGCGGCCTGGTCCCCCGTACGGAATATCTGATCCTCCAGCTTAACTTGGTGTCCACCATAATCCCGAAGTACTTAGCAGCATGAATTGATTGGACCACCTCCCTTCCCACTCGGAACAGAATGACGGTGTCTATCCTCTTCTTCGTAAATATCACAATCTCCGTCTTACGGAGAGCAAGCGAGAGACCGTGATCGGACATCCATGTGTTGACCACACGCATGACTCGGTTCAACTTTAGTTGGGCCAGCTCAACGTTGCGTGCGACAATGAGAGCTGCGACATCATTGGCGTACCCAACCAAAGAGGTTTCCTCAGGCATCTCCGACCTCAGGAGGCTGTCATAGGCAACATTCCAGAGATCCTGGCCGAGTATTGAATCTTGCGCGGCACCAGAAGTGACTTCCATCGTCCACGTTCCGTCCCTTGTGTCGTAAATAAGGCTTTGAGAGCGGAGATAATCCTCAATGAGTCGCAATAGATATGCAGGAACGCGAAAGGTGTTGCGAAGCGCATCCAACATATCGACCCACTTTGCCGAGTTAAAGGCATTCTTGACATAAGCGTAACAAGAAGCACTACTCAGCGAGAGAAATGGTTGTGGCTCTCGACTCTCTTCACAGCTCTCCATGGACTTCGGTGATAGCGTCAATCTTTGACCGTCCCTTTCTGAAGCCATACTGACGGGGGCATGAGTCCCCGTCAGCTTCCACAGCAGAGGTCAGGCGGGAACGGATCAGCTTCTCGAACAGCTTCCCAGCCGTGTCCAACGTGTAGAAAGGCCTGTGGGACGACGACAGCTCGGGATCACCTTTGCCCTTGCTGATCAGTACAAGTCTTGCGGTTTTCCATAGGGAGCCGGAAACACCCCTTCTACCAAACAGGCGTTGTACATTCTCAACAACAAGCCAGCATTAATTGAAAATACTTTCTTTAAAGCCTCGCTGGGAATCCCGTCCGGGTCAGGAGCCTTGGTGCTCTTTAGGGAGAGAACGGAGGTTTCCATTTCCTCGAATGTGAAGAGTGGAACTTCATCTAACCGTCCGAAGTCAACCGGCGTACATCCTAGGCCTAGCCTACAAATAAATACACACAAAGAATGATTTTAGCTAAGACCTCAAAACAAGCAAGTAACTTAATAATAATTATGCTTACAATATTAAAGGTAAATAGATTGTAGAGCGAAAAAAACAATACAATCTAAAATCCATGATTAATTAATCAAAATTATTAAAAATCAAGTAATTTAAGTATTGTAGAATTACGCTTACTTAACACTTAATGCATATTTTGTTACCTGAGACATAGACTACAATGGCACAGCACATTCTAATTAGTTGTTCAATTTAAATCTTTCTCCCAAATAGATATTAGTTGTATCCCATAAATTAGTTAATCGCATAATTCCGTACGACACCAATTCATTTCACATCAACATGCCTATCTTTTGGTAGACTATAATTTATAACTTCAACAAGTAAACATCAGTGTTGATCTATTTGATTTAACAAACAGGTCTGTCAAAATATCAATTAAATTTTATTTAAAAACGTAACATAACGGCGAGCAAATATAAACAAGAAAAGGTTATGTTATGTTGTTTTCAGCATACAGCGACAACTCAGCTGCGATGGGGGAAAATAAACTGATCATAGCAACTACATTAGTCAAACCATGTAGCCTAAACAACTAAAGTTCTGTCAAAAATTACGGAAAATAAGCTTTTTTAATACTTGAAAATAATTGCTCGATTATAGTTTATTACCTAGTTTAAAATACTTAAAATCTAACCTGAGAATTTCATTGAAATCAAATTAGTAATAAAAAAGCCTTTTGGGGGTCAAAAATTCGCCTAAGAGAATTTTAAAGTCGATCTAAAAGAATTTTATACTCTATGTTCCATATAGTAAAAAATTCAATCATAAGAGTGTGGTTGGGAATAATAGAACCATCGATTTTCTAAAGAATACTTACACTTTGAGACAATGTATATAGTTTGCGATTTGTTTGAGATGCCAACGCAATTTGGCGAATTTGACTGAGCAGCAAGAATGATGTACAAGAAGAAAATTAGCTTTGTCTTTGATGTTTCTATACGTGCATTTAACCACACAAATGAGATTTGATTTTATTCATAGTCAGGGCCGGCTTTACACAATTTTAGCATATGGGCCCAAAGAATTGCACCCGCCACCCCCTCCCACAAACACAAGACGTACAAGCATTATCCTAAAAAAATAATTTATACTTATTTAATGCGCTAAGGGTTGTTTTGTGTCAAGCATTGTAGAGGAAAAAGTATAACTGCTTCCAAGGTCTGCTGAATAGCTACCTAGTTTTTTGTGTTCCGCATATGGCTTCAAAACTAAATACCCCCGTCGCAGCAGACCTGCGTACTCAGCGAATTTCCAAAGAATTATTGTTTCAACATCGAAGAACTTTGTGGCTAACTTATATAATTAATAATCTTTATAAAAAAAAATATAATATATTTAATGGCATTATATTTCTGAGTAAATTATTTTTATTTAATAATTTATAATTCATATTTATATTGTAATAAATGGCTTTTTTAACATTAATAAAAGTACATATCCAAAGTTTCCATGCAAAAGGAATGATTTGTTTACAAATAAAAAAACATAAACATTTCAAATTTTACAAAAATATGCAGAAGACAGCTGATCAGCTGATTAGGAACAGATACCCTATTATCTCCTTCTCTCTTGCTCCCATTATACTTTTATTTTCCATAAGAATACCATGATATTTAGCATGTAGGTTTGCTGCCATGTGGGTTTTTGATCAAATCTTAATTACTCACCACCTAGTGAAGGTTCATACAAATCGTTATTAAGATATGTTGATAAATGAGCGATATATAACTTTTGAAAGATTTACCCATAAGAATAACATAGGAAACTTAATTTGAATTTTCTTTATAACCAGTTAAGCTATTTAAAAAATTCAAAATACTAAATTGTTTGTTTTCTTAAACTCTTTTAAATGGTTTTAGTTAAAATTAATGAATTTTTTAAATTTAGGTCCAAAAATGCCAAAAACCCATTTTTGACCCCTTTGAAACTCCATAAAACCCCGTTCCCATAACCCGACAATGCTGGTTCGCGAACTCATGAAAATAGACCTGGTCTTACACCTTCATACCAAATTTGATCAAAATCGGAGGTCCGCTTCAAAAGTTATCGGTACCACGGACACATATATATATATATATATAGATATATATATACATATATATGAAAATGAACGAACGGTGTTTTTGGCTTCTGGGGACCTCAAAATGAAAAAGTAAAGTGGTCCCGGGCTTAGGTCTTACCATGGCTACTACCGTAATAGCGTATTCCCTATAGGGAAATTCGCTAAAACGGAAGTCAAGTTACGTTGTGTGAAAGCATTTGACACAGTTGATCACCAAATTTTATTACAAAAATTAAAATATTATGGATTTGCAGAAAATACTTTAGACTTTATAAAGTCATACCTTGAAGACAGAACACAATATGTAAATTTCAATAATGAAAATTCTACAGGAATAGATGTTAAGGTTGGTATCCCACAGGGATCTTGTCTAGGTCCACTATTTTTTAATATATTTATAAATGACTTACCGTTTAATCTTGAAAAGCAAAATTCCTCCTGTTTTTTATATGCAGATGATTTGGGTATTAATATTTCAGGAAACTCAATGAATGACCTAATAGAAAATCTAAATTTCACAACAATGATAGTAGAAAATTGGTGTCAATCAAATCACTTAAGTTTAAATTTGGCAAAAACTAAAAATATTGAAATAAGCTTTTCAAAGAAATTTTTCCTATATAATAATATGGCATCCTTAAAGTTTTTAGGTATAATTATTGATCCACAATTAAATTGGCAAGATCACATATATCATGTTTTAAGAAAAATTTCAAAAGGTATATACATCATTCGCCGTCTTCGAGGGAATGTAAAAGAAGAAATTCTGTTAATGGCATACTATGGCTTTTTTCACTCCCACCTCACATTTGGAACTTCTGCTTGGGGAAATGCGCCAATGGCAAAACAAGTTTTCATTAAACAATAACAGGCCATAAGAATTCTAAGTGGAGTAAATAAAAGACATCATTGTAAACCTTTATTTCGTAAACTTCAAATTTTAACATTACCTGCTATATATATATTACAAACGATTTTGAATGTGAAAAAAGAAATTCAGTATTTCTCAAAAAATTCAGACTGTCATTCTCATTTTACAAGAAATAATTCCAAATTAAAAACTGAACTATGTAAATTTTCTAAAAGTCAAAAAAACATTAAACAAATGGAAATCAAAATATTTAATAATTTACCGAAAAGTTTTAGCAATTTACCTGAAAAAAAATTTAAGAAGACAATAGAAGAAATTTTAATTGAAAAATCTCCTTATAAAGTGGAAGAATGTTTAGTGCGAACTTTTTGGACACTATAAGCTTTCTAAATTAACCCTCGAGGGGTCGCGCCGCTGTCTTTTCCACCGGGCGATAGGTATTTTTTTTTTACTTCTCAGCGTGGAAGCTTAGCGCTACCCGCCCTCCTGTACCTTCAAATGGACTCGTCTGCTACGCTATCGCGCATTCCCTCACCCCCTCCAACAAGCCAGTCGGCTGCTGTATTGCAACAAGTTAGCTACCTGTGGTTTCCACCGTGCGCGACATCATTGTATAACATATGATGTCGCGCACGGTGGAAACCACAGGTGGTACCACAGGTGGAACCACAGGTGGAAACCTTGTTTTCATATAGTATAATTTTTATACCATATGTTCATAGTATAGTGTTATAGTTCATATAGTGTTTTATTAGTTAATATTCTATGTAATATTTTGAATTGTAATCAATAAAATGGAAATGTGTACAACATTAGCATTTATTTATAAACCCGGTGGAATCCACCGTGCGCGACCTCTAAAGTGATATATTTTGCGCGACCTCACGAGGGTTAATGTAACTTTTACTCATTGCTATGTGTACAATTGTATCACCTATTGCAATAAATATTATTATTATTATTATTATTATATTTACCATTACACAACTGATTAAAAAAGAGAATGAAGCAGTCTTGCCAAGGGTACGATACTTATCGTAAAGATACCATATTACTTTATTTTACATTTGGACTACTGTATTAGTTAATAACAAACCATTAGGTAATGACCAAATTAACAATTATCAATCAAGGTAAATCTAAAACCATAAATTCTACACTAGATTGCTTTGAAATTCCTTATGTCAATAATAGTTGAGACAAAAAATTTCCAACTCAAACAAGAACGATTGTTGTTTCCTGCAGCGTTGGCAACACTTGCAGGGAACAAAGAGTAAAATGTTGGTTTTTTTACACTTTTTTAACCAACAAAAACTCTGTGGCGATATCCACGGATGTCGCAGAAACTGACACCATTGCTCTTTTGGGATGTAGTTCTCCGGTGGCACTACAGTCCCTTGGTTTTGTGTAGAGAACTCTTACAATTTTCAACCGATTTTCAAGTTTTTTGTGTTTGGATAGGGCTTGGTCTGTAGTTGTTTGCGCCAAAAAATTATAAAAATAAGACCTAAAATAAGGGTGCTATACACAAATGAAATTTGAAAAATTCTCATTAGAATAACATTGGGATTGGGTTGAGCCCGGCACAGAACCGCATTTAGCCAAACGGCGCCCTTAGGCACACAAAACAGTTGCGCCCTCCTGCTGCAATACCGGTCACGAAATACTCGCCGCCGTAGTGCGCGCGTAGCTCATTGCAATTTTTATATTAAAATAATCTTAATTTCCAAGACTTAAAATCTATAATCAGTGTTTGATACAGAAAAATATCTGACTGCCGGATATACCGGATTTGAAATATGTCAGATTGAAAATTTTAAATGGCCACCATTTAGAAAATACCCATAGAACAATTTTTTTTCTGAAAATGAACATTATGGTGATAAAAATTCACGCCAAATATGAGCTTATATAATGTTCATTATGGATATAAAAATTATTTATTGTAAAAACAAAATGAGGGTTAGCGGGTACCGTATACGAAGCCAAAACAAAAAAAATCTGCAACATTTTCGATTAATTTTGATGTGAAGAATAAGAATTTGCATAGCCAGTCGCGGGTTTTTATGATATTCTGTACATACAAAAATACATCTATTCATACATGGAAGTTGGAAGGACAAGTTGTTTAAAAATTCCCAGAATCAAAACCGTTACAACAATATACTTGATTGAAAGCTCTGGACGTGAAATCTCCAGAAAAATTTACGGTAGATTAACTGTTCAAGAAATTGAGACATTTTAAATTTGCTGTGGTGGCTGAAAAATTCAGGTACCTCCTTCAGTTTTGGTAGTCTAGGGCCTTGAGGGTGTATCTGATCTGAAATTTGATGGATAATCGTTTGTGCCAAATTGAACTATCTACAAGTTTTGTATTTGAAGTTTTGCTTTCTCTTTTATAGTTTGCACATTAAATGGAGGGTTCACAGCAAGAAGGCACCAAGTCACAAATTTGGATTTTTTTGTTTTATTGTTGTAACGTGTGTCTAAAATCGAGTTCTATTCATTGCAATATTAAACCAAGTCCAAAGTTCAATAATTTGCCACCAGAATGGGTTAGTTTGTTGATGCAGTGACAGTTCTGCAACAAAGTTTCACAGCAACAACAAACCAAGTCCGTTTTAGGTTTTGTTGATGTTAATATCTTCTGTTTGGATTGTTTTGGAAGAAGTAATAATAAATTACTATTAATAATAAAATAGTAACTAATAATAAAACTAATAATTTAAACTAATAATAAAAAGAAGCTATAATAAATTAAAACTTTATCAGTATCCAAATTAAATTGCTCAATATTGAGCAATGGGTACAGCAGTACATTCTAATATTGTATCAACAAAAAAATCTCGGGGAAGGGATGAGAACTGTTTATTTAATGGTTACACAGTAACCTCTTTGAGCACTCTACAATAAAATTTATCGATATTTAATAATATCTGTTTGAGTGTATTTTAGATAAAAATGTGTTATACCTATTAAATGAATTGATATTTGTCTAAGAAAATTATATTCCATTGACAAATGCAACATTAATTTGCTTGGTTTTAATAAGTTTTCAATGTATTTTATATATATAAATTAAATCAGAGAAAAATGGGAGCAGAAGTAGACTGGATTTGCAAGATGTAGATGGATGGTGTTTTGTTGTTAGTAAGGTCAAAAACTTTTAGAGGTTTGAATAGGTATCTAATTTGCCATGTTCCTTGACTTGATAGGTGGTAAGACAAGTTTTTAGGTGAAACGTGATAAAAAAGTACTAAACAAAACCATTCCGTGATAACTCATCAAGCATTGCCCAAATCATAATCATTAATTTACATGAAAGGTAAATCAACTGGGGCTAATAAAAATACATTTCGTATGAGTTGATTTTTTCAAGACTTGAGAGTTATTGGATGCACTCATAGAAAAATTCTATCGTAGCAACATACAACACTAAAGAATTATTATTGATAAAAGTTTCAAAGTAAGTTATGTGTAAGTTACAGTGTTGAAAACTGAAAAAATGCTTTCTTAATTATAATCACTACTTTCAGATCATGATATGTATAAAATTGTTTCAAAATAATTTATTAATCATGTTTGTCTTTTATTACTCAAAATTTAAGAGAGGTTAGCTCAAGCGATACCATTATCCTCGTAACATACTTTTCCCTCCGTATTACAAATCAGAATTTTTATCTTGACTAAAAATACTGACTGTTTATTCAACCTATTATTCCCTGTCACCATAACAATGTAATTTATCAATTTTCACCATAGTTTTGTCAGATTAGACTTTTTTGGAGTTGGTTAGATACTGCAGAGTCAAAAGTTGGAAAATGTTCACTGCAACAATCAACCAAGTCCAAAAAAAAGTTTGCTTATTAATAAAACACATATATATATAATTTTTTTTTTACTTTTCCTGCCTTAAAAGTTTTTTATGTATGTCTACTTCATTAATAAAAAAAAAACATTTTGTGTCGGGCAAAGGGTGTAAAAGTTATGAATTTTTAACTTTAACTCAATTTTTCTCAGCTTTTACTTTTGTTTACTTGGTTTGTTCTTGCATTGACCCCTCCAAATCACATTAAAGTTGAAAGTTGGGCATTGAATGCAGGATGTAACACAAGTTGTTCCAGCATTCCCAGAAATCAAAACCCCATCAACCATGTACTTGGATTGAAAGCTCTTGACGTGAAAACTCAAGAAAATTTGACGATTTCCACCCAACCATCCATTCATAGGGTTCAGTTCGGCCTGAGACGTGTTCAAAGTCACCACCTTGTTATTCTCATGGAAGCTAAAGTGAAGAAAACATTATGTTTAGGAAGTAACTTACAAACAGCTGTTTTCACTTAAAATATTGAGGAAAGATTACAATATAGACTTGAGATACGTGAGCGCAGCGTACAAACTAAACCTGACGGCGATTGAGTTTAAAAAATAAATAGACGGTTTAAGAGTTATCTAAATAAACCGAACACAAATTGTTGAAATCCCTTATACTGGTGTGGATGAATGCTCTTATTTCCAACATTCAAAAGAATTAATTATTAAATCTGGAGTACCCCAAGGGTCCATCCTTGGACCGATACTTTTTCTTATTTATATTAATGATATAACTTACGGAAACGATCTAAAGCTTACTCTTTTTGCTGATGATACTTCAGTATTTGTGTCCCAAAACAACAAAGAAAACTTGAAATTCTCAGCTACACCGTTGTAAATAACCTAATGCAATGGTTCAATGAAAATGGTTTCACTATCAACAGTTCAAAAAACTAAAATTATAGAGTTTTCACATAATGCTCAAGAAAACATTAACAATCTCCTTCTGGTGAAGATGTAGTGGAATCAGAATATGCACTGAAGTTTTTGGGACTAAGTATAGACAACAATTTAAATTTTAGACAACATATTGATAGTCTATGTGCAAAATTAAACAGAAATATTTTTGTTTTGAGAAGACTTTCCAAATTCAATGATTTAAATCTACTATTAACAGTATACTACGGCTTAATTTTTCCTTTTTTACAATATGCCGTCCCAATTTGGGGAAATTCATGTGCTAATATAAAAATGTTTTTATTTTGCAGAAGAAGGCAATAAGAATTATATTTAAAAAACCAAGAAATTATTCATGCCGCAACATTTTTAAGGAAAATCATTTATTAACCTTCCCCAGTATATATATATTAGAAACCTAAAGTTTGTAAAGAAAAATTTACCTCTTTTTATAGTTCAAAATACACCTTGTTATATTAGGCACAACAACAACCTCAAAATTCCAGTTCATAACACTACTCTATTTGAAAAACATCTTTTGTATAACGGCATAAAAATTTATAATAAACTACCCAAAATTTTAAAAGAAGAACAAGACTTCAAGATTTATAAGAAGAAAATAAAAAATATATTATTACAGAAAACCTATTATAAAATTGAAGATTATTTTGAAGACAAAGCAATCATATAACTTAGTAATTTAAATAAATTAAGAATAACGTAAAATTGTCATATAACTGCCTTGTATCGATGCAATGTAAATTGTTCAGGAAATAAATTATTATTATATTATTATTATTATTATTATTGAACGTAACGAAAGAACTCAACTGAAATGCAAGACATTTCTCGGGTTGGCATTGCATTTTGATTAAAATTGTGAAGCAAAGTTAAGTCAGTTAGTCTTTAGCATATTTTTAATGTAATTGTTATCTTTGTATATGTATTTTTTTATATGATATATTTTAGTTTTAGTCTAGACTTGAGTAGATTTGAAAACCAATTTTTGTAATTGAAATCCGCTTGTAAATAAAGGCCTTTTTATTTTATTTATTTATTTAATATAGGCCTATACATAAAGCAACTCCTTTAAAATGTATAGTGTCATATATGAATCTTTGCAGTAATTGGCATGCCTACAACCTGTCTTTAATTTCTAATGAGAAATTGACCTGAATAATGATGCATAAACCTACCGTGACAAAGTTTCAATTTTGTAAAATGTAGAAGTGGAACATTTACAATACCATATATATATGGAAGGAAAATATATGTATTCACCTGTTTTAATAAATAATAATTGTTGGTATTGTCAAAATTTTATTTGGATGATGTGTAAAATAACACGGATGGAGTTCTGTCGTGGAGTAAGCATATGATTTTTTTCATGTCCGCACGATGGGCTTAACGAGCCTTGCGTTGCGGCGCCCTATTTCACAGGTGTTTACAATCCAAATTGCAATAATTTTGCGTATGAATAAATGCGGATTTCCCCTTTTTAATCTCTCAAAATTTAGCGCCCCCTAAAATTTAGTGCCTTAGGCCTGGGCCTAGTGGGAAATGCAGTACTGGTTGAGCCTTTAAAAGATCTTTTAATATACAGCTGTAAATATTTTTTTTGTCAAACTTTATTTTACAATCTGTTCAAAATACATAGAACAATAAGTAAAAATGTTAAAAATAATATTCACATGAGCAAGTATTTGTCCGGTGACAAATCTTGTTACTTATTTACTGCAAATTAGGCAAATCTGTATGGCAGGTCCAACACTTTAACACACCTTTTTAGTCGGTAAATAGAGTCACTATTATCGAGTAAGTTCACAGCAAGATTGTTCAGATGACTTTCCAACTTAATTTGATATTTTTCACTGAATCTTGTGATCTCTTCTTCAACAGTTGGCATTTTCAGGTCGTCGTGTATAGTTTTGTTTGAAACATACCATGGAGCACAGAGTAATTTTCTTTAAGTTTTAGACTGGAACCTTTGAATAATGTTAATGTTTGATTTGCTAGATGTCCCCCAAAGTTGTATACTGTAAGTCCAAATAGGTTTGATGATAACTTTGTAAAGCAAAATTTTGTTAGACAAGGACAATTTTGAACTTTTACCCAGTAACCAATTTAATTTTCTTACTTTCAATTCCATTTGTTGTCTCTTATTCCAAATATGATTTTTCCAGGTTAATTATTGATCCAAGTTTAGACCCAAATATTTTACACTGTCCACTTCAGTTAATAAAATATTATTCAAGGCAACTGGTGGGCATGTAAACACATTTGAATCAAAAAGGTTCTGTTCTGCCGCGTTTTTAGATGTGCAACAGGCATTTGATAAAGTGTGGCATACTGGTCTCCTTTTCAAAATTAAATCTACCCTACCTAATACATATTACAATCTGTTAAAATCCTACTTGAGTGAACGATTCATCCAAATTAAATTTGAAGATGTCTTTACTGGACTCAAACCAATCCACTCTGGGGTACCTCAAGGGAGTGTACTTGGACCTGTGTTATACCTAATATATACATCTGATATTCCTACAAACCCAAATGTTGAAGTCGCCACATTCGCGGACGATACTGCTTTATTATCAATGCATGACTCGCCTCAATTAGCCTCTGATCACTTGCAAGATTTCCTAAATGATTTACAACTTTGGTTAACTAAATGGAGGATTAAGGTCAATGAAACTAAATCCACACACATCACATTCTCTCTTAGGCAGCTGTAAATATGTGTAGTTTTTTGTGATTAATGATATTCACAATATTGGATTGGTCGGATGTCATTGATTTAGAACTAAATGTAACTTTTGTACTGTATCAAAATACATTGCTCGACTTCGAGCGACACTTAGACTATATAGTTTAAAGAAGATCAAATATTTGAAACTGGCCTTAATCTCAGATATCTGGGTCTAGGCGATTGCATGTTATTTGGGATATAAACAGTGATTTATAATTTCTTTTGATACCTTTTCAGGATATCGCTTTCATTATTAACCTGGAAATTATAGATTCATTATGGATTGAGTGGATAACTGATATTCTTAGCTTGAAAAATAAACCTTTAAGGTTCAAAACCTAGGTTGCTACAAAACCAGAGGCGGATTTAGAAATCTGCCGCCCCTGGGCTAATCAAAAAGTCTCGCCGCTTCCTTCCCACCCAATGTCCTAATTTATATCCACATTTATTGTCCCAATTTCCATGCCATTCGACGAATGGTGACACAAAAAGCCAAACTAGTGATTTTAAGGATTTAATGTGATTATATTGTTAACTGTTTTCATGCGACCTTCGTTTCCAGTACATTTTGGCATTATCGGCACCTAAGTATATGAGTATAATTATAAGTATATCAGTAGACTTATTGGCACCTCTCTCAAAAATGCACTGAGAGAGGTGCAGCTCGGCGGTGGCGGATGTATGTATGGGGAGGGCGAGGGCGTGGTGAGGTGGCGGATGGTTCCTTTGCGCCGACGGACGCACGGGTCGCTACCGTGACATATCAACGTAGTGCTGAGTGCTCCCAGCTCCCCTTTAAAGCTCTTGAATGACGCTGTGCTCTAAGCTATTACGATATAGAAAATAGTCAATTTCGGTTCTCAAATTTTCTGTAGACTATAATGCTTAAAAAAATTTCCCGCATCAAAATATTTGGGTTTTTTTAAATTTGAGGCTTAAAAAATTGCCGTTTTTTCCAAATTTGCCGCCCCCCGAATTCTGCCTCCCTGGGCCATAGCCCATATGTAAATACACCCCTGTACAAAACCAGTCAGGACCACGACAGGCTCAGGTAATTTAAATCTTTTAGCAAATTACTCTATTACTGTGGTGTTCACGGTAAGACCTAAGCCCAAGACCATGATACTTCTTTGTTTTCAATTCCCCTGAAGCCAAAACACCGTTCAATAATTTTTAATGGATCCTCCAATTTTGATGAAATTTGGTACAGGGTGTAAGCCAGCATATACTCGAATGAGTTCGTAAACCAGAATGATTAGACCATAGAACAGGGTTTTCGACTGGTGCAGTTTCTTAACTGGGCTACCATAGTATCAAGTGACTGGGACGGTGGCGACGTCCTGTAATCCAGCTACTTGGAGGTCACGAATTGTGGATAGTTATAAGCGATGGCTTGTGGATGCGACACTCCCTGGTAGGGATTAACGTCCACACTAGTGAATATTCGTTCATTCATAAATACCATCCACATAATTAGACCAATTCGTATATGTGAGGTCGATATTGTGGTTTGGATCCCACGTTAAACTGTAGGTCCCTAGATATCATTGACTGTTGGGCTATTAATTAACAGTCCTGTCCAATGAATACAAAAACTTAAAGAAGGTCACATCCCATGTTAAAAATTGGCCAACATTTTATTCCGCTAGGAGCGTTGTAAACTGAACTTGAGCACTCCAAATAGAGATAGCGCCAGAGGAAACGGCCTAAACATAGTACGAGAGAGAGGGAAATATTAAATTTCTTATTTAGTATTGTATCGTTAAAACACCATTTTAAACATTAGTTATCTAGCTTATTTGGTATCATTGAAAGGTTTTTCAAGAAGAATCGTTATTTTAAGTCATTAAATCCTTTAATGTTAAGATTTTGTCGTATGGGCTTTCAACTTTAATGTTATTCCAATGAAGATATTATTCCAATGAAGATATTTTATTGAATCATATGTTTACCAAAATAAACTAAGTTATAAACGTCGTCATGGTATCCTGCTATTTTCAAATTTGTTTACTTGGGTTCCAAAATGAGCACTGACTAAAGTTGGCGGACGGAAAAAGTGTTCCTACATTAATTAAAAGAATTGGTCCAGTAATGAAAACTGTCATAGGTTATGTATGATATGTGAGTGCAGCGTGAGGACGAGAGAGATTCTTTGCTAGTGACCATCTGCAACAAAGTCAGAATGTAATCTGACTAATAGGTCATTGTCTCATGCGCGCTCTCATGGTGGAGTGCGCTACTACGTCAACAGAAACTTTCTTAACCATTTCCAATGTATACAGAACCCAATAAGTAGGGACATCCCATGTTAAAAAATTTTAGTTTTGCCCCCGAAAACCAGAGGCAAATAAAGCGGTGATGCTAGGATTACTTCTCCTTACTGTCACGGGAAGCGCTCTTTCTACCTCATCTCAAATGTCAAAATGAGCATATTTGTTTACAAAAAATCAAAACAATAACAAACCTCTATAAAATTATTCTAGTCATCTGTTTCCATTCAACCAATCAGCATAATCCTTACCATCTTTGTGGTGCTATCTGTGTTTCAGGGGTGGCGTTCTCACTTCCCCATAAGGATGTCCCTACTTATTCGGTTATGTATACATTGCCATTTCTTCCATAAGATGTGACCTTCTTTATGTTTTTGTATTCATTGTCCTGTCTAAGGAGAATGTCTGCCTTAGTCAGTAACAAGACTACAAGATCGCGCCACAATCATCCTACACTCATCTCTCATTCATATCAATGTATACAGAACCCAATAAGTAGGGACATCCCATGTTAAAAAATTTTAGTTTTGCCCCCGAAAACCAGAGGCAAATAAAGCGCTGATGCTAGGATTACTTCTCCTTACTGTCACGGGAAGCGCTCTTTCTACCTCATCTCAAATGTCAAAATGAGCATATTTGTTTACAAAAAATCAAAACAATAACAAACCTCTATAAAATTATTCTAGTCATCTGTTTCCATTCAACCAATCAGCATAATCCTTACCATCTTTGTGGTGCTATCTGTGTTTCAGGGGCGGCGTTCTCACTTCCCCATAAGGATGTCCCTACTTATTCGGTTATGTATACATTGTTCATATTCAGATTGAAATACCCACTATATGTGAGGTCCCTGTCTCAAAATAGTGATATAGTGAAAATATCGATTGATCCAGATATATACATCTATCATTTCAACTATCGATTGAAATCATCAGTCATCAATCACTGATGATGACTGATAGAGGAAAACTATTCAATCGGTTATTCAATTATATTTAGATTTTCTAAATAGCCTAAACCTAGTTAAGTGAAGTCAATCACTGTAACTAATTACCCCTATTTTTTGTTTAACTTTTTATTTTATTTACATTCAAAAACAGGTATAACCTTACATAATTTATATAAACAAAATAAAAACACTACTAATCATAATAACTAAAATTTTAACATAATAACATTTAAGAAAAACAAATAGGCTTACCTATGTACCTGCATCCTACTTAAATGTGGTCTACTGTTACATTTGAAGTTTCCTGGGCATAAATTGGTCCTTCATATTAACAGAGATTAGTTTAGGTTATGATAAAGTAGAATGAATTTTGTATTTGACAGTTATTTTCATTCGGTAAGATATCAATCGATATTTTCATCCGTTAGTATGGTAGACCAGTTAAGAAACTGCACCCTTTTCGAATTCATTTTTTAAAACAATTTTAACATAAACCATTTTAAAGAGCTAAAAAAATAAACAGTTTAGTATTTTGAATTTTTATCTAATAATCTAAAACAAGTACTGTTTATATGGGCAAAAATGTTTTACTATCCAAGGACTTGACACTTCACTTTCACTGCACTCTGGTGATGGGGTCAGGGCAGGCATCATCACCTGCAGGGATGGACAGCTCTGGGGGGCCTTGTTGCTTATTTGATTTCAACAGTTGGTGATTTTCAGTGAGCAGTTGATCACTCTCGGTGGACAATGTTGCTGCCTTTTGGTCGCTCTCGGTGGTGGGAGTTGTTGCCTTTTCACTGCTGTTGATGCTGACGATTTTCTGGTCGGGGGAATTTGTCTTTTCATTCATAATGATTAATTCTTTCATTTTACTAAAAAATTCTTCGTGAGTTAAGCCATTTCTTAAAATTCTATAGGCTTTCTGAGGATAGTCTACTATTGTTATTCTGGCACCAGTTTTACGCTGGAATATTGAGATGTTTGATATAAAATGAGCTAGATCTACTTTATCCCGAACACAACCGATAGGAGAGCAGACAAGGTATTTCAGCCCTCTTCTCATGAAATCTTCTGTCAAGTGTTCAAAAGCTGTGTCATAATCATGCAATTTTGGCTTGCCATGATATTTTTCTTTAGTAATTAAACTGTACACAGCGGGCCCATTTTGAATTTCTTGGACTGCCAAGTAATTTGTGAGGCACTGTGATTGTGTTGGCCTACCAAAATTCCTTCTAAATACCACAGCTACCCCTGCAGTCATGTGGCGGGGATCATCAAAGTCTGTTGATATACTGTGAGCTAGCCCTACTGTCTTATTACAACTGTATACCTATGTATTACCTCCGCCATGTGTGTTGTAACTACTTTGATTTTTGATCTTGTGTTAAGCTGAAAACAATTTCTTATAGTTTTTATAATTTGATTAGCAATTCGACTTTTTCCCTTATTATTAACGTGAAGTTCATGTCAGGTAAAGTTAGACCGATATAGATAATCCAAATCGACAAGCCACACTGAGTCCATACGAATTACAAGTTCTCTTAGATAATTGTTTAGATCCTTAAGAGGGGGCTAAAGGGTCAGTCCTGGCGGACGTTGTTGAAACTACCTGACATCGTTTACAAGCGTACTGAGAGCGAGAAACAATATCTAGTATTTGGTGTAAAACACTCTGGATAGAGATACGCTGCTGCAATTCACCATGTGTGAGGCCCAAAATTTAGGTAGATGATAGTGAGGAAGGAGATTTGTCCGCGGAAAGTAGGCCTTTTAATTAAGAGGGGGCAAAATGGCCCCTCTCAAAACGTCATGCAGTGCTTCGCCTGCTCCAAGTTTCCGAGTTTATTTTAAGTCCGATAAAAGTGGGATTGGTTTTAAATGAAAGATAAAGACTTGGGCTATTTGGCTAACTTTTTGATTTTTTGATATTTTGAATCCACATCAAGTTATAATGTTTCAAAGTTTATCGAATCCCTTATAGTTTCATATGGATTCAAATTTGAAAAAATCAAAAAGTTAGCCAAATAGCCCAAGTCTTTGACTTTCATTTAAAACCAATCCCACTTTTATCGGACATAAAATAAATTTGGAAACTTGGAGCAGGCGAAGCACTGCACGATGAAATTTTGGTCCCACTGACTCCCGATACTGACAGCCTCAAGCGGCAGCCGCTGAAAACGACGGGCGCGCATGAATACGATCTACTTCCAACAGCTGACTGTAATTTAAAATGAATTTACATCTGACCCATGTTCATTATGTTGTGTATTGTTTACAATTTTACATTCTGCACATGGTTTCGAACCTTCGAATGTTTTAATTTTGTTTTTATCTTCAACATTATAAATTTTAATTACGGTAATTTAATACAACCTTTAAATTTATATTTTTTGTATTTTAATTGAAAAATATAATACTGATAATAACTCCAAAGAAACAAATTCATGGTGTAAGGAAGCAAAAAACATCGCAGAGGAGAATTTCTTACGAAATGGAGAATACTTCAATCTTGCCACGTATCCAACGATATAAATGTAAAAATGATATAATTATTTAAAAATATGTTCTTATAGTATTACAAAATATTCTGACGTCTCTATGGTAATATTTTGAAATAATACAATATTTTTTTATAGCTTATTTCAAAATAATAATAAGTTGTATGCAAAGTAAAGTACTGTACGCAATCTGTGCGATCAAATGATTTTTAAAGGGTTCTCTAATAATTTGAAATACTAATTAATAATATATATATATGTATTAATAATGCCATATATATGTAATAATATATATGTTTTTAAGCAATATTAACTATTACTATTATTATTATAAATACAATTTACTAACCTTATCCTCCCTAGTTACAAGGGCACTTTCAAAAACGTTTGTTGTATAGAATTAATTAATATTTAAATTGAAATTTTATATTAAATTTTAAGGCGCAATTATTTATGCATAGTTATAAAGTGATGAGGCATATATAAAGTTTAACCATTTTAGTTTTTAAAGGCGAAGAAGATTTCCACAGCCGTCATTTAAAATGAACTTAAAATAATTACGTTGTTTATTCTTCAACTCCTTGTCATATAAAGTATTTTCAAATTTGGATACAAGCCATACACAGTTCTTTCTCATAAATTCCACAATTTCATATTGTCAAAAATAAAGCTTAGGAAGTTTAATAAATATCTAGCAAAAAAGACAATGAGGAAATATTTGGATTATATACTCTTATCTCTGATATAATCACACCATAGCTTCTTATAAGAAATAATGTACAAATTTGTATTTTTGTTTGCAGATTTCAAGCGCTTCCCCGTAACCACTGCAAATCCTGCAGTTCTTCGGCGCAGGGGTCTTTTTTTAATCTCGTCATCTGTAAAATAGAGTGGTGTTTTGTTTTGCGTTTTCTTTTGATATGCAGAGGGGCCTCTAACCATGGTGACTCTTCTGGTAAACAATGGATGTAATACCTTTATTTACAAGATTTGTTACTGGATGGGTTAATGCAGGACATTTATTAGTGTTTTTCAACTTGACATTAATAAAATTTGAGGTCAGAACTCCTTTATGGTAAATTTTAGTAGTATAAATCCATCAAAGCAGACTTGGAAAGTCTGAGAATTAACAATACAGTGTTTTGTTTGATTTTACTATCAACAGAATTGGTAAAAGTATTTAGGTTTTCTGTCATAGGAGTGTTTCCAGCTTACATTTTATCACTCCCTTCTGAATGTAGGCTACACACTAAATTTAATCAGGCAACATTAATACAGTTGAAATATAAAGCCATTTATTTCCCATTAGACCTATAATAAAACTACTAGTTTTTATAGCAGTCACGGCTTTCGCTGGCGGTTGTGATTTAATTTCATACATAATGAAATATATTTAAAATGCAAATAAATATTCTTTCATACGAATTTTATTGAAACTATAAAGTTCTGTGGGGCGGAGTCCCAAAGAACTTTGCAAAACCGTGTCTTAGTGAGCACCTATGATAGGGTTACCATACGTCCTCTTTTCCCCGGACATGTCCTCCTTTTAGAGCATAAAAAACCGTCCGGGCGGATTTCTGAGAAACAATCCGTTTGTCCGGCTTTTTGAAAGGAGAAAACTGAATATCTGTATTTATGTTTTTACCCAACCCACAGGAAGGTTTTATATATTGTCATTTCGTCTAAATTGTTATTAAATCGCATTTTAAATTATTGTTTAAAATGTTTGACTTAGAGTAAAAAGTAATACCATATTTACTTTGTACTCTATTTTAACAATTTAAAGGATATTCCTTATTCCTTTTAGTTAGGCGTACTGTAAGCTCCAGTGCCGCCAGTAGTCGGGTTGCATTTATTGCTGTCAACAGTGTCTATCGAGTGAGTGAGTGAGGTTATGTTTTATCAGATCGGCTTTTTATTCCTTACAGCTTAGTTTAATTTATGCGACCATTAAATTTTGGATATGATTTGATTAGTTGTTAGTGCCTTTTAGAGTCTTTTTCTAAATTGTGAAAATGTGACTGAGTCTTCTTTGTTAAGAGTCTATTGAAACTAAATTTCATTATCAAATATTAACTAATAATAATATATCCAATAATGTTTTATTTTACTTTTGATTTATTTTAAGGTTAATCTTGAAGACCTCCTCTTAACTAAATTACGTACTAAATTATGTGCTTTTGACATTTCACACCATTTTTCTCATGTGTTTCTATGTATAGGTATTAGAAAATGATATCTAAATAAATAACAAAATGTAGGGTAACTTACTGATTTGGTAAAACCTATACCTAGACCTACTTTCTTAAATTTAATTTAATAACACTATAAAAAATTTTCACCTTCTTTATTATCCTAAGAGAAATTTAACTATTTGAAAAAAGGTGAGATTTACAATTAACCGTACTAAATTTAAACATTTCTCTGTTTCTCACTCTGTTATATTTAACTAAAGGGGGGGGGGGGGTCAGGAATTCAGATTTTTGAGATTGATTAATCCGGCTCGCCGAGTACTAGGTGTCCTCTTTTTCATCCCGGAGAGTATGGTAACCCTAACCTATGAGGAGCACAAAAAAGAACGTGTATGAAAAATTACAACCCTGTCAGCCATAGAGTTTTGAAGATTTGTGTTCCCATGATTTATTTTAAAGCCGTTGTTCAATTTTCTTTGCAATACCAACCTGAAGAATTATTTGCCCTTCAGATGAGCTAGTTTGCTACGTTCACTCGCAACATTGAACAGCTGCACTTAGTTTAAAATAAAAGACGGCTTTTGTTTTTATCCTTATTCTCATTTTGAGGTTCATAATGTTTATTAACTTTCATTAATTTTTATTTTATTTTCATTACTTTTATGTCGTCACCAGTTTTAAACTAAATTTTATAGTTTTTTGACATAAAATAACATTTCTTCACTATATTGTTACTTCTTTTGAAGACTAAATTGCGTGAGCGTAATTTATATTCAGAATTCATTACGATAACATAATAGCATAGAAGAGGTCATTTCAGTTTGAAATAAAACTTAAACAATAGGAAAGGCTTAGTTAATGGTTAGTTAGGAAATGGTTAGTTAAAATTATGAAATCGAAATGTGTATTTGATTGTTTTATAAATAAACCATCACAGTCATACCCACCTTAAAAATAAGCACTTAAAGTGCGTTGGTGTTTCAAGCAAACTATATGAAGTATTTCAAGATTACAATTTTTAATTTTCATCATGTAATAAAATAAAGGGAGTAAATAAATGGAATGTAATGTGGTCGTAGGCTAATTTGTTTCGTCATTTAAATACAATTAAAGCCTTTAAAAACCATTTAGCACGTGACAACAACACATTCAGTGATCCTCAGAGGTAGCTAGGGCAGTAGGCCTACACGTAACTAAAACGTAGGCCTAATAACTAACATCCGTGATAACATTTTTCAGCTAAAACAATTAACTGGAGTAGAACGACAAAGTTGGAGACTGTTTTAGTCCCACTTTTTTACAAATTTGAATCCAGTAGTGAAGTATGTCAGAAGCCAAGATATTCCGTGTTATCTGTACACGGAAGGAGAAGATAGGCAAAGGCGGACTAGAGCGACACGAGAAAACGTGAAGGGAGGTAGTGGCAGCAGATGTCGAACTACATCCCTCCGCCAGCCGCGTCACAACTCAGTTAACTTGAACGGAACGAACCAGAAACGGACTGTGCTCCGGTAGTTTCAGCAACGTCCGCCAGGACTGACCCTTTAGCCCCCTCTTAATTTCCCTTTGTCTAGGGTCTGTATTTGCAATATCATACCGCCTAGGTATTGTTGTTAAAATAACAGGCTTGTTTTTGCTAAGAGCTGCCAGCTTACTCTCAAATGTGGAATAAATAGGCAAAAGGTTTCTTTGTTGTGTGTCATTTGTTCCACCCATGAGTACTATAACATCATCATCATTTGCAGTACAGTTTATCGCAGTTTCTGAAAGCATTAAGTTTAAGTTATCATTAAGTAAGCATTAAGTTGAAAGTTCTGAAAGCATTAAGTTTAAGTTATCATTAAGTAAGCATTAAGTTGAAAGTTTATCGCAGTACTCGAGTGTGGAAAGCATTTGCTAGCAATGGAACTGTGCTAACTAAAGGAAAATACTTACTTATTCTTACTCCCAGGGCCATTTATATTGGAGGTGATTTTAGCCGCACCCACAAATCTCTGCCAGGCTATCCAGTCCCCTACATCTTTTTCTAGTGCTCCAATTCTCCCATGTCTGCTTTCACTTGTTTCAACCATCTCTGTTTTGGTCTTCCTCTAGGCTGACTTCTACCAGTATTGCCCTTTAATACTTTTCTCAGTCTGCATTCTTTACTTCTTTTTAATACTTAAAAATAAAGGAAATTACTGAAGGAAAATTTTAATAAGATGGTCAACCACAATCGAACCACAGACAAGTGGTTGCAACAACTTCTAACGGAATAATCTCTAATTGGGTAACCAAATTATATCGCCAATTGAGATTTCTTCCATTTTAAGTATATGTTAAGATTGGGAAGCTTTGCACAATATAAATAAACAACTCATAAAACTAAAAAGCAATTTATTTTTCTTGTAAAACAGAATACAACAGCAAATTTTAACTTCGATGCCTGGTAAAGCAATCTTTGAAATAAAATAAGTACCTCTCCTCACTCGGGTTGTTACAAAATAGGGAAAAAAACTATGTGATTGCAGCTCACTCTAGGATTGAGCTTCGTTCAGGTAACTGTAGCCACTATGTATCACCGCAGTATCACAAAGTTTAAAAAACTTACAACTAGCACCGGGAGTCACAAATTAGGCAAACTATTTATTCGTCATCACTATAATAATTGCCGTTGTTGCCTTCAAAGTAGTAGTACCCTCCATTGTAGGGGTCGCAGTACGGGATCGGATTGTAGAAGGTGGGCGTGTTCCCGGGGAAGGAGTGGGGATCGTAGTATGATGGCTGCTGGTAGGGATGGTTTGCCTTCCGCTTCTTCTTGTTCCGCCTGCGTCGCTGAGGCCCGGTTGCTGTGTGCTGCTCCTGACTGCAGTGAGGCTGCGACGGCGGCAATGTCACCACCGACCTCACCCTCGAGCCGCCCCCCGCACCAACCGCCGCCAATGGCAGGGACGACGGCAGTGACGGTTTCATGGGGAGGTTGTCTTTGAACAGACTACACTGTCGCCTGCCACACTGCTGAGGGCTGAACGTGATTGTGAGGCCTGCAGAAGTAAAACTAGTCATCAGCACAATTGAAAGCCATCTAAAAGATTAAATGTTAAAAAAATTATCAATTAATAAGGTATACATCTTATTTAAAAAGTATAAGCAAAATTTAACAGAGCACAGTGGGCCTAAATATACTTGTAGTGTATGAGTCTATTACTTTCTTCCATTAAAATAACCTGGATCTAACATATATATAAATAGCGATTAGAGTAGGCCGGACTGATGTTGTACTAGAGTATAGAATGTCTACTCTTTGTGATTTGAAAAGACTTATACCAGCATTGACTTTCAAACAGAGGACATACTTTATTGACACAAAACATTGTTTACAAGAGTATACTCCTTATTCTTTACAATATTTCTCTTATTGTTAAATGACAATATATAGGAGTACATCCCATATTCTTTACAAGAATAAGAATGTCCATAAGCTATAGTATTATTCACGAAAATAGCCAGAGGCGGAGTTGGGAATTTGCTGCCCCTGGGCTATTTAAAAAGTGCCGCCCTCTCCCCCACCATAATTTCATAATTTATATCCACAATTATTGCCCCAATTCCAATGCTGTTTCAACGGGCGGGGACATAAAAAGCTGAAAATAGTTATTATACGGAACTTAAAATTAAAAAACTAGAAATCAAAGATTTTGCGTTGTGATGCAAGAACTACCAATGTGAGGCTCAAAGCATGGCTATTAGCATTGACTATTGATGGTATCCAAAGTCAATGCTATTAGTGTTTACTAGTTCTTTGGCCAATCCGAGACAGAATAACAAGTGCCGTTGCGAACAGTTGAAAACTAACATTTGGCCTTTGTGCGTGTGCGTAGTTCACGGCCGGTGAAATAGGGCGGAATACTGTGACCTTCGTTCCCAGTCCCAGTGTCCCAGTAGATTTTTTGAGGTTTGTTAGACACGTCTGAGTGTAGCAATAAGAAATTGCCATAATGATTTTAATTTTATTGTAAATACAAAACCATATATTAGATAAAGTGCAATAGCTAAATTACGGTTATTTATATGTTTTCCCGTTAAAGTTTGAAATAACAATAGTGTCAATAGCAGTATCAATTATCACTGCCACATAACCTGACAACCTCAAATCACCCACCCCGAATGCAATGGTGCAGCTCGGCGGTGGTGGTGGGAGAGGCAGGGGGTGGCGAGGTGGCGGATGGTTCCTTTACGCCGACGCGTGGATCGCTACCGTGACAAATCAACGTAGTGCTGACTGCTGATTTCTCCTAGCTCCTCTTTAAAGCTCTTTAATGACCCCTTGTGCTAAGATATTATGATCTCGCTTAGAAAATAGTCACTCTCGATTCTCAAATTTTTCCGTACAATTATTCAAAAAAATTTCTGACTCCAATAATTTGAGTTTTTTATTTGAAGCCTAAAAAATGCCACCCCCCCCCCCCCCCAATTCTGCCGCCCTGGGCTATAGCCCATTTAGCCCATATGTAAATACACCCCTGAAAATAGCCCGATGAGAGTCGAAACAATCTTGCCAAATTCATTCTGAAACACATTTTTATACTGTATGACACATGGTAAACGTAACAAAAAATGACAACATTGCAGGGCGGGAGGGGGTGAGAGGGGGACACAGCTGTTAAAATTTCCATCGCACTATTTTCGTGCATCTTACTATAACTCCTTACTTAAAATGTGATAAAAAATTAATTGTCCTCAATAATTACATCTGGCCCCAATGAGTATATCTTTTTCAGACAGCTGTAGTAAATGAACTAACAGAAGGATTTATTTTAATCTCTTGATTTAATAATATGTTTTTCAATGCAAGAAATTTTAGATTTACCATCTGATTTTTATAATTATATGATATAGGCGTATTAATAAAAAAAATGATTTAGGTATTATAAAAGTGTCATGAGAAGCTCAAATACAACAATAATAAACATAATGATGTCATTGCGACCCTAGTTCAGCAAAAATCCAGCCAAATACGCTACTATCGCATATTTCTAACACCATGTATCTTACTAAATTTCAAAACACTGCCAATATCCTTCAGTTCTAGCATGGTAGTCAATGAGAGAGGGTTGTCAATCTGCATAAGGTGAAACTTATTTGCCATTTTGATTGATTTCCATTGTTTTTTAAAAGATCATAGCTAGTGTTAGTAATTTATTGTCTTGATTATAAAACAATCATTTTTAAAGTGTCAATAGCTTAAAGTGTTAAGTGGAGATAGGTGCAGTTAATTGTAATCTTTGTGTAATACAATATCAAATCCCTAGAGAAGTTTATAAGCTCTCCTAAAAAATTTGCTTCTTGTCACTTAGGCAGTGTTAGTGCTTTTTGATGGTTCGATACTGGACTCAGCTGCCTTTGGTCATTGGGCTAATTAATGATCCTGACAAATGAAACAGCTGATATTTGTCAGTAACAAAGCTACACCTCATCTGATCCATTACAATCATCACACTCACCCCTTCAGTCATACTCACCTTAAAATACGCACCACATAGTGCGTCGGTGTTTCAAATAAAGTATCTAAAGTGTTGTTTCTTAAGCGATGAGTAAATCCCAAGTGTGGCGAAGAAAAAGAACATTGTATTAGCAGTTTAGATTTAACTAATCAAGTATGTAATGTAAATTGAGGGGTTAAAAAATGGGTGAAAACCGTCAAATACCCCATTTACCCGTTTGAAACCCCACAAAACCCCATTCCCATCGTTGGAATAAATTTTACAGTGACCAGTAAAAAACATTTTTTTTATTAGTATTTTAAGTTTACAAATTTTACATACAATAATTTTCTTTATTTAGTACTTATATTTTTCCAAAAAATTATCCAAGTTAAAATAAAATTTAGATGTTTGGCAACCTTTGTTTTAGCAAATTCTAATTGTAAGGGGGTGAAATTTATTGAAGAAAATTATCTTTATTTATCAAATCAGGAGCATTGTCAAACAATGTAGGTTGGCTAATGCATAAATTTTTCCAAAACATGGCCCAGTGGACTCATATATGAGTCAGCCGATACCGCTGATAGAGCCCGGCGGCTTAGATATGAGCCAGTGTTGCTAAGCAACTGAATTGTCAACTGTGAAATACTGGTCTATTTCAGAGCCGGAACCTAACCTGAAGTGTGTAAACATATGTGGCATCGTTCTTACAAAAAACAATTACCATCCTTCCTAGTCGCCAGGTTATTTGAAATTCAGGCTCATATTTCAGCTGCCTGGTCTGTCCTCGACACACAATATTTAACATTTGTAATAAAAAAAATTATATCAACATAAACCAAACAGGCAGGTCAGATATAAGCCACACTTGAAAACAACCCAAATATTTAAAAATTATCTTATTTGACATAATAATGCTGTATAAGGTAAACCGAACAACTTAAAAAAAAACCTTACAACTTGAAAAGTACATATAAATTCATTTGGAGAACCCACAGTGGTGATTTTAGAGTTATTTTGTAAGGATAATCTAATTTTTTCCACACATAGTTACAAAAATAGTGTTTACACTACACTGGTACAATACTATCCTACCTTACTGGTTCTCAACCTTACCGATAGAAGCGCTAATGGCAACTGTTTTGAATGGCTTCCATCACTTGACTCGAGCTAGGATAGGTGTGATTTACAGCTTGAAGAATTAAATTTCAACCAAATAGTTGTGCCAGTCACACAACTTGGTTCTTTATTTATGGGTAAACTTTTGGTCTATTTTGTAAAAAAATAGACCAACGTGGCTCAGTATTTGAGGGCAGCAGCAAACATGCAGAAACTAGTGAGTTGTACAGTGAATTGAAAATTAAATCACTTAAAAGGACATAATTAGAAATTAAATCAAAAGAAAAAACCGTGCAATTAATGTAAGTTCTATTGGCAAGTTCATTCTTAAAAATGTTTTGAAATGTTAGCTATGACAGGCCATCTGTTAGGGGAGATCATGGTAATATTACCTCTTGCTTTCGGCACAACAGGTGACACAAGATTTATCTTGGAGAATAATCCCGAGGTGGGTATTTTGATCTTTGGCTCCACTTGGGGCTTGTTCTCCATGGCGATGGCTTTATCCAAAATTACTGACTGGACATTGTGGGGTAACTCTCTGTCCCAGGACAATGCTGGAAATCAAGCAGATCATCTTAAAACCCCACAATTAATAATGGTTAACCTTCCAATTATAAAACCAAACTAAATTGCTAGAGTGAGAAGCACAATGGAATAAAATATACATTAGGCTTATGGCAGAATAATTATGAAAGTTTGATGAAGTGTGTGTGCCTTTCTCTCCTTTTGGGCAAAGAATTTTTAAGCACCTAAAATATTATGTATGATGCATGTACGGATTTATAAAGTAAGTTATTATGATTAGGCATTAAAAGGAAAAAGCGCGAACATTTAGAGATCACAAACTTTATTCATTTGACCTTATTATACAAAAGCTGTTGAGAAAGTAAATTCTGTTTATAACTGGTGGGGATGGGGCATTATCTAATTCTCTCAAGAACAACAAAAATTGTACATACAGCAATAGCTGCTACCTGGCATGCTTTGCAATGCCATCCTGAGGAGTCTTTTTTACTTCGGGTGAGCTCATTCGCTACACTCATTCGCCGCAAGTCTATAATTTTTTATTACCAACTTTCCCTCAATACTTCAAAAGAGAACTTCCTCCGATAATTACATAATGAGAGCAACTGTTTATAGAACTAATTAAAAAACTTTTTTTGCCATATGTTGTGTTCATAAAAAACTCAGAACAAAAACTCTAAAAAACCTGACATGGGCACGCTTATGACAGTCCTGGGGATAAGCCCTACAGGCAAAACAAAAACTATTGGCTTAGAAACTTTCTCCAAGAAATTTTTCATGTATATAACGAGTTTAGTGGTAAACGGTCCAGTGGTTCCTGAGTCCATTGATCACAAATATATATACCAACATCCTCTTTTATAAAGATAAGCATTAAATATATACACTAACTTGCATAGATTTCTCATCCAATGTATTCTGTTTGATCCCTAAATTAATTCAGCTGATTTGCAAAAAAAAAAAAAAAAAAAAAAAAAAAAAAAAACACCACAATAAACAGTTTTATGACTGAGGAGAAAATCCTCAGTCAATGCTACAATGATAAAAACTGATTATATAGTATATGCCCCAACTGTTAGCTCTAAATGTGTCACTTGTTAGCTCTGGCCCTAGCCATTAGTTATTAATTATTTAAATTTCTATATTACAGAAAAATGTAGCTTACCAATGTGTGTGAGGATCAAGTTTGTCATAAATCGAACAGGTATCGGCAAGTAATGTACACCATCTTTGGCCCTCCTGGATTGGAAAACAAGAATAAGAACAAAACCAGAGATTATGGAATAAGCACAGTACACTTATAATAAAATGATCGCATAGTAGTGATGGTTAAATCCAGGAATTTCGAATCTCTAATCCGAATCCTAAAAAATCAAATCTCGAATCCTCGAATCTCAAGTCCCGAAAC
>CM061534.1:86064727-86173413 GCA_030545055.2 Neoaliturus tenellus
TTTGGAAGTTTTAAATATGATATTTTGAATTGTCTTTTGTTCAGGAATAATACCTTAAAAGGTCGGTAGAGAGTTCCAGAGACACCCTGTATATTCTATTATGGTATGGCCTATATTCACATTGGGTATTATATAATTGGATTATATAAATTTATAAATATAAATTATAAATTTATATGATATAAATTATAAATTATATATCCTATTATACAGTGTGATTGAAAAGTCCCGGAACGGTGAAATATATTTTGTACCATAATAGATGAAGTAATGAAACTTGGTATGCCAATAATAGCCATAAATATCTACTCTTTTAAGCTATTATCACTTTTTTAACCCTTAAGGGGCATGGCCCACGAGGAGTCAGTCAAAATTCTTAAATAGCAGCATAGGTTGAATTTGATATCAAATTGAAGGTCTCACTTAGCAGAGTACAATGCCGCAAACTAAACTTCAAATGGATGACCGAGACGGAAATGGCAGGTGAACAAAGTTTCCATTTTAATCATATGGGTAAAACGTAGAAATGCAATAACTTTCTTAATATTCAACCTTTTGACCTTTTTGGGTTTGTGGCTTGTTACTCCAAATGCAAAGACGTTTAAAATTATGTATGATGTGACAAGGGCCAAAGCAGATTTCTATAAGACTTCCAAGAGGAACATCTCTTAAAGGGTGTGTAAATGGAAATTTCTTTGGCCCTTGTCACATCATACACCATCTTAAACGTCTTTTCATTTGGAGTAATAAGCTTTAAACCCGACGTCAAAAGGTTGAATATTAAGAAAGTTATTGCATTTTTAAGTTTTACCCATATGATTTTAATGGAAACTTTGTTCGCCTGCCATTTCCGTCTCGGTCATCCATTTGAAGTCTAGTTTGCGGCATTGTACTCTGCTAAGTGAGACCTTTAATTTGATATCAAATTCGACCTATGCTGCTATTTAAGAATTTTGACTGACTCCTCGTGGGCCATCCCCCTTAAGGATTAAAAAAGTGATAATAGCTTAAAAGAGTAGGTATTTATGGCTATTATTGGCATACAAGTTTCATTACTTCATCAAAAATGGCAAAAAATATATTTTACCGTTCCGGGACTTTTCAATCACACTGTATGAATGGGTGTCAATCAATGTATGTTTGTTAGTGTGTACGTATAATTTTTTATTGCGTTTTGATGGACATTTGTCTAAACCACACGACCGAAATATTCTATTATGACTTTTTGTAAAGTAGTGAAAAAGTAGCTAGCTACTTTTTTGTTGTAGTTGTAGATAGCTACTTAAAAAAAAGCTTCGCTCCTTTTTAAAGAAAATAGTTGTAGTTGTAGCTAACTACTTTTAAAAGTAGTTTACCCAACACTGAATAGACCAAAGATTAAATTAAAATATACAAATACAGAAACGGTACACTCTCTAGGCAATGTCTGATATCCACTGGTCTGGATTTCTTTATCAGAGAAAAATCTTTTGCTATGATCGCAGTACATTAATGCATTGCATTTTGGATCCCCATGCGCTTCTTCATGATCTGCACCCTTTTTGTGATTGATGACACAATTTTTGAACTCACACATGAATGAGGGGGAGAGAAAGTAAAAATCCGCATACCAAAAAGCTAAAAAATATTCAATCAGTTCGCGTCAATTCAATCTCTCGACTGCGCCTGAACAGTAATTATTATCAAATAAGCCAATATTGATTTTATTTAGTATAGTACAATACTGATTATCTCAAGTTAATATTCTTCATTCTTTTAGTACACTGAACTGTAGCCTTGTGAGTTTTTTATATTATATTAATAATTGACGATTTATTATGATTTTATTAGTGACGAATTTCAAAACTTGGTTTCCTACCATTTTTTTACTCCTATTAGTTTGCTCACCGTATATCAGAAGTTTTAGCTCATCAATATTAGTGAATAGCCTATAACTATTGTTGGTTGCCATCCAGCAACGAAAACAATAAATCACATCTGACTATATTTCATTCATTTTTTGACATCCAAACCAGTAGTCTGCTATATTACATTATTACCTTATTACCTCCTGCGACGTCGATGACCAGAATTTCTGGATAGACTGAGTCAAAAACAAACTAATCTATACTTATTTAATACGCTAAGGGGTTTTTTGTCTTGAGAACTCCTCCTACAATTTTCAACCGATTTTCAAGTTTTTGGTGTCGTTGGATAGGGCGTGGTCTGTAGTTGTTTCCGCCAAAAACTGGTGAGAATCTGACGGAAAATGAAGGTGTTATTCACCATTGAAATCTAAAAATTTCCCATTTAAATAACATTGGGATTGAATAAAGTATTTTAAACATCTGTTAATAATCAGCTGTAAATACGTGTAGTTTTTGGTGATTGAGGATATTCACAATATTGGATTGTTCGGACGTCAATGATTTAGAGATAAAAGTAACATTTGTATTGTATTAAAGTAAATTGCTCGATTTCGAGCAACACGTTTACTAGTATATACTATTCAGACTATTTACAACTGGGCAAGATGACGTTAGGCCTACATTTGGATCAACACGTCAAAGTATTCGTTGACAGAACATAGTGGCCAATCCAGAAGCAGGCTTTAACTGATTGTTTAAAGATATCCGGTCAAAGACATGTCTTGTAACGTGGTGGCAGGGCATTGTACATCTTCAGAGCCCTGATCCGGAAACAGTTTTGCTTCTTGGACAGCCTGCAGTACGGTACATGGAGCTGGTCCCTGTTACGGAGATTATGGATATGGTGGTCTTCCCTTGTTGTGAACAGATTCAAGTTGTTCCTCACATAACAGAGACTAAGCAGAACATACTGGCTAAAGATGATGAGGATTTTTAGCCTCCTGAAGATAGGCTTGCAGTGATCAATATAATGAAAATTTAAAGCGCTGTAGGACTCTACCCTAAGAAATATCGTGCATTTAAAGAGAGTTTAACCCTCTAATATTTTAACTAAAAATTTTAATTAAAAAAAAACATCACATCAAATTATTTATATCGGAGGGATTTAAAGGGAGTTCTGCTAGTCTATATATTACTCCCTTTAATTCTAAATAATGTGAAGAACAGTTTGTTAAGTAGTTACTGAGAACTCAGCATTTTAACCAATAATATGTAGGATAAGGTTTTTCATTCATCTGTATAATTCTTTTCGAACATTTGTTAGTTACTTTTTTTTTTGTTGGTTACTTGATTAATGGTTTAAGTTATATCTATTTTTCATGACAAAATATCATAATGTTAGTTTTTATTTTATGGCTGATTGAAGTAATTTTGTAATAACTCTTACTAGTGAGGTATTGTTTAATTACACTCACAGGACTAAAAGGGGGTCCAAAAATATCTGTTACCTTAATATCACGAATTCATTAAAATTACCTTGATAGCGTTTCAGCCAATTAGACGTATGCACCTTGTTAAGACAACTGTTTTGTAGATCTCCTTGAGCACCATCTTAATGAGGTTCTACTGTATTAATTAAACATCTGGGTTATCAAGCAATAATTTTAGGAGTCAAATTCTCATTAATACAGGTAAAAAGTGTTGGGATGGAAGTTATTCAATAAGTCTAACATACTCACCTTACTCTTTAGAGGTTTTCTCTCGATAAGAGAATTGTTGTTCAACAGCCATATTAAGTCCTTGTACTGGGCTCTGATATCTGGAAAATGATTTACACATAGTAGAAAGATTGGTATACAGTAGTCTTAACAATGACAACATTTTGTAACTCTTACCCCTGAGTTGTTTTGCTTAAATTATATAGGTAATGAATATCCAGACCAATCCATATTAAAAGAAACCTTTTACAGTACCTCCTTCACACATCATGGTTGTTTTCAAATTAAATATCAGGTGACCAAGCATTTACTCAGTAAACTTGTTAAACTGTAAGACTTGCAAGACGAGCTCGCTCACTCCACTCGCTGGCCAAGCCAAGGGGTGCTGTACTCTGGTGATCAAATTTAATCAACTATAGGTTTAAAAATGTAATACTTTTTTCAATTGTTACCAGATGATATTGTTAAATTTAGTAGCCACAAAAAATGTTGTTAAAGTATAAACTGATCCTTACACCCTTTCCATACATCACGGTTTTGCCCGTACGGTTAAAAATCGCACGGCGGACATTCCAATAGAATCTTATAAGACCTTTCACACAGGCACGGCGACGGATTTTAACCGGCTGCCAATTACTTGTACGGCGTGACAATTACTTGGATGGTTTTTAAATCGTGCGGTTTTTCCCGCACGGCTAAAAAACGTGCTGTGTGAAAGGAGCGTTATTACCTGTTGAGCCAACCAGCTGATCAAGACTATCTAAATATTTGTTTGTTTACAATGTTTGATTTTAGGGTTTTTCTAGAGTTGTCTTTTACACAAGTTGTGATAGTTTCTTTAATAAAATTACGTTCGTTTCCCACATATTTTGCCATTTTTTTTCACATTTTTTTTTTGCAGTAATTTTGCACATATTAATTACTTTAAATATCGAAGGTTATGGACCCCGCCTCACATTAAAACTATATATGAGGTCGATTTTCAGTAATTTTTGTGTGTGAAACTCAGCATCTTAGACAAAGAACATTCGTTAAAATGACCGACACCGCCCGTGTGAACATCGAAAAACTCGGAAATGGATTGCAATAGGAAAAGTGGAATTGGCAAATTGAACTGTGTTTGAAAACAATTATCGATGGTACATGGTGTACCCAGCGCGGCACCAGAGGCAAACGCCGAACCAACCGAAGAGTACTGTCGATGGCAATGAGACATGTTCTCGTGCAGCACATATTATTATTGGTACTGCACTTGAAGAGGAAGCTACCATTTACGTTCGCAAGAAGACTGATGCAAAAGAAATAAGGGATACATTGATTTCAGTGTTCAAAACAATACTCTATGCAAAGTCTGTACACACTCTTCGATAGTTTATTGAAACAACAAAAGCTGATAGGACTTCTGTTACAAAACATGCATCACAGTTAACAAACCAGTTTGATGTTGTCCTCGTAAAACCTAAAACCAATCCGAATGCCACACTCCCAATTTCTTTGCTTCATCACAGGACTTTCAAAACACTCAATTTCAAATTTTTTAAAATTATACAAGAAAAATGCAAAAAAATCCATTTTTGGGGTACAAAACCCCCCAAAACTACCCCTTCCTGTAGGTCGATATGTCTGATTTACGAACTCATCCAAAAAAAGGTAGGGATTACACATCTCTCTACCAAACGAATCAAAGATTTAGTTTAATGAATCAAAGACTAAGCAACTCAAAATTGGAACTCTGAAGGAGGAGGTCTGCTTTCCCCGAAATTGAATGGGTTAAGGCCACAAAACATCTGGGAGAGATGATTGACAGCACGCTGACTTGGTGGGAACATCTGGATGGGCTCTCCAGCAGTCTTTAGTACTCTTTTTGCTCTTCGAAGAGTTAAAAATATAAGTACTTTGGAAGCCGTCATGACTACCTACAACTCCTTGTTTGAGAGCCGACTACGCTACGGGATATTCTTTGGGGCGCAGCGCAATCTGAGGCGTGTGCTCACCATCCAGAAGAAAGCAGTTAGGATGATATCTGGTCTTGGTTGAAAGGAGAGGCATTTGAAGATTTGAAGATCCTAACTGTAGTAAATATTTACTAGAGGTGATCTGTTTTGCTGCCTCAGCAAATCCGCAACGTAACAAAGATGTTCATACCCACAGCACTAGGAATGTCTTCAACTTCAACCTACCAGCACATCATACTGCAAGATTTCAACGTAAGCTACCTACGCCGGAGCAAAGCTCTTTAATGTTCTGCTGGATGAGGTGAAGAGGACTAGCCCCAAGAAGCAGAAGATGCTATCAAGCTGGTTGCTGTAACGCCCTTTCTACAACATCGAGGAGTTCAAGGACTGGAAGAATAACTCTGTCTAAAGCAAGATTATAATACCCTTTTCCAATTTTGTTTAATAACGCCATTTTCAATATATTGATGATTGTAAAATAAAGATTTTCTCTCTCTCTCTCTTTCTCTCAAATTTCGTAATGATTGGACCATTTTTACGAGAGTTATTGTGTCTAGGGACACATGCATATGTATATTATAAATTTTAATGACTAGTATTTTTGGTCTCTGGGCTTCTCAAAACGAAAAAGTAACTTGGTCCCGGACTTAGGTCTGACCATGAGACCTATGGTAATATGCTTCTTCCCTGAGAAATTCGCTAAAAATACATAAAAATCTATAAATATAAAAAAAATTTCATTGACATCTACTATGCCAAAAGTTGCCGAGAAAATTCCATGAAAAAATACCGACCCCTGCATTTCTAGACCCCTCTCACTCGAAAATTCCAGATTCTATCCACATATAAAAAAGCCAAAAGAACCTTCTGGTTAAAAAGCTGAATTGAAGTTGACACTGGCAGAAGGCCGAGAGCGCTCCTGTTACTGGAAAACCCCAAAGAGCAGCCTGTAGGACAACCTACATTTTTTTCCCATAATAGGCGTTCTGGGCTATTCAGTCCAGCTCTTGGACGAATTACATACTGAATGACTGGCCATGTCATTTGGATATACAGTACTGTGCTAAAGTGAAGCCGGGCACTCCCCTACATTTAGATTGGCACTGGTGGGCATAGAGTGGCATGGTGGCGCCGCTGTAACATGGGAGACATAGGGGGAAAACACCATGTGCACTACTTTGAATAAAAATCCTGAGCACACCAGGCAAAACAAATAGTTCACCTTTGGCATTTTTCAAGAGTAATAAGTTCTCTATAAAATTATATAATTTGGCTCTAGATAAAAATATTTTAATTAAAAAAGGACACTGAAGTAAAAGATTTACGTCCCAAAGAGATAATTTAAATAAAAAAAAAAATTTGAATCGTCTCAAAAAAAATATACGCCTACATTTAACTGTAAAACTTATTTATCAAATAGTAAACTTATAATACTATAATCAACAAAAATTAATATCAGGAATTTATATTTTCTAATTTCAATTACTGATTATAATTTGTAAAAAAAGGTTGAGTTTACAACATTATATATATTTGCATTATATAATTGGACAAGCTCTACCTGTCGTTATATTGAACAATAATTTATTGATCTAAATAATGTAAGAGCCGTAATATTGGATTGAATAGAATTTAAAATAAAAAAAAGTTATTACAAAATATTGGTGGTATTAATTTTAAATTCTAATACTTTATTGGCACACGATACCACCTACCTATTTATGAATGAATTAAATTCCAAAAATTAATGAAAATAATGTAACTAAATAAGTAGTATTAAATTTAGGGTACTGTACAATAAGTTAAAACTAACTTATAAATAATAGACTTGTTCATTAATCTTTGAACAATAATTCAAGGCCTAGGTTTTACTCTTGAAGATTCAGCACAATTAGGATGATTATAATTTTTTTAATCACATTAGTTTTAGTAAACGTTTTAAAAATACATTGCCTTAACACTGTTATTCATCAAATTGAAAAATATCTTATACCTAGACCTAATAATCAATAAACTATTTTTAAAATGTTCTAAAATCTAATGTGACAATAGCCTGTCGTTTAAAATAACTAATTAAACTTGATAGTTTAACAAAATAACAAGGATAACTTCCATGATTCAGCGACTTGGTAGTCCCCCTGCCACTCTGCGCACGGTGTGGCGGCTTTGCTTATAGCCTTGCGTGACCCTGGCCACTCCTTATTATATTATAAGTAGGTAGGTATATAATTCCTCTTAGGTCCAGCTCTAATTCGTAAAAATCCCATTCGGATAGAAATCACAAAAAAGGGACTACCACACCGTTATTTTGGAATTGGAACTTTGAAAAATGATCTAGAATAGATCATTATTAATTCCGACCTACTTAACTGGCTGGGTAGCTGAGTGGTTATAGTGCTCTCCTTTGAATTCAAAGGTTGCCGGTTCGATCCTGAGGAAAGTTAGTACCTAGCTTTTTAAAGGATCGATTCTTGACCCAGTTGCCATTTGTCATCTAGGGCTATTAATTCATTAATGATGCTTTCTAACAACTGGTCGATGTTAGATAGTAACAAGACTGGGTTTTGGACCGTTCCCCGTCAAAACGTTAAAAAATGCCACTGGCGTAGATGGACACAAAATACAAAAATAATTATACTAAGCTATCTCAAAGATGAGTTACGGTAATGATGAAGTGGTACTAGCAAGAAAAGGATCAATAGATAAAATATATTTATTTTTTTAAGTGAAACATGTCAGATAGCAACACCATCTGAATGAAACTGAGTAAAAGTAAACAAAAAACTTAACCATGCATAGGCTATGTCTTGAACGCGATCACCCCATAGGCTACATAAACAAATTTTTGATAGTTAACTTAAAACAAATATTTTTATTGAATTGTGAATGTCAACTTACTTGAGTCTCCTAAGAAGAGAATGTACTTATTTTTCACAAGAGCTTTAGCATCAAACTGCATAAAAACATCAGCCATGATCGGGAATATGAGGTTCCTGTTAGGAGGTTGATTAGTGACAAAGTAATTTATCAAATTTTATATTAGGCCTGATCTCAAAAATCGCATACACCCTTAATACTTTTGTTAGTCCCGGTAAAAATCAAATACTGAATTGCATTTTACAACCGCTCATCTTCTCCATTCCTACTCAAATAACAACGGTTCGCTGTTTGCAAGGATAAATTTGTACAAACAAAACTCAACAGGTGTCCATGCCAGAGGATGAGGAGCAAGGATTTCATAAAATCTGTTTTTAAGCTAAAAATGACATTTTACCAATTGTACCAGTACCAACCAATCATATTGTTGAAATTGCGGGAATGGACGATTACGAACTGTCACAATCAGCTGAGGTAAAACCAAAGACGCTCGGAATGACCTATTATTCATATGATATAAAAATGCTTATGTTTATATATTATGTATTTTTATTTATGAATTATTAATATATAAAATCTACAGTTATTGAGTTTTGTATATTACTTTTAAGAAGTGGACTGGATCTACCAAAGTATTATCACCAACGAGGTTAACTATATATAGAGTTAACTTTATATATATATAGTTTTAAACTTGAGAAACATAATTAGACTATATTTGGTACTTGGTACTTACCATAGATATACTAATACACCTGGATCGGTAACTGAAATGGTGGAATAGCGGTAAAAACGAGCCGGCTTCCCCCAAGGTGACTGTAGGCCAGGGCCAGGTGAGTCGCATCCATAAGAGCAATGGTGTCACTTTCTGCGACATCCATGGATGTCGCCTACCGGCAAGTGTTGCCAACAAAACAGCAAACAACAATCGTTCTCGTTTGCGTTGGGAATTTTTTGTCTCAACAATTACTAAAATAAGGAATTTCAAAGCAAAATAGGGTAGAATTTATGGTTTTAGATTTACCTTGATTGATAATTTGTAATTTGGTCATTACCTAATGGTTTGTTATCAACTAATAATCCAAATTTAAAAATAGAGTAATATGGTGTCGTTTAGATAAATATTGTACCCATGGCAAGACTGCTTCATTCTCTTTTTCAATCAGCTGTGTAATGGTAAATATTATAACGTAACTTGACTTCCGTTTTAGTTTTGACGCTTCATATCCGGAACACAAAAAAGCTATACGGCTGACCTGGGAAGAAGTTATGCTTCTTCCTTTACAGACCTTGGGCTTCCCCCACCACTAGCCAGTATTACCGCTGCTTTGCCGCCGCAGCGCCGCGCTGAATATCAGCTGACATGATTGTTTGTCGTTGCGTCAGCTGCATTCTCGTTTGTTTACATTCTTTTAAATGTTCGATTTAACGATTTAAGTAAACGTGTAAACTTCAAGCCATTTGGACCTCAAATTTATTGTTGAACTTTGTTACTTGTGTTGTTAGGGTTATAGTTTTCTGTACAAAAATTTTGTATTTTTGAAGTGGGCTTTTATGGTGCACTGCCAAAGCCGAAATAAAAAAAATAAAAAAAAAAAAAAAAAAAATGTTCGATTAAATGATGCAGATGGTTCTGTACTGTGCAGCTTTGTGGATGTATTAGTGGCACATTCCAAAGGCTAAAATTTATCATTTCATGGGTAAGAAAGAATTAAATAATAAAAGAAATTAATGAAAATAGTTAAAAGTTGTTAGACTTTATTCAAACAATATTAAAAGCAACAAGATAAACATAAACATAATACACATGATTTATATTAAATCATATGCTATATATAAAGCAAGTTAGTTGAATTCAATATGCCCTCAAACTAACGTGCTTCGGAAGGTATTTTTAATCTTGACACTGTTAGGCCCTTCATTAGAAAATCTGCAAGTTGTTCATTTCCAGATACATGACACACATCAAATGTTCCTGCAAGGAATTGTTCTCGTACATATTGGTACCTCGTACATATTGGTATATATATATATATATATATATTAATGACTATATTATTTTTGGTCTCTGGGCACCTCAAAACGAAAAAGGAACATGGTCCCGGCTTAGGTCTTACCATGAGACCTACGGTAATAGCTTCCTCCCCATGGGGAATTCGCTAAAAACCAAGAGTTTTTACTCAAAATGGATGGATTTCAACTAAATGAAGCTAAATGCCAAGTTTCATCCCAAAATATCTGTTAATAAGTGAAATAATAACACATTCTTATTCCTCCATAAGGTTAACATTAGAGCCCCAAAATAAATTGTACAGTCTTTAGACTTTTTAATATCTCGGTAACTTAATGTGAACAAAGCTTCAATGTACAAAATTTTGTGGTTTTTAGCTAATTCCAGTAGTAGTAAAAATTAAAAATTTTTTAAAATTATATGAAAAACAAAATACCCCCGTCGCAGCAGACCTGCGTACTCAGCGAATTTCCAAACAATCTTGAGATATTGTGTTTTCCCCATAAACACCATAGGAATGCGTATGTAGGTTTGCTGCATTTGGGATGTTGTTAGAAAATGTTGTTCTTAGCAGGAATTCCATAATTTTTAATATATCTCACAAAACACAACCTCACCTGGTTATCATAAGAACTTATGTGATTTCGAGTCAAATCATTGACTATAGAAAGCTAGGATCTAAGTTTTATAATAAATTCAAGATTTAAAAGCCAACTCAAAATAGTGTAATCTAATTTGAAATGTTTATGATGATCTGCAAAGGACAAACAGAAAGAAAGAAGAGGCGGCTCCTATAGTCTGTATTTTTGTTATGAACACAATTTCATTGTGTGGTGTGAAGGTCGACATTTATTTAATTACATGCCGATGTCAATGCCGATACGATACATTCTACTGGCTAACAGCTATAGCAAACAGATAAAATTGTACCTATTGATGACAGAACTGATTTCCAATGTTTAGTATTAGGTTTGATAAGTTCAATGAAAAGCAGCGTATCGAAGATGACATCTGAGCAAACAAGAGACAGCCTCACAGTATTGTGTGGCATCGGGCGACGACGATGACAAGGCTAGTGGGCCACTAGAGAGCGACATGTGCCGGGGTTGGCACATTGTCGGGTTGATAGTTTGGCGAGGATCCACCAACACTTACTAATCGTCACTGAAAGATTGAGATTGAGCTAGAACGCCCGCCTCGCCACCATGGCCCACAGGTAAGTCACATGATCAATCTGACAAATAAATCTAATTAACTTATGACAATGAGCTCATTCACGTTCATACACAGCAAACTGTCACGTGACTAATCCCACAAATAACGTGTCTGGAATTTGTCACGTGATAGGCCAAAACATAAAAAAAAATGTTTGCGGTGGATTGCGGTGTATATGAACGTGAACGGGCTCATTTTCTTGTTATAGGTGTCTACACTATCACAACTGTTGTTTTCTTATATAAAAATAAAATAACAATGCTGAAAGTAACCCGGATTGACAGGGATAATCAGGTTTATCAGATCAGCTCGTCAGAGTTTGTTAGAAAGAGTAAAAAACTTCTTCCATCCTACCGATCGGCCCATCGAAACTGCAACAGCGTTTATTATCTTATCTCAAAGATAAGGTATGTCGGCCTGTCTAGCCAGTAAACCACAGAGGCAGAAAAATTATTTTAAAAAGTTCACGAACAAAGTACACAGAAGAGCTGAGATCGGCATTTTACGATTGTATAATGTTTGTGTACATTTCAGTACTGATGGAAACGGTCATTCTCATGTCTTTAGTTTTTACCTCGTCCTAACCTCCATAAACATTGTCTATTATTAATGGCCTTTGCTCCACCCGTTCTATTGCTACAGGGTTGATTTTGTATTATTTGTTTTTATATGGATTTTCTTCAATTCATTTGTTCAAAACTATTAAAATATAATTGGTGACAAGGTGTAAAACTTATAGCCAATAAAAAAAGATAAGCGCGTGTAATGTGTTGGATGACAGAATTTTTACAAGATTGAACAAATTTTAATTTCTGGTTGTTATAAATAAGCTATTGATAGGTGTTACTGACTTCTATTAATTAACAACTAGTATAAGTGTTGCTCAAAATCGAGCAATTTATTTTGATACAATACAAATGTCACTTTTAGCTCTAAATCAATGACATTCGACCAATCCAATAATGTGAATCTCTTCAATCACCAAAACTACACGTATTTACAGTTGATTATATCAACAGATGTTTAAACTGCTTTATTCAATCCCAATGTTATTTAAATGGGAAATTTTGAGATTTCAATGGTGGATAGCGCCTTTATGTTTAGTCCGATTCTCATCAGTTTTTGGCGGAAACAACTACAGACCAAGCCCTATCCAACGACACAGAAAACTTGAAAATCGGTTGAAAATTGTAGGAGGAGTTCTCAAGACAAAAAAAAACCCTTAGTGTATTAAATAAGTATAGATTTCATAGATTTCTTTTATATTGAAAAATAAAATCCAATGTGATCTGAGTCAGCTTGGGACGAATTTTAAGGTTGAAAGATGTTTATGATAAATACGCACAAGAGTATGCTATCGGATATGTGTAACGGATAGAACAAAGAATTGGTTGTTGTTGGCCTTCATTCACGCGCGGCATTGGTTATAATTAACTTGCTGTTTATTTTTAGTTTTGATTGAAACCTCTTCTTCGCTCGATTATTAGATGTACTAAAACAAATCAAGAGTTTTATTCGCGTGATTCCTGCTATGTTAATATTTTATTGTCATCAGGGATGATACCTTCAAATAATTCAATAATGTTCACTTTCAACCGATATTATTAAATTTTTGTAAGGTTTAGGCCTATAAATAATTAAATCGAATGAAAGTCTTTGTTTATTTTACACACAGTTTTCAAAGTGTACAATAAACTAAAAGTCTTGGCCTGGAAATGTATTAATTTATATTAAATGATACGGTAGTGATCTTACACAAAGAAAACTTTGTGTAAGATCGCAAAGAATATATTGACCTAACTTTTAACAAATAAACTCTTTATAGACCATCCTTAAGGGAATGTAATTTATGTAAATGCAGTGTACTGTATCTTGATTCTATGTAGGCCCTATTGTATCTAAATTCGGCACAACTTATAATATTTTGGTAGTAAAATTAAAAATGGATTCCAGAAATGATTATGAAAATGAAAGAACACGGATGTTACGTGAACATATACTGTGGAATTTTTAGTGATTATTTCTCTGGTTTATAATCAAGATTTACATTACAAAGTTGACCACAAGTTTTTTACTTTATTCTATTTCTGTATTTTGCTTGATTTTTGTAATGTCTTGCTTAAACGTTGATTCAAAGTCATTTATTACCTTGAACAGTGACACGATTTGCAATATGACTGAACTTTAAGCATGAAATATGTTTTGAGAGCCGATAAATTACATATTAAGAATGACATTTTTTCTGAGTGCAAAACCTAAACACTCAATAATTCTTTAATGATATAATCGAATGTGTTTTGTATTTATTGGCATGGATGTGTGAACACAACGGGCAGGTTTGGTGGTCATGGTCACAAATGCGGAGACGCGGAGACACGCCAGAAGGCCTACACTGTACAGGCAAAGTTACAAATTATTGTTGGTTTCCTAACACATAATTTTGTGGTATAACCTAAATAACTTCTCTTGGACGGACTGCAAAAGGGGGAGGAAGGGAAAGGGAATCAAACAATTTGATATGAGAGCTGAAGATTTAAATCGCCAAAACTTTGGAATAATAAAAGACAATTTCAACAATTTTAAAGTATTAAAGACTGATATCGAAGAGAATTCCCGAATAAAGACGATATTAAGAGGATCGCTGTGTATTTTAAGCATAAAAACCAGCAGTATGAAAAATGCTACAGTAGACCTAAGGCATATTAATTCATTAACCTATTCAAAACGCATCTCGCAGCATTTTATCACATCTCTTTTTCTATTATTATTATCTACGGTAATTTTAATGAAGTAACTATATAGATGATAAATTAAATGCATTTGTGTATACAGTATTTTAAAATTAAATATGTGATAAAGTCAACCCGTTAGAATAGAGAGGGAGTTCGGGAGTTCTATACCTAGACTGCATCTGTTCTATGGTGAAATAAAGGAATAGTTAGAAAGGTAAAGATACTAACTATTTCATCATACCATTGCGATAAACGTTGTTTTCCGAACGGTCAGCTGTGATCGAAACTAGTTAATTAGCGGTGGGTTGGATAAACGTGTTGGTAAACAAAGTTTTCGGGACTAGACCTCGAAACAGTGGGTTTCGGGACTAGGCCGGAAAAAAAACTTCCAATGTTTGACACCACTAGCGCTGCTATTCTGCTTACAGTAACTGCTTAAACCTCGTTGACTCCAATATATAAATGTCAAACAGCTGAGGGGATGAACACACAGAACACGGCGCGGCGCGGCACGGCGCGGCGCGTCATAACGCGTCAAAAACAAATTCATTGTTCGTCATGGAGTTGAACACACAGAGAGCGGCGCGGCGCGGCACGGCGCGGCGCGTCTTCATTTTGGACCAGTCGAGTTTGATTTTTTGGAGCGTCAACACGCGTTTTCGCGCGTCTTCCCTGCAGGTACTATGGATGGTGCGAAGTGTTTTGTAGGCCTGCACTGTGGCAAGCAAAGCATAAACATTACAAGCAGGGGAATTGTGGACAAGCTGTGGAATGAAGTGACAATGGTAGAATATATTGCTTAAATCTATACCGTACTTATTTCATACACTGAGGGTTATTTTGTAATTGGAACTTCTTTACAGTTTTCACAAACTTTAAAGTTTCTAGTGTCGTTATACAGACGTGGTGTGTATGTGTAAGCTTAGTTGTTTGGTAGTCCGGATTCGGGAATGTTTAACGACGATCGCGGGATTTGACATTATAAAATCTACACTTATTTAATACACTATGGGTTTTTGTGTTTAGAACTCCTCCTACAATTTACAACCAAAATTCAAGTTTTTGGTGACGTTGGATACGGCTTGATCTGTATTTGTTTCCGCCAAAAACTAACGTGTGATACTTTAAAAAAATGTTTTCTAAACGCAGCAAGCGACAATCCAACTTGCTCAACGCCATTTCGGACAATGATTACTGAAGTGAAAAGAGCAGAAGACGCTCCGCGCCGCGCCGCGTTCTGTGTGTTCAAGTCGACGCTTGATGACGCGCCGCACCGCGCCGTGCCGCGCCGCGTTCTGTGTGTTCATACCCTGATTGTTTAGTTGTAAATAGTTCAAACAAAATAAACAAATAACAACGTAAGAAGGGGTAAATAGGTTAAATTTATTAATTTTTATCCAAACTGTATATTTATTAAATGTGGTATGATGAAAAGTACTGTTCGTAACTCGTCCGAAAGTGGTATATCGGTGCTCGATCGAATTCAAGTACTCTCGGCTTCGCCTCGTACTTAAAACTCGATCTTGCACCGATAACGACCACTTTCCGGACTATAATATACTAAATATTTATAGTGACGAAATATACTATTTTATAATAATACATTGCAATTGGAGAAGTAAAGAATCATATTGTAACAGCAGTGATGTTGATTCATTAGATTAAAAATCACGGGTGTAAGTTACCCAACGAGATTTAACGATAGCAATGGAATTATAAGAAATAGCAGTAGTATAGCCTAATACCGCGGTAAAATAATTCAAATACACACGCTTAAAAAATAATACATTTGAAAAGAAGATAATGCTTTTACAGTACAAAGGTATTTGGGTCCATCCAGAAGAGATCAGCATCAGTAAGTGGCCCACAGCCGCGTAGCTATAAACTGACTTTCTCTGAGTATTAACCCATAGCCGCTTTAACCTCATCAATCAGGTCAAGGACGCGAACTTGGAAACAAATATTGTAAACACCGAATCGTGTAGTCAGAGTCAATGCATATCACACTACTGTATGGTTCTTCGAGCAGTGAATCACTGATGATTTATCACTCGGTATACCCTTACGAGGTTTAACTCCTGTAGTTTAAACCTCGGTGTTTTTACCAATATACCACAAACACTTAATAAAATGTTAAGGATTAAAAAAAATATATGATTTGGTTAACATGTTATTTACCTTTTGGAGAAAAGGCAAATAACCATACTACACTATTTTAGTTAACACTTAGACTTAGACTATATGGGAACATTTCATAACTTGTATTTGTATTCCCTGCTTGGATAGGGAAATAAGGCGTGGAAGAGATTTTCTAAAGACTTTTATAACACGACATCTATTATCATATATTAACTATATTAACACAATCTTATTTATATAAATATATATATAAATGTTAATATAGTTAACTATATTAACTATATTAACACAATCATATGTCAACTATATTTTATTGGGGTAGTTGTGTAGGACTGGAAAAGCAACGATAGCAATTTGTGTATGGGCCTAAAGAAGAGTACCTACGAATCCTTTAAAAAAGAATATTTACAAATGAACACTACAAAAAATTATTTGGCAAACCACAAACACAGCTAAAAGTTATTTTTATAAGGGCCTGTATCAAATCATGTACTTTGGCCTGGTGCATGGGTTGACTGCTGAGACTTGTCATTGAATATTATGTCAATTTAAAGCGGATACGGATATCGATTATGTGATATTGCCTACCGGAAACTCGAATATTGATATCGATAGATCGATACTTAGTGACCACTAAACCGTAGGAGTGGGGAGGGGGAGGGGGAAGTGGGTCGAGGGTTCCGAGAACCAGAGTTGAGAGGCCACCAATCACATCTCCGCTGTCAGTCACAGACACGGTTAGTTGACGTTGACAGCAGCTCAGCGTAGCGTTATCACTGTTTACACACACTGTTGTTATCTACGGTTGCTTCATCCCAAAGCTGATTGTTTTATAATATACGTCTGCAAAGAGTTGAGTCTTTCGGTGAGTAGAAAACTTGACATTTTATATTATGGAGGCCTACATTAACACGGGCAGTAAACAAATTTTTCGTTCACATCAACTTTAAAATTGCATATAGAGTACGGTACGGTACTGAATAAAAATTTAAGCACGAAGTTATTTATTTAGAATACCTTCCGAACAAAGTACCCAAGTCATAACTATTTAATTACACTTATTCAAATAAAATGGGGTTTGTGTCACAAATGCTGTTTAATTAAGTATAAGTATTTTATACATCAATGCAACTTTGAGATTTTTTCAAGTAAAATAGGAAATATGAAAATACAAGACATTGTCTGTGATTTATTCTTAAGGAAATTGCAGTTAAAATTGGTTTTATAGGCTGACAAAATGAAGTAAATTCAAGCTCTCTATCTTAATATTTTACAACAGAAGCATTGCTGGTTTCCCGGCCTTGTTCAACATTGTAATAGTTGAGAGTTTCACCATTGCATGCAGCTTGTTTTTAATTGATCACTTTGTGTACAGCCAAAAGGGTGGGTGTATGTATATATCATTCCCTCTCATTAATTTGATTCCAAAAACTATCTCCGGAACATGTTTTAAACTATGGTAAATAATTGTATGAATGAATTTTATGTGATGCTATTTTAACTCAGTGTACACAACAAGACTGATGTGTGGTTGCAGTTACAGGAGGCGGTCGGTGACTTCACCGATGATGATTCGCTCGGTCCATGCGAGGGACATCAGGTTCCCCACCTCACTGGAGGCGCACGGCTCCGATGCTATGGTGAGGCCAACCTCGTAAACACAAAGAAATTATAAAATACTTAAACAATTTGAAACTAAAGAATTTTGTTTTATGACACTCAGGAAGTAATAGTGTAAAATATGATGCACATTCTTTTTATTTAAATAAGTTTAACTCGTTTTCTTCAACTAATTTGGAAATGTTTTTTAGAAAATATGAGTGATTATTTTATTTCAGCACAAAGATCCTGACTACTCGTGTGCGTATGTTGTGATCTACACCGACAAAGATGTCGAGGGCCACGGACTTGCTTTCACACTTGGCAGAGGGACCGAGATTGGTAATTGGTTGGTTAATTTTTTCAAACAAAGTAATAATGGTGTGGCTCTATATTTAACAAGAAACAAAGTACAAAATTGAAATATAACACTGGAACCATTCATATTCAGATCAGTTGCAAAGTTGGCGACTTAAATGCATCGACAGCTATTATTTTGCATTTTAAAGAACATGGATGATAGATAATTAATTGGGTTTAATTGCCATGATTGTAGCATGCAGTAGCTCTTTTTGTGATAATGCACTGTGTTGTTTATTTTTACTGTTGGTTAAGTTGTATATCACAAAAAAGTACCGTAATACCTATGTAAATGAAGATTTAAATACTATGTGGGATATACTATACTATGAATAATGTGTGGTCCAGTGATTAATGTCATCCTTGTTTTCTGGAAGTTAGGTTGTTTAAGAGCAAGTTTTTTAAGTAGTGAGCCACACAGGATATTGACACTAATTGCATAATCAGTTTCAGAGTGTTGTTTTGGTACTCCAAAACCATCATTATAGTGTAGTTTACATCACAAGAACTGGAAGTGACTTTTTCTGCACAATCATATTTAGCAAGCGAGGTGAGGCCAAGATCAGAAATGCAATTAAGCACAGAAGGAAACACTTTCAGACTGAGAAATGTACAAAGTTTTTCATTAAGTACTCCGTAAAAATGAACAAACCCACTGTAAACTATTTTAAGGTAATGGTAAAGGACAACTTTGGGGACTAAAACAGAACATAAAACCGCTGTTAAAGAACTATGCAAAAAAATTTTCTAATAAAAAATTTGATTTATCAATTGACATTTATAAAAATTTATGAAGTTTCGTCATAAAATATTCCAAAGTAGGAACGCTGTATATGTTACATGTTGCTTGAAATGTAAATTCGAAACTACTACTTTTCATGGAAATTGGTGTAATCATGTAATTATCTAGTCTCCGTGATTTTTTTTTTCCAGTGGTGGCAGCCATCAAGGCCTTGAGTCCACTCCTGGTGGGTCAGTTTGCCAACAACATCTTAACTGACTTTGGGGGCTTCTGGCGCAAAATCACCAGCGAGTCACAGTTACGATGGGTAAGTGTTTATACAAAATTATGCCAATGACTTGTGGGACAAAAAATGTTACATATGAAACTGTAGTCATTGAAAAAGAAATGATTGTGATAGCTCATTTTACCATTATCTTTGGTGACATTACAAAAATATCATTGTACAGTTGGTGAAATACAAATAAGAACCACATTTCAAATGAAAGAATCGATGAAATCACTTTGATGATTCTTTTGTTAACGATTCACCTTATTGGTGGTCACTCGTCAATCTTTATGTTCAAATGAGGCTGTTTGAAGACAGCTCGGGCCGGAGAAGGGGGTCATTCACCTGGCGACGGCTGCCATCGTCAACGCTCTCTGGGACCTCTGGGCCCGCATAGAGAACAAACCCTTGTGGAAGTTCCTGGTAGACTTGGAACCTGAGGATCTTGTCTCGACTATTGACTTCAGATACATGTGAGCAACCTGTCACTTATTTGCATGTGTTTCATTTCAGTCATCCCGTTGAATGAAATATGAATACATTGATTTTATAACTATTAAATTGTTAGGTAATAAATTACTGATGTAATCGATATCTTTGACAAAAATCATGTCATTTTTAGATTTAAAGAACAAAGACCCAAGCATATCTGGAAGTGCTAAAGTAATCCCCCTAGTTTATCGCTTTAGTAGAACGATACTTCTCAGGTCTGAAGTATTTAGGAAAGCTAAATTCTGATGGTATGGTACTCATGAGGGTTTAAGAGTATTAAAATAAAGTATTGACAATGGTGAAAAGTAAATAATAAATTGTTTCATTTACGAGCTAGATCAGTTTTGTTTCTTTAGAGCAGCGGCTATTAGGTACAAAGGTTCCCATAACATTCTATCAGATTACTAATTTTTATAGTAGAAGGTGTCTTGACCAACCTCAGTGGGACAGACTATGATTGAATAATGAAAAACATCCCCTTCGCAGCAGACCAGGGTATTCAGCGAATGGGTACTACAAAATACTCAGCGAATTTCCATATTTGTAATATTAATTTTGACTAGATGGACCTGTAAACAAAATTTTATCATGTGTTAATAAAAAAAGGAAATTTGAATTTCTTTAAGTGTTCAAATTGCCTGTAGTGGATGAATACAGTTGTGGATGCGCAGGTCTCCATGTATGATATAGGTATGCTGCCATGGGGAACACTGAAAGTAGGTATTTTAGCATAAAAAAAAATTTGACCATATGAGGTAGGTTAAGAGAGCTTCCACTGTATGCTGGTGTAAATAAACGATGGTTATATGTCATATTAAAAAAGAGTTAGGTCGCCATTTCAGTAAAAGGTATTAAAGGTAAGGTAAAGGTATTAATGTACATCAATCAATTAAATGTATTTTTAATTGCCAGATCAGATGTGCTGACCAAAGAGGAAGCAATTGAGATACTAAAAGAGGCTCAAGAAGGCAAGCAAAAGAGAGAAGAGATTATAAAGACAGAGGGTTATCCTGCATACACTACACAGGCTGGTGAGTTTACACAGGAGTCAGGATGATCAAATTGAGATGTTTTAAGGAAATGTAAATCAGAATTACCTTGACATCAAGTTGTTTCTGCCCAAGTTTAAACGATATCTGACCTCGGCGCTGTGACCCACAGGTCGAAATTCCCTTGTGAATATTATGAATTGGCTTAATTACATCACATGCTTCCTTATAAAAAGTGTTTATTTCTTCTTGAAGGTCTAAATTGAAGAAGATAAAGCCTGTTGGTTAAGTTGTATCGAATGCCCTCTAATGTAATTAACCAGTAAAACTTAAAATAAAAAAGAAGAAAGTGCCAATTTCCAAAGCATTCATTTTTGTTTTAACATTACTATGACAGATTCCACATTTGTAACAGAAGAGTCCATGAGCCATCGATGCTAACCATTAAACTTGGTTAGTAATTTCAGGTAAGGTGCGAACTCGTTTGACAATGAAATGTTAATTACAGGATGGCTGGGTTACTCATCGGACAAAGTGCGTGCTCTAATGAGCAAATATATGGCTCACGGATTCAGTGCGTTCAAAGTAAAAGTTGGAGACAACTTGGAGGATGACATCAAAAGATGTAAAATGGTCCGAGAAATCATTGGTCCAGAAAGAAAACTAGTAAGTATGCTGGGATGTTAATCAGAGGTGTTCCTAGATTCAATAAAATAGGCATAAAATCAGATAAGCCTGAATCATGGGTTTTATTCTTCACCTTAAATTAACATCAAATGACATATCATACTGTAATTTGGATGTAACCATAAAAAATGTATTATTATCAGCAATTGAAGAAAAAAAAAATAGCTTCACTTGCAGGTTTTAATTTTTCCTATACTAGGTATTGTGTTAAAAGTATATCTATATATTTAAAACACAAAGTTAAAAAACCTTTTGGCACTTCGTCTGTGACTTCTACTGGACCGATTTACATGCGGGTTGTACCAAAATAAACGTTTTCGGTTCTATATTAGCAGGTTTTATTCGTATTTCAAAAATATTTACGTTAAATCTGTCAAAAATGAAAAATAAACTTTTATGGAGATTTAACATGGAGAAAAAAGCCAACATTTTCAATCCTTTGGACAGTTTGTCTGAGATTTCCACTGGACCAATTTACATGCGGGTTGTACCAAAATAAACGTTTTCGGTTCTATATTAGCAGGTTTTATTCGTATTTCAAAAATATTTACGTTAAATCGGTCAAAAATTAAAAATAAACTTTTCTTATGGAGATTTAACATGGGGAAAAAAGCCAACATTTCCAATCCTTTGGACAGTTTGTCTGAGACTTCCACTGGACCAATTTACACGCAGTTTGTACCAACTAGAACGTAAACCTTTGTATATTAGCAGATTTTATTTACTTTAACGTTATCTTACTTCCTAAATTAAAAATATCGACATTTTCATACCTTTACAATTTATTTATTTTACACGCTTTCAATCAGCTGATTATAAACACACGAGGTATTTAGTCTAAATAGAGTGGAAGAGCAAAAGCTCATGAAGGATTTGGTTTATTATGGCCATTACCTTAAAACGTTTACAAATATTATGATGTATTGTCATTTATGAAAAGAAAGTTGCTTAATCATATAATTAACGTTATCTTACTCCCTTAAATTAAAAATGTCAACATTTTCAAACCTTAACAATTTATTTATTTTACACGATTTCAATCAGCTGATTGTAAACACAAGAGGTATTTTGTCCAAATACAGAGTGGATGAACAAAAGCTCATGAAGGATTTGGTTTATTATGGTCAGTACCTAAAAACGTTTACAATTATTATGACATATTATCCTTTAGATGGAAAGAAAGTTGCTTAATTATGTAAAATAGCTGATTGCTTTAAAAGTAAGACTAAATTGTAAAGGTTTAGTTTAAATAAATTGCTCACATTTGTATTAAAAGAAACGGATGTATCGGAAGTTCTTTGTGCAATCAATTTGTCGTTTGCAAAGTTGTACATCGCTTAGCAACAGTATTTGTGGCGCAGTCGGTAGCATGACTTACCCCAAATCAAACGGCCCGGGTTCCAGACCGATCTTCTCAAATATACTTTTTGTAATGTGTCCAATAACGGCGTCACTAATAAATGTTTTACGGATGGTACCGATATTTATTTTAAGCAAAAATAGATACATTAAAATGTTTATAGGCCATTTCAAACTCTCAAAAAACTTATTTATTAAACTAACAATTTTACAAAAAGGATAGTTTAGGCTTGCTTATTTTTTGATGTTTTTTAACTAATATAACGCTTTGATTAGGCTACTAAGGTTTATTTCTAAGTAAACAATCGATTTTTTATGTTTATAAAATACTAAAGAGTGTCTGTGTTACATAGTAAGGGTGCAGCATTATTGTTTTTAAGGAATATGCTTATAGGAATACTTTGACAGACACTCCAACTAAAATTATGTAATTTTGTGTGAAATTAATTTGTATGGATAGTTATTGAAACTCGCCTACGGCTCGATGGGGGCTCCGCCCCCATGCCCCCTTAGGGGTTGCCCTAAATTTGTAGAATAATTAAAAGTCAAGTATGTAATAAGTTAGTTCTACGGAAGAGCTATACGTTGAAGACAGTAACAAAACGGTTTAATACACAAAATTCACAATCAATAGTAAAAAAAGCTTTGAAAAACTCCTATGAATCGGTTTTAGTACCCCTTCGTAATTAAAATTCGCTAACAAGATTTTAACTGCTAAATAATAATAATTTACGTAATATATGTAAATATTCTAGGTAAATATTTCTAGGTTATGCTGGATGTAGGGTCCACCCCCTAATTGGTTACCCCAATTCCGTAATTACTATAAAACTCTCGTGCAATGAGGCTAGTTGAGGGCTCCACTCCAATACCACTCATTGTGTTCGCTGAATAACCTACGGCTCTTCGTTTAAATCCCCTTCTTAGTTCCCCTCATTTCAATATAAAAAATAAAAATAAAAAAATTGAGAGTTGTGAAAAAATACTTAACTATGTATTATTCTAGGTATTACGATCAGAATTGTATGTGTAAAAAAAATTGGAGATACTATTATGGTAACTTATGACTGGAGTGTATTTCAGAAAGAATGGAAGTGGGGAAGAATATCTGTTTTGATGGAAGTAGGTTGTACCACAAAACAGGAAGGCCAAAGAACGATATTTGTAGTTTAATAAATATATTGGCATTCATTACAATTCCTTCATTTCAGTTTTTAATGGTGTAAAACTTTAAAATTTACCTACTTTCCTAAAATATTACTGTCAAGGCAAATAAAAAAACTTCAAGCTTCTAAATACAATAATACAGTAGTTACTAACAAAAGTATGTTAAATAATGGTTAAAATATTAAAACTACCATACACATCAAAGGACGTATGTTTTAGCCGTAGGACCAGGTCAGTAAATAACAATCAAAGTAAAACAATCAGTTGCTTGATATAGCAATTCGTTCCGACTCACAGTCAAAAGAAGAATACGTGATATTGAAAATCATCATGATAATTTTTAAGTTTGATAATGTAATTGATATTGGTACTGTGCAAGATATGTCTATGTGCAAAGTGAAGGTTCTGAGTAAAATATTATAGTAGTTGTAAAATTACATCTACATGGGGTAAAATTCCCCGCAAAAATAAATAAACATTTAATTATGTTTAACTAGCTTTTGCCCGTCACGGCTTCGCCCGTGTTGAATTTTATTTTTAATTTCTTTTAAAACCTACGAAATCTTCTTCCTTAAGATATACATTAAGATTAATACATTGAAAAGTTAGAGCGGGGCACCTATGAGCAAAGAGGAACGATCGTGTCAAATATTAACTCCATAGGCAATAGAGTAATTTTTAAGTCCAGTGCGGGGCGGAGCCCTAAAGCCTTTCAAAAGCTATATTTCCATAACCGTTTCTTGGCGACTTCCTATGAGCAAAGAGGAACATCCATGTCAAATATTAACCCCGTATGTCATAGAGTAATTTTAAGTTCAGTGGGGTGGAGCCCTAAAGAACTTCAAAAACTATTTTTCCAAAACAGTTTTTCAGTACCTTTGAGTAAAGAGGAATGTCCACGTCAAATTTCAACCCCGTAGTAGCTATGGTAACTTAAAGGTTCTGTGGGGTAGAGCCCTAAAGGAAATTTGCAAAATCGTTTCCAAGTGAATGCCCATGAGTAAAGAAGAACGTCATTGTGAATTTCCAACCCCGTTGGCCATAGAATAGTTTTTAAGTCTAGTTTGGCGTAGCCCTAATTGAATTAAAAAACTATATTTCCAAAACAATTTTTTAGTGACTACCCATGAGCATAGAGGAACATCCATGTCAAATTTCAACCCCGTAGGCCCCGTAGATTTTTAAGTCCTGAGGGGCGGACCCCTTAAGGGGTTCAAAAACTATATATGCAAATCCGTTTCTTGGTACCTTTGAGTAAAGATAAATGTGCTCGTCATATTTTAACCTGTAGGTTCTATGGTAACCTAAAGGTTCTGTGGGGCGGAGCCCTAGAGGAAAATCGCAAAATCCTGTCTTAGTGAATGCCCTTGACCAAAGAGGAACATCAATGTCAAATTTAACTCAGTAGGCCATAGAGTAATTTTTAAGACCAGTGGGGTAGAGCCCTAAAGGACTTCAAAAAATATATTTTCAAAACTGTATTTGTTCAATTTATATAAAGTAATACATGTAGCAAATCACACCCCATTAGTTTAATAATTTACTTTAATTATCATATCTTTTCAATATTTGTATATTAACTAACATGTCTTTGTTTATAACATTCTTTAGTCTTGTTTTAAATATAGCTCCATATCATCTCTCTATTGAAGGCTCTTTTGAAGTTCTTTTTAAGAGTTTACCTCAGGTCCTTCGAGTATTTTTATTGGTTCCCCTCCAGTATCTAGTATCTTAGTGAATACCTATGAGCAAAGATGACCGTCTATGCCAAAAACTAACCCTGTATGCTCTATAGTAATTTTGAGGTTATTTGGGGCAGAGCAATGAAGGAAATGTGTAAACCACATTTTATTGAGCACCCATGACCAAAGAGACTACTAAAAATTTCAATCCCACAGGCCCTATAGTTTATAGATTCGTTGTTTCTTTCAATTCGTATTGTAATTGGCAATAATTGTAACATTATATTGAAATTTCGAAGACATGTGGGATGTGGGGTGGAGCCCTGAAGGGATTTTTGTGGAAGCGTTTCTTAGTGAGCACCTATGAGCAAAGAGGAACCATCCAAAGAGAGTCCATGCCAAAATTCAACCATGTAGGCCCCAAAAGTAATTTTGAAGTCCTGTGTGGGGTGAATCCATCTGGTTTTTCATATTCGTTGTTCCCTAGATTCATATTTAAAATTGGCAAGCATAACATTAGACAAAAGTTGAAATCGTGTGTGGCTGAGCCCTGATAGAATTTTGCAAAACATTTTCGTAGTGAGCATGTACACATGAGCAAAGAGGAACGTCCACGTCAAATTTCACCATCATAGATCCTATAGTTTTTCAGATTCATTGTTTCCTAGATTCGAACTAAAAATTAGCTATGAATAACATTAGATAGAAATGTTGAAGTCCTATGTGGCGGAGCCCTGATGGAATTTCGTAAAACCGTTTCATAGTAAGCATCTGTGAGCAAAGAAGAACGCCCATTCCAAATTTTAACATCGAAGGTTCTATAGCTTTTCAGATTCGTTGTTGCCTTGATTTGTATAAAATATTGGCTATAAGAATAATCAATGAATATAATATTAAATTGAACTTTTGAAGTCCTGTGGGGTAGAGTCCTGAAAGAATTATGCAAAACCGTTTCTTAGTGGGCATTTTTTAACACAGAGGAACGTCCATGGCAAATTTGAACCCCCTATACCCTGGTTATAAAGATTCGATGATACCGAGTGAGTGGTATTTGACAAAGTAGATTAACTAAACTAACCTAAAAAACTCTAATACATTTTGACACCAGTTAAATTGTTTACAAAGATAAAAAATATTGTCATATGGTAATGTCATCCTTTAAAATGTATTATTTCTCCAACAGCTGATAGCTTTGAATCTTCAACAGCTAATTACATCAAATCTTTGAAGTCGTGTGGGGCGGAGCCCTGAAGGAATTTCGCAAAACCATTTCTTAGTGAGCACCTATAGGCAAAGAGGAACTACCATTCCAAATTTCAACCCTGTAGGTCCTAAAGTTTTGGAGATTCGTTGTTTCCTAGATTCGTATTTTAAGTGCTCCATAAGAATAACATTGTAACGGAATATTGAAGTCGTGTGGGGCGGAGCCCTGCTGGAATTTCGTAAAACCGTTTCTTAGTGAGCATCAATGGGTAGAAAGGAACGTCTATACCAAATTTCAATCCTGCATGCTCTCTACTTTTGGAGATTCGTTGTTGCTTTGATTTGTATTAAAAATCCCCCATAAGAATAACATTGTAACGAAATTTTGAAGTCGTGTGGGGCGGAGCCCTGACGGAATTTTGCAAAACCGTTTCTTAGTGAGCGTTTTTTAGCGAAGATGAAGGTACATGCCAAGTTTTAACACTCTAGGCCTTATAGTTTTGGAGATACTCTGATACGTGAGTGAGTGGTATTTAACAAATATATCGTAGATTGTGTGGACTGGGGGGCAAAAATTCATAGAACCAAACTTGTAGTAACTTGAAAGATGTTCGCGAAGATTGCCTCAGATGTTATAATTTGGCCGCTTGAGTAGAAAAAAATAATGTCATATTTATTTTGGGTAAAAATGTTTGGTTGCTAAATTTTGAAATCAGATAGTTATCTGGGGCAGGAAATAAAAAAGCTTTATTTATTTTAAATGAAAATACTGCACTGCCACCTTTTTAATTTAAACATTAACTTAGTACGCACTAAAAGATAAATCAATTGTGTAATCTGCTATTTTAGTTAAATTTTTGTTGAATTGTAAAATTTAAATTAGCATGCTATCAGGTAAAGTCAATGATGTACTTCCTAATGAGTTCGTTAGAAATTAAGTGCCATCCCAAATAAAGAACCAATTTTTGGGAGGACTATCGTGCAAATATGATACTGTCTTACCGGGTGTCCCATACCAACCTTGCACCTCTTTTAAAATTGTACAAAAAAAAACAAAAACAAATAGTGCCGTTGTAGGTAAACATATTTTGCTCTGTTGATTGACACTGATTTCAATACAGAGGGGACCAGACGTTATTTTGAAGCAACTTTAAAATTTAATATTTAAAAACCCTAATCATACTGATTTAGAATAATAAATAGCATGACATTATTTTTTTTAACTGAGGGGAAATTTAACATATATTATGTCTGAACATTTTACATATAACAGAACTGACCAAACATGTAAATGTCTAAGAACCTCATTTAAAATAATATGCCATCATAAAACATCAATTATCACGTGATTAGTTTTACTAAACATTTAAATACATGTTCATTAATCTCCGTCATGTTGTAAATTTAATAAAAAAACATTTTGGACCAAACTGACAATTTTGTTGGAAACGTATTTAAAAGAGTCGAAGACATTTTTGTGCCGAGACATTTTTGCTTAAAATCTAAATACACGTACAAAATCAAATTGTAAAGTTTTCTTAAAAACCGTGTAAAACTAAAAAAAATATTTAAAGTGAGAGTTTGTATTTGACATCAGTGACTTCCGGTCTGGAGAGGTAATTTCAGATACACCCTGTACATTGAAATTACTCTCAGTGAATAGACCGCTTTTCCTATAAAGGCACAATTGGTAAATGTTATAAAATTCCTTAAAAAGGGTGTTTCGGTAATCCGCGACTTCCAGTATGTTGGCAATTTTCTCAGTAATACAGGTCGGTAAGTTTAGTTCTCGCTTGGGAATCACTCTGTAGTAAGTGATATATAGGAGATCTACTTTACCGACATTTGACGAATTTCTGATACCCCGATGAGTGAGTTACACATTCGGGAGTATATAATTTAGACTTGCACACTACAGCATGAATTTGCAATATGAAAGTGGTTATAAATAATTTCTCTACTTTCTATCCTACATCCAACCATCCAAATTACAACACTGTAGGCCTTTCCTAATTCTTGAAAAAAACTGTTAAGAATAATTTATCCAATAGGCCTTCAAGTGGATATTGGTCTACTTATTTCTGATGTTTTTGAACCTAATAGAACGGTTTCCTTAGGCTAATTAGGTTTGCGCCTACCTAAACAATCAAATTGACATGTTTATAAAATACTAAAGAGTAGGGCCTATAAGTACAAAGATGCAACATTATTGGTTTTAAGGAATAGGTCTAAGTTACTTTTCCGACGCTCCAACTAAAATCGTAGTATTTTCTGTAAAATATATTATTGTTCTTGGTATGGCAGTTCAAAGAAGTACATATTATAGACTACCTTACATGTTTGCACTATATAGCGTTTCATTTACCACTATTATGGAGCTATATCCGTCGAGTATCGACGGGCAACAACTAGTAAGAATTAAAATAGAAAAAATGTACAGGAAGACACAAGTCTTCCCGTACATTTTTTCTCATACAAATTTAAATTTCAAATTTGAATTTGAAAATAGCAAATGAGCTAGTGATAATGAATTTTGGTACACTAAACAAAAAAAAAATTTCTTTTCAGTTGAAATTTTATAATTCATCCATGTCAAGATGAGATGGAACAAATTCGTCTTTAATATCTTTATATTAATAGGCAAGCATGTTTCTTTTCCTCCTTTTTTCCCAGCTTGTGGGCATCGTGGGAGAAATTCACACATACCGTTAGAAAGGTATCGTCCTGTAGATGAGCAGAATCACATAATTCAAATTTGTCCCCGGGGCTACGCCCTACTACGGGCTTTCTAAGTTTCAATGTTAATCTTATGGAAGAAGGGTGATTAATGGAATCATTAGACAGCTGTTGTACTGTTAGAACCAATTCTATCAAATCAGGAAGAACGGATCTCTCAGTTCTAGAAATTTTTTTAACTAATGTGGTCCAGATCAACAAACATTTTGGTAAAATTTCGACCAGGAGGCGATGTCTAGTAGCAATTCAATAAAAGTTACATCTGGGCGATTTTAGCCAAATATCTGTTTACACAGATGGTGGATGCCAACCAAAAGTGGGATGTGCCGCAGGCCATCGAGTGGATGAAGCATCTGGTCGAGTTTAAGCCTGTGTGGATCGAAGAACCAACCTCCCCGGACGATATCCTGGGCCATGCCGAGATATCCAAGTTAAGTATCACTATGATAAAAGAGTTAGGCGTGTATATAGTATATCCATATAAATGTCAACAAATCTATTCGGAAGTGTTACAATGAAGTACACCGGGGAAACCCATGCGCCTCACCTCATCAAAGGAAATGTAGGAATGGTGGCAAACGGAGCAGCTCAGTAGATTATATTATATATTAACCGAGCATAAATTTTAAAATAAAGAGAACAAATTCAAGGTTTGTCAAACTAAACCACTCAATTTTATAGTATTTAAGCTTTACCAGAACAAAAACAGTCATATATAAAAAACAACTGAAAATTATTTTCCAATCACTGCATGGATATGACACTGCCACAACTGTAAACTATAGGCAAAACAGTTCAATTCCGCTTTAATTTCATTCCTGCACACATAAACTAACATAAGGTCACATAAACTCTCTTGTAAATAAAGTTTGTCGAAGCATTTTCGTGCTTAGGGTTCTTAGTCTTAGGGTTTCGAATATTTTTGTTACTCTATACTATGCACACATTTTTAATCATGTCAAAAAAAAAAAAAAAAAAAAAAAAAAAAAAAACATTCTCTTCTGGGGAAATCATTCCCTCTTCTAGTAAATTATTAATCCTTCAAAAGAAGGCAAAATACATATCATGTGTAGAGCTGGGACCAGGATTTACTGCAATCCTTTTTTATTCAGTTGACATACTTAATCTATGGTAAAATGTAACATCAACCACTTTTTGCTGAATAAAAATCTCCACACTCATTGCCCAAGACAAGGGAACGATGTTGTCATTAAGATCAATTAGTTTTTTAGAACTTTCAAGAATTTCGAGGTAACTGCTCTAAACTGTACAATGTCCTTCAGGGTGCAGTAAAGAATTTGCCTATCAATGTTTTCAAACTAAGGGTTAAAACTTTTTTTTTAAACCCTCTTTAGAGCGCAGGGGGATTTTTTGATCCTAATCTATTACAAATGTAATATCTTGTATCCATTTGACGAGACTGATGGCATGTAAATGTTGTATATAGTCAATAAAGTTCTTGATTCCCCACTCTAGAGTGGCAATAAACATTACCACACGCTAAATCAAATGGCTATTTAATGTCAGCTGATCATCGTTGTTGTTCGGTAATTGCTCTTGTTTTATTTTGAAGTCATATTTGAGAGTTGTTAGTATGTTTCAACAGAAATTAAACATTGCCTAACTAATATTTTGAGTACAATAAAAAGTGTAATTTATTGCAATTGTGATGGTAGGAAAAATCTTGTGTGTATTAGAGCACAAATAGTCATTGCACTCAGATGACTCTTCGTGCGGCCATCTACAACTTCCAAGCGACAATGACATACTTTGCGCTCTTAATACACAAATCTTATACTCTAAAACAAGCTCTGTTTGTACGGGCAAAGTTTTTTTTCGCTCCAAGGATTTTTGATTTTTTGATTGTATATGGGGGTTTTGGCCACCAGAAATCGATTGGAGCTGGTTCCAAAGCTGGGAAAAATCCGGTTTTCGCGCTAGAGCCCTTCAAAGATCCTATGTTATCCTTATGGAGATTTTTAAATTGAACAAAAATCAGCTGATAACTGTAGATAAAATAAACCAATGTGTTACATCTTTAACCTGAGGTTTTAGGAAAATCATACTAATGTGCAGCAAACCTTCCGCCTGGCGAGTGAGTGGAGCGAACGAGCTTTGTGTGAAAAACGAAAGTAATAATTTTACCGAGCTTAAGCTCGGTCCCCCTGGTGCTAACTATTAAAGCAACATTATATGACATTAAAAACATTTGGTAAAGGCAGGTGAAAAGAAAGCCATCTCCATTCTTTTCTGATACATTTTACACTTTTCTTTAAACACTGACACACTCTATGGTGCGTATTTTAAGGTGAGTATGACTGAAGGGCGAGTATGATGTATCTGTGTGTTATTATGTTGATTGATAGTTTGATTGTCACTAATAAGATGTTTCTAATTACAGGCATTGGCCCCTCTGGGCATTGGAGTGGCGACAGGCGAAATGATCTGTAACCGAGTGATGTTCAAACAGTTTCTTCAGACAGGGGCAATGCAGTATTGTCAGATAGATGCCTGCCGGGTGGGTGGGGTCAATGAACTGTTAGCTATCTACCTCATGGCACATAAATTCAAAGGTATGTACTTGTTCCAAGCAGTAATCACACAGTAGCTATAAATAAGATACTGTGTTTACAACTTAGAATTTAATCATAGTATTCCACTAAAATTTGTTGATTGCTGCAACTGTTATTTTGCTAAACTACCCAAAGTTGAAAAAAATTTCAACCTTGATTAATTTTTGTAGATGTTCAAGTAAACACATTTCTAGTAGGTTAAGTGTTTAAAACGTCAATCAATTTCTGTTTATACCTATTGTGAAAATTCATCCAGAACTTTAAGTTAGTGTTGTTTTTTGTAACTGGTTCAAGCACTTGACTTACAAGGTTTGCAAACAAAGTAAGAATATTTTTCAGGGTGTCGTCGGGCTATTAATGAATACAGATCTTAGTATAAGCCAGCCTAATTATACACACTAATCAATCAAGAAAACCTGACTTTAAATGTCCCAAAATTGTGTTGATGCCTTACAAAAGTCAATTTCCAAAGTTTTGTGCCCACTTACTAGCTCCAGTGTTTGGTCTGACCATCAGTAACCCGTAGTCATTTGTTGCAGTCCCCGTGTGTCCCCATGCCGGAGGTGTGGGTCTCTGTGAGATGGTCCAACACTTGCAAATCTTTGACTACATTGCGATATCTGGCACAACGGACAACAGAATGATAGAATATGTCGATAAACTCCATGAACATTTTGAGGAACCTGTTGTCATCAAACAGGCCAAGTATCAGGTTCCAAAGGTGAGTTTTTCAAAGAAGCAACCAATTGTAACTAGAAGTGGGTCTTGAATACATTTTTAAATACTGATATTAATATTTTTTAATTGAAAGTAGTACCAATATAAACAAATTAAAAACTATGAGATCCTTTAGAACTCCTTGTAAAAAGTATGAAAGGTATCAATGTTTTTAAGAGTGGGGCAAAACCTTCAATCAATTTTGATGGAGCTTATTTGAAAGACTAAATTACTTATTCAACCCTAATTCATGCTAGTGAATCCGTCATAGTTTGCACTCAAAATTAACCCTCGAGAGGACACTTAGAGGAGAAATCCTCCAAATCAATATTTTTTGTTGTGGGAAATATTTATCTTGGGGTTGACAGCACTGTACTTTTGTGTAGCTGTCGCTACACAAAATTCCCGGAGGAAACCTCTTTGAGCAAGAGACGGCGTTTTAAATTTTAAGCGACCTTTTTAGGGTTAACACTAGTGTAATTCAAAGTCATGGTGCAAGGGGTTTATGGGATGGCAACAATTTGTGAGCTATAAAACCAGAATACTGTGGCTTAATCACGTAATTAGTCAAAAGAGTTTAAAACCCATCATTCCCACAAAGTATCAGTCTTCGGTTACATTACAAACACCATACCAATAGGTATGAAACGTAAAGTAACCGATACTATTCTCAGATATTTCGATAATATTTTTTTATTAGGATTTTGATGATTGATAATGAATCTCTCTATAGTGTTAACAAACAAATATTTTACAAATTGGAAAATGACTGAGCAAAAAATTTTCAAATCAACTTATTTAATAATATGATATTGATACAATTCTTATATAAAAATTAAATATTTTCTAGGGAATTGGATTCAGCACCCACTTGCGTTACTCAGCAACTGAACAATACGAATACCCCTACGGACTCAAGTGGCAGGAATTATTTAAAGAAGGAGTTTACAAGAGACCCTGAAACACAAACTTAAGTTGTATATATTTATATCCATATCATTACTACTAAATTTTAAAATACATTTGATCACAAAATATATATGTTTCCAATTTTAACTTGTCAGAAACTGAGATATTCCCAGGAAAGTCTAACTATTTTAACACCCTAGGCGAGATCAGCAACCAACCCCTTTCCAGCAACTTTGCCTTCTCCTCAACTGATTTTTACTTTATACCCTAGTTCAAGAAGTATGTGAAGGCTGGAAAATAATGAAACCATTACTTAGCCTCCCTTGACATGTTTTGTATGTTATATAGTTAGTATCTTTTGAATTTATTAAATTTTTTAATTAGTATAAATAAAATTTTTTTGGAATTAATATTAACAGTTAGTTGAGTTTATAGTGAAGTACTTCAGATTCAGACCACATGATTATTTATTTTCATAAACTCGGAGAGTTTGCCGTCCGTCGGGCTGCACTGGTTTCAGGATTAGCAGAAGCGCTTTCAGTGGCTTGCTATTATCAACTGCTATTTATTTTCACAGTAGAACTGTTTTCTATGTTCTCGTAATAATTATGTAAAATGCATGTGTTCTAATACAAAATTATGAATTCTGAACGTAGATAATCCCGGATAAAATCGGATTAATTGGGACCGGACCCCATCTGGATTATTTAAAATTATCTGGATTGTCAAAGTTACGTAAAAAAGGCCAGTAAGCACTATTAGATATTTCTTTTTGTATATTTTTCCTTAAACTGTAAAAAAGGGTTAGGAAGTGAGCTTACTTAAAAATATTTTGGTTATTTATTTTTAAGTTATAGGCTACCGATACTTTATTTAGGCCTACAGTGGAAATATCAGACACTAATTGAGTTTTTACAAAAAATGTGTAGAGCTGTTAATTGTGGTGTATGTTGGTGTTTATGCACCCAAGGCCTTAACACTAACATGACTGGCAGGCAAGGAGTAAACATTGTTGCTGGCGGATTCCCACCTAGCAGGAGTAGGACTGGCTATGTGGCCTTGAACACGGCCCCTCCTCCTTGGCAGTAAAGAACATAGTGTAAGAGAAAACGGTATACTGTACAATGTTTTTATTTCTTAGATACACATCCGGATTATTGACAGTCTGGTTTTGTGATGTCTGAATTGTCAGTTGTAAAGTAGGCCTACTATTTATTTTCTATTATTTTTTTAGATGCAAACTATTTTTTTTATTGTTTAGGTAGGCAGTTGAAAGTAACCTTTTTATGTATATCTGCAAACAAAAGTAATATTTGTCAACTTAATCGTGATGTTAAATGCAACATTTAAGAACAAATAATGTTTTTCCATATATATGTACCTATGTTAGTTACAAAAAGTAGCCTTGGTATTTGGTGATTTTAGTCATGGAGGACTAACTTGAGTTTGACGAATACAATAAAAAAGCTTGTATATAAGGTAAGTTATTTGACAAAAAAATATAATAACATGATTGTTAATAGATTATTTACTATTAATACAATAAACTAAAGTACATTTTTGTAAGTTATAATCAATGTTTTACATGTGTTATCCTGGTAAATTATCAGTTGATGTACCCTCGACCTGAGGGACCACAAAAAGAGTGCAGAGAAAAGTAAATATGAACAGACACTTTGAAATATTATACAGTAAAAAAAAAAAAAATAATAATAAAGAAAGTGTAAATTATTGGTAAGACTATTTAAGGCTAGACTTTTACTATCTCTGGCTTTTCTGGAATCTGGACTTGCCATCTGACCAACTAGTCTGAATAATGGAGAGTCTACTGTAACTGTATTTGTCTAATTTTAAATTTAAATATGAAACATTTTAAATATATTATTAACTTACCTGTCATTAATGCTCACGAGATCCATCATGAAATAAACTAAGATAATGTTTGGTTTGAAAAGATTCACAGTCTTGACAATACATACTGTGGCTGTAAAAAAATCATAATTATTATCAAGGTAACTGTTTGAGATAGGCTAGTTGATAGTTTTTCATTAGAGTTGACTCACAAAAGACTGACACTTAGTCTGTCGAGCTGCTGTATCTCACACAGTTTGAGGTACATATTAATATTATTCTATCTACAATAACCTGTTAAACGGAAACTAACCCAAATATGGTTGCTTTATTTAATTTGTGGTGATTAAACAAAAATGAGCCATTGTTTTTGTTAGCCAAACTATTTTTTGGATTTTAGTGTTTTGTACTAAAAGGGCTCTTATCTCCTTAATAGATTAAAACAACACTCTAAAAGATGTCAAACCATGGATCACCGAACAAATTAGGTCATTACTGTTCAAGAAACTTATTAATGTTTTTCTCATTAGTGAGTCTGCCATGTGCCATAACTAATTACAACTGTTTAAATTCCGTAAAATAAAACTAACCATTGGCAATCCGACATTTTTGGCAATTGGTTACCCCCAGTCACGTAACAGTCATATTATCACAAGTCAACTGTATAGGCTTTTTCATATTTGAACTTGGTGACCTGAACGGTTCCATTATTATTGGTGGTACCAAAGAGAAGTTCGATCCACTCACAGGGATTTAAAAAAAAAAATTAGCTTTTTCAAATTTGTAATGAAAGCAACAAACATAATGTTTTACAAAAGGTATGGGTAGTGTATAATCTATAAGTATAACACAGATTAACCAGGATAATTTTAACTTTGCTAATTTGAAATCATCTTCAGTTCAATGTTTCTTTGAGTACCGGTACCTAGAATAATATATTGTAAAGTATATTTTTTTTTGGATTTGACATCTTAGATAATTAGAACATCTTTCCTGGTACCTTGACTTTGGGACTGTCCAAGTTTCTCTGTAATGGAAAAATAAATTTTAATGTGAGTACACTTGAGTCCGGCTAATCCGAACTAATTGCCGAAGCTAATTGTTCGGATTATCCGAAATAATTCAATAAGGAGAATGAAGCAATTTAAACGGGTTTAGGTGTTGTAATATTAGCGAATAATACACAAAAACTAATTTAAACAGTGCTTTTACCCTTATATAAGCAAAACCAACAATTGCACAGTCCATAGCAGGCGGCACAATGGCCCAATGCACATAATTTTAGGATGTGATCACAAAGCGGGCAAGAAGCGTGTGCTGTCTGTATGCATGGTGTGAAGATACTGTTCGCTCGCGCCCAGCGTTGCCAATCACCTTTCATCAACTTACCCTAGATCCTTGACAAAATTACCCTCAAATACCCTCAAAAACACCAAAATATCGGAAAATCAATAATTTTACCAACAATCTAAGTTGTTAGTATACACGAATGATTAATAAAAGTGTATCAGCTGTTCAATTGGTATTCGTTTTTTAAGTGATATTAATCACTCTTGCATTAAATCTACTTTGGATTTTGACCCTTCCCCGAAAATTTACACATTTTAGTAGGGGTGGGCGAGTAGTGGTTTTACAATTCGAGTCGAGTCGAGTCGAGTATTGCATCAACTACTCGGGTATCGAGTCGAGTCGAGTAGTGGTGTGAAAAAGTTTAAAATGAGTTTTTAAAAATTATATTAAATAATAAAAGTAAAAGTATAATTAAATTCATCTTTATGCATGAGAACACTGAAAGATAACATCAATTTAGGGTACGACAATAAGAACTACTTAGATAAAAGTTGATAAAAAAGTAAGTATATTTATTTACAGTTTTCCTCTTACAATGTGTAGTACAAATCAATTTCTGAGAATTAGGCCTAAGTAAAAAATTTCATCAACAACAAAGTTAGGGATGGACGGGTGATTTTATTTTTAGTTTGAGACGGGAATTTTTATTTCCCGTCCAATTTCGGGACGGGATTGCTCTCTTCGACGCTATCAGGAAATATTCATTTTGACTTTTATCTGAGTGTCGTATAAAGAAAAATGAATGTTAAATATCAACTGGTTCTGTTTCCAAACTGTTCCACTTGTTTTTGTATAAGTTACAATGAACCTCCTTTAGTTGAAAAGATTTTAAATAGGCTATATAATTTTTATATTTGCAGTATACAATAAGATAAGGATACAGTACAAATTGTCTTGAACCAAAAAAATTAAAATCAAATCACTAAACAATATACATATAAAAATGTCCATTAAAATTTTATAAAAGTTTTGTTGAATGAAATACAGTATTAAACGTTTTGTACAAAGAATTAACAGAAAAATTATGTACATCAAAATATAGATTAAAACAAATGGAAAAATTGTAAAGAAAACAAAACTGTATTACATAAATAGGCCTAAGGCCTGCTCAGTATAATAAACAAAAAAACAAGAAATTGAAATTATAATAAATATTAACACTAAGGAATGAAGTGGTTCAACAAACCAACGCCATTTATAACCCCAAGAAATGTTCTTTTTTTTACTTATTGATTTAACTGAGACAGGTTCTTACTTAGAGATTATCATAAAAATTGAACTTTGAAAATATACACTATTAGACCTAATTATTTTTATTTTTATGTATTCATTTAGCTATTTTTTGCTATATTAAAAAAGGAGTGTATGATGAAAAAAGCAATAAAAAACAATGGAGGTTTTAAGTTATGAACCTCAAAATCTAATAAATGTTTTTGTAATGTTTAATGAAAAAAATATATATTTAATGGGATTTGAAGTTTTTCATTTAAAAATTATATTAAATTATAATAAGATACTTTTAATATTATAAAACAGTAATTCAATTAAAGATTGATTTATTTAACAACATTTTGCTAATTTCCTTTAGGAAAGTCACACAACTTTGGTTGACGTTTTGTTTAATTTGTAAGAATTAGACGAATTAAACAAGCCATCCCTTAGTTTTCTACGACAATTGGTTCAGAAAGTAGCATTTGGTACTAGGAGCCAAAAACACCCCTCTTGAATAAATTACTGCCGGACGTCGAACAATAGATAAGCTGAACAATAGATCGTCTCGGCGGCCGGCCATGTTTTTGTGCTCGTTAGTGAGATCGCCGGCCACCAGACGTAAACAACTATTGTCACGGCTGCGGGCGCGCGGCGCCGGGAGTGACGACGACGACTACTCGACTCGATTCTCGAGTATTTGCAACTACTCGACTCGAGTTCGAGTAGGACTAATTACCCGAGCCACTACTCGAAACTCGAGTACTCGCCCACCCCTACATTTTAGTCAAACTTGACAATTTTTGTAAAATTATCCTTCAATCCTAAAAAAATCATTACCCTCGAAAATACCTTGAAGGTCCAAAATACCTTCTAAAAGGGTAATTACCCTCGAATTGGCAACGCTGCTCGCGCCTAGCGCCACGGACTGTATCCACTGCCAGCAGAGACTGTACTGCCACGACCGCAGATGTGATGTTTATAAGAAAATGGCGGAACTACGCGGCAGTAAAACAGACTGACTAAAATCCTTGGCCCTTTGTTGTTTCTTTGTTATTTAAAAGGTATTCCACTTTCATTTCAGAACAGTCCATTAAAGAATTTGTGTTTGTACGCGGATGATGCAAGTTTAAAAATTAGTGATAGTTTATTGAATAACTTGGAAAATAACAGTGTGCAAAGTCTAACGGCATAAACAATTTTTTGAACAATCATAACTTATTGTTGAATACAAATAAAACTAATTTTATGGTTTTTAAAGCAGGGAAGACCAAACCATCCATTGATCCTATATTAAAGATAAATGATCAAATTTTGGAAAAAGTCAGTTCAACCAAATTCTTAGGCTTGATTTTAGATGAGTGTTTAACATGGAATTTACATGTTGACCATGTAGTAAATAAAGTCATTTCAGGGATTTATGCTTTATATAGAATGTCAAAATTTTGTTCATTAAATACCCTAAAAACTCTTTACTTTGCGCTAATAGAATCATCAATCACTTTTGGTATTGCAATTTATGGCGGTACTTCAAAACAGAACTTGGATAAAATACTTCTTCTTCAAAAAAGAGCGATACGCACCATGTTAAATCTTAATTTTGATTGTTCAGCTCATCAATATTTTTCTAGTTTAGGCATAATGACTGTCTACAGCCTTTACGTTTTTCATACAGTAATTCATGTTAAACAATTATGCCAAAATAATTTGGTTCCCAGGCTTGGTGATAATCATTCATATTACACTAGAAATAGAAATACAATTGCCATTGATTACCATAGACTTGAATTTTTTAATAAGTAAACATCCTGTGCAGGTGCTAGATTTTATTCCAAGCTTCCTGTGGAATTGAGGGACACAGACAATCTTGATATGTTTAAAAGAAAGTTGAAATCATATCTAATAAGCACTCCTTTATATGTCCTAGATGAATTAGGCTAAGTATGATTTATTTTTATGACTGCAATGTTTTGTGTATGTTTATAGATTAGTTTAATGACGCCATTCGATGTATACCATTGTATACCTTATGAATAAAGATATTTTCAATTCAATTCAATTCAATTCAAACTTCAACAAAAGACGATGTTGGCCTTTATGGTCAATAACAAATAAACTAATGTTACTATTTATGTGTTACAGTATTAATCTACTATGTGTCCAATACTTTTTACAGGGTATACTGTATTTTTTAGCGAATTTCCCTATAGGGAATACGCTATTACGGTAGTAGCCATGGTAAGACCTAAGCCCGGGACCACTTTACTTTTTCATTTTGAGGTCCCCAGAAGCCAAAAACACCATTCGTTCATTTTCATATATATGTATATATATATATATATATATATATATATATATGTCCGTGGTACTGATAACTTTTGAAGGGGACCTTCGATTTTGATGAAATTTGGTATGGAGGTGTAAGACCAGGTCTATTTTCCTGAGTTCGCGAACCAGCATTGTCGGGTTACGGGAACGGGGTTTTATACAAAACAGTATGATCGGGTTATGGGAACATGGTTTTATGGGGTTTCAAAGGGGTCAAAAATGGGTTTTTGGCATTTTTGGACCTTAGTTTTTTAAATTCAACAATTTTAACTGAAAACATTTAAAAGAGCTTAAAAAAACAAACAATTTAGTATTTTGAATTATTAACGTGGCTTAACAGGTTATGGAGAAAATCCAAAAATAGGTTTTCCATGTTATTCTTATGGGGAATTAACCAAACCCTGTATCTCACTTATTTATTGGAATAACTTGATTAAATTTGGTATGTATATTCACTAGGTAGGGTTTAACTGATATTTGCTTACAACACCCATATGGCGGCAATCCTTCATACTCACCCCCATGGGGTTTATGGGGAAAATTTAAAATTGTCGAATATTGATACAATTTGATATTTACCTTACCTAACTATTACATTTTCTAACAAAACTAACATTTTTAACAACAACCCATGGCAGCAAACCTACATACTCATTCCTATGGTGTTTATGGGGAAAATACAAAATCTCATGATCCTTTGGAAATTCGCTGAGTACGCAGGTCTGCTGCGACGGGGGGTATTTTAATATTGCATGAAAAATCAAATTGGATACTTCCTTAAATTAACTATCAGACACTAAAATTAAATATTAGTAAAATAATATGAAATATTTTGGGTTAATGGTTAATGTTAAACTTTGAAAAATATATTTAACAGTATCGCTCCTGAATATAATTATAAAATTTTGCACTTTTTGCTGTACCAGTTTTGGGGAGAGCTACAATATTATAAACTAGAATCTTTAGAATCTTTGCTGATGTGAAATCTACATAAATTATTGCTATAACCAATTACTAAATCCATATTTTAAATGGCAATCAGTTATTTTTATTGAATAAAATATAGATAAAAGTATTTAAGGTCCAATAATTATATAGATTGCATGTCAATTAAGATTCTAAAAATTTTATAATATTGTAGCTTTTCCCAAAACCAGTACAGTACACTCTCGTTCATCGGAATCGGCGACATCGGAACTCCGCTTCATCGGAACTAAAAATCTGGATATTATTAATTTTTTTTCTTACGAAATAAATAATTTTTCCGTTTAGGCGCCTTCAATTTCCATTCGTTCTATCCGCACAACATAGAAGTATCACATTTTGCATCAAACGTCATCAGGCGTTTTCCATAATCTGTACCCATCGATGTGATTTACGAGGCCGTGGAGTATTCGCACAAAAATATAAAGAGGAAGGGGTAGGAAGTGACCATCCGGTTCGACCGCTTCCCAAACTGTCATTCTGTCTGTCTCGCGTCGCGACTGCACCTGTGTTACGTGGAAGTCAGTTGACTGCTGAGTTGATGAGTGGAATATGAATATGGAATACTGTATGAGAATAAAGATTTTGGATCTTTATTTCCTGCGTTGTTTTTATTCCTATCTGTTCATTGTTACCATGTTCAAAGTTTGAGTGTTTTATTTTCATAAAACCTCTTGTGTTATCTTAAAAACAAGAGTGAATACAATCACGATAGTTCACCGTACGGGCGGAAATGATGACTCACGACACACTCCGCTTCATCGGAATTTTTTGACATCCGAACCGGCCGTCCACCACATTAGTTCCGATGAACGAGAGTGTGCTGTACAACAAAAGGTGAAAACTTTTAAAATTAATTGTATCCAGGAGTGACATTATCATTACAGTATTAAACCCTTTACGGAAAAATTATTTAACTTCTAGCCTTATATTAATCAACATAAACATCACATGACGTTTTAATAAGTATTGGCATAACCCTGAATTTTGTCAAATTTAAATCTTGAGAGTTCAGAGCCAGGGTCTAAAAACTAGTAAAATGACTTACCGAAACAAACCACCAAGAGTTTGGACGGAATACTAGTCTTGCTATGAAACCCATCTCACATGTTGGGGCGATTGCATGCAAGTGAAGGTGATTAATTGAGTTGAAAGGTGGCCAGTGAAATCCAAAACTAAAAAAGACAAAATTAAGCTTTAGAAACACTTTAAATGCTTAAATCTACATAAATAAAAGTTGTAGATTTACTAATAAACCATACAGATGTTTTTAAGGCTAAGAAATCATACCGAATAGCCTTTCTGGCATTTTTCTATCTGTGTTATAAGTTCAAATTCAAAACGTACATAAAAAGTGTACATGAATGTGTCTTAAGAGAGTAAATTAGCCTAGTGTAACTATTGTCGCTAGTTTCCTCTGACTATGCAAAATACCTCTACAATACATTACCCCTTTTACAAAACCCCTACAAAAATCCCTTAAGGTAATTTTCCCTCCCTATTAAGGGAATGATACTTTTTTTACAATTTCCCTATTTATAATATTCCCTACCTGAGTGCACTGGGGATATTATGTTGATAAAATTCACTAACATTAGTTTGTAAAAAAATCCTTAATGTTTGTTTAAACTTTTTTATGTCACTCTCACCTCAACCGATAGAGAAGCGTGTAAATGAATGTGCCCACAAAAGCTTTAATTCTTTTTTGCCTACCCTACAGAACACAGGTTGCGGATTTTGGTTCGATTTTTGCCTTGCGTGAGCGTTCCAGGTGTATATATAGAATTCTATGTCCACACCAGAGAAATAAAACTATATCTTCTAACATCAGTTGATTACCACTAATAAAGTACTATAATAACAAACAAGACAAAAAAAAATATAAAAATTGTAAACTGGCAATCCTTTTTAACTGGAGCTAATAATAACTTTAACAAAGTTTAACAAAACATTTTTTGAGATGTTTGGATGAAAGGATAGCATAAACAAAACTTAGGATACTGCTTAATAAGTAGGGTAAAATATTGTTAACACTTAATCTGTATTTTTATTGATACGCCATTCTTTATTCTACAACTCATCTTCCTAACAGCCCATTCGCCAAGATAGAAGGAATCAGAAATGGCGATAAACTTTTGAATAAAAAAAATCTTTTATAGCCATTTCTGGTCATACTTTTAAAATTTAAATTCTTAGGTCTTGAAACTAGCTGATAAAAGGATGATCATAAAAAAACAAACACAAATTACCTGGCGTTTGACAACTCACATCCCTTCTCTCCGATGATCTTCTTTGCTACTTCTATCATTCTTTCCACTGCAATAAATGAGTTCTGTAAATATTTATTAGTTGTAATTTATTATATCTTAAACCTATAACATGATTTACTATAGATTTAACTTTCAATTGAAATTAATTTGTGGGTTTTTTTCAAATTTGTAGTAGAGTACCAGTAATAACTACGCCCTCAGTTGCAGTAACAATTTTTTTTAAATTTGGTTTAATGGAGTAAGTCCATTATAACATGCATTGTGCTAATATTGTACTGTTATCAATTGTGATTTTTATACCTATTTCAAACCTTTTTTTGCACCCGATCACATTTATGTCACACAGCGGTGATGGTCAATACACAATTTTGTCACGATTACATCCCATTTCTGATGTTACCTTGACAGCTGATATAAGGCTGAAACATTTGATCGATATTATCTTCCACTAAATACAGTTTCATTGCTGAAGACATTTTGACCGTGGTCCAATCGCCATTGCTGCCCTATTACAAGTGAATGATTAAATGATGATGAGCGTATTATTTTTTTTTAATAGATAATAAATCATTTATTAGGTAGGTACGGTACCCTTCCTAGTTATAAATACAAGCTAATTCTTTGTACATTAAAATAGATTTCTTTTTAGTTTTTGCTTGTTTAAGGTTGAGCATCCAAAATTATTTTCCTGATTCCTCTTGCTTTAAACTACTGTACTTCTTACGTTGTAACGGTAATGTACAATTTTCATTTATTTATTTACTTTTTTCAGGGTTATAAGCATCAGAAGTACTAACTGAAATATGGGTATTTTGATACAATTCTTACAAGAAATCTATTTTGTCAACAGAGCTCGAATTTCGGTGGTGCATGGAATTAATTCATCTTTAAAACGTACATAAATTTAATTACAAATAAATTTTAAAAATTACTAACTGAAAAACTATTTTTATATCCTTGGATTGAAATGGAATTGATTTTGAAATTATGTCATTTTGAAGACCAACAGAGGGTAAATAAAATCCCTAAAAATGACCCGTGGATTTATTCAATAAATTGTAATAAATAATTGCCACAGGCCTTCCCTTGTCTCTCAATGGAAAATTCAACACCAGCGGCGCATAGCGGCTTCCAGGGAACTCTTACCCCCATTGTCAGAGTAGGCTCACAGCTGCACAACCACAATTCACTGCCGGTTAGTCAAGCCATGTAGGAATCCAGCCAGTGGACCTTTCCCGAGGTAGCCGGGTTTGAGGATGTCTACTGTCTAAGAGCCAAATTGTATACAAAATTTTACACTAATTTACCTAGAGCTTTATGTTCAGGCCCAAGAGATTTGGGGTTGGGGACATGAGCTTTGGGTACAACAAGATAGTGATATGGAGCCGCTGGTTTAATGTCAGGAAACACCACAACCTCATCATCCTGAAACAACCAGTGACCAATATTACAAAATGTGATGATGCAGGATTTGCTTATTTTCATTTTTCTACATTATTAAATAATAACTAGAAACACTTTTACTAACAAACACGCTCATAAAACGATAAATTGATAATGATTTACCATTGACATGAGTGAAGTTTATCTTAGTAGCCCATAGACTTATATGACTTGTATAGTCCAAAAAAAACTACACTTTTTTAATTGAGTCCAATTAAAATTTGTACAAATCTCTTAACCTATGATTGCTGCAATCAGCACCAAAGATATACATTATTACCGTATACCAAATACAAACCAGTTGCAAAATGAGTTCATATAATATAACAGTCACTTTATACTACAGGTTGACAAAAATAGTCATTAAAGAAATTATGCAATTCGCATATCAGCATTTCAATCAATTATGTATGATTCATGTTTTAGTTTCTTTATATGTCTAACATCAAAGGAGAGTGATCTTTTGATGATAAAAGAGTCACTTTATAATACAGGTTCCAGGCGAACGAGACCTCAGCATTTGACAAAAGTAGTGACATTAAAAATCACACAGTTCTCACAGCAGCAGATTTTTCTATTATGATTCATGTTCTACTACCATTCATGTTTTGGTGATCGCCCACATTATAAACGTTCTACATGTTTATTAGGTTACTTTATTTTTATATGTCTTTACAACATATAAGAGGGTCGTAAATAAAGTAGTGTATGCAACGATTGTTTTCAGCTTTTAAGCAATTCGTGAGATACCTATTAAGGATAATCGTGTTCTAATTTATATCTATTTCACGGCTTAACATGAAATCGAACACTTGTTACAGTGGACCGAACACCGAGGACCGGCTGTGGGATGAGACCGGGTCCCGGTGAAATCAATGACGGTGAAATCGGTGTTGCTAGGGTGACCTTCCTTGACTTTTACTGAGTGTCTGTCGCTTGACGTTCCTGCAGACTGGGGCTGTTCACCCAAGACTGAATATTACAGCACAGTAATATGTTTTATAGTTTATTGCTTCAGTTTTATTTTAACTATTTTAGTTATATAGGGAGTTGCTTTCAGCAGTTCCATGATGCAATGTGAGTGAAATAAACTCTGGTTGGGAAGGAGGAAGAGGCTGTATATAATCATAAATATTAGCTACAGTGCTATTGAACATTTTTAGCATGAAAAACAGTGGTTATGATATCAAAAGTTCAGTACTGTCGTCATGGCGCCTATGGACTCTACAGCACTGCACGTGCCAGAACGGTCACCATAGACCGACAATTTTGGACGCCACCTTTTGGGGGAAAAACTGCTAGAGCATCAGTTTGCGGCCTTAATCCTGACTTCTGGCCCAAAAATAAAATGTTATGGAAAAAAATTTCTGGCCCAAGGGTAGACCTACTGACATTATCGCACTCAAAGTGTTAAAGGCATTCATAATACAGGAATCAGAGTATCCGGGCAAATGTGGGTATTATCAGTAGAAAGCTTTTATTTACAAGCTTAAGTACTGTTATTTATAATTTTCATGTTTTTTCTTTCTTACTTATTATTGTTCTTTATGGGTAACTTTTAATGTATGTTAGCATTTGACTTAACATTTGACCAATTTTGGAAATTGTTACTTTTTGCCTTTATTGTGTAATAAATGGTGTAATCCGTTAATGAACAAATAAGTAAATAAATAGGGCCTACACAATTGTTGAGGTACGTAGTTAATATTTGATTAGTAAACTTTTTTTGCGACACCGAAATTCAAATTCAAAATTGTTTAATGTCATCAAACTACACTGTATAGCATTGACAAACGTCATAAATTACATTAATAAATAAAATAAAATATTTTTTAACAATGACAAAAAATAGACACTACTTTCTTAAAATTTTTCTTGAACTTTCTTAAAGTGTTAAATTGAAAGTGTTAAACGGAATTTAAAAAATTGAGTACGATAAGTTAACACCCAAGGGGTCTAACATTGAACACCTAGAAAGTTAAACTTCAGCATCAGTTGTCAGTAAATATTTTGTTAAGTTCCCTTGAGGCGCGTTTACACTGCAGTTGTCGACCAAAAGTTGTCAACCATTTTTGATATCTCAGTGTAAACGCAACAGCAACTCATTAGATTGATGACCAAATTTAGGTTGACGACCACAATTTGGTTGACAACCAGTGTAATATAGAATACTTCAATAAACAAATTTTTGTTGTCAATCTGGTGTAAACGTGCATTTATTTGGTCAACAACTTTGATTTATTTGGTTGTCAACTCAGGTTGTCGACCACAGTTGTCGACTAAAATTGTTGATGACTTTTGGTTGACAACTCCAGTGTTAACGCGCCTTTACATTGCTACAGTACGAGATACTGGATTACGGTTTTTCACAATAAGTGCTAAGTTCCGATATATCGTATCTCTTTCTTTAAAAGACATGTTTTTAGGTGGGGTGAAATCCATGATTATTTTAGCTTATTTGGGCTCTCCCACCTCCAGGATGTTGTGATGCAGTCTGTTCTTTTCAGCAGAGATCTTTGCACTTGTCAATAAAAAATTTATAAAAACATAACACTAACAAACAAAACATACAAAAAAAATGAACCCGAACACATTAACAATCCGAAGTCAAAAACGTTTCCCGTTTTCAAAGGTTCTTTTTACTCCACTTTAGTGAGTCTCGTCAAACGCCTAACCAAGACTGGCGGTGCATTCAAAGTTGGGGGAGAGGGAGCAGCAATCCTGGGTTTTTCTGCAGCTAATAACGTTTATTTACATCCAGTATCAGACAATCAAGCCAATTCCTTCCTCACAGATTCTAAATAAACTGGGCTTATTTCAACGGATGGTCTCAAAATAGGATGTTTTCCATTGCAATACATAAACAAACGTTATTATCTGCAGGAAAACCTAGGATTGCCGCTCCCCTCCCTCAACTTTGAATGCACCACCAGCCGTGGTTAGGCGCTTGGCGAGACTCGCTAAAGTGAAGTAAAAGTACCCTTGAAAACGGGAAATGTTTTTATTGGTTTCCCAAAATGTCAGATTGTTAAGGTGTTTGTGTTTGTATTTTTCGTATGTGTCGTGTGTTTGTGATTTTTTTTTTTTTTTTTTTTGTATTGAAAAGTGCAAAGATTGATCTTTGCATCTGGCACATTGAGCATTGATCGCTGCATCTTTGCAGCGGTGATCACCGCTGAAAAAAAACGGACTACGTCACAATATCCTGGAGGAGGGAGAGCCCAAATAAGGTAAAATAATAAAAATAAAAAAAACCAGAGCACCCTATTTTAATTTTTTATTCATAATTACCTACTGATATGTATTTCGGCTCTTAGACCATGATCACAGTATCAGATAAAATATGTAAACAAATAAAAACTTAACTAGTTGATAACATCATATGTTAACTACGTAAAATTATTTTTACTTTTATTTTAGCGAATTTCCCTATAGGGAATACGCTATTACGGTAGTAGTCATGGTAAGACCTTAGCCCGGGACCACTTTACTTTTTCATTTTGAGGTCCCCAGAAGCCAAAAACACAATTCGTTCATTTTCATATATATGTATATATATATATATATATATATATATATATATATATATATATATATGTATGTATATACACAGGGTGTTTGGAAAAAACGTTTCAGGAATCCAGGAGGTTATTGCCCACATCAAAATAAGCAAAAAGTTCCTGTAAACATATGTCCTAAAATGCTTCTTTAACCCGCTAGCCGCCATTTTGTTTTTTACACTAAATAATTTTTATTTCTATAATGGATCATTGAATCAAGTCAATATTTGGCATGAACCTTCATCATAGCAATACCCATTTTCAAGAAAAAAGTTTTTTTATTCCAATGTGTATTTTCAAAATGGCGGCCATTTTAAAATTTTAAACTAAAATATCTCAAAACCGATAAATTTTATAAAAATTTTACTAGACACAAAAAAGTTGACAAGTTTAATTATCTAATCATTTTGTTTTAGTCTACGATCTAATATATCTTCTCAATAAACAAATAATGGTTTATTTTCATAACTCTATTTTATTTCAAACCAAATAATGTAGTGTATTCCTTACATGCGTAGAAGATATAAGTTAATCATTGATTTTACCTACAAAATCAATGATATAATCAAAGGTGTTACCATTGACTACAAATACTGTCATATTAATAGTATTAATTAAATATTTGTTGGTTATATTTTTACTTCCTGGTATAACGTATAGTAAATTTAAAAGCGTCGATAAAAAAATCAATTTTCTTAAAACATCGATTTTTTGTCCGCGATTTTTTATCGAAATCGATTTTACTCTTTCGATACATCGATATATCGAAAAATCGATTTTTCAAGAAATTTTGCCATCACTAAGACGACCAGACCACTGAAGAGTACCCAAGAAGAGGTCTGACAAAAGAAATGTAAAGTAACCTTAGGCTACCAGGCTGAAGGAGATGTCTTGACACCCGGAAGATGAATCCAAGATTCCTGTTTGCCTTTTTTTGGAGCAGGCCATGTTGATGTGTGACTCAGAAGACAGGGATGAAGACAATATAACTCCAAGATCCTTAACCTCCTCAACCCTCATCCTCAATGTCCTTCTATTGAGTTGGTAGCTAAACAGAATCGGTGATGTCTTTCGATGAAAAGTTATACTTGTAAATTTTTTAATGTTGAGTTTCAGCCATTAGAGACGCACCAGTCCTGTACAGCAAGCAGATCACAGATCAAGCGGTCAGGTCGTTAACAAAAACGACATATACATATATATATATATATATATATATATATATATATATATATATATATATATGTATATACACAGGGTGTTTGGAAAAAACGTTTCAGGAATCCAGGAGGTTATTGCCCACATCAAAATAAGCAAAAAGTTCCTGTAAACATATGTCCTAAAATGCTTCTTTAACCCGCTAGCCGCCATTTTGTTTTTTACACTAAATAATTTTTATTTCTATAATGGATCATTGAATCAAGTCAATATTTGGCATGAACCTTCATCATAGCAATACCCATTTTCAAGAAAAAAGTTTTTTTATTCCAATGTGTATTTTCAAAATGGCGGCCATTTTAAAATTTTAAACTAAAATATCTCAAAACCGATAAATTTTATAAAAATTTTACTAGACACAAAAAAGTTGACAAGTTTAATTATCTAACCAATGGTACCAAGTTTGTAAGGATATGACAACAAATAACGGAGTTATTGAGATTTTTCAATTAAAATTACCTTAATTTGCATTAATTACAATGCAAAATCAATGTTTTTGTGCAGAAAAATCTCAATAACTCCGTTACTTGTTGTCAGATCCTTACAAACTTGGTACCATTGGTTAGATAATTAAATTTGTCAATTTTTTTGTGTCTAGTAAAATTTTTATAAAATTTACCGGTTTTGAGATATTTTAGTTTAAAATTTTGAAAATACACATTAGGAAAAAATAATTTTTTTCCTGAAAATGGGTATTGCTATGATGAAGGTGTATGCCAAATATCAATTTAATACAATGATTCATTACAGAAATAAAAACTATTTAGTGTAAAAAAGAAAATGGCGGCTAGCGGGTTAACGAAGCATTTTAGGACATATGTTTAAAGGAACTTTTTTGCTTATTTTGATGTGGGAAATTACCTCCTTGATTCCTGAAACGTTTTTTCAGAACACCCTGTATATATATACCGTGTCCGTGGTACCGATAACTTTTGAAGGGAACCTCCGATTTTGATAAAATTTGGTATGAAGGTGTAAGACCAGGTCTATTTTCATGAGTTCGCGAACTAGCATTGTCGGGTTATGGGAACGGGGTTTTATGGGGTTTCAAAGGGGTCAAAAATGGGTTTTTGGCATTTTTTGACCTCAATTTTCAAAATTCATCAATTTTAACTGAAACTATTTAAAAGAGCTTAAAAAAACAAACAATTTGGTATTTTGAATTTTTATCTTAGCATAACTGGTTACAGGGAAAATCCAATAGGCCCTAATGTGTTTTCCATGTTATTCTTATGGGAAATCAAGAAAACAATATATCTTGCTTATTTATTGACATAACTTAATCAAATTTGGTATGTACATTATCTAGATAGGGCTTAACTTATAATTGCTTACAAAACCCATATGGCGGCAAACCTACATACTCAACCCCATGAGGTTTATGGGGAAAATAAAAAATTGCCAGAGCTTAATACAATTTTGTGTTTACATTCGCCAATTATTGATTAACTTAGATTTTCTAACAACCCCCCATGGCAGCAAACCTACATACTTGATCCTAGGTGTTTTTACGGGGAAAGTAAATAATCTGAAATTCCACTGGAAATTCGCTGAGTACGCAGGTCTGCTGCGACGGGGGTATATATATATATATATATATATATATATATATATATATATATATATATATATATATATATATATATATATATATATATGATATATATATATGTATGAAGGTGTAAGACCAGGTCTATTTTCATGAGTTCGCGAACCAGCATGATCAGGTTGTGGGAACGGGGTTTTATGGGGTTTCAAAGGGGTCAAAAATGGGTTTTTGGCTAGGGTTACCATACGTCCTCTTTTCCCCGGACATGTCCTCTTTTTGGAACATAAAAAAACGTCCGGGCGGATTTTTGACAATCAGTCCGTTTGTCCGGCTTTTTGGAAGCAGAAAACTGAAAATCTGTATTTATGTTTTGAAATAATCCATAGGGCGGTTTTTTGTATTGTAACTTCGTCCAGATTGTTATTAAATCACATTTTAAATTGTTTAAGATGTTTAACCTTGAGTAAAAAGTAAATATTTACTTTTTTCTCTATTAAAATAGTTCGTAGGATATTCCTCATCCCTTTAGTTAGACGTAAGCTCCAGTGCCACCAGTAGTCGAGTTGTATTTGTTGCTGTCAGTAGTCTCTATCGAGTGAGTGAATGAGGTTATGTTTTTGCAAATTATCGGCATTTTATTCGTTTCTTAGTTTGATTAATGCGACCATTGGTTTTAGGATATGATTTGATTAGTTGTTTTGTTAGTGTCTAAGAGTCTTTTTCTAATTGTGAAAAATTGACCGAGTTTAAGGGTCTATTGAAACTAAATTTCATTATCAAAATACTAACTAGTAATATTTTTTCACAATTTTTACTAAACTTTTGATTTAATTTAAGGTTAATCGTGAAATACCTTCTCTTAACTACAGTGTATCTTATGTAATAAATTAGAGCTCTTGGAATTTCACTTTATTTTTTCTCATGTGTTTGTCCCCATGATCCACACACCAAAACTTTTGGGTGTAGTACATTTTCATAGGTCTTAGAATATGATATGTAATAAATAACAAAAAGAATCTACTGATTTGGTAAACCTACCTATTACTTTCCTAAATATTGAATTAAATTATGAAAAATTTGCACCTTCTTTAATATCTTAAGACAAATTTAATTAGGCTATTAAAAAAAAGTGATATTTACAATTTATTGTACTAAACATTTCATCGTTTTACTGTTTCTCACTCTGTTATATTTAATTATAGGGGGGGGGTCAGGAATTCATATTTTTGTGATTCATATATTGTCGCGATCCGGCTCGCGACGAGTACTAGGTGTCCTCTTTTTCATCCCGGAGGGTATGGTAACCCTATTTTTGGCATTTTTGGACCTAAATTTTAAAAATTCATCAATTTTAACTAAAAGCATTTAAAAGAGCTTAAAAAACAAACAATTTAGTAGTTTGAATCTTTAAAATAGCTTAATTGGTTATAGAGAAAATTCAAATCAAGTTTCCCATGTTATTCTTTTGGGTAAATCTTTAAAAAGTTGCTTATTTATCAACATATCTTCATACAAATTTTTATGAACTTTCACTAGGTGGTGAGTAATTAAGATTTGATCAAAAACCCCCATGGCAGCAAACCTACATGCTAAATCCCATGGTATTCTCATGGAAAATAATTGTATAATGCGAGCAAGAGAGATGGAGATATAAGGTATCTGTTCCTAATCAGCTGATTAGCTGTCTTCTGCATATTTGTCAAATTTGAAAAGTTTATGTTTTGTTATTTGTAAACAAATCATTCCTTTTACATGGAAGCTTTGGATTATGCACTTTTATTACTGTTAAAAAAGTCATTTATTGCAATATAAATATATGAATTATTAAATAAAAATAATTTACTCGGAACTATAATGCCATTAAATATATTATATTTCCTTGTAAAGATTGTTAATTATATAAGATAGCCACAAAGTTCTTTGATGTTGAAACAATAATTCTTTGGTTGGAAATTCGCTGAGTACGCAGGTCTGCTGCGACGGGCGTATTTACTTATTTTTATTGGGTTCAGTTGGATTTCTGTCTTGAATTTGTATTACTTATACCTATATTTGATTTTTTCATATATTGGATTCTTCTTTTGTATTTGCATGGCATTCAGGATTTGTGAATTATTTTTTCCATTTATAAAAAATATCGATGTTTGGGTCCGATGTTCATTGATGTTTAGAGGTTAGGCTAATGTTACCCTAATGTTTTCCACACACATCGATGTTATGGTTTCAATGTTAACATCAATGGTCAATATTGATGTTTTTCTAACAATGCTCATACCTACCCAGCAACACCATTTCCACCATCAATAGAGTCAATGACAGACTCAACAGACATCTACAGATACTGTTACTACAGATACAGACATCTACCTCTGACATCTACAGAGGTAGGCCTACTGATAACAGATTTACCTAAACGTAAACCATGTTGTGTATCTGAATACAAACATTGACTATAGGTACTGTTTAAATAATATGTGATACCAGTAAGATATTTCATACTGCAATCTACTCACTTCATATATTATTTTTGATCTGTCATTTTCACGAATTACGTTGCAGAAAACACAATTCTGGTCAGAACTCATTTTCACTTGGTTACCACCAGTAGGTAGGGTTACCATACCCTCCGGGATGAAAAAGAGGACACCTAGTACTCGTCGCGAGCCGGATCGCGACAATATATGAATCACAAAAATATGAATTCCTGACCCCCCCCCTATAATTAAATATAACAGAGTGAGAAACAGTAAAACGATGAAATGTTTAGTACAATAAATTGTAAATATCACTTTTTTTTAATAGCCTAATTAAATTTGTCTTAAGATATTAAAGAAGGTGCAAATTTTTCATAATTTAATTCAATATTTAGGAAAGTAATAGGTAGGTTTACCAAATCAGTAGATTCTTTTTGTTATTTATTACATATCATATTCTAAGACCTATGAAAATGTACTACACCCAAAAGTTTTGGTGTGTGGATCATGGGGACAAACACATGAGAAAAAATAAAGTGAAATTCCAAGAGCTCTAATTTATTACATAAGATACACTGTAGTTAAGAGAAGGTATTTCACGATTAACCTTAAATTAAATCAAAAGTTTAGTAAAAATTGTGAAAAAATATTACTAGTTAGTATTTTGATAATGAAATTTAGTTTCAATAGACCCTTAAACTCGGTCAATTTTTCACAATTAGAAAAAGACTCTTAGACACTAACAAAACAACTAATCAAATCATATCCTAAAACCAATGGTCGCATTAATCAAACTAAGAAACGAATAAAATGCCGATAATTTGCAAAAACATAACCTCATTCACTCACTCGATAGAGACTACTGACAGCAACAAATACAACTCGACTACTGGTGGCACTGGAGCTTACGTCTAACTAAAGGGATGAGGAATATCCTACGAACTATTTTAATAGAGAAAAAAGTAAATATTTACTTTTTACTCAAGGTTAAACATCTTAAACAATTTAAAATGTGATTTAATAACAATCTGGACGAAGTTACAATACAAAAAACCGCCCTATGGATTATTTCAAAACATAAATACAGATTTTCAGTTTTCTGCTTCCAAAAAGCCGGACAAACGGACTGATTGTCAAAAATCCGCCCGGACGTTTTTTTATGTTCCAAAAAGAGGACATGTCCGGGGAAAAGAGGACGTATGGTAACCCTACGGCAGTAGGTCTACTTAGATTCACTAGGCCTAATCGAATTTTGCTCGGTTTATGGAAAAATATATGCCTTAAAACAAATATCATGAAAAATAATAGACATCAAACCAATGTTACTCTTACTATGAAGTTTAAATTTTGATAAGTTTAATGAGTCAAGCATCAAGGTTAGGTTGCCGACAAACGACAACTTAACAACAAAAAACTAACTATAACCAATAAAAGTCAAAACTGACATTTGTAAAAAAGTGCACTACTGTTCGTATGGTTGACCAGCATGATGATTCCATTGAATATACATCTAAACATCATTTGTATCCTTAGATGATCCTTAGTCAATGATGATTCCAATCACAGATATAAACATTGACTTTACATAAAAAGCCAATGTTTGTATGTAAACATTGACATAAACATTGTTTGTACAATGTCAAAGACTTTGTATCCTTAGTCAAAGATATAAACAAGAACAAGAACACCTGGATTCATTGACTTTAGAGAGTCAATGCCTGGATAGTTAACTGAGATGGCAAAACAGCCCCAATGACTATGGATACTTAATAGAGTTTCCATAGTTAATGATTCTGTATATTCAATAATGGTGTTGTTTTAAGTATCTAATACATTATATATTACCAATCTGACATCGTGACCATAATGAAGGAAAGAAAGAAAGTCAATGTGCTCTATTTGGATTCTTCCAAAGCCTTCGACTGTGTTTGTCATCTTCACTTGATAAGGACGTTGCAGTCTTATGGGATTGATGGTCAGTTGTTGGCGTGGTTCACCAGTTATCTCCTGGATCGTCGACTCATTCATGGTGAGGCTTGCGCTTGGTGCTGAAACTTTAAGCATTGTCTATGGATATTTATTTACTATCAGAATGCCATAACATCATAACAATGGCAGGACAGTTGTAAAAGTACCTATTCTTATAAATAACCATATTTAAAAAATATATTCATATAAACTTGTTATTTATCCAATAAAAAAGCAAAATTATAATAAATAACTAACTGACCCCATTCCACATTGACAGTTGGGTCACATAAAGGATGCCACAGGGTTCACACCTTGGTCACATCTGCTCAGCGTTTTTGTTAACGACCTGACCGCTTGATCTGTGATCTGCTTGCTGTACAGGACTGGTGCGTCTCTAATGGCTGAAACTCAACATTAAAAAATTTACAAGTATAACTTTTCATCGAAAGACATCACCGATTCTGTTTAGCTACCAACTCAATAGAAGGACATTGAGGATGAGGGTTGAGGAGGTTAAGGATCTTGGAGTTATATTGTCTTCATCCCTGTCTTCTGAGTCACACATCAACATGGCCTGCTCCAAAAAAAGGCAAACAGGAATCTTGGATTCATCTTCCGGGTGTCAAGACATCTCCTTCAGCCTGGTAGCCTAAGGTTACTTTACATTTCTTTTGTCAGACCTCTTCTTGGGTACTCTTCAGTGGTCTGGTCGTCTTAGTGATGGCAAAATTTCTTGAAAAAATCGATTTTTCGATATATCGATGTATCGAAAGAGTAAAATCGATTTCGATAAAAAATCGCGGACAAAAAATCGATGTTTTAAGAAAATTGATTTTTTTATCGACGCTTTTAAATTTACTATACGTTATACCAGGAAGTAAAAATATAACCAACAAATATTTAATTAATACTATTAATATGACAGTATTTGTAGTCAATGGTAACACCTTTGATTATATCATTGATTTTGTAGGTAAAATCAATGATTAACTTATATCAGTAGTGTGTTTTGGTTACTTCTGGACCGAAAGTCGTGCCATCTGCCCGAGCAGCTGCTCGAGCAGCTGGCGCCAGCTGCTATGTCACATAGCTTCCGGTGGGGGTTAGAGTGTATATATGAGATGCTGTAGTTATATTTTATGCCATATAGGTCGGGGTGGAGATGGCGATAGTGTTGGCGTTAGGGTGAAGTGAATTTGCGCATAAAATTAAAAGTTAGTTTAAAATTGAAATTCGTTGGTGTTAACGAAACTCTAACAGTTGAACAAAAATTAAGAGTTAGTTCAAAATTGAAATTCAAACTTATAATTGGAATCTGGAAAATATGTCAAGGTCATCCAGAGTAAGTTTTAAAAAATTCTATCCAACTATTACTAGAAATAGTTTTAAGTTGAAGTAGTTGGTGATAGCGGGATAATTGATTCGTGCCATGGGAGAGGTGTTTATCGTATGAAAGTTGGCGATCGAATGAGAAATGCCGCCTAGGGAGAGGGCTTATAAAACGGCAACCTCCCCCTACCACCCCTTCCCCCACTCCTTTAGACCAATAACCGGTTGCCGACACTATGTGGTAAAATTGAACTAGACATGGCGGCCGCCATGGATAATTCTAACGTCAAATCTTAGCTCAGCTGAAGAGAATAGAGGAGCATGAAGTAGGAATTGTGGTGACAGCGCTTATATGAGGAATAGTAGGGGTAAAATAAAAAAACTTGTTGAACACAGTCGATAGGTGTAACAAGTTCAAAGTTGTTGAATTGTAACATAGAATGCAAAATGTTGTAAATAACACTATCATCAACATTAACCTGCGAAGTCTTTGAAGAGTATAATGGGTTAAAACTGTACTTCTTCCTAACTCTATTTAAATTAGTTCTACACTTTGAAATTGAAGGTTTAGAAGTACTTTGTAATATGTGTTGTGTTCGCAAAAGCTTTAATTTTAAACATTGTGCAGTCATTATAACCGATGTGTTAAGTTCAGAAGTTAAAAGAAGACTGAGATATAAAATGAAGTGTAAAAGAAATTGAAACAGAACGCCAGAGTAGTAATTTTATAGGTTAGAATTTATGAAGGCTATTCCATGGATAATTCTAACCTCAAACCTAGTAAGTGAAGTAGTCATAACATAAAACTAACGAGAGATGATGACCGAGCGGATGCGAGGCAATGAATGTTTGTAGCGCGATAAAATACCCACCTTTATAGAGGCAATAACTCCAGCCAGATGGCGGCAGATGGCAAGCAAATGACTGGTTGACCGACTTTCACCTGAGTAGTAAGAGAAGTAGGGTTCTGTGTCTATCCCTACTCCTTGGGGTCAATGACCGACCGGAAAGGTCAATGACCCCCCCCCCCCTCCCCCCCCCTCCCCCCCCCGAAAAAATGGAGCCCCCCCCCTTCCCCCACTCCTTCCCCTACTCCTCTGGGTCAATGGCCGGTCACCACCTTTCCCTACTCCTTCTAGGCCAATGACCGGTCACCACCGGTTGCTGACTCTATGTGGTGAAACCAGACCAAACATGGCAGCTGCCATGGATAATTCTAACCTCAAACCTGCTGCGCATACAACGAGTTCTCCGGACCGGAATCAGTCCATGCTATGCGCATGCGCCTAGTCCTGTATTACTCACTTTAGCGCTACTGCACATGGATAATTCTAACCTCAAACCTTGGTTTTGTGTTGTTGCGCATGCGCCGCTCCCCACTCCTTTGCCTTCCTTTTACACTGCTGCGAACTGGACTGGATTGAACACTGTACTGGAGTGAAACAACTTCCCCCACTACTCGAGAATCCGAGGAGCAATACGAGCCTGATCTTAGCGTCAGTCGTCAACAAACTTTCATAGCGAAAGGTTGTTGGCGACTCAGCAAGAGGTTTCAAATATATAGTAGGCCTATATATATTTGAACTTCTTCTACTACGTTGAGTTTTTTAATGCAATGTAGTATGTGTGTGTGTGTGTTTAGTTTTAAGTTGTATTTAATTTAAGAAATAATTTGCGCATTGCGATGTTAGTTATAAGTTGGGTTTAGCATTAAGGTGTATTAATTTTAAGAGGTGTTTAGCATTAAGGTGTATTAATTTTAAGAATAATGATGGTATTTGGTTGTGTTGAATTATTTGGTTTTTAATAATGATGTGTTGTTAGTTTTAAGTGTTGATATTAATAATTTATGTTGTTGTTTTGCCTTTCAGCTAGATGTTAGGGGGTAGATTAACTGTAAATTCAGAAGTTCAGTTGAACTTCACTTAGAAGGGGTGGGACATCCGCAAATTGCGGACTAGGTTTTTTGCATTTTGTTTAGGAATATGATGGGTGGGATTAGTTTGGGTGGGTGTTAGAGTTGCGTTTCTGCATTAGCTGTTCCAGTTTCCCTGAAATTAATGGTTACGCTTTGATGCGGACGGGACGTTACGCTTTGATGCGGACGGACCAGGGCCTCCCTGCTGTTCCAGTTTCCCTGAAATTAATGGTTACGCTTTGATGCGGACGGGACGTTACGCTTTGATGCGGACGGCCCAGGGACCTCCCTTGCAGAACGTAACTAGTGGGTTGGGAGTGGGAACCGCTAGGCAAACAGGGTGGTGGGAACAGTATTACTGTTCCCATCACCTTGGATCATTATAAATCTTGAATGACCTTGACCCACTTTCGGAAGGGTCAATGACCCCCCCCCCCGAAAAAATGGAGTCGATTCCCCCCCCCTCCCCCTCCCCCTCCCTCCCCCTCCCCCCCCTCCCCCCCCCCTTCCCCCACTCCTACCCCCACTCCTTCCCCCACTACGGGTGAACGACCGGTCATGACCTGAAAAATTAAAATGGCTATAACTTGATAATGGATTGACGGATTTGGACAAGCGATACATCATTGAAAAGGTCTATGTAAGACAAACATTTTGGTAAAAGAAGAATTTGGTTATCTTATTTTAGTCAAAAGTTATGCGAATTATTTTAAATAAATACCTTCTCTTTCCCCTTTTCCCCCACCTACCAGGTCAATAATCAGTCTCGGCCAGCTGCTACCCCTCTCATTTGCATATTGTTATAAAAGACGCACCGACTGCGGCTAACATTTCATTCTGATTACAGACGTTACGCTGCGAACTTGGAGCCACAACCATGTTATCTCTGCCAACTACAACTTCTACTTTAACTTCTACTTCGACTTCTATTTCTACTACGGCTGTTCCTGCACCTAAAAAAACTCTTCGCCTCAAAAACCTTCCTGATTGCTACAAGAATCGACTTGCATCTCAACCTTCAACTTCTGGAGCTATTCTTCCGCCAACCAACACTTCTAGACTTCGTAGTATTTTTTCACCGCCTTCGCCTTCAAAGGACTCCGCACCACCATAAACTACTATGCCGCCACCGCAGAAGCCAGTTCACCACCATCCTAATACCCCTTCCGTTGAAACCATTGTTCATCGTCTTAGCACACCTATTATCCCACTATCACCATTGCCTCCTACCCCACCACTTAGTACACCTGAAGATCATACCTATCACAAAACTGATTCCTCTCAACCTGCTACTAAATCATCTCCTAAATCAGCTCCTAAACCAGCTTCTAAACCAGCTCCTAAACTTACTCCTAAACCTACTCCTAAACCCGCTCCTTCAGAGCAATTTCAATTATTACAAGAAGAGCGTCGTAGGGCATTTAGCCGTCCCACTACTTGCCCTGAAATGCTTACTAGGGGAATTAAGAAAGGATCACCTTGTGGGAGGAAATGTGTAAAAAACGAAAGTTTTTGCCGTGTACATGTCGTAAAACACATTTCTGAACCACAAGTGACAGAAACCCCCACTGTTGAATACCAATCCAAAATTATTGGTGTGAAAGGAAATAGGCTTAAGAGAGGTTGTGTCTATTTTTTTGAAAGTGTTATTGACAACAAACACATTTTGGCAACTTGTAACGGCGTAAGATATAATATTAAAGTGATTGAATCCTTGCGCAAAGAGAAATCAGTTTATGAGTTAGACTCTAAAGACTATCTCCTCAGACACAAACTGGATGGTATTACAAGGTGGGGGCGTAGCAAGTAAATTCACATAGCTTTTTCCAAATTATTGCTTAAAAAAATACTGGGGGAGAAACACAACGCGTTATAGCGTTGTGTTTCTCCCCCATTATTTTTTAACACTCTAAGTCTCGTGACCTACTAACCTACTTCCATCCAAGTAGTAAGAAAAGTACTTCCCCCATTCCTTTGGGTCGATGACTGGTCATGGTCAGCACTTATCCCTCATTTGCATACTATTATAAAAGCGGAGCGAGCGTTGGTCACCCCTTCATTTTTCTTCTACACGCCGCTCTTGTCGTTTCGTCTCTGCTGTTTACAATATTTCTTGCTTGAAAATGCCTCCTCATCTGAATGAAAATTTTAATTTTTCTGAAATTTCTGATGTTTTTGAACAATCTGAAGACACTTTAAGTAATGACAGTGAAAGTGAAGATGATGAGGACGATGATGATTATACTGTTGAACTTAGTGAAGAACGTAAAGTCATAGCAATTGATCCACAATTTCCATTTGATACAATAGAAAAGTTTATGGCTGAAGCTAATAAATGGTTGGACTCAGGATGTTATGTACGAATTGACTCTTTTATATTGTATGGTGATAGTCATTCTTTCCTTGTCACACCAAATGACAGAGACCGCATGTTGCAGTGGGCACAATCTATGATGGAGTGCTACGAACAAGGTGTGGACACTGGCGGCTATTTTCTTGCACAACTAGTGTAATAACAAATTACCCTTCCCCCACGTAGTGAAGAAGGAAAAGAAATATTAGGAATCTAATTATAATACTTCCTTCCACATATAAAGAAGGGGAAAGGAGTGGGGATTATAAAGTGGGGGGGGAATGTGTATAAATGCAGGTTGTTTCAAGAGACTTTTATTATTATTGTGGCTTTAGCAGAAACAACATGGAGTTTAAATCTTCAGCAAAAATAAGGAATAATATAATAAAGAAAGAAATTCGCAAGAAAGAAAAGATTGAACTTATAAAATTACAACTTATAATACCTTCCATTGAAATTGGATGTAGCAAACTAGCAAACTAAAGACTTTGGTGAAAACTAACGAATATTTGTTACAATTGCTAAAAACAATCGAAGAGTTGAAGAGAAAGAATGGACATTCTACATAGTAAAATTTGAACATTTTAATATAAATAAGTAAACTGAAAAAAGTAGATGTAGAATAGAGAGCGAGGAATAGATCACTTTGTGGTAATGGACTAACATGCCACTTAGTGCTCTATTCCTCGTTCTCGCGTTAAATTGGATTACCTTGACCTATTTGTTTGACTGTTAGAATTTGGTTAACACTGTTGAATTTCAGTTTTGAACTAATGTTTATTTTTATTCAACTGTTAGAGTTTTTTAACACTGTCGAATTTTAGTTTTGAACTAACTTTTAATTTATGCGAATTTTTAGTTCAACTCTAGTTAATTTATGCGCAAATTTAGTTCAACCAAGTGCCTGTGCTCTAGCCATTTCCACTCCAACATTTGTTCTTTTAACATCTGTCCCATAACATCTGTCCTAACAGATGTTAAAAGAAAGTTTGTTAAAGTTTGAATATAAAGAAGTATATACTAAAACTCCAATGGGAATAAAGAACACGAATGAACAATTAGTTTGTAGAAGGTTAATATTTTGTTGAAAATGTTTGATTGCCTAGGATAGTGAAGAGGATGAAATAGTGGTGGGGGAACCATTATAATAGGAGGAACGTGAGAGCCCACTTCATTTCTTGGTGAAATTTCGAAGAGTAAACATCTCAACATGTATCGTTGCGATAAATGTTCGGAATCGTTTCACGATGAAATTCTATTAGACTGTCATAAAGAACTAATTCACAACAACCCAGAAGAAAAACAAGAACAACAAGAACAACAAGAAGAACAAGAACAACAAGAAGAACAAGAAGAACAAGAAGAACAATATGAAATAACAGCAACATCTTCAACTACTTTACCAAATCTACAAGTATTTGCATTACCTGGTAAAGTAGTAATGCATCATAAGATTCAAAATGTAAACTTGAAGCTAGAAGAATTTATTAGAGAAGCAAAACCAATTGTAAGTAAAACTTTAAAAGAAGAATTAAAAAGATTGAACTTTCTTAAATTTGGTTTACTACTAGAAGCTATGTTTATAAATGTACAAGAAGAATTATCACCAAGAGGATTCATAACAAAAAACCGAACCATTATGGAAAGTTCAAACATTGATTCAATAGTAGAGAACTGTATAGAAGAAATATTAACAAAAATTCAGGAACACGAAGGAAGAGGATCCGGATGGAGTCTTACAAGTATAGAAGTATTAGATATAAGAGTTCACAAACATGGATATGGACTAATGGGATCAAGTTACATTCCTCTGCCAAAAAGAATTGAAGATACAAAATCTTGTATTAATGTTAAAAATGAAGACAATGAATGTTTTCGTTATGCAATGACAACTAAATTTGTACCACATCATGTGAATAGACCTGACCAAGAATATGAAAATCAAAGATTTAGATACAATTTTCAAGGAATCACTTATCCTGTATCACTGAAAGATATATCAAAATTTGAGAAGAAAAATCCCGGTACGTCTATCAATGTTTTTGCATTAGATAGTTCAAACAAAGTGTATCCTTTACGTATTGCAAAAGAAGAGCTACCAGATCATACGGATTTACTACTACTAACGCGAGGAGATGTGTCTCACTATGTGTACATAAAGCAATTTGATCGTCTTGTTAACAAGCAACTTTCAAAAAATAGAAACAAAAAGATAATTTGCAAGAGATGTTTTAATTTTCAACGAGAAGGAAGAGAAGGAAGAGAATGGTTACAAGAGCACAAAAGACTATGTAACAATAATTATGAAGCAAAGATTAATTTACCTGCGGAAAACAGAGCATTCGTTAAATTTGAAAAGGTTCATCATCAATACCGTATCCCTATAGTTGTATATGCGGACTTTGAATCAACACTAATTCCTATAGAAGATGAAAATTGTGAAGCTAGAAAAAGTGTCAAATATCAAATGCACAAACCAAATAGTTTTTGTTTAATGGTTAAATCAACATTATCAGAAGAACATTTAAACAGATATGGATTAACTTCAGAACCTCTAGTATATCGTGGTAAAAATGTAGAAAGAATATTTCTTGATCACTTATATTCAATAGCTGGAAATGCACAAAGATTATATACAAATATTGTACCAATGAAACCGATGGAGGAAGAAGAAGAAATTCAACATGAAAATGCAACTCGATGTTTCTTATGCAAAAATGATTTTACTATTGAGAATTATAAAGTTAAAGATCACGATCACCTCACAGGTTATTACAGGGGTGCTGCTTGTAATAAATGCAACTTGAGCTATCGTTTACCACTATTTATTCCTGTGGTTCTGCATAACCTCAGTGGGTACGATGCTCATTTTATAATACCTGAACTAGGAAGAGACGATGGTAAAATCGATGTGTTAGCTGAAACTTCAGAGAAGTTTATAAGTTTTTCCAAAGAAGTTGGAAACATAAAACTAAGATTCTTGGACTCCTACAGATTTATGCCGTCGAGTTTGTCCAAACTTTCAGAAAATTTAAGAAAACAAGATTTCATCGAAACAAAGAAGATTGTAAATAACGACAAACTGGATTTGGTACTTCGGAAAGGTGTGTTTCCATATGATTACATAGACAGTTTAGAAAGATTTAATGAAACATCACTTCCGGCTAAAGAAGAATTCAAAAGTAAACTTTATGACATGGACATATCTCAAGAGGACTATGATCATGCATGTAAAGTATGGAACGATTTAGGATTTAGAACATTGGGAGAATATTCAGATTTTTATGTTAAATTGGATGTAACTTTACTATGTGATATAATGGAAGAATTTAGAAATACATGTTTTGCGGCATATGGATTGGACCCTCTTCATTCGTACACTTCACCTGGATTAGCATGGCAAGCTATGTTGAAAGAAACAAATTGTAAAATACAACTTCTTACTGATATAGATATGGTTATGATGTTAGAGTCAGGAGTTCGAGGGGGATTGACGCAAAGCGTTACACGACATTTCAAGGCGAACAACAAGTATCTGCCCGATTATGATGTATCAAAACCAACAACATTCCTGGGTTATTTTGATGCAAATAACTTATACGGATGGGCAATGTCGAATCCCCTTCCATATGATAATTTTAAATGGATAGATCCAGAATCGATTGGAAACATAATGGATATACCGAAGCATGGTGAAACTGGTTACATTTTTGATGTTAATTTTGAATATCCTGAACATCTTCATGATCAACATTATGATTTACCACTTCTTCCGAAGACTGAAATTTCCCCTACTGGAAGATGGCCAAAATTATTGATGACTTTAACCGACAAGTCTCGATATGTTGGACACTACTGGATGATACAACAGGCTTTAGACTTAGGACTGAGAATTACAAAAATTAATCGAGTACTACAATTTTCTCAATCTTGTTGGTTAAAACCTTACATCGACAACAACACAAGAAGAAGAGCCGCCGCTACATCAAGTTTTCAAAAAGATTTTTTCAAATTAATGAACAACGCAATATTTGGCAAGACTTTGGAAAACAAAAGGAAACATAAGGATATCAAATTGGTAACTGATCCAGTAAAATTACAGAAATTAGTGCAACAACCAAACTTTGGTTCATCTGTAATTATTAATGAAAATCTAGTTGTTATTTCCATGAACAAGAAGTCAGTTGAAATGGATCGTCCTTTGTATCTTGGAATGTCAATCTTGGATATTTCAAAAACACATATGTATGAGTTTCATTATAAGAAGATGGTTAACTATTATGGAAGAGAGAACATTGGTATTGCATATATGGATACGGATGCACTCATTTACTGGATTAAAACAAATGACATGTATGAAGATCTACGCACCTTTATATATAAAGATGATTTCGACTTTTCCGATTATCCTAAGGATCATCCAAATTACGACTACGACAAAAACAAGAAAGTATTGGGAAAATTTAAAGATGAAACAAATGGTGTGCCGATGATGGAAATTGTAGCATTAATGTCCAAACTGTATTCATTTCAACTGTACATAAATGAAAGGAATGAACATCAAGTCACGAAAAAAGCCAAAGGAATAAAAACTTCTTTCCTGAAGAAGAATGTACAGTTTGAACATTATAAAAGATGTTTGTTTGAAAATGTTGAAACAACTGCAACGTTCAACACTATTAGAAGTTATAATCATCAACTTTTTAGTGTCAAACAAACAAAGTGGGCATTAAGCTACAAAGATGACAAGCGCCATATTTTAGAAGATAAAATTAATACTTTACCATTCGGCCACTACTCCCTGAACCCTATCGACCAGTAAACCTATTCTTCGTCCTCTACCTTCTTCCTTTTTCCTTTCCGTAAAGAAGAGGGGACATGGCAAGCCCAATGCCATGTTCCCTCTTTTTTACACTAATATGAAATGGCCTTGACCTATATTTAAACTATATAAATGAGAATTAACTATTCTATGGGTCAGTATTTTTACAAGCGGTGTACAAGAAACATCTGAAGATGGAAAGTGTGAAGGACAAGATTGTAAATGAACTACATAAACCAGCAAGAAGAAGATTTCCAAGAAGAAGTACAATCATTAAAGGAATGAATGATCTTTATCAAGCTGATCTCATTGAAATGATACCGCACAGTAAAATAAATAAAGGATTTAAATATATTTTAACAATTATAGACTGTTTTACTAAAATAGCTGATGCTTTACCATTGAAGGATAAAACTGGTAAAAGTGTTACAAAAGCTATGGAAACCACAATACAAAGAAATAAATTTAAAATTAAACATCTACAGACCGATGATGGAAAAGAATATTTTAATAAAGACTTTGGAGCTTTGATGAAGAAATGTCAAATAAATCATTATTCTACAAATTCTGAAGTTAAAGCTTCAATAATTGAAAGATTCAATAGAACATTAAAAGGTGCGATGTATAAACAATTTTCAAAACGAGGATCATACGTGTGGTATGACATATTACCACAACTTATAAAAGAGTATAACAACAAATATCATCGTACCATTGGAATGAAACCTATCCAGGTAAATAGTGCTAATGCCAAAATTGTATTACAACGCATTAAAAATAATACAACACCGAAATTGGAAAAATTGCAACCAAAGAAGTTCAAGGTCAACGATAAAGTTCGTATAAGCAAATACAAAGGTTTATTTAGTAAAAGATATCTACCAAATTGGACTAATGAAGTATTTACAATTTATAAAGTGCAACCAACTATACCTGAAACCTATTTATTAAAGGATAACAAGGGTGAATTACTTCAAGGTGGATTCTACGGACACGAATTGTTGAAATCAACAGTTGGTGATGTATATCTTGTCGAGAAGATTTTACAAAGGAAAAAGGATATGGTTAAAGTCCGGTGGTTAGGGTTTGATAAAAGTGAAGACTCTTGGATTCCTTCAAAAGACTTAGTATAGTTGTTTAATAGCTCATTGTGTGTTTAACCTTTATACAAGATGGAGATTGTACAACAAAAAGATCGATTTAATATCAATAACATTGATGAATTGACAGTTGACAATGATAAGTTAAATCATGGAAAACATGGTGAATTACTACCAAATACGATAAGATGTCTAATAACTGGTCCTTCAAATTGTGGAAAAACTAATGTTGTTTTTAACCTTATAACTAATCCTAAAGGATTGCGTTTTAACAATATATATATTTTTTCAAAATCATTGCAACAACCAAAATATCAATTATTGGATAAAGTACTTGCAAGTGTACCTGAAGTAAATTTTTACAAGTTTAATGCCAGTGAAACAATTATGCAACCAAATGAAGCAAAACCATTTTCTATTTTTATATTTGACGATGTTTCTTGTGAAAATCATGACACAATAAGGAATTATTTTGCTATGGGAAGACATCATAATATTGATAGCATTTACATTGGTCAAACATACAGTAAAATTCCAAAACAACTTATAAGAGACAATGCAAATATGTTGATCATCTTCAAGCAAGATGAAACAAATTTAAAGCATATATATAATGATCATGTAAATGCAGATATGCCATTTGAAAAATTTAAAGAGATGTGTGGCAAAGCATGGAATGAGAAATATAGCTTTCTCGTTATTATGAAGGAAGAAGATATTAAAAATGGTAGATATCGTATAGGGTTGGATAAATTTGTATTTATGCGTTGAACTACCGATGCTACATCTAGTTACATGTTGAACTTCACAGTGTAAACATGGTGAATCAAGAAAAACTATTGAAAGAAATAAAATCACTGAGTGATTCTATTAGGATGAAGAATCGTGCATTGAGGATGGGTTTAAGTGAAAGAGAAGAATTTTTAGAGACTACATTTAAACCTATTACGGAACCTTTAAAACAGATATCAGAAACTATTGGTAAACCTCGTTATGAAGGAGATGTTTTACTACCAGTTTCTAAACAAGAAGTACAAGCATTAAAAAAAGAAGAAGATGATGATTCATATACAAGTGCTAGTGAGCAAGAAGAAACAAAAGAAGAAGAAGAACCAATTGTTGAAAAGGAAGAAGAACAGCCAATACCTGAAGCTGAACAATCTATTCCAAATTTAACTCAATTGAGTAGCGATATATTACAACATGGACCTCTTGGAAGAAAATATATAATGAAAATGCTACATGATATGAAATCAAACCCGAATTTGAGTAGATCACACGTATACGGAGCAAGAATTGATGGGAATGAATTGAAGATTGGCGATTCAAAGCTTGAAATAACACAAGACGATTACATCATTATTGGTGAGCATAGATATAAAGGAACAAAAGGATTATATGAATTAATTTTTAAAAACATACCACTAAGATATTCATCCAAAGATTTAAGTGTTTTTAAGGAGATTCTCCAAAATACTAACGCTCATAAAAGAAACTATGTAAAGGATGCAATGATTAATCGTTCACGTGCAACAAAATATAACATCGTTATAAAAAAGTTGTTTCCTCCACGAAAATTGCCAACATTACGTACTGCACCAGCGGTGAGACAACCACTGAAAAGAAAATCTTTATCACTTATGGATTTATCACTTCTTGAACAACATGGTAAAAAGAGTAAAGGAGATACTTCAACATCTGGTAAAGGATTGATGAAAAATCTATACAATACGAATGTGATTTACTACAACGATATCAATAAATTGGTTGATAGAATGAGACTATTGCATGAAGCCATGGAAGCCGGTCATACAGGTTTGAATAATGAATGGGTGGCTCTAATTGATGAACTTAGGAATCGCGGTATAGTCGTATAATTGTCCGTGGATATAAAAGAGGTGCAAGCATAAGACATATCAGTTCTAACATGAGCGTCGACAAGTTCGGACGGTACTCCGCTTTAGGAGTGCAAGTTGGAGAAGACAGAAAAAGATGTGGATTACCGCAAACACCTGAAGGTGACTATAGCATAAGTAATAAACGTTTAAAACTAGTTAAAGATCCAGAAGAAGATACTGATGGAGCAAAATTTGAAGACAGTAAAAGAAGCTACTTCAACATCATTAAAATTACATAAGAATACTTACGATGTTAAATCACATAGATTAATTAATGTTGGTAAACCAACTGAAGGTTCTGATGCAATTACTAAAGAGTACTTATCATCTGAACTTTTAAATACTTTAAAATTGCAATGGGGTAATAACTTAAAAGATGGACAAACGTATAATGCTGGAAATTATAGAATAACCAACGTGGGAAATCCAAAAATGATAAAGATTCAGTTAATAAAGAATATTTACATTCTATAATACCTGAAAAAACTGAACATGGATTTTCTTTTTATAAATTTATTATAAATGACATTGGATACCCAAAAGAAGACGGTGATGCTGTAAACCTAAAATACATCAAGGACAACTGTATTTTACAAGATGCTGATGGAATCGATTGTCATGGAAAAACATTGACAAATGTAAAGTTTGGTTCTCAACCAAAAGATGCTGTTACTATGGAGCAATTATCCAAAGAATTAAAAAAAGAAACATCAAATTTTGTAAAACATGAAGATGCCGTGATAAAGCGGGGAGATAAATTTATACATGGAAATAAAAAGTTTGATTTAATGCAAGGAAATAATGATGAATGGGATGCAGGACATAAAACAATAACAAATGGAAGATTTGGTATAAAAGATTCAGATGTACCTCTTATGGTGCAAACATTAATTGCAAGTGGTGGTAGATTAGATACATACGATGGTCGTAATAGAAGAATAAAAAATATTTATCCTGGTTATGGAGATGATGATTGTGTTACATTGAGACAAACAATAACTTGGGATAAACACTTTGGGACCAAATATGATGCAAAGATGAAGAAAATAATTAGTATTTTACCAGGTGAAGATTCAAATGATGCTGCTACTATTGGACAAGTCATAACAACATCAAAAAGTGATTTAACCGCTTACACGTGTAATGATAAACGTATTATGCAGTTACAAAATCCTCAACATCCGAAAGATGCTGTAACTTTAGATTGTTTAATAAGAATAGTGGGTAATTTACTTATTGATACCCACAATCATATAGCTAGTACAACGAATCATGTGGTGATTCAACCCGATGAACGAGAAGCTTGGATTAAAAATAGAATCATAAATCAGTATATAATTAATTTGAATAACTAAGTCTTTAAATATAAAAGATTTTGCACAAGTTATTCATTTATGTAAAGTATCTCGTGGAGTAAACACACCAGTTATATAAGACAACATAATGAAGACCGTATCGCTCAGTCATCGTCAAGACAGCGGCAAGAGAGGACGTGGTATAACATCAGCTGCATTATCCCTGCTCAGACGGATTCCAGTTGGTGCTGTTGTAAATCGAACGATAGACGCTTTACCATACGAATTACATCTGCCCGGAGGTTATCAATATTGTGGACCTGGAACTAAGTTGGCAAAACGTTTAGCAAGAGGAGATCCTGGAATTAATAAATTAGATCAAGCTTGCAAAGAACACGATATAGCATATTCAAAGTATAAAGATTCAACAAATAGATCAATAGCAGACAAAATTCTAGCGGAAAAAGCTTGGCAAAGAGTAAAATCAAGTGACGCAAATATTGCAGAAAAAGCAGCAGCTTGGGCAGTAACTACAGCCATGAAGACAAAAGCAAAGTTAGGTGGTGGAAGACGTCGCAGAGGAAGACCTGCAAAGAGAGGCGCTCCCAAAAGAGGTGGAAACATTAAAAAAGGACGTCGTAGAACTCATAAGGCAAGTGTAAAGAAGACTTCTGTTTGGCAAATGGTAAAAAACGGAGCAGGTTTATACCTAAGACCATACCGTGTGTACTAAATAAGAAGAATCAATTGATAATTCCAAATAAAGCCTTAACAAATCATCAGTTAAATGATTATGTAAAATGTTTGAAAATACCATTCTTTCGAGGAGTTTTTATGAAAGATGCATTACCAACTAAAATATGGAAAAATGAAACTGGAATAGTAAATTTGGATTCCACCTATGGTCCAGGCACTCATTGGGTATGCTATAAAAAACTCGGACAAACCATTTACTACTTTGACAGTTTTGGCAATCTACCACCGCCAAAAGAACTGCAACATTATTTTCGAAACTCCAAAAACATTTTTTACAATTACAAAAGAGAACAACCTAACAATACTGAAATATGTGGGCATTTATGTTTGGAGTTTCTAGCGAAGAGTGTCAGTCAGCTTTAAGATGTCATCGTATACAGTGTCACTGAGTGGAAATTCATCCACATTGAAAAGTACGCTGTTCCCAGCATTGCGTCTATCCAAGGAAAGATTATGGAAGCGGCATTACTTGATTTGACTACCTACAATTCAATTCCTAATGTTACAGAAGGAAAAAACAATTTACTACATTATTATGAAACTAAGGATGCTGCAGGAAAATACTCAGAATTGAAAATAATTACATTCCCTACTGGAGCATATGAAATTGATGACATAAACCAATTATTACAGAAACAACTCGGAGAAGACAATATCACCGTTAAAGGAAACAATAATACTTTAAAAGCAGAAATAACTTCGAAATATTATATTGATGTCAGCTTGGAACAGTCGATTGGCAGTTTACTTGGATTTACAGATACAAAAAAGAAAATCTTAACTCCTGGAACTACTCATTCAGGTGATTCAACTGTAACAATATTGAAAGTAAATAGTATTGATGTCACGTGCAACATTATACACGGATCGTATAGAGATGGAGTTAATCAACATATTTTACATACATTTTATCCAACAGTGGCTCCCGGTTTTAAAATTGTTGAGAAGCCACAAAACTTGATATACCTACCGTTAAACACCAGTTTCATTTCAGACATCGTACTGAACATATTGGATCAAGACGGTCATAGTGTTGACTTTAGAGGAGAAACAATTACTATACGGATACACATCAGAGCAGCAACATAAAAGTCAACATGGGATTATCATTTAAACCGCAACGGAAGAGTCGGGAGCTCAGTAGCTCCTCGACATTGGAAGAGTTAACATCGGAAAACATTCGTTTTCTACAGAAGATTGGATTGAAACTTAACAGCGATGGATATCCTGGATATATCTCAAGGACCAACGTTCGACGAAACACTATGGGAGAAGGAATATCACACGCACAACCCTTACACTTCATCAAAATTAAACAATAACGATGAAATAAGGATCCCCATTCAACAACAAGATATTTACACTTTACCGTGTGAAAGTTACTTGTACATCGAAGGACGGGTATTAAAATTGGATGGAAAAACTGCTTCAACAGTTCCTTTTATAAATAACCCGATGGCATATCTTTTTGATGAAATAAGATATGAAATATCAGGGGTGACGGTTGATTCAACAAAAAAGGTTGGTTTAACAACGACATTGAAAGGATTAACATCATTAACACCGCATGAGAAGAATTCAATAGTCACTGCCGGATGGGTTGCCCCCGATAAAGACACTATAACACCAGCTTCCAACGGTCACTTTGATTTTCATGTACCTTTACGATTGCTTTTGGGATTCGCTGAAGATTACAAACGGGTAATAATAAATGTCAAACAAGAATTAGTATTACTCAGATCTTCAACTAATAAGGACTTAATACTTGCAGACCCTGCAACTACGGAAGATAAACTGGAATGGCAACTACAGTTGGATAAAGTTGTTTGGAGAGTACCTCATGTAAGATTGGCCGATGAACATAGAATCCTATTATTGAGAAAGTTAAAATCTGACCGTGATATTGTGATGCCATTCCGAAGTTGGGAATTTCATGAATACCCTACACTACCTCAGACAGAAAGACAAACATGGACCGTCAAGACATCAACTTACTTGGAACGAGCAAGGTACATAATACTCGGTTTTCAAACTAAGCGAAAAGATGTTATCACTGCAAATGCTGGTCAATTTGATCACTGTAAAATAAAGAATTGTAAAGTTTTCCTAAACTCTCAATTCTTTCCCTATGACAATTTGAATGTCATGTTCAGCAAAAAACGTTTTTCCATTTTATACGATATGTATGCAAGATTTCAATCGTCATATTATGGAAAGACTAATACACCACTATTATCACCTGACCAGTATTATTCCAAGGCTCCAATAATTGTAATCGATTGTTCAAAACAAAATGAATCGGTAAAATCATCAAGTGTGGATATAAAAATTGAAATGGAATTTGAAGAACCAGTAGCGGATGGAACTTCGGCATACTGTCTAATTCTACATGATAAAATAGTTACTTACACACCGCTGACCGGAATTGTGAAGAATGTACTTTAAGAAGAATTGTATAACAACTGCAAATTTTTGAGGTTAGAATTATCTGCTTTAATTTTTGAGGTTAGAATTTCATTTGTGAAAGACAAGTTGAAAACAAACAATTATGTAATTGTATAAATTTCAAGGATTTTACGAAAAATATAAAAGCGAGAAAATAATTAGTAGAAACTTCATTCTATCTTCAACCGTCGTATGGGAAACATCATTCGCAAGATGAATTCTACTAACGGAGAAGAAAATACACCTCTAATGGATGATAATAGTTCAGATATAGAAAAACAAGTTGAACGAGAAATGGACGAGTTCCTAAAATTCAACAAACATAAGAAGAGAGAAGAAGAAAAAGCTGAAAAAGAAGTAAAAAGGAAGAAGGTTGAAGTTAACATTACAACCAATATTTTAACAGAAGTATTTCTTCGGATTATCTACCCAATTTCTTCATGCATGACAAAAAGTATATCAGTTGGAATTTTAAAATCAATGGATTATTCACCAATTGTTATTTTAAATCATGGAAACAAAATGGTTACTTTCAGTGAAACTACTTGGGAATCTCTCATGAAACATTTACATCTTTTGGAGTGCTATTTAAGTAACAACACATTTGGAAGAAGAACAAGATTAAGTTTATTGGAATCAAATATTGAAGTTGATATAGTAAAACATCGTGGAGGACAAATTGTTCGCTTCAGAGATTTAACTACACATAATGTTAAATTATATTTCACTAAAGAAGAATTTTACACTTTAAGTTGTACTACCGGTCCCGTCACCAGATATTTGAAACAACTAATATTTTCAAGTGCAATAATTAAAGACTATCTAATTGATACATTGGACAAAAAACCTTTTGTTCCAATTTTATACGGTCCCGTGGATACTTCAATCTTTAATAGAATACCTCAAGAAGTTGAAATGTGGAGACAATTAAACAACTATCACACCAATTTTAATATTGATGAAGTGGCACAAGAAGTGAAAGAAGAAGAACAATCCTGTCTGTTATAAACATCGGCTCATTCAATTTTTAAGTCAGTTGTTAGTAAGACTTCATCATGAATAAACGGGTTTCGTTTTCTAATGCGCCACATATAATGGAAGTTAAAAGAGGTATAATTGAATTTCAAGCTTTCTGAGGAAATGATGGTAATTTTATTATTAAAGAATTAGTAATCTTGGACATGAACACATCAGTAGTTTATCATTATTTGTTCAAACCTCCAGTACCATTTAATAGACTAACAACTAAAGCGAAAGTTACAAACAAATGGTTGAACAAACATTTTCACAACTTAAGATGGGATGAAGGTTTCATTAATTATAACATGATGCCGCACATTATGAATCATTATTGCAAAGAGTTTAAAATTATCTACACAAGGGGATTGGAAAAAGCAAATTGGATACAATCATTTACAAGCAACGAAGTGATTAATGCAATAATTGATAAAGATTTCCAATGCTACTTCAACGAACTTTGTATTTCATCAAAAAGTTTTAAACATCGAAGGTCGCAGTGCGCTTTAAAGAATGCCTACCGCTTGAACAATTTCCTTCAACAAAGTGGTGGGTGTAGTGTCAGTAGTGGGGGTAGTGTCGATTATAAAAGCGAGAGCGCTACCATGACGCAGCATGAGTATTACTCTAACCTCCGAAGAGACAACATCTCCGACGGACATTCTTATTAACAAGAAGATTAACAACAACATCAAGATGGCATCACAGAACTTACTTCAAAGTTTAGTTGATCAGTTCAACGCTCATTCTAAATCATCAATTCTACCTACAAAGAAATGTTCTGAACTAAAGAAGAAAAACACTACATCATTCATACGATTAAGAAAATGGAAACTTCAGTAGGTGATGCTATTAATTGCACATTGAGCGAGGCTCCATATACAGTTGGTGATGAACCAAAATTTCAGATCTTCCTACCAAGACGCTTTGTACAACTTCTTCAAAATGAAGATCTTCGTGTAGTTCAACCCGGCGCACTCTATTTGGTTTCGCACGGACCAAGTGGAAACAACTCAACTGAACTAACTATTCATGTAACACCTACTACTGATTAGTTTGTACATAACATTGTAACTATTTGTTTGTAATTGTTTTTCAATAAATATGATATAAAGAAAAAACAAAAAAAATTAAAAGAAGCAACATATTGTGATGTCTTTGTACATTACAATATGTTGCTTTTTTTAAAAATTCCACTGGATGACCTTGACCCACTTTTGTGTGATTATAAAAGCGAAAATCTACTTGTAAAATTCATCAGTCTACGACTACCTTTCGTACCGTACACATCTCGCTCACTCTATCGCTTAATATAAAAACTAAAAGATGTCTCTCAAAGTCAAGTGTGCATCTTATGATACCAACACCATTACAACTTTTGAACAACTCGAAGATTTAACCAACGAAATGCGAGTTTTACTTACCGGTGGTTATCACTTAACTGTTGATGTTAGTGCTACTAATACAAGGATGTTCACTAAAACAAAATATTGCGATGATGAAATATTTATTTCTACACAACCTACAACTTCTTCATCGCCAACTGGTCAACATAACATCAAGTTCCAAAAGTATTACCAATGTTGAATAACTTTTGACAGACAAAACTACAACTAAAGAATCACATGATCAATATGAGTTAATAAAAAGGATGTGATACTTGTATAAATAATCATTTGCTTCTCAGCTCTCACCACGACAAGACCTATTTAAGAAAATGTTGTACAGAATGATGATTCAACTTGATGGAAAAATCTATGGAAAAGACTACAACACCGTTGAACAAATGACCCAAGATTTAGATGTATTAACTAAAGAAGGATATCAAGCTAAATTAATTTTAAAATTTCCTGAAGTACATCCATTATCAACAGAAGAACTTGTTGCTATGGCTAAGGCGGAGAGAGAGAAAAAGTAAGTCTGAAGAAAACAAAGAGAAACAAACTTCCTAAATTTTAATAATCCTTACACTTGTAAGGTATAATTTTTTAAAACTCCATTTGGATGACCTTGAAATTACCCCCACCACTTTTCACAGTACATAAAACTCACTATTCAACACTATACACTCTTATTCTTTCACTGGACTCCGCAGCGTCAACATGGAAGAGCAAAAATACAAGTACAAACCTCGTTACTGTTGTGAACAACAGTGTACAGATTTAGGACCAATGATGGTGGATGGGTTAGCTTGTACTAAATGTGAATTCTTCGGATCTTGTTATTGCAAATGCAAAACAAAACAACTACCACCACCGGAATTGCGAACTTTCAAATTTTACAAATCAAGATATTTTCATACATGTTGTCCTCAAAGATGTTTCAAATTTCACCCTCTAGATCTTGCTCATTGTCAACGCACCAATTCTCATCAAGATGATTTTTGTACACATATGATAAAAAGATGTAAATACAGATCAGATTGGTATTCCGATCCTGTAGAACCATCAAATGTGTAATTTCAGTTTACACTCTTTTTAAAACTTCATTTGGATGACCTTGAGATTTCCCCCACCACTAGTTCTAATTTTTATATAATATTAAATCATTCCACTTCCAACACTCTAACTAACAACATGGAAAACAAATTTATCAAGTTTGAACATATAATAACTGACAGGGAGGAGATGGAAGAATTGTTTCAAAACTTACTTTCTATCATTGACGAATATCCTATAAGATGGTTCAGAATTGTAGTTCAATATTTAAATCCTGGTGAATTGTTTTCTTCATCGAGTGAAGAGGATGAAACAACTACTTCGGTTCAAATAATTGAATTAAAAGACAAAGAAGAAGAACTAAACATTTTATTCAATCATAAGCTCAAGGTTCCCCATATAAAAGCCCCCTCCCTAGACAGCCCCCCTCCCTAGACGCCTGCTCAAGGTCGCCATTATATAAGCCCCCTCCCTATGTGCCGATCCTCATTCCATCCCCGACTCTTCAACGATGAACAACTCTCCTTTGGCCCGAATGAATTCTAGTTTTGAAATAAACTCTAAAGAAGAGTTACAAGACATTTTTAATATTTTACAAGAACTTGTAGATAATTTTACAACCATCAAAATGAATTTGGAAATAACATACGATTGTCCTATTTGTGATAAAGTTGAAAGTTCGGACGAAGACAGTTTACTAAATCTAACTCCTGCACCATCTAACACTACTGATGGTAATAACAAAGAGCAAAATATTTCCCCCACCACTTCTTTATAATTCTTCGCTCCCCCCACCACTTCTTTATTTAACTAACATTTCTCGCTTTCACTTCTCATTCCGTCTTCGACTTTTGAACTATCAACATCACTTGTTTTAAAATTTCAAACACTAACACAATCATGATGGATATAATGGATGAAGTTCCCTTCATAACTAGAATGGAAGAGGATAAATTGAAATTGGAAATTAAACGATTGGAAATGGAACGGGAAAACCAACTCGAAATGTTACGTTTGTTCAAGCTTTTCAAATACATCATCTGGGGACTCTGCGTTTACCTTCTCATCGTCGTTGGTGTTTGCATTTACAACTCTGTAGTTCATCACAAAAGTTCAACTTGTTTAAACTCTGCTGTTGCACATTAATTGTATGTTCACAAATAAAATTCAAAAGTTACTTCAACCTATCCCACTATCACCAACTAGTTCAACTTTGAACTATTTCTGGTGGTAGTTGGATAGGCTTTTTTAAAACTTACTCTGGATGACCTTGACATACTTTCCAAGCCCCAGTTATAACTGTTAAATTTCAGTTTTAAATTAACTCTTAATTCATGCCCAATTCTACTTCAAATACAAGGCATATGCTCTCGCCATCTGCACCCCAGCATCTGACGCCATCTGCTCGAGCAGCTGCTCGGGCAGATGCACGACTTCCGGCGCAGAAGTAACCAAAACACACTACTTTTCTTAAATAGGCCTAAACGTTTAACATTATGTAATACCCATTTACTATATGACACGAATATTAACATATTCCTACTCAGTAGTCTATAAACATGTTTTTTTATACATTGATTTATAAACAGGTACGTTGTGCAAATTTATCCCAAAAACTTAACAGGTTAACCTGTAAAGCGAGTTTCTCCACACTTAAACACCTTCTTTATTTTAGTGAGAAAATAGTCTACTATTTAAATAAATTTGTTTCTAGGAAAATTCTAACTGCGTCTAAATCCTCAATTTATGTTCTAAAAAATTACTTTTTAAATTTTATCTCCTAATCGCTCAGCTGCCATCGTACAGCTTTCGTCTTCTATCAATGCGTTTGACGGCACACGAACGTAAATAGACTTCTATTCCAAAGCATTTGTTTTATTCCTAAATTTAGAATGCTCTCTTACGTAAGTCACTTGCACTTTATGTTTTCCTACTCCACAGGAGATGGCGCTAACTTTAAATCGGTTTCAAACACGCCCATGTCACATTCACTGTACTTAGTGTCTATATTTAGTGCTTATGGCCCCTACACACATTGTGTACAATTCCCCTTCAACCTTCGTCCTTCGCAACTGATTGCACCCCGATTTCCATTTTTCAGGCGGAGAATCTGCTGATGGACGCCAACATGAACATCAAGATCGCGGACTTCGGGTTCAGCAACTACTACACGCCCGGGAGCAGCTGGCGACGTGGTGCGGGTCGCCGCCGTACGCCGCCCCCGAGGTGTTCGAGGGCAAGAAGTACACGGGGCCCGAGATCGACATCTGGGTGAGTTGAGTGGATGTAACCTTCAATATACACAAGTTTATAGAGTTCTTCTAGAGTCAGGGGTCCTACCTGAAATAGACATGTTTGTAAATCAAATAACTGTAGGCCTATTGCAGTTTTACTAGTTTTGAAAAAAACAGATTTGTTCACCATCGCCTATTACTGTTTTACAAGATTTTAAAAAATGGTTTAAAATATGGGGTTTAAAATATTGCTATGGGCGTTTTGTACACCGTTTTAATAGAATATGGGGGAGTGTGTGCATTTTTATATTAGTTTCACATATAAAAATGTGAAACTGTTATCCCCAGTAATTATCGTCCAATTTCAATTCTTCCAGTTCTCAGTAAGGTTTTCGAAAAGCTTCTCCTCGAAAATCTCGTGAGTTTCCTTGGTCGTTACAAAATCATTTCGACTGATCAGTTTGGATTTCAAAATCCAAATCCACAATTGATGCACTTGCTAAATTTGTCGAATCAGTTGTCGATGGCCTCGAGAGGCGAGAACATGTGCTCAGCATATTTCTCGACCTTTCGAAAGCATTTGACTGTGTGCATCATGCGACACTGTTGCACCAGTTACATGCGTATGGCATACGGGGCCTGCCCCAAAGGTGGCTTGCGTCCTACCTGAATGGCAGGTCTGGAACCTGAATGGTCCAGGCAGGTCTGGAATTTTGCCTCCGGCAGCGGGAATCAAACCTGTCTCTTGCAGTAATGGTGGATGAAGACCTCCTAGAGGAAACTGATTCCACAAAGTTTTTGGGAATGCACATTGATAAAGGTCTTATCTGGGAAGACCATGTAGATTACGTATGTGCCAGAGTCTCTTCTGGTATTTTTGCATTGCGTAACTTATAAAAATTGTGCTCCCAGGAAGTACTGCTCATGACCTATTTTGGCCTTATCTACACCCATATTTCTTATGGAATATGTGTCTGGGGTGGCTGCACAAATCACAGACTTGAGAGGGTCTGGTGCTCAGACTTGTGGTCTGTGGTGCTCTCCCCTTCGACAGTTCCACCCTTCACACGCGCGGGTTTAACAGTTGTGTGGTGTTTCAGAGCCTAGAGGGTGGTGCTGTACGTGCTGGTCTGTGGTGCTCTCCCCTTCGACGGTTCCACCCTTCACACCCGCGGGTTTAACAGTTGTGTGGTGTTTCAGAGCCTGGGGGTGGTGCTGTACGTGCTGGTCTGTGGTGCTCTCCCCTTCGACGGTTCCACCCTTCACACCCTGCGGGACCGGGTGCTCTCCGGCAGGTTCCGGATACCGTACTTCATGAGCTCAGGTGATTTGGTGATGTCATCAGGTTATCTTGTTACGTCATCAGATGAACTTGTTATGTCATCAGGTGAATTCATGATGTCATCAAGTGAATTATCGATGTCATCAGTTTAATTCATTATGTCATCAGGTGAATGTAAAAAACCCACGTACCATGTTGTAGGGCCTTGCTTAAAAATTTGGATTAATATAAAGTTAATACAATTTTTTCTTTGGTTAGAAGAATTTGGGTTCTTCTATCTCAAATTTGCAAGCAAGGTACACCATCTTACATGGGTTTTTTACATGGCATCATGAATTTACCTTATCACTGGTTTTGTGCGCCTCCAGACAACTGTATGTCATTTTAAGAAACACCTCGGTCAGGGGCAGGCTTCAGGAGGTGAAAATTTAAGATTTCCTCTATTATTTCAGAATGATAAATTAAAAAAATACTTTTGAGTCATACCTTATTCAAAAAGTAAAAATAGGTAAAAAGGCAAAATAATCATGGTTTTGGAGTTTCTTTCTCAGATAAAATAAATTTGTTTTGAGGAATTTATTTAAAAGATATACAACCATGTTTTACTGCACATGAAACAAATATTGCTGGGTTAAAGCAAATTTTATCATTAATATAATCATTTTTTGCAGTTAAGTATTACTTTATAGCCGTGTCTTTCACTCACTCTTTTTATTAGAAACAAAGCCAAATTATAATTATTCACTGCTCTCAAATTTTTAGATTAAGAAAAACTACAGTAGGTTTCTCAGTCTTTTCAATAATTTTGTATCTGAATGGAATGATCCCATTGAAAAATATTTCCAACCAAACCATCAACATTGTGGGAACCAAAAATGTACACAATGTGCCTGAATGATTTAGGCAAATTTATTCTCAACAAAAAAGAGTCTGTTTGCAAAACGAGTTAATAGGAACGCTTTCAGTTTGTAAATAAACCGCTTGAATTTAGCTGGCTATAAATATCCTCTAGCGCGTCAAAACCTCAGAGCCGGTCATATTTATAACACGAGTCGCCGAAAATAACGCCGCTTCCGCTGGCAAATTCTTGTCGGGTGAATCAATTTCACAGCACATTTGACTCCGCTCGTGTGGTTGATTTGTGGCTGGACCGACTTCTGACCAGAGAACACGCAGAGACAGCCGCACTTTCATGTGGCACATTACCTCTGTTTGTTGCAGAAAACTTTTCAAATATATATTCATATTCTACATTCATAATACATTCAATTACTTGGTTTAAGTTACTTTTCTGAGGGTTTTCTTAGCTGATGTTTTATCAAAGCAAAATTTTATATGTCATACAATGAGCATAAATTTAGCTCGATTCATTCAAATATTAAAATTTTTTTCTGTCGCCAAGTGTGTCTATTTTTGTATAAGTATCATCAGGAACATGGATATTTCAACTTCTCTAATTTAAAATTGTCTTTAAATTGAATCTTCCTTTCAATCCCCAACCAGCACAGTTTTGTTAAAAGTTTAACAAAAATTGTTAATGTAATCTTTTAGGATGGTTGGAATAATGTTCTCTTGATTTTTAATTAATTAAGTTTTACTGTGGTAAGAAATGTGAAATATGTAAAAGCAATATACATTAGTAAAGTTTTATCCTCTAAATCATTTATTTACTTTTATTTGTCAATCCTAAATAATAATTGATAAAATCAATAAAACCTCTTCTAAAGCTAACCTTTATAGTTAATGCACATTGCTCAAAATTTAAAAGCATATTAGTTAATAAAGAATCCTGGTTGGTTAGAAAATATATTTAATTGGTCTCTTGAGTTTTTAATCATCAATTTTTTAGTGTGGTAGGAACAGTAAAATATATATCTGTCCCTGGCAAAGATGGCCAATGTGCCATCAAGACAACAAAGTGTAAAAATAAACAACAATATTGTAAGTTGAAATTTCCCCAAAATGAGTGTTATTTTATAATGAATTAAATTTAGTTCTAATTTTTTACAAAAGTAGTTTACTTATTAAAAAGTCATTAGGTAACTTTACGAAGCTGAGTATTCAAAAATAGTTTGTCTGTGGTGAGGGAGAGTAGGCCTCAATAATATTTGCGTCAAACCGACATGATCCTATAGACTCGGTTTGCGTCTGACGTTGGGGCTATTTCTGGTTTAGACGCGCCACGATGCTCTTTATTGAGCAGGTTTGGCGTCGACTAATGCTTGATCATTATCCTCACATGTCTACCAATTAGTTTGACTATTTACAGATTTAGATTAATAAACCATCCATCAATTTATGTTATGTATTGGGTTTCAACATTTGGACACAACATTTGTCTGTACTGAGCCAAGAATAGATGTTTTTTTAGGGGTTTTACTGCTTACTTTACTGTTGAGGATTTCCATATGATACCGTATTGACTTTTTACATAAGCATAACTTCTGCAGTGGGAACCAAATTGTTTTAAATATTTAGTGATTTAGATTCATCATTGTCTGAAAGTTTATTTTTCCATTACGATACTATAGAAGATTTTTTTTGTCTTTCTAAAACGCTTAAGACATTTTATAACTTTTTAAAGTGGAACAGTCTAAATCCCGGTCTTTTTACTACTTAACGTCGACCTGTTGTTAGATAGCATCATTAATTAATAGCCCAATGACAATGACAAATGGCACCTGGGTCTGGAATCGAACCTTTAAAAAAAGACTAACTTTTCTCAGGATCGAACAGGCAACCTTTAGATTTAAAGGCGAGCACTATAACCACTCAGCTACCCAGCTAGTTAAAAGATCAATGGAATTCAGTCATGGCCTATGAGTATATGTAAATAAAGTTTGTAATTAACAAAATTAGTTTTAGTTTTGGATTTCTTTAACTCAATTACTCTAAGAGAAAATCTTCAACTGGAAAATTCCAACATTGTGTTACACTTCAAAAGGTGCTTACAATCTTATTAACATCTTAAGATGAAATGTGTTTGTTGCAAGCTAAAAGGAGTTAAAAACGTTCTTCTGTAGACTCTATAACGGATACTCAGGCTGGCTCCCTAGCATTCCTAAACTGTCCTCAGGCTGCACCCCCCCCCCCCCATTCCATTCTTGTCCTCCCTATCGCTTTGCCTTATCCTTCTTCTGCTCCTTCTGAAACAAAATGAGCGGAGCCTATACACCTCAGCTCTAGTGCACAAGCTTTTCTGACCAAATTTATATTCAAATACTATTTAAACCTTATGATAACTATTCGTATAAGGATTCCTATTCTATAAAATTTTGACAATTGGTTCACAACTCTCGTCCTTTTAGAGGCAAAGCCACTACTGGTATCTCGACTAATGTCTAAACAAACTTGTTACCATGAAAGGTTTCATAGCTTTGCCAAAAATATGATAAATTTATTAAAAAATCATGCAAACAAAAAATATATGTACATTAATGATCAATCTTTATATTGATTTTTTTTTTTACTTTCCTTATTGAAACAGGGAAAATGTCTTATGTACGCAAAAGAAACAATTAATATCTCTGACCTTGACTCTTACCAAGGCCAGACGTCAATCGATTTTGACTAGTATAAGAAATCTGGTTGATTTGAATTATCTTTGCTCTCCGACTTTAACAACTTCAAATGATATTCATACATTCATGTACATGCACATTGAATGTACATACATTCATGTGATACAAGGAGTGAATCTTTTTGATTGGTCGTAACTAAGAATCAAATTTGTTGGAATGTGGTTTACAATAAACAAAGGCTAAATTTGAATTGTTAGTTTGGAGTTTGTTCTGAGTAGAGTTGTAACAGGGACAGCTCAAGGATGAAGCTAATGGGTAGATATATTTCCAGAGTGTCAAATTTCAAATTTGTTAAATTAAATTAATGATTTCTGAAGTAAAAACAACAGCAATAATCAGTATTACAAAATGGTTCATCCATCTATCTACTGGTGGGAATTCCGTTGAGAGTGGATATTACTCAGTCCGATGGAGTAAACGGGGGTAGTTATGGCTTGTTACACTCAACATTACCGAACTCAACAGTAGACTACCAAAGTCGACACAGAGTTAGATTTGTAGGGTTTTACAATAATCTGACCTCAGATAGTTTGACAACTTGTTTTGATCACACCAAAGGTGTAATATGTAAAATTGCATGTTGTGAACACAATAAGAGAACATAACTCAACGCCCGTACACTGTAACTGAAGCCAACGTTGGTTCGCAGACTGTGAGTCGCTGATTCGTAAGATGCTGGTGCTGGACCCCACTAAGCGGTACTCAGTGGAGAACATTAAGCGTCATCGCTGGATGATGGAGGAAGCTCCACGTCTGCTCCCCAGCACGAGCAACTCCACAGACGAGCCTAACGAGCAGATACTGCGGCTCATGCAGAGCCTGGGCATAGACGCAATCAAGACTCGCGAGGTACGTCTGAGCGGTGAACCTCTTATGTGGTGTTGGCCTAATCTCCATGTTAAATTTGTTCTAAATCAAAATTTTATGACTTTTTAAAACTATACTTTCTATCATTGATTAAGCAATCAATGATAGAAAGTATAGTTATATAATTTTGAAAATTTTGAGCAATTTCTTGGCTAAGTTTTTCAATGTAGCTTGATAAAAATAGCTTGCAAATTAATTAAACAGTGAAATTTCATTAAGATTCCTATTTGGCTTAATTCAGATGTTTATTTGTAGGTTTTATTTCTAATAAAAAAAAGAAATAACTCGTATATACTGAGGTGAACCAAGAAACAATGAGTTTACCCCCTTGCAGATAGTGAGATTTTTTACTATTAGTAGACAAGTCATTAGCTAATCACATAAACATATCCTGTTTTATCAGAGAAAAATCATTCATTTATACTAACTGGTAATGAGTCATACTAAATTTGTGGCTGTGAACGCTCAAAAGAGTTTAAACGACAGTCAAAATGAATCTTACTTAACCATATGGTTTTAACTACAACAGAAATAGTAGTTTTCATCACTAGGAGCCAAAGTGAGTCTTTTTGGTGCGCAATCGTGTTTTAAAAACGAGGCGCAGCCGAGATTTCAAAAACAACTAAGCATCAAGAAGATACTTTTGCTCCGAGTGATGAACAACGTTGTTTATTACTTTGTGGTATTAGACTAAATCGTTAAAAATATAAACTATAAAGTTGTATTTTTGAAGTTACATTTACAAATTACGTATATGCAGTGTTTACATTTCTGTTATTTACAAACAATCCTCTTTATAACGTTTAAATTTCAAAATTCTGCATCTCAAAACTAACAAATGAATAATAATATACTTAGCTAATAGCTGTTTTTTCAGTCCTAGGACCTAAAAAAATTTCCAGCTGATTTTTCAGTCCTAGGACAAAAAAGAAATGGTTTTGGTACTATTGAGAGAACAAAAAAACAGCCTTAATTTGTGCAGAATGATAAAAACATATTAAAATCCATTGTTTTAGCCCCTGAGCTGTGGTTTTAATGTAAGATTTATTACTTACTGTAAACCGTCGACAGCTCAATTGTAAGTACAGTATCCAAATTAGGTCATGTTTCGACGCTACTGCGTCATCATCAGCTGGAGTCTGTGGGTAGTCGCGTGGAGTCCACATTAGCTGGAGAGTCTGTCCGCCCGCGCCGTGCGTGATCATGTTTTCGTAGACAGGCCTGTTCTTGAGTGTTACCGTGTATGTGTCTTTTATTTATTTTCGTGTCCGTGTCAATGTACTGTGTTGTGTTTTAATAATTATGACGGAGCCTTCGGGTCAACATCTTCACTTTTTTAACCAGCTGATGATGACGCAGTAGCGACAAAACATGTCCTAATTTGGATTCTTACAATTGAGCTGTTGACGGTTTACAGTAAGTAATAGTTCTTACATTAAAAACATATTTTCTATACAAAACTAGAAGAGGGGTGAAAACTCACAAAAGAGTTATATTCATAAGATTATCAGGCAACTTGGATCCTAACATTTTAATAAATAATGAACCACTTTAAAATCAAATTCCACTCATTGGGATCTTAGACACATAACCAAATTTTTGTTTAGTATATCACATTGTGAAAAGAATATTTAAAAAGAAAAAAATACTTGAGTGGTTTGATATGTTAAGCCTAACAAGTGTTGATTGTTGCAGTCCCTGAGAAGTGGCAGCTACGACCATCACGCGGCCATATACTTTCTGCTGTTGGAGCGTCTTCGGCAACACAGGAGCAGCTTTTCTCTCCCTCAAGAGCCCACGACCACATCTTCGCCCTCTTCTAACTCCCAGCAGAAGTTGGACTCGGCACAGAAAAGAAGACCGAGCACGATAGCGGAACAGGCGATGCGGAAACTAGGCATCGCAGGGTTAAATCCACCTCCTCCTTCTTTAACCGGGGCCACTAATATTACCTCCATCACATCAGATACAGGAAACTATAGGAGATCCACAGTAGAGTCGAGTAGAAGTTACTTATCGGAGAATTTCACTCAGTCACTTGCGACCCCACCCGCACAGCCCAATGTGCAAACAAGCTCCGAACTGATCTCCGGGCTGATGGAACAACAGAGGTCAAACGGTCTCAATAGAACGTCACAATCTAGTACTAGTGAGAATTTAAGACTGTTATCGACTCAACATCACCCTCCACCCTTCAGAGAATTGTCCCATCAGCAATCGTTCACTCAAGGTACTACATCTAGTCAAAATCAACCGCCAGTGCTTTTCCAGTTGAATCCCGGAAGCAACGAAGTAGTTTCCTCGGCTGACCCTGTTGGTTTCGGAAGATATCGGTTCGCCAATGACGGATACCAGTCGTTACCGAGGTACACTGCGCCCTCCCTCTGTGGTTCGTTTTCTGGAAGTGTTGTCACGACCCCGCGGCCTGACAGTGCAATGGGGATGACCCAGCAGTATTCTAGTTCCACCGATGAAGGGGTCGAGACGGACATGGAAGACATACCGAGTCATAGTAGATCTCAACAACGATTGTCATACGCTAGTTCATCGTCCTCAAGTGGGGTCGGAGTGCATAATAAAAGTTTAAGTCAGCATTTAAGTTCAGACTCTTCTTGTTCTTCCTCTCACGTGTCATCATTACAAAGCAATTTTTCAACTTTTGAAAGTAGTTTAGATTACCAGTTTGAGAACGATTTAGCTTCTAGTCTACCTTCATGTACGAGTCCGGGTATTCAGAAGCCATCAATTTCGGAGAATGTTGTCAGCACTAGTGCGATCCATCCTGGTGTTTATTTAAGCAGCAACAAGTCGTGGACGAGGCATGGACCTCTTCTGCATAACCAGAGCATGGGGGGACAATTTAACCATAGGCATTTAACAAGATCTCCAGTAGATTTTAGAGAGGGGAGGAGAGCTTCGGATGGTTTAGTCGCCCAGCACGGGGTTACGACGCCTCGAAGTACAGTCGCCCCACCAAACAACATGGTCGCATTTAATAGTCAAAGACTGAATGAAAGCGGAAAAACAAAAGGTGTCATGGAATTACACCTGGTCCAAAGAGAACATCAAGCGTTGAAATCGCTTTACCAAAGCTCTGTACCTCAAGAGGAAATTGCCCAGAGACAAATGCAACATTCTGAATACCGTCACACGAGAGACACCCTGTCAGTCGATTCTAGACCGTCACCTCCTCTACCGAAAAGAATCAGCCTTCCAGAGAATTTCTCATATCAAAATGCTCAAATGGAGAGTGACGCGATGCTGAACAGCGGGACCACAACGCCTCCAACTGCGGGGAAAGCTCCTCTCCAACAACAGTTGATGCAGCACAGGTTGTTGCAACAGAAACGACAAATACTACAAAAACAAGGTGCCTTTCAACAACCGAGTGTAAGCGTGGAGGGTGCATTGAGTCTGAACTACGCACTCAGTCGAAGACAGATGCTACGTCAGGCTTCTTATAAACTAGCTCAACAAACACAAATCGTGCCGCCGCTACCACTACACTCGGATAGTGAGTTTCCCCCCATCATCGAGGACAGCAGCAATGGAGCGATGAGCACTGGGACAGGGCGACAGTTGCCGCAACAACCGGTGAGGTTTGAGGAGTCACTCGATGCCAACACCGACCAGTGGACCTCGCTCCCTAGCTCGCTGGCCTCGTGCCAGATCAGCGAGTCAGGCAACACTTGGACGTCGCAATCCAACTCTGTCTGTGACGGGAGTTTATTGGTGAGCAACTCGTCACCGTGGCAACAACCTCTGTACTCCGGAGGCCAGCAAATTCCATCCTGGAATCAGGTACATAAGTGAATCAAATTTCCAGTTTGCATGATTCCCTGTATATTTAAAAATGCGTAGCATTTGTACAATATATTTTTATTACCTATTTAAATAGACTTTTTGGTATCTCTATGATTTTTTTAAAACTCAGCTACCACTGACAACAACTTTTAAATTATCGAAGTTTGACTTTAATTTCAATCTTGTCCATCATTTTACCAACCAAGTTTGAACCTTTCTCCATTTTATATTCTTTCTGATTTTCTTTTATAATTTTTTTATTACCATTTTCCGTTTTTAACAATTTTTTCATTTCTATCTTTTAAATTAAAAATAAAACTGGGGAAACTCTATGCATTGTTAGTGGCTTCCAGTCTGCATTTTAGAAGACTTCGTATCAATTAAGATGATAAGTCATCAACAGTGCATGAATGTTAAATCCCTTGTGCTTGTTAAGCTATGAAGACAATGAAAATTAACAGTAGAATTGATTTTTCTCTGCATAATATGCAAACATAATTTTGTTGTTTAAAGCATAATAGTTTAGTGTCCTAATCTCTTTGTTTCAGTAATAAAAAATGTTGACATTTTTACCTCAATATAAATTACGATTGTGTGATATTAACGTGGACTTCAGGTTTAATTTGAGTGGTGAATTAAATTATTTTTTTATACATGAAATGTATCATAATTTTCTCTTCATAATTTTTCATCATTGTTAAATGATAAAGTAAGTAATTTTTCCAACAACTTATATGACCAGTCTTGTCATCTGAACAAATTCACCTCTTAGATTAATCCCGGTAGCCTGTACATCTAACAAATTGAGTATTATTCTAAATGCAACTCTTGTAAATGAATGTATAGTAAATGTTATTTTTTATTCAGTGAGTACAATTAATTGTTGAATGTTTTGTTTACCATGTTGTAAATGACTGCCTTGTATACTGCTTTATATTTTGCAATACGTATATTTTATTTGTATATACAATTTTAAAATTCCTAGATGTTGGGTTTTTGCATCTCTAACAGTGTCAATTACCAAAGTTTTTAATCTGCTTTGTTTAAGTTATTATTTTGTAAATGAATGTTGATCCATTTTGGTATTTGTAAGTTAACTATGCTTGAAAATTTATTCTCTTTTTCCCTTACATTGTGTTTCTGTTTTATATTTTTGTTGACCTCTACTTCTTTATTTTTGTGTGATTTTGAATTAAATTATTTGATAAGCATGCTGCTTTTTTGTTGCCTTATTTTATTCTATTTCTTTTGCTCTAAGATTTTATTTGGCTAGTAAACTTTGTAGTTTAACTACACTGTGTTCCAAAAAATTTAACAAATTTGAAGCACAATAAATTTTTGTTAAAGCCTTATAAAATGTTTTATGTACATGGATAATTTTTGAACTACCATATAAAAGAGGAACGCATTAAGTTTTTTTCAACATAATTTGTGTATATCATCTGAACCATTATTGGCGCTCAATGCTTTTAACTTCAAAACTTAACTTACCGTAAGGTATGTATGGGCTTCATTAACATGCAAGAGAAAATCTTTTGTTAAATGGTGCATTAAAAATCGAATCATTTGGTACACAGAAAATTTAGAACAAGCCATGGTTGATATCTTCCATCAATAAACCCCTTTCCAATCCTCGTATGATCGACTGGAGACATAAAACACCTGAAATTCAAGGGTAAGGGTCTGCGTTCCCAGATGAAGTTGTTGAAAATGATGGATTGTGCATGGCAATTCAGTGGTCATGGACAAATGTTTTTTTAAATCAGAAGTCTTCAATATTTGAGGATTAAGGCCAGGAATCAATACAGCCTTCAGCAACATCACAGATGAAATACAACTTGAGTGTGTTCAGAGTAGATAACCGCATAAACTTTGTTGCCATAAATAGGAGCCATGTTGAAATGTTTTTGTAAAACTTGTATCCAGAAAAACTAGGCGATATGTGTGTTATTTTAATTTATAACCACATTCATTGAGCATTTGAGTCAATTATTTTTAAATGTATTTTTGAATCTTATTTGTAAATTAGGAAAATTTATTATTTGATTAATATGTACCAATACTCTTTAACTAAGAGTAAAATCCAAAAGTATCATATATTTCAGCTGTTAGCGTCTTAGACTTTATTGAAATCTCATGTTAAATTCTCAGGAATCCTTGATCATACTCCTTGAATGGGTTTTATCCATTTCTCTTAAAAGCATTAAATTGTATAAAATAACAACTCACCCAAGATAAATTTTCCACACACTAATCAAATTAGTTTTCAATTAAAGTGATTTTTTATGTTTTGCATCAAAAACTTATTTTATTGAAGCTGGATTAAGAGGTATCAAAGTAAAAGTAAATAATTTCATCAAGTTGAGGATCTCATTTTTTGTAAAATACAATCACACAAAGCCTATCTCAAAATGGCTGTCAATAGTTTTATCAGTTAAAACTTAGAATTTTAGAAAGTCATTCATTTGTTTGAAATGCAATACATTTTGATAAATGAATTAATAGATGTTTAAAAGTCATCAGGTAAATTGCATGCAATGGTTAGAAAATTTAATAAACAAATTTTATCAACAACATTTAATGCGAAAGTAACATAGTTAAAAAAAATCTACGTGGTAGAAGATCTGCTTGAATTTATTATAAAAACAAGTTGGTTTTGGAATAAGCTGACTTTGGGTATCAGGACAACTTTAAAACTGATTTATTCCAGTTGTTCTACAGAACATTGAGTACAACAAAGTTCTCATAACGGGTGGTAAGTCTTCTGGTTCTCCACTATGATTAACTTCCCTTCCCTCATGGTCTATTCCATGTTTAGGACTCCAGGGGGTTGGTGTCAACCTAAGGTACAAAACTCATACCCCTATCTGATCAAACGCAAATGGAAATTCTGTTGGTTGACCAGTCAGAGAGCAGAGATTGTTTGTTGCAGAAAATCTGTTCTCACAGGAGCAGAAGGGTTCGCCCTGTAAGCAGTCAATTGATGATTTCTCACACTTCCCTTTCCTTCAATATCCCATCCTTCTAGAGACATTTGCAAAATGCCCATTAGACACAGACATGATTAGCTTTTAGCAAGCTGACTGAAGTGTGCGCTCCAGCTCTGAGCTGCATGCCGAATAAAATCACCAAATAATTAATTATGAGCATTAATTATATGAGCAAGGAAAACAAATTTTCATAATGTATCAAGTTTTAGATACCAGTACATTAATATTTTTGAGGTCTGCTTTCTGGCAAATTATTGATATTACAAAAGAATTTAAGCATACAATGGCATAACCTCTGATAGTCATATTCATTTTCCCTCTATGTTGACAAAGGAAATTCCTATACATACACGTTAATCGCTCCTTTTCACTTAGGTTAGACAGAATATGACTGATTGGTTTCTGAGTTCATATTGTCTAAAGCCAACTTTACCAGATGCTAAACAAGGACTTATCCAAGGGAGGGATTAGGGGGTCAAAATCCTCCTAAGATTTAGAAAAAATATAATACCAATAAAATCCCAAAACTCTACTAAATGAGAAATTATAGGCACTGCTGAGTTTATGTAGAGAAAACTAGCCTGGTTAGCATAGTCCCCCGATTCTGATCTGATCCTAACCAAAGCCCCCACCACCCTCTCAAAAAAAGTTTCTGGCTACATACTTAATCCCAAATGAAAAGCAATTTGTCCGGGCTTCATTGTGCCTGTTTCTATTCCTTCCGACAACACATTTCAGAGCACCTCACAGTTTACTCGGCCTACCGTTTTTCCTGAGCTGTTCCCATAAAACTGAACATTTTACACCAGTTAATTTTTTCTGACACTGTCTTTTCAATTGGCATCATCAAAACCTATAGTAAGTATGCTCCATGTTTAAATTAGAAGTACACTTTTATTTATCCAACACTTGCTTGAAAGAAAAATTTAAACCAATAACAAACATTTCAGGTCTATTGACAAACGTTATCTCTAATTAAAATCTTCTTTTCCACCCAGATGTCCAGTTCTCCAGGGAGCATTCCCCAGGAGATGTTCAACCTCGCTTGGGTTGGCCTCGGGAACATTTCGTCCCCGATGCAGCCAGTTTCGGAAAGTCCAATCCTAGAACTCAGCGAGCAAATGGACCCCATGTAGGCCTGCTATGTCCTGTGATAAAGCGCCTAATAAATGTTAAATTTAAGTTTTGTACTGATCTTGGGTATTCATCTACGAGACCTTAAACAGTCTGGAAATTTGTGGAAAAAGTTTTTGATATTTCATGTGCCGCTTTTATTGTTACAATCAATACCAAATATTTTATTGTTACAATCAATACGAAATATTTACAGGCTATTTAAGATCTTGGTCAATTGAATGAAAACTATGCAAGTCGGTTGATGTCTTTTGTAAATAATGATAATTTTTGTATACTTTCAACTTCATTGGGATTTTTTATATAATTATTATTTTACAATACTTTTGAGTAATTCTGTCTTGATCAATCAAGGTAAGTTTAAACACTGTACATTGTTCTGTGTAGAACATTTCACTGCTTGTCTCTTTTCAACGGTTGTTCTTTCTTACTTGCCAAACAGATGATAACCATATTAGAATCAATACGATTAGGACATAGTTGAGACATACGCTGCAAGAAAATTATTATTTTTTTACAATTAATTACAGATTTTTACTCTGTGCTTATTGATATATAGCCATTAATAGTTAGTTATTAATGGCTTGAGAATAATATTCATTTCTTTAAATTTAAAACTGTGTAATATTTTAAATAGGAATCAACAATACGGTGATTGGGGATGAGGATTTGCTTTTAACAAAACTGAAATTTTAAATTATTTAGTATACAGTAGTAATATTATATGGTTCCTTAAATTCCTGGTTGTAAAAGTTCTAGTAATATTTTAATTTTGTAAAACAACAATTTTCGGTAACTACCTCAAAACTGTAACTCAGTTAAAATATAAAATTTTATAGACTGGTTACCATGTGTAAGAAAAACAGGAATGTACAGGAATGTACAGGAATATACAGGAACTTATTCGACCAACAAAAATATCTGAAATACAGTAAGGAACTAGCTAATACAATTTATGTTACGGTACTAAAAACAAAAAATTAAAGTTGTTTAGAACACTCTTTGAGCTAAATCCCTTATTTTATTATTACTTTATGTTATTTTACTATGCCAATTCTCATTATTGGAAATATTATATTATAAATGGACAGGCAAAAGTTTTTTAATGATATGCATTTCTTTCTATACATAATTTTCAATTAAAATTTGTCATTTTAAAAGTGCAATAAAGAATAAAATCAGTTAATATAATAGAATGTATACACAGTTCTTTAGAACATTTTAGGGCCATCTAAAAGTAAAGATCTGCTCAATCTTCACAGCAAAGACTCCCCACTTTCACAAGCTTTCTGCAGGTAAGAGAGTAAACAATAAAAAATGTGACAATCCAAATAAAATTATGGCTCGCTAAGAATCCAGCCAAGTGTAAAACATGTGTATTTTTAATACTCTAAATATTAATGTAGTAATAGTTTTATTTACATGCACCTTGAACTTAAGCCATTGATGGGACTCTGGAAGTTCTGACCTTACAGTCATAGAGCTATTTACACTTCCAAAACAATACAATAGTCTCTTGTGATAAAAAAGATCATGATTCCTACTTGGTTGGAAATTGATGTTGAATTCAAAATCAGATTTCCAACATTCTATTCCAGTTTGAAGGGATTGTGAGTTAGCAAATGTTTTACACATAGATAATTTGTCAGGTTTCTCTCTTTATAACTTTTTGAGAATTTAATGAGCGTTTACCTTCTACTCAAAACACTTACACGGAAACACATCAATAATCTATCTGTCAATTCGATTGTATATATGACACTGTGTTGTTGCTGCTTGTTAACATAGGTTGAATAGAAAAAACTATTTTCTGCAAAACGTTGTAATACACAGAATTAGTTTTGTAAATAAAGAGGGTCAAGTATGTTCCTAGAATGTCTGTAGAGGCAGGTAGAGTCGTTGATCTCAGTTATCTTACCGTATCTCTCGTAGTTATAGTCGATAGTGTTAGTCTAGGCCTCGACGAGGCATGCCATATTCATAGAGTGTAGCAATAATTATTGTAAAGTGTGTCAAGTAACGAATATGTGAGAATATTTTCACATCAAATCGTTCACGCTTTTTTATTGTTGATTTTCTTGACAATGTGACAAATGCAATCATGCTCCGCTGGTCGGAGCTGCAATTGTTTTTTAAAATTTACAACTGCATTTTTAGCTTGAGTGGATACAAATATTTTGTGAATCGGTGTTTTATAGAGTAGTTGTCGTTTGTAGGTTTTCGCAATGACATGACATTGCCATAGAAGCTCAACATTGTTACTGTAAACGTTTATTCCCCGGACTTTCCAGACACTTTCAAACGCCGAAGTTTGCATCGAATGTTAATGATTTTGTTGATGGCCGAATTTAAATGTCTCGATAGTCCGGGATTAGAATAAAATAGTTCAAATGTGTATGTGACCCTTAAATTTGTTTATAAGTTTGCTTGGTACATTCGGACGTAGAATTGTTCTAGTATCATACAGTACCTGCAACAGGCTTTACAAGGTATCCTCGACGAATGGTTGTAAAGATTGAGTGTACAGAATTGTAAATATTTTGTCAGTGTATTATTTCTGTATAAGCATAACATTAAGTGACATTGAATAATTTTACTACAGCGTTAATACAGCCATTTTGTTTTTATGCCCATGAAAAAACTGTTGTATTTGTTGTTTGCGATTTTTATACCAAGGAAAAAAATAGTAATGTGATTAAATTTTGAACACACTATTGGACACTATTGAAATTAAATTTTGTTGGTTTGCTTATATTAATTTATTACTTTAGATCTACTGTTGAAAAATGTGCGTGAAAAAACATAAGATGTGGAACATTAGAAAAGTTTGCAGATGTATTCTTTTCAGCTGCTATATAAGTGGCAAAATAAAAGAACAAATTAATTATATACCAAACTAAAAAAATGTTATCTCCATTCATATTCTTATTATTATTATTGTAATTAAAGATAGACCCAAGTTACATTCAATGTAGAAGATCACAAGAAAAGAAAACTTGAGTAATATTCATCTTCATTTATGTAGTTAGCTATATTTTTTATATCTTTACTGCAAGAGGAGTTTTTCAACCTCTTAGATATGATCACACATATGATAAAGTCATGAAATCAATATTACGTAAAGTAAAATTAGTGGTGCAATAAATACGCAACAGTATGCTATTAAAAATAAAAGTAATTACTTTTATCAAGAAAGTCAAAATTATGTTACCGTGTTGTTATAATCATTTGAATTTTTAATTTTAGCGATCAAAAGTAACAAACAATTGAAAGCCAGTCAATGTAATTACATCTTATCTGTTATTTATATTATATTTATTATAGAATGATAATAAAAGAATGATTCAGATGCTGTTAGAACTTTTATTTCCTCTTTTAGTTATCAAACTTAATCTTTTTTTAAGTTTTTGGCTGCAGATATTTCTGGTCTCAGTTGTACCTGGTTACTGGTCTTAAGTGGTGGATGTGACACAAAAGTGTTTCAGAAAAGAAAGTAATGAGTCAATGGAAAAACTAATTTCTACATACTTTAAGAAAAGCTTTGGAAGATACTACTCATTACAAATCCCTTTTTAGGATCGGCAGAAGAAAATGAGATCTTTAAAATTGTGAAGGCTAAATTTGGAGAATTTCTGTATCCTTAAGAATCCATCATCGGATGGGTAATTTCATGGTCAGCTCACAATTTATTTCAATACTGACTAGGAAGAAAAAAAATTGTTCATCCACAAACCCTCATACACATTAATAAAAACTAGAGATCGCCTCCTGGTCGAAATTCAACCAAAATGTTTGGTGATATGGACCAGATTAGTTTAAAAATATTCCCTAACTAAAACATCTGTTCTTCCAGATTTAATAGTATTTTTTCTCACAGTTTTCTTACAGTCTTTCTTACAGTTTAATGATTCAATAAATTACTCTTCTTCCATAAGGTTAACATTGAAATTTTTGAAGCCTCTTGGGCGTACCCCTGGTTGTCGATGAGAATTAAAATGGGATTCTGCTCATCTACAGGACACTACTTTTCTAACGAGATGGACGGATATCTCCCACGATAAACACGAGATGAGAAAAAAGAAGGAAAAGAAACATGCTTGCATATTGAAAATGTAGATTTAAAAACCTGAATGGACAAACCCAAATGACAAGCAGTGCCGTCCTTAGGGTGGAGCGAGTGGAGCGGCCGCTCCAGGCCTCGCGCTGAGGAGGGCCTCGCGCCGCGAGACCTTTCCTGCTAAAAAGTTATTTGCATAAATGTTTAGGTTGAATAAAAATGATATAATAATGAACAGTACCGTAGGTACCTAAAATATCGGTTTAATTACCCGGGCAATATGTTCAATAATTGTGATTTAAAAACCTACGAACCGATTCTTATTAGTACGTAATAGTAGCTACCAAAAGGATGCAAACGCAAAACATTGTTTGATAGCGGCGGCCGGCGGGCGGGGTGACGAGACCAAGCCTCGCGGCCGCCGAGCCATGCTTGCAGATGACACAACCAAGCATGACCGACTTTGCCTATCTCTAGCCGTTTTTCAACTGTTTGTATGTATGTGATTTTTTAATTGATCCATTTTATCTTTAAAATTATTTAAGGTACGGAATTAAAATTTGACACGACTGTTAAGTGCGTTAAGGCACAAATGCAAATGAATTTGGACATTTCTAACATTTATGGTTGCAAAATGGCGGTTATTTAAAATTTTCAAAACTAAATATCTTAAAAACTGCAAACAAAAAAGTTGAAACTAAGTTTAGTTTGTGGTGTAATTATCAAATGAGGAACAACGGATTAATCTCAGTTTTTACATTTTTTGAATCATAAAGATTTACATAGGCCTAAGTTTACGAGCAAAACCCGTGTTTTCTCAAAATAAGATTTTAATTTCTCCACTATCCATTGTTTTATCTTAACAATCTTACTATTTTTACTCCAGTAATTAAATCATGCAATTTTTGTACGTTTGGAAAAGTTAGTAAAATTTACAGCTTTTTAAAATATTTAGCTTTGAACATTTTTAATTACCGCCATCTTGAAACTTTGAAACAGTAATGTTAGGAATGTAAAAATTCACTTGCATTTGCGACTTAATACAGGGTGTCTCTGAACTCTCTACCTTCCTTTTCAGGTATTATTCCTGGACCAAAGACAAGCCAAAATCAAAATATCATATTTAAAAATTCCAAAACACCTTAGTTACTTGTACAGCCGCCTTTTGTATTTTTTAAAGGATAATTTTTAATTTAAGAACGGCTTGACGTAATAAGTTGAAATTCGGTACACAGCTTTTTGAAGTAAAGACTTAGCTAGAAATAATCAACTTAATAATCAACTTTTTATAATTCATGTTTTCAAAATAGTGGCCAATTAAAATCTTTAACCTTAAATTACATAAAAAATACCTACATAAGGTAGCAACGTTTATGTTATTATGTGTTTTTTTGTAAAATTTAATTTAAAATCCAACGATGTCATGAAAATTGGTTCATAAATAAGCGAGATAGAGCGATATAACTGAAGCTAGTCACGGTCGGACCGCTTCCCCAGGAGCAGTTTTGGTATGAAATCCATTGTTGAGCTGGAGCCGCAACCACGCTTTTTTGCGCGGCAACCCGCTCATTTGACTATTTGACTATTTGTGACTATTTGACTCATTTGTGACTATTTGTATTAAAATCACTAAATTTTAAATATGATATTTTGGTTTGTCTTTGGTCCAGGAATAATACCTGAAAAAGAGGGTAGAGAGGGTAGAGAGCTAGAGGGTAGAGATCAGGGAGACCCTGTAATTAATAGTTGTGCCAAGTTTCATTTCTGTAACTCAAATAATTTCAAATACATAGAGGTCTAATGGATTGATTACATATGTAGACAGTCGAAAAACGTCTAGACATAACTTGGACACATGCTGTCGTATGTTCCATACCCCCCCCCCCCCCCCACAGCAATCACCGTTAAATAAGGCCTCGCAAAAATATTTTTCTCCAGGCCTCGCATTTCATAAGGACGGCTCTGATGACAAGACAACTAATTATTAATGACCACAAATATTGCGATCAGTATATGAGCATAAAAACTGCAAACCGCAAAATAAAAGATGTTGATTGATCATAACAAATAACAGGTCCTTGTAATGTAAAAAAATATGAAACTGATGAGGTTCTATACTACTGGAAAAAAAACATAAATTAAAACTGTTCATTGCAATAAAGCCTTTAAGTATTTTTTATTATTTTTGTTTTATTTAGTAATTGGCTTAAGCCTTTTTACAAAATACGGTTAAGCCCAAAAGCACCTCCCCCATTATAATCAATCAATAGTGAAATATAGAGCAGGATAGAGTCCAAATTTCAGTTTCTGAAGTTGTTTGTATATTTGGCACAAAGCTTGTACAAACTTACAAAATGCATTAATAAAAAACAATTATTTGTAAACTACAATGCTACATTAGTGTATATATTTACATTGGTATAATTTAAAAGTATAATTTAAAAACATGAAAAATATTGGTAGAGAAATTAAGGTAAATAGGGGACACATTTTAATAAACACTGGAATTGCTGAATTAAATTAAAAATATACATTTAAGTGAAAGATTTCATCAATATCTCTTATATGCCCTCAGTAGCCAAACATCTTGATGGTGGTGATCTTAAGACGAGCAAGTAATTTACATTTGATATATATTTTTTTTTCTGCAATATAGAAATATTAATGTACCATAATACAAGAAAGTACTGTTTCATACAATTTTCTTCATTTAAAAATTAATAGCCTATCAAACTAGGGGTGATATTTAGTTAAAGCCTCTCTACTAATCTTGTAAAGACCATCCTTCAATTTACACTAGGTTCATAATTAATATAAAATTACACTTAAATAAAGTTTGGGTTAAACAAAAGTGACACTTTCAAATCCTCAGTAAAAAACATACAACTAAATACCCTTATAAAAACTAATGATTTTAAACATTTTTTGTAAACACTACAAATCTAAACTATTCCTTAATGCAAATGAACTCGTTACATCTTACTTTTAAGACTCCTAAAATTACTCACCAGCAAAGCTCGGAAAAACTTTCGACCCCTCAGCAATGTTTTGTTAACATTGTTTAGAACTTGCCTTGGGCACTTGAGGTACATGGTAATATTGTAATAAAAGCTCATAACAAATAAATGTACAATGACGACTAGCAAAAATTGTATATAAGTAGTGATAAACGCACTTTACTGAGTTGTGCCATTAAATGCTGCAAATAATTGACTTTCTGACTCATCGCGTCTCCATCTCTCCGTTTTCCATTGTTTTTAATCTTGACTTCCTGCAATCAAAAATATCAACACTGTAATTTGTATATTAAAATTACTAAATAAAATGTGAGTTATGTTAACTAATACTATGTATATGTCAGGGGTGTTATGGTGCCGAAAAGTAGTTCTAGCACTGGATTAGTTTTTTATACAAAAAAACTAAATACCCCCGTCGCAGCAGACCTGCGTACTCAGCGAATTTCCAAAGGATCTTGCGATTTTGTATTTTCCCCATAAACACCATAGGAATGAGTATGTAGGTTTGCTGCCATTGGATGTTGTTAGAAAATGTTAGTTTTGTTAGAAAATGTAATAGTTAGGTAAGGTAAATATCATTGTATCAATATTCGACACTTTTAAAACTTCCCCATAAACCCCATGGGGGTGAGTATGTAGGTTTGCGGATGTTGTTAGCAAATATCAGTTAAACCCTACCTAGTAAATGTACGTACCAAATTTTATCAAGTTATTCCGATAAATAAGCGAGATACAGGGTTTTGTTGATTTCCCATAAGATTAACATTGGAAACCTATTTTTAGCTTTTCTCCGTAACCTGTTAAGCCAAGTTAAAAATTCAAAATACTAAATTGTTTGTTTTTTAAGCTCTTTTAAATGGTCTCAGTTAAAATTGTTGAATTTTAAAAATTAAGGTCCAAAAATGCCAAAAACCCATTTTTGACCCCTTTGAAGCCCCATAAAACCCCGTTCCCATTACCCGACCATGCTGGTTTGCGAACTCATGAAAATAGATCTGGTCTTACACCTTCATACCAAATTTCATCAAAATTGGAGGTTGCTGTCAAAAGTTATCAGTACCACGGACACATAGATATATAGATAGACTAGCTGTTTCCCGTCACGGCTTCGCCCGTGATTGAATTTATTTTTTAGGTAATAAAATCTTTAAAAGAGGAACAAAATCTTTTCCTTAAGAATGACATTGAAACAACAAAGTACTGTGTGTTGAGCTCTGAGGGAATTTTGCAAAACATTTTCTTAATGAGAACCATTGAGCAAAAAAGAACAATCATGTCAAATTTCAACCCTGTAGACTACAGTCATTTTAAAATCATTTAAGGCGAGGCCCTAAAGAACATAAAAAACTATATTTCTAAAACTGTTTCTTAGTAAACACCTTGTACCATTTTTTTATAGTATGTAAAAAATTATTAAAAATTAAAATTATTTACTGGCCAGTTGTCAGCCGTGGTCGCGGGGGGGAATCCCGACAACAGGTTTTATCATAGTTGGTAGGGGTTGACTCCTGTAGCTCGTTCTCTTTTCTTGCCAGCTGCTGAAGTGGATGGATGCAAATCGACTCAAGCCCTCATTTAGAGGTAAATTAATAAATTTCTTTCCTGTCATCTATCTTTTAACATTATCCATTGCATTTCGATCTTGTTTCTAAAATCAATTTTCTATATTTCATAAATTTATTTAATGAGAAATACAACAAATTGATAATTTCTTCTAGGGTTCAAGTTCTCGACTGGAAAACGTCCTTTTCCCCTCTCCAATTTTGATTTTTAGACTGTCTTGGGTCTTTTGTACTCTAAATCGGTGTTTTGGTGTATTATTAAAATTAAGAGTTTAAATAAAACAAATGCTTTATACTAAGATGTCTCTTTCGTATGTGATTTTTCCTGGACTTTATTACGGTAGATTTAAATTCAACAATGTATGTACCTAATTATTAAAGAAAATTAAAAAAAAAAAGTATTAAAAGCATACTAAGAAAAATAACTTGGTCTGGATTCAGTACATACATTTTGTGCGCCACTCTGCTTCTACTGTAATAAAGTTCATTGAAAATATTATTGTATTGTACGTATTGAGTGATATTAGGATTAAATAATCATGGCTAGTATCAAAGTCGATCTCTTAACAAAAGAGGAATTATTGTATGAACTAAAACTAAGAAATATTGTTTGTGATGGAAATTTAACGGTAAACACTTTACGAAAGAAACTTAGGAAATGTATTAAGGAAAATACTCCTGCTGCAGCTGAAAATCTAGTGGGTAAAATTAGTATAAATTCAGAGTTAGAAATATTAGAGTTAAAAATAGGACAATGTCAAGAATCTGTAGCTGAGCTAACTGAAACGAGTAGGCCTATTGATGTATGTAGGAATGAAAATAAAATAGAACATTGCCGCAATAGGTTAAATGTAGCTCTTAAGTTTAAAATTGATGAATCACAGAGAGAAAAGTGTAAAGAGCTAATGGAAAAGATTAGGGTTGTATCAGAATCTTTAAACAAACTAAATATAGATGTCAGTTTAAAAGAAAATGCTGTTCGTAGGGTTAGCGAATCTAATATAGAGGAAGAGGAACTATTAGATGACGTATTTAAAAGAGATGAGTCACATTTAGTTGATAGCGTAAGCAGGAATGTAGGCCATTTAGAAGTACTAGGAAGTAACTTAAATATTCAACCTACTGATACTAAAGTTTTTCGCAAATTACCGAATCCACTAGAAGCATATTTTAAGGGTTTCAAAACAACTGATGGGTTAAACTGTAATGATTTCATTGAATTTCTGAAATTAATGTATAAAATAAAAGAGGAAACAGAAATGTCTGATAAGGCAATAGTTGAAATGTTTGTGTACAGAACGTCAGGAGCACTACATAATAAGTTGATTGAAAATAGGAACAAAAGTATCGCTGATTTACATTCAGAACTAATGAGATGTTTTATGCCGTTAAGTTTAAGAGATAGCTTAATAAGGAAGTTTGTAAATCGTCCTCAATTTGATTATGAGGCCTTGCCGAACTATGTAAATAGTGTTAAGATTCATGCAAACATTTTTCAATGTAGTTATAGTGAAAGGGAGATTGTAGAATTGATAAAAATGGGAATAAACAAGAGAGACAGAGCCAATTTGGTTTTCACTAGTAATCCACTCACTTTTAAAGATTTAGACGAGCTTTGTATTATGTGTCAAAATGTAAACTACAATAATTTTGTAAGAGATGATAAGAAAAAAGATATGAATAGCAAAGATTTCCAGGTAAATAATGTTGGTAAAGTGCTGACGTGTTACAATTGTAATCGACCGGGCCATATCGCAAAAAATTGTTATAGGAAAACAAAAAACATGTAAAGTGGGGAGAATTTAATTTAGGGTTTGTAAATACTGTAAATATAGATAATAAGAACTGCCCAAGATTAGACTCTCCCCGTTATCTGCTGCATTCTGATAGGCCAAACATGAATGAAATACCGATTAAGACTACGAGAAAAGATCGTATTAAGTTTAAGAGGCAACAGACTCGTATTATAAAAAAGTTAGAGTCTCTTAATATTAACAAAATTTTTAAATGTACATCCAACAGTAGGGAATTGCCAAAAGTAAGTGTTAAATTTGATAATTATTTCTGTGAAAATGCTTTGTTAGATTCAGGGTCTAGTATTAATTTACTAAGTAAAAATATGTTTCTAATGTTACGAAAGAGAAAGTTAGTTAAGAGAGTTGTGAGTCAGGAAATTTCTTGTAGGGCGGCAAATAGCTCAGAGATAAGAATCACAGAAACATGTATAGTTAAGGTAAAGGTCAACCGCTTCTCATGGAATGTCAAGTTTCACGTTTCACCAAACATACATTGTAAAATAATTTTAGGCAGTAGTTTTATTAGAGAGACTCAGTTAATTATGAATTTAAGCCAAAATCAATGTTATTTTGCCTTTTCGCCAAATATAAAAATTCCTCTCAATAAAGTTAATGCCAATGTAGCATATTCTTGTGATTTAAACAATTCCGTTGACATAGGAGTAGATGAAGTTAAGCCTCAAATTTTGAATATAATGCAAAGATATTCTGATGTATTTACAGAAAAGATAGGAAGGGCGTTAGATTTTGAATATAAGATTAATTTAAAAGATAGCGAGATTGTTAATCAAAAGCCTTATCCGTTATCTCCTCCCAGGTGTGAAGAAATGAAGGAAATTATAGATGACCTTCTTAAGCAAAATATTATAAGACCTTCAATAAGTAGTTATAGTTCACCATCGTTTTTAGTGTCAAAACCTAGTAGTAATAAAAAAAGACTTGTTATAAATTACAGCAAATTAAATAATAAGATAGAGAGAGTAAATTTTCCGCTAGGAGAAATGCAAGATTGCCATCATTTTTTGAAAGGAGCTGGTTATTTTAGTGTTATTGATTTAGCAAACTCTTTCATGCAAATACCTCTTCACGAAGATAGCAAGCATCTTACTAGTTTTTCAACTCCTTTCGCCTTATATGAATTTAACAGGATTCCCTATGGATTACATGTAGGTAGTGGCTTACTTAGCTCATATCTAAATAAAGTCTTTAGGGATATTAAATTTGATTATGTTATTAATTTTGTAGACGACATCTTGATATATTCTAAGACTAAGGAAGACCATCTTAGACATTTAGAAGAAGTTGTGAAGAGATTAAATTCTCACGGCCTAACTGTTAATCCATCAAAAGTAAAATTATGTCATACAGAAATAAGCTTTTTAGGAAACATTATTTCTAAAGATGAAGTAACAATAGACCCTAGCCGCACTGAAGCTATTAGAAAATTTAATGTACCTAAAAATGTGAAGGAGGTTAGCAGTTTTATAGGTATGGTTAGCTACTTTTCAAAATATATTAAGAATTATGCTGAGCTGGCCGCACCTTTAAATGAATTACGAAAGAAACGTAGTAAATTCGAATGGACAGAGGAATGTAACTGTAACTTTAATAAGTTAAAAGACTCGATAATCAACCCTCCTGTATTAGCGATAGCCGATTTCAAGAAACCATTTATTTTGATGACAGATGCTAGTGAGGTAGCTTTAGGTTCTACTCTCTTACAAAAAAATGATTTAGGAGATAATCTACCTGTAGCTTACTATTCTAAAAAGTTTACTGATAGCGAGAGATGTTTAGGTATATATGAGAAAGAAGCTTTATCTGTTGTAGCAAGCATAAAAAAGTTTTACAGTTATTTAGAGGTGCAACCATTTTATCTCATAACCGACAATCATGCCTTGTCATGGGTTCTTACCCACTTCAGAAAACTAGGTAAAATAGCCAGATGGGTTGAGTGTATTTTAAGTTTACCATTTTATGTAATGCACGTAAAGTCAAAGGAAAATCCGGTAGCTGATTGTTTGTCACGTATGTTCCCTAATGAGGATAAACCTATACAAGTTGTAGATGTTTTAGAGGAAGAATGTAATGTAACACCTATAAAATGGAAAAGTAGTAAAAAGTTCAAATCGGTAAGTAGTAAAGCGAGCCCGGAAATCAATGCTGTTACAGATTTTCCCTTGGCTTACGTAGGAATTGCAAATCAACAGAAATCAGATCCAGAATGCTTAGAGATAATTAATAGTGTGAAAAACAAAACATGTAAAGATAACTTTTTCATAAAAAATGATGTTTTAATGTATAAAAAGAATGACACAAGTAAACCTAAAATCTATGTACCAAAATGCTTGATCGATCTGTTGTATAATTATTATCATGTTAGTAATTTTGGTGGTCATTTAGGTCAATCTAAAACTGTAGCTAAGATTACGGAATATTTTCACAGAGAAAAGTTGCCAGAGGAAATACGTAGTAGAGTTAAGAATTGTGAAATATGTAAATTATCTAAAGCACCGCAAAGAAGATATGAAGGGGAACTTATCTCCGGAATTTCCACGGCACCGATGGACAAGTTATACGTGGACCTTGTAGGGCCTCTTACCCGATCTAAATTAGGAAACAATCACATTTTGGTTGTTGTTGATGATATGACGAAATTCGTCTGGTTGTTGCCATTAAAGGATGCTAAAACTAAAGGAATTGTAACTAATTTAGAGGAAGTATTTAAACACTTTGGTAGTTGTAAGCAATTAGTAACTGATAATGCTAAATATTTTGTAAGCGGAGAATTCAAACACTTCATGTTTAAACATTGTATCGAACATTATACCATAATACCGTACAGACCTAGTGCCAATAAGTGTGAAAGGTACATTAGAAATGTAAAAAATCAAATTAGGACATTTTATCATGTCTGCCAAAATTTATGGGATAGAGATTTGTATTTTATGCAACAGAGTTTAAATACAGCTAGAAATGACAGTACTAAATTTTCTGCTTTTGAATTGATGTTCAAGAGAAAATGTAATCATGGTTTGAGTAATTTGTGGAATGTAAATGAGTTATTAAATCCTAAGTTAACAGAGCTAGAAATTAAGTCTATGATGAACAGAGCTATTACAAATTGTAAATTATCTGCTAAGAGAAATCGAAAAAGGTTAAGATATAGTGCTGATAAAATTAAACACCCATTTCAAATAGGGGACATTGTGTATTTAGAAACCCATCGTCTGAGTAAAAAAGCTGAAAAATACCAGGCAAAAATGGATTTAAAATACTCAGGTCCTTATAAGATTATTTATTTTCTAAGCCCAGTGTCAGTTATAATACAGAGTACAAAAGATTCCGAAGATATAAAGAGAGCTCATTTAGTCAGTTTGAAGAAATGATAATGGATTTAATTAATTTGTTGAGATTGCACAAAATATTATTTGTTTTGTGAAATATCATTCGAGTAAACCCACGCAATGTGTATGATTTTATGCTGCACATGTGAGTCAGTAAAAAGGCTAAGTTAAATGTGATTATGAGATTGGAGAGGAGAGATTAAAATTTAATTTGTAAAATTATTGTTATTTTTTTTATGACAGGGTATTTAGTGATTCAGTTGGTTACTAAGTCCACGCGTGGCAAATACAAACTTTACTTGACTTTGTATGTGTGTGAGTGTGAATGTGATACGAAAGGCAGCGTGAATGATGACTTTACTTTTGACTTATGACTTTACTAGAACGATATTACTGACTTAAAACCATCTGAAAATTCTTGGTTACCCTATATATATATACAAAAAAATGAAATAGTTTTTTTTTACATTGTATGATGCTTTAGAAAAACATAAAAAAATAGTGCAATCTCAACTGTAATATTTCATTCGTAATAAAAAGAGTTAGGGACCTTTCCCAAGAAGATCGTCTTCAGTGGAAGGTGATGCGGAGCGCCTGCAGTCAAGACGCGGCAACATTGCCGGAACTCGTCGACCTTGTGGCTGATAAGGATGAAGATTTCGATGTGATTGGGTTGAACACCTAAGTGTTTTTTTTTTTGTTGTGTCTATTCTTTATGTGTGAAGATGAACTCCCGAACTTGTAGTAAACTCAAGTATTGACAATTAATTAGTATTTTATAAGTTTGTATAATTTTAAGTTTTAATAATTTTGGAGAGGAGAAAATGTACCATTTTTTTTATAGTATGTAAAAAAATTATTAAAAATTAAAATTATTTACTGGCCAGTTGTCAGCCGTGGTCGCGGGGGAATCCCGACAACAGGTTTTATCATAGTTGGTAGGGGTTGACTCCTGTAGCTCGTTCTCTTTTCTTGCCAGCTGCTGAAGTGGATGGATGCAAATCGACTCAAGCCCTCATTTAGAGGTAAATTAATAAATTTCTTTCCTGTCATCTATCTTTTAACATTATCCATTGCATTTCGATCTTGTTTCTAAAATCAATTTTCTATATTTCATAAATTTATTTAATGAGAAATACAACAAATTGATAATTTCTTCTAGGGTTCAAGTTCTCGACTGGAAAACGTCCTTTTCCCCTCTCCAATTTTGATTTTTAGACTGTCTTGGGTCTTTTGTACTCTAAATCGGTGTTTTGGTGTATTATTAAAATTAAGAGTTTAAATAAAACAAATGCTTTATACTAAGATGTCTCTTTCGTATGTGATTTTTCCTGGACTTTATTACGGTAGATTTAAATTCAACAATGTATGTACCTAATTATTAAAGAAAATTAAAAAAAAAAAGTATTAAAAGCATACTAAGAAAAATAACTTGGTCTGGATTCAGTACAATGTACCTC
>CM061534.1:86173436-86288223 GCA_030545055.2 Neoaliturus tenellus
CTTTAAGGCTGTGCAGGGGCTAGTAGGGACAAACTTCTGCCGGTAGAATGCAGCACTGTCACTCAAAAAAGAGAAAGTGGTTGGCCCGTGCGCGTGCGAGTGCTCCAACCCCTCTGCATACCATGACCACTGAAGCGTAAAGGGACTCACAACTCGCTCCCTCTCATTCTCTCTCTCTCACCCCTCTTTGTCGAGCGCTGGACTTTCTCAAGTTTTACAAATTTCAGTGGTTGGCGTCTCTTGGCTGCCGTGAGCAGAGCCGATTGTTTTTCAAACGCTAGCAAAATTCGCACGGCCTGTCTGCCACGCCTCGCACTGGAGGTGTGCTCGAGCGGTAAAACACTACCGACAATTAATTACTCATACAGACAACACTAAAAAACTTATATATTAGTGGCACCAAATACAGTTATATTAAACAGAAAATTCGGTCTTCCATATACAGGGTGTCACAAAAAAGTGTACCTGGCTATACAGGACCTGATTCTACATGCAAAAATAAGTCAAAAATAAAGAATAAAAATTTTTGGATTTCGGCTTAGTTTAGCCGTAATCCGCCATTTTGTTTTTTATACATAATAATTTTTATTTCCGTGACTGTTCGTTGTATTAAGTTCAAATTTAGCATGAACCTTTATAACAGCAATGTCCATTTTCAGGAAAAAAATTATTTTTGTCCAATGTATATTTTCAAAATGGCGGCCATTTAAAATTTTTAAACTCAAATATCTCAAAACCGGTAAATTTTATCAAAATTTTACAAGAGACAAAAAATTTGACAAATAAAATTACCTAACTAATGGTACCAAGATTGTAAGGATCGAACAACAAATAACGGAGTGATTGCCATTTGTGTGCATAAAATCATTGATTTTCCATTAAAATGCATGCAAATTTAGGTTATTTTTTAAGAAAAATCTCAATAACTCCATTATTTGTCGTCGGATCCTTACAAATTTGGTATAATTAGTTAGGTAATTTTATTTGTCAACTTTTTTGTTACTTGTAAAATTTTGATAAAATTTACCGGTTTTGAGATATTTGAGTTTAAAGATTTAAAATGGCCGCCATTACAACATCAGTTGAAAGAAAAATCAATCATTTCGTTGGTGTGCTTTACGTCAGAAGTAAAATGTCGATGAACTTTGAAAAATATATTCCCCCATAGCAACATTTTTTTTATAAAAAAACATACGAGTATATTTGATATCCGGCAACCATTAAATGTCCTGCTCTATTTATCCTCTTCTAGTGGTTTAAAGGGTTGAAAGCCCCTGCTACTGTTTTTATCATTGCACTTCATCAATATCACCTGTTTTTTGTCAACCATTTTTAACAACGAAAATCATGCTTTTGAGGTCTGGGTTGGAAGTTTTTATTTCTATGTATTTTTTTATTTTTATAGAGTTTATTGCATAGTGTACGATAATATGATGAAAAATATAAATCATAACTCGGCCTAAAAAACGTTTTGCCTACTCACGTTCGGTTCACGTTCTCGAAGTCTTGAGCTTGAAACATGTTCTCGAGGCCGATGAAACGCCGGCCTTTGTAACGAAATATAATATTATTACCCACATGTTATTTTCCTGCCCTCTGGGTTTTAGACATTTTAATAAACAGAAATACCTCAAATTTTGTGATTTAAGACCCTATAAAAAATTTCGTCTGATGTAAAGAGTATAAAAAGTTCATATTACATTTTCACTTCCAACTGCCTTTCATAGTACAATATAACATACTAACATACAAAGACACCAATTTCCATGTCATTTCTAAAGCCCGGACTCTCCTTTCGGCTACCCCTTTCCCTATGTCTTAGGACACAGCAAAGCCACATTCTTTAATGAAGACAGCATCATTTCTAAATGAGAAGAAATTTAACATAATGAGTATCATGGTAGTTTCGCCAGGCCCGGCTGTTTCGCCGTTGTCTTGCATTCGGACTCCCAAAATACAGCCTGCGGCTGCGAAACGGAACATCCTTCCGGGAGTTTTGCCGTCCCGTGTGTCCCCACCTTTAGCGGGGTTTAGACACACACTAACAAATTAAAGGTTACACGATTGTTAAGGCGTTATTTTTTAACTATCAAATAACACCGTCATTTTAATCAGCGCCCCTCCCAGGCCGGTGCTCCATGCGGCCGCATGGATCGCGTGACTCTTGTATTTGAACTGCTCTTACTACCTGAGTTGCGTTCCTCAACCCTTGTAAATTTTTCGTCAGGACAAAATGTTACCTCATTAGCTGATTTAACTAACTGTAAATAAGCGAGTGGGACAAAGTGTTTCATAGAAATTTGAGTTGGGACAATATGCTACTGTGACAAAGTATTTTTTTTTTTTTTTTTTTTTTGCAGGCTACATTAAACACAATAAAGGTTGTTTTTATTACATTGGGAATGCACTTGAGCTGAGTGAAAATAGCATATTGAGTAACAATCTATGAATAATTCAGAAGTAGTATGTGCTATGCCTAATTATACGACACTATCAAATTCCATGTAAATAATAGAATGATGTAAGAGAATCCCAAATCTATTCAGTTTCAATTACAGTAATAATTTGTTTGACAATATATTTTTTAATTTGAATAATGCACAAATAAACAAATTGAATAACACCACTCTGGATATATTAGATCTTTCCCTATATGAAATTCTTATATGGCAAAGCAAAGTATAATGAGCATATAATTTTCTTTCTAAGGTCGCCACGACGCCACGTCACAGCTCAGTTGCAAATATATTAATTTCTATAGTAATAAATTAAACTCTTACATAGATTGACAAGATGCACTGGTGAGGTAGTCATTTTCCGATTCATTGTGATAGAATACTTCACTTTAGAGCTCGTTGAAGCAATTGTTGAAGCTTTCTTTCTTGCGTGAAACATTCCCTTGCTTTTAGATAGATAGTAGCCTACATTTACGCGGACCGTTTTCGTAGAAATTTTGGTACTAACACTAACACTTAAACTGTAACAAAAAACAAAATATTGTCCACAAATAGTAAAACTGATTAAATTAATAATAGAAGTATTAAAGTACACCACTGTCGCTTTGTATAGCCCCAAGGGTTTGTATGAGTAAATTTTTGATGGAGTATGAATTTATTTGTGTGTCTTGGATATACTTTTCGTTCGTGTATTACTGATTTATTTCTTTTAGAGAATTTACTTATGGGTTCATCTTTAGCCCGTACATCCCAATGCGTGCAGAATAAGCATATGAATTCCAGTACTAATAATGGATACTAACAAGCCTATTTTAGTTGCCCTTATATTTTACAATGACAAATTGGAATGTTTTTCCCCAATACAGATAGTAGGAAAAATCATCTAAAATCCTGACCATGAGCAAATGCGCCGAAATTCTGTAAATGATATTTGCCATGAGTATTCCCTATCAAATAGTTTCTGAAGGGTGGATTTACGGCGTGGACCGACACAACGGAGGCGAGGGGCAGGTAGCCCGCGCGTGTGCTCGTGTGTGCGCGGCGGGCGAGTGCGCGGAGACGAGCGGGTTGCAGCTGTCAGCTATTAGGCGTAATAAAACTCAAAATTATTATATTTGGGCTTGCCTCCTGCTTACAAAAAATTTTTTTAAAGTATGATAGTTATATTTTTTTAAAGTGCATTTTTGGCCAAAGAAATTGAAACCAATTTTATTCCTATTTAAAGGATATATTCTTTTAGGTCATAAATTTAAGTCGTCATATAAAATTGAAATAATTTTGTGGATGTTTTGTAATAGTTTGTTTTAATCTACATAATTAATTATTAACATTGGCAAGATATGGGTCCTTAGACTCTAGTGGTTTTTATGAAAGGCAAGCACCAATGTGACGTAAAACCACCACTTTATATGACAATAAGTCATAAAATAATTGTGTCAAATTTTTTTAAATATTTTTCCATTATTAGAAAATATTTGTATAGTCGAATTAAACACTTAAAACGGTATAATTATCAACTACGAAAAACCCCTTGCACCACCTTAACGAAGGACTCCGCTCCAGCGGACCTTTTGTGTGGGTTAAACGGGGCTGCAACACGTACTGGGGTTTGATCCTTCATGATGCAGCACTTCTGTATCATAGGGTGCAGTTACTTACTGCACAACTCCTCTTGTATAAGAAGGAAAAATGTATATCTAAACAATTATTACTTAAAAATTTCGCTTCGCTTGTCTATTGTTTGTCCTTCAAAAACTTTCAAAACAGGATAAGGCAACTGTAAAATAATTGATAACAATAATGGACTTTTAACTGAATATAAAAATTATTCATACCTAAGTACCTACTTTGACTTTAAAATTTTGCATATCTCTAAAAGTTTACTCTTTAGTCGAACAAATTGCCATAACAATTGGCTTTTACTTGCCATAAAACCTTCATGAATACAAATAGACAATTTTCTTAGCATAGTTAGTAGTGCCAGCAGAAGAGAATAGTAGCCTAAAATACTAAGGCTACAAGATTCGAAAATCGTGCAATCTTCTCAAGGGCTTATAGGGCAGTTCTTATTTAGTTAGCTTCCAGTGTACAGTATTTGGATAAGGAATTTGTTTTTTAGAAATGTGTGGGTAGTTTTTCACATAAAATGTGAAAAAGTATGATAGGTTATTCGCCTTTTCATTTAGATCAATATTAACATTTACATCTATTTCAGAGGGAATGCATCAAGAACTTTAAAGGCTATATTTAGATAATCAGACTACAAGTGTTTTATATTACCTAAGCATGTAATTAAAGTGCAATCATACATAACTCATTCAAACTAAAATTAATAATAACAATTAGGAAACTACTCAAGTTAACAAAAGATATGTCTTTACCGTAACATAAAAATTTTAATCAACCCAATTCTACACCTACTTCTAAAACTTTCAACTCTTCACATTTCATAGTATTGAAAATTATCAACGTTATTTTGCACAAAAACTCGATCAAATTACAAGGCCCTAACATGTTTTGCCTCTGTTTGGCGGCGCCTCCCAGCCCATCGACACCAGTATTGCGGCCGTCGCTTGCCAACGCCGATCGGACAATGGTGTGTGATGATGCCAAACCAAACAAACGACCGAGGCCACACCGTATAAATAATTCCGCCTCCCATCCATGGGAGGTGACTGCCAATCGCCATCCACTGGACCGGACCGGTCACAGCCTTTGGTGTTGGACACGGTCTACACGCCGGTACAAGGTTTTTTACCACATTAGGCGGTACTGAACGGAGACGTTGCTATTTGTGGTTTTATGATGTTTTTTTATTTTTGTCTTTGAAATTAGAGTTAGTTCTTAAAGATAATTTGAAATAATTCTGACATAAATCCTCCATCACCCTCCACCCCCCTAAAAACACTATTTTTATTGACTTACTTTGCTTATAGACACAAATGTTTGGTTTAGTCCAAGAACATGTAAACTTAACCACTAAAATATCCAATCAAATAAGTTAAATCAACTCCAAATAAAGAGACTTAATCTACGCTATAGATAGTACTACTTTTTTTTTTTTTTGAGGGAGAGGCGGAAAAATGCATTACGCACACAGGTGGCCAGCCTGTAGTGTGGGGCTCCCCTAAAAAACGGGTTTACCCACTAAAAACCTCCTCTACTCTTTAGGAATCTAACCTGGAATTGTTTATCACATTACGTCAGGCTAGGCCTAAATTTGGCTTACGCCCGTCGGGCTCGCTCCTTATCCAGCCGCTCTATCAAGGGATCTGGGCCACTTCGCGGTCCAGATCGGTTTTCTTTTCCATGAGGATGCCCCGGACGAACTGTGACAAACAATCCCAGTTGCCCTCATCCTCCAAAATCTTTTGGCAGACCGAGTCCACCGAAAATGCACCAAATATTTGTGTAGCCTCCAGGCGGGGCCCTTCCCAACGGGGACAGCGGAAGAATGTGTGTTCCGCATCGTCGGGAACACCCGGGCAATAAATGCAGTCCGGTGAACCGGTCTTTTCCATCCGGTTCAGGTACGACCGAAAATAGCCGTGACCTGTCAAAAATTGGGTCAGGTAGTACTAGATTGTAAAGAAATTTAAAAGTTATAAAAAGCAATCTTTTCCAATAGGATCAAAATAAAAGCCTAGTAGAGTTAAATATACTATCACTTTCAATGCTATAGTTAGTCACTTAAAAATGTACTGTTTAACTATAAGAGACATAGAAAGGGTCATAGATAGGCAAGGTTGAAATAATCTATTTCTTCAAGGATAATAGTTCACAATCTCAAACACTACATTTACACTTACATTTGTACAGGCTACCGTAGTAACGTGCAATATACAAAAGCAATGTGTATTATATTTTTAAAGTAGATTAAATTACAATTTTTGAATAGTATTTTTACTAAACATAGTATACAGTAAAAATAGTGTTTTAATACTATTTTTGTATTTTGCATCGATGGTATTTTGTAGTTAAAATAATTAGACTTAAAAAGAACCACTCGGTTCAAATCCGTATTTATCATATTTTGTTTACAGCTTCCCACTTGTAAGGTGTCTCAATACAGCAATACAGCTCGCCTTGGCTGTGAGGAAGGTTGTTAGTTGCCAAGCAAAATTAATAACCGCTTACCTTACCTCAATGCTCTCTTATCTTTAAGATCTTCACATTTAAAATTAATAGCTCAGTGAATCGCCCACAAGAAAATGCGTATTCAGTGAATAGTAAAACCAAAACTCATTTATCAACATTTACATTGCAAAGAGTCACTTATATTTTATGTTAGGCCTAACATTGTGATGCTCTATGTTAACTTTATGTTTTACAGGAATTCGCAACGTAGAAAACTATATTTTAAAACTTATTTGGAAACAATATAATGTTTTTTTTATTTACTCGTACTTTGCTCGAGAAAAGCGATGATCGATTTCAACATAAATAGTATTAGTCACTCAAATTGATTCGAAGTTTTAATTAATATATTATGTGAGCGGTTTCACAAGATATTTGCTAAAAGAATATCAATTGTATTGTATTGTATTGTATACAATAAAAATGTTTTTTCACTAATTTATTACAGTTTAAGTGTAGAGTACGTAATAATTGTACAAAAAACATTAAAATGTAGTTTTACTTTCTTGGCTCTACAGTAAACATCTTTACAGTTCAAAATCTGACAATTCAATATTTTTATTTGTATAGTCAAGGTTTGACACTATTCAATCAAATATGTCTACAAAATAACATAACTAATGGCATCTTCTATAAACAGCACGTTTAAAATTAATAATATAGCCAAACAAATTTAAATAAAGATTTTATTTTATAAGCTTAAAAATCTTATCACAAACGAACCACATTTGATGATTATAAAACTTCAAACTGCCTAAAAGACCAGTACTTTCAGTGTTATATTAAATGCATTTATAATGAACACTGATAAATTAACACAATGCAGAATAAATCTCCTGTATATTACAAATTACTCCGTAACTATACAATACCTATTCATGTCAACTTAACGCAAACCTGAAATATGACATAGATTTTCAGGGAAGAACAGTCTCGCTGAACACATGGTGCACGTAGACGCTTAAAAATCTTTTACTCCCCACCTAATGAAACAATGGGCAGTTAATGTCTGGCAAATGAAATTAAGAAAGTAGTAAACCCTTCCATGGAACGTCAGTCAGTACGTAACCGCAAAGCGACCGACGCTAAATCAACTACAATGTAATGCTAAAGTGATCTGAGGTTATAATCGCCTTGCGTTCTGTTACTCGGCCGAATATGAAGACTTATTGACGAGACTATTGTCTCGTTCTCAACATAGTTGTAGATAAAATCATTGAATGTCACTGGTACAATAAAGCAATAAATCAACACAAAACCTGTACACAATATTTTTAATTTATTAGTGGCTGTCAATTTCATATTGGCATTATTTCATTTATCGCATTGTTGATGTTAATTGTTAGTCACTGCCATTGTTGGTTCCTAATTAATACATAACCACAGTGAACAAGAACATCAGTAACCACGAATCATGCTGGGAAATTAACGTAAATTGTTGATAAATCGTAGGTAGAAATATATATAAAATTATATCAGTAGATTCTGGATTCTTAAACTTATATATCCAATATAAGTGGAAGAACAATAAATTAAAAATCTAGAGAACATAGTTGGTGATAATGTTTTTATTGGTTGCAAAAAGATTGTTTTAAATTGTAAAAAAAAAAACTAATTAATTTCTCTTCTCTTGCCTGTAAAAAAAACTTCGAGACTTGTTTACATATTAATATGTTCAGTTTAGGTGTTTATGCATGGGTGAAGGATTTTTTTATGTTATCATCAATTGATTAATGTGACAACAACACGCACTTTCAGAATATGAGTTTTTATAATAGGTATTAACTATAATTATCATTTAGGAACTACTGTATATGAATGCACTAAACTTCTTTACTCAGTCTGTGATGCTAACTGGAAAGGCGAATCAACAAATCATTGCATAGAAAGTGAGAATGCTAAACCCATAACGTTCAAGCTCTCAAATAGATTTCACCAAAAGTGCTCTTTTTGGGACGAAATCGGCAGGGAAATACGGGCAACGGAATTTTTAAACGGTCACGTCTGATCTTTAACGTCCGTCAGAAATCACGGAGGGTCGGGGGTTCGAGACAGCGTCGTAAGTCGTCGGGAAGGCGAACAGCTGGTAAATTAAATTATAATAGTGGAGAGTCAGGAGTAGATCAGCATCATCGTCAGTTTAGCCAGATCCTCTCGTTAATCCGGCGATCGGGGATTACGTTGGGTTGGTGGTCCTGGTAAGGGATTATTATTGGATTGTATGGGTGACTTATGGCTGTGAATTGAGCCTGTGGAATGCGCTGTCACTGAGAAACTACACGAATTTTGTGTCTCTTTCTATGTACTTTTTTGCCCCAAAAGAGTTGTCTCTTTAGAACGGGTCCCTCAGGAAGCTATCTTAAAGAATTTATTTCGAGCATATATCTTATTAAGAACCTCGTTAAGTACAAATAAACAAACTCCGTGATATTGCACAAATGATCGTCAATTAGATAATAGCAATTCCATTTGACTGAATATGAATTGATAACCACGTTAATGACCTTAAAATCCCAATTTCTAGTATTCCACTTATTCTACCACTCAGCAAGCAGTAATAATTAATTAGTGTTCATGATAATTATATGATTTATAACCAAACTCCCGAGTATTCTTTCCTAAATGGGAAATTAGCAACAAATTGAATTTAGTCGCTTGTGCTGATGCACGTGTTTTCCAACGGCCATTAACTCCAACAGACAATTAACGTCTCAAATTAGTTAAACGCCGGTCTTCAATTCCATCGCGGCTAATAACACGTGAGCAGACCAGGTGTGAAAATTGTTTCCGGGTGGCGCGAGCAGAGCTTTCTAGCTCCCTAAATTAATTAAACGTCAGTAACTTACTTAAACATGTAATTTTCACACCACTAGCATATTATTAGGAAGATTATTGTTTCGAAAACTTTGAGTTATTCGACCTAATTTCTCAACAAATGCTATTTAGGCATAAGAAAACCAGAATGAGGAAAATGTTTTACTTTTCAACATTGTAACTGTATGGACAGGTGGGAAAGTTTTTATTCGTATAAATGCTTTTAAGCCTGATCATAAAAACGTACAGGCTTAAAAGTCATTTATATTTTAAACCTAATCCGATGAAGGTTATTGGATTTACACCGATGGGTATTAGTAGAAAGGACTATGTTACTTAGAACAACACTAAATATAAAAATTTTATTAACTTTAAAACTAATTTAAAGTAACCATGAATAAGATTTTAATAATGAAAGGATGTTGGAAAATTATTCGTTAAATAGTAACCGTACAGCTATGTCATACTCTAATATTAATATAATTATCTAATATAGTGGTTGTTTATATTAGACATTATTAAATATATACATGGGACTCCACCATAACAAGAGCTTCTGATTTTGGACAATGTATTATTTTTTTTAATTAAATAACTTCTTGATTAAAAAACAAGAATCGTGGTTAAAATAATAAAAAAATTTAACCACGACTAAAAAATTTACATACTGACACTGCAATACAGTATGAACAATTAAATTATTTTTTATTAAACTTTTGCCAAACACTCTCTAAAATAATTCAACAAAACAGCATTAATTAATAATTTGATTGATTAATTTGAGGGTGTTATCTTTAACTAAATGGTAAAAAAATACTGTAGTAGGAATAAAGTAACTTATCGGATAATCTTATTTCAAGACAAGTGCAGCCAGGTGCAAACAAGCTGACAAGCCGTGACGTCGGTGTCCCTCAAGGATCCATTCCGGGCGCCGAGTTGTTCCGACAAATTCAGCGTGGCCGCGCACTCGCTCACGTGCTGGAGTGTAAATCGGACAGTGAATAGCCGATATCCGATCTTGCCTCCTTCCAAGGACAATAATGTTGTAGATCTTCGCCGCCGGGTCTCGGTCCTTGGACAGCTCCGGGAGGTTACGGTGTTACCGACGGATCTGGAAGATTATAGGGTTGCGATTAGACATACGGTAAAGGGTCCAAGAGTTATATGAAATGGCAATGAAGGAAAATCAATTTTACGTTGGACAAGTCATAATAGACATATTTACGTTAAATGCAATAGACAAATTGAAATGTATGAAATACTTATAATTTAACATAATAGGTTAAAATTTATGAAGTAATGTTAAATATTTGTTGTTCTTTTTCACCGCACTATTAAATATATAATACTACTGCAAAACATACTTGTTAAAATTAATATTCAAGACAATTATTTAAAATCTTTCATTATAAAACTGTATACTGTATTCTAAAGCTTTCAGAACTAATCTTTGGCCTATATTGTGATTTAACGCAATTAAAAAATTCATTAACTAAAATTAATTAATTAAAATAGTTTTCAAGCAACAATCGTCTCGGTAAATAGCATACCACACAAAATTAATATGTTTTGCACAAATTTTTCGAATATAAGAAATGTGAGGATATTTTTAGAAAACACAAAGGGTAATCAGAGATAGAGTAGCTCATTATTATTTTCATTGCCACTTAAATCTAGCAAAAAGAACACTTCCTACTTTTCTTTACGAGCCCTTCATTACTTTTTCAAGACTGTAAAAGGATATACTAAAGAAATTTAATTATTTTTAAAACAATAACTTTTATTATAATGTGTGACCACGGCATTATCCTGCAATTAATTACAACGGTAAACGGCAGCCAAGTCCTTTCTAATCATCCAGTTTCTCCCACAATCTCCCTTATCCCACACTGTCGTATATGACGGATTCGAAAGGCTTATTTAATCGATAACCCACGACTTGCGGGCAAAAACAAACCGAAACGTGCCATAGGACGCCGCTGCGTAGGTGATGTTTAATGTATTTAGAAAGCATCCGGACGGACGGGCTGGAGTGAATACATTAGTACTTATATAGATCAGAGAACGGCAGCAGGGACGGTACAATGATCGTAAATAAATCTTCCGGACGAGCGATCTATTTTATCAATCGAACAGCTCCCCGCGCATACAGAATAGCCAGGAACAGATCGCAGATCTCTAATTTCAAACAGTTTCCAGTTGAATGGGACGGCGCTGCCTGCCAGGCCGGCTCCTAGAGGTTGAAATGTCGGGGGAACTCGACTCGGATGAATTTATAATGATTCGAATTTTCTTTTTTATATAGTTAATTTTATTGATACCATTTTAACAATATATTAAAAGTTATTTTTTGTAGGTATTTCTCAATTAATTGTGTTAAATAGTAATAAGTTTATAATAAAAAATATTTATCGCAATTTATCATTTACGGATTTGGAGAAAAATCTTTTACCAAGCTTTTTAACTAAGAGTAAAGAAAATTCATTAATATGTTTATACTCCTAAACAGAAACTTTGTTTTTTAAACCACTGTGTAACCACTTCTAATATAAATTTATAATTGTGCTAATAAAAAAGGATAAAGGAATGTTAATGCTGATATTTTTTTCACTCAATTTTATTTCATCGTTGTTTTTCAGTGTGTATCTCTTTATCAAGAACCCACTCTACACTCACTTTTTATTGATACTCGTCTTAAAATACGCGCTGGTAGCGTCGGCCCGGCGTCTTAAAAAGTGATTAAGTGATATAACACACATTAAACTTTTTTGAGGACTTATCGAAATTATATCACCACAAATGTGTATGATATTACAATATACAAAGAGTACTGTAATTATCATATTATAAATTATCCCCAACAACTCTAGTCTCAGGGATACCACTTTGCCCATTAACTTCAGTTTCAAGCACTTAAGTTCCACCGGCCACCCTTCCAGCTTCCAGCATTCCAGCTTCTCACCGCAACTAACCAGCACTTCGATCCCTCCAGTTACCCTAGTGTCCAGCTCCTCTGTTTCACCGGCCTCTATAAGCTAAATTCCATTACCCTGATTTCATCAGCCAGCTCATTGTCAAACACTTGGGCTTCACAGACCACTTCTTAGTGACCAGGCTTTCCCACAGACTAACAAAGTATTTAGCATTTTGTTACTACTGAACATACCCCCTCAGTGTCTAGAGATTTAGTTTCAACAACCTTCTTTGTCTTCAGCACTCCAATAACGGAATTAGTCATACTATTTTAGCCACTAAAACTTTAGTTCCACCGACCATATCAATACCCAGCACCTCAGTTCCACACACCACTTTAAGCTCCAGCACTTCAGTTCCACCGACCACATCAATACCCAGCACCTCAGTTCCACACACCACTTTAAGCTCCAGCACTTCAGTTCCACCGACCACATCAATACCCAGCACCTCAGTTCCACACACCACTTTAAGCTCCAGCACTTCAGTTCCACCGACCACCTTAGTCTCCAGCACCTCAGTTCCACCCACCACTTTAAGCCCCAGCAGCCAGCACTACCGACCGGGAAGACACCGAGTAGCACTTCATGAACGATTGCCCTCACAGGCAGGTGTTCATCTTATTAATCATTTGCCGCTAACCATTGACAAGGTAGCAAACCAAAACTTGTTTAAAACAAGGCTAAAGAGCCTCCTGGTATATGAAGCGTTTTATTCGGTGGCAGAGTACTTGAGCCATAGTTGGGAATAGCCAATACTGCGCTGAAACACCCCCTTCCCCCCTCCCTGAATCATCTGGGACGAATCCATTTGAAATTGTATTTTTTGTGTTCATATTTTATTAACAATACGCTTTTTTATTATTAGTATTAAATATTGATATGACGCATTCCATACAACGTATATATTGTCAAAGGAATAAAGAACATTATTATATTATTATTATTATTATTATTATTATAGTTCTATCGACCACCTTAGTCTCCAGCACCTAAGTTCCACCCACCATTTTAAGCTCCAGCACCTCAGTTCCACCCACCACTTTAAGCTTCAGGACTTCAGTTCCACCGACTACTTTAAGGTCCAGCAATTTGGTTCCACCGACCACCCTAGTCTCCAGGACTTCGGTTCCACTGATCACCCTAGTATCGAGCACTTTGGTTCACCGACCACCCTAGTCTCCAGAACTTCAGTTCCACCGACCACCCTAGTCTCCAGCACCTCAGTTCCATTGACCACCCTAGTCTCCAGCACTTCAGTTCCACCGACCACCCTAGTCTCCAGCACCTCAGTTCCACCGACCACCCTAGTCTCCAGCACCTCAGTTCCACCGATCACCCTAGTCTCCAGCACCTCAGTTCCACCGACCACCCTAGTCTCCAGCACTTCAGTTCCACCGACCACCTTAGTCTCCAGCACCTCAGTTCCACCGACCACCCTAGTCTCCAGCACCTCAGTTCCACCGATCACCCTAGTCTCCAGCACTTCAGTTCCACCGACTACCATAGTCTCCAGCACTCCAGTTCTACCGACCACCCTAGTCACCAGCACTTCAGTTCAACCGACCACCCTAGTCTCCAGCCCCTCAGTTCCACCGATCACCCTAGTCTCCAGCACTTCAGTTCCACCGACTACCCTAGTCTCCAGCACTCCAGTTCTACCGACCACCCTAGTCTCCAGCACTCCAGTTCTACCGACCACCCTAGTCTTCATATCTCAGTTTCTATGTCCACCCTAGTCTCCACAGCATCAGTTCCACCGAACAATCCAGTCTCCAAATCTCGTCAAACCAGACTCCAGTACCGACTCCCCCGTGTTCGAGCCGGTGTTTAATCTACTGCCTCGCCCGACGTGAGGACGGCCTAACCGCTGCCTTGCCGTACTTTATTGGAACATTTCGGAAAAAAGGTCAAAGCCTTTCCGCGCCCGGAATTTTAAGTGTTTCGTGAACTCCCTCCCTAAGTTATTAATCCGGGTAAACATTCTAATAATTATGCATTAACATATTTATGAATATAAAATTAGGTGTAAGTTATGGGTACATTTATTCACGCGGGACACGCGCGGGGCTATATTGGCGGTAATGTATAGCGCCTGCGCGGAACGAACGTCATTACGCCCGTTTACGGAACGTGTTCTCAGACCGGAAACCCACGCCGGTGACGCTGATTGGAGATCGGGCTGAAATAAGGATCTCGGCTATTTATTCTATAAAATATTGACTGGTTTGTAATTTTATGTATTCCATTCCCATGGTTATTTAAGGTAAATAAAGGTATAGTCAGTAGTCAGGTCATCCTATGATGATTGATGTATATTTTGTGTTATCAAATTCTGTGAAAGTAACTATACTCTATCATTTGCTATAACTTAGAATATATTCCTTAAGGTTTGGGGTTGATGATATTGTGAAGCTGGTAATCAAAATTTTATTTCGTTACAATTAATGTGTATGCCTAATCAATTAATGTTGGTTACATAAACGTTATGGTTAATACGTTCAGTTCCTTAAGTTATCTTTTTTAGTGTATCATACATTTGCCACGCTATAATTTTAGTAAAAGTCTGATGTTATAGATGTCATCAAAATATTATGTTAAAGAGTTACAAACTCTGTAACATAATGACTTTATTGTAATTCAAAACTGTAATGAACTTCCACCTTTCTGAGATAATCAAGTTACTTTCATTAAGAATAATTATAAAAACATATTTTATTGAAAAACAGGGAAGCAATTAAATTCTAAGCATAACAATAGGATCCGAACATGAGTCTGCCAGTTAGCGTCAAGAGGCGAGTAGGTGAGTGGGTAAATTAGGTGTTGGGAAATGACAGGCTGCGATGGGAATGATTTATTCGGAGCACGCAGGGAAGCAATTCAGGATAAACGGTGGAATTAGAAGCGGGAGAAGGAGATCAGGAGAGGCGGTGCGGTATTGTTGATTTAGTAAATCACCTTCCCTGTCTAATTGTGGTAATGATAGAGTCTGCTGACCCACGCTCGAGGGATTTATTGGGCCGCAGTGTGATGAATTGGACGTCCCCGAGTCACTCCTCGATCTGTGAACTCCTCGGTATCGTGTACACCTTGAAGGCTCCAGCTGAAATCGCACTGTTATAATCGGACTGGCTGACTAGCCAGGAAAGAAGACACAACTTTACAGGGACTAAATGTTATTTGACACTCTCTTTAAAGGATAGTAAATTTTCATTGGTTAAATTTGTGCCATGGTTTTTTACTTTTGATTTCACCATTTTAGCTCCATTATTTAGTGCAGCTTTAATATTGAAGACGGGCCATCGAAGGTTTAACCTGTTTAACCTGGTTTCACTTGTTTTTTTTCCAACTTCAAGTGTATAAATGTATATAATAATATATATTCCGTGTATTCTCAAAAAGATAGCACATGAAAAATTTTAAAAATAGAATGTCTCCTAAGATTATTAGAGAAAATCTTCCAAATTTGAATTTTTTCCCAAAGAGCAAAATGATTTATTATAGTAATTCTGTAAGGTAAGTTCTATTAATGAAACAATCTGTTCATAAATTAATAATTATGCAATATAATTGGAAAAAATTCTCCGAAAGAATTGCAAAGGGAGGCAAATTTACTTGTAAAGAGACGTAAAGTGTTTATACACAAACAAAATGATTATAAACTCAAATCTTTCATTGCTGGTGAGTGTTTAAGAAAGCGTTGGGGTGCCGCCATGTTTGATGTATTTCCCATAAGAGCATGCTAAACTTATCCCCACCATTAGTCATATTTTTTTTATTTTTGGTCCAAATATTTCAGAGTAAATTGTGTTTGAAAATCAATTACATTTACCGTACTTTTTGCAAGATCGTATATTTGTAAATATTTTATATAATCCTGTAAAAAATATTTTACTTGTAGTAAAACGCTTGTTTTGTTATTTCATTTAGTAAAAACTATACTTGTTATAAAAATCCCCTGGCAAACCTCATCCGTTTTAACCCTTTACTTAAAGCTATAAAAATATTTTTCATTACAAATAAACTAGTTATTGCATTTTCCTTTAACATTGCTCTCACGCGCGAAAGACGGAATCTGATGGATTAACTCGAACTTAATTTATATATGTTTCACAAAAACGACAAAATCAGACTACAACTTGATAGAAACATAAAGTTAGGTAGTGCAAACTGCCCATTGAATCAAAAGTTTCGCCGACTCCCAATATAGCGAAAGATCAGCACTAATACAGCCTGACATGTCGAGACAGTTTCCCCGCTCCGACGCGCGTTCGTCAAGTCGCGATTCTTCCGTCTAGGAAGCACATAAACCAGGAGCAGTAATCAGAGAACAAAGAGGCCGAACGACTTATTGCCGGAGATCCGAGGCGGCCACAATAAGCTGCAATCAGCTCGACAATAAATTGTCCCCGACGATTTTTATCGTCACCGGAGAGAAATCTCCGATCATAACAAATAATTTTCAGCCACAACACGTATCGGAAGCACACTTTCACACCTGAAATTAGAAATGTATCTGCGGATCGGTGGAACAAGTCATCCATCGTGCGATATCAGATGGACGAGGAGCGGGAGCGGAGCGGGCCAGTGGAGGCAGCACGGCCATTGGAGGGTATTCTGCTCGCGAGGAGCTCCGCTGACTTCTGATCTATCGGCGGCGCTGGTCGTTCCTGGTTTTTCTACATTATGAGCGGTTCGAAGATCCTTAACTCCGGAAGGCTGCTGTCAGATAGTTCGTAAAACTCTGATGGAATATGTAATAGAGCTGGGACTGCCTTCGTCTTATAAAAACCTGGAGTATAGTTAAAACGCGAACTTCATTATTATAAAACCCCTTAAGTGTTCTTAGTAGTGGGGAATGGCTACAGTTGGCCCAGGTCAAGGTCAGGCGGTTGTAAGTGTTGTAGGGGTAGTAGCGGCTGGGGTTTTTTGACAGTGATGGGTGGGTTTTGGAAGTGGGTCAAGGTCATCCGGAGGGGTTTTTAAAAAAGGTGAGCCCCGAAGGGTTAGATTGAAGGTGGGTAAAAATTTATTTAATCAAAGAAAAGTAGTGGTTTTATTTGAGGAAGCGTTGGAGTGTTGTTTACTGGCGATGGAGTGGTAGATGCCAAAGGTGATAGCGATGAGAAGATAAAAACATACTATCCACAGTACGCATTTGAATAGTCGTAAAAGCTGAATCATTTCTTGTTGATTCTTTGTTTCTAATTGTAGTCTGTTGATTTCGAGTTTGAGTTTATCCTCTTCCAATTGTGACGTAAATGAAAAATCATCCATCATCTTCGTGTATTAAATGTATGCAGGTAAAAATTGGAGCGGTGTTGATGGTGAGAAAGTTGGCGATGAAATGAGAAACAGAGATAGGGACAGGTTATATATTACTGTAAAAATAGTGGGGGGTAAAGAAAATAATTGTAGTCGACTAAACATCATTATTAGCTGTGTCGGGTGTTGCAGCTTTGGAAGATGGAAGACTATTATCTGGCAGCTGTAAAACTTCGACGTCTTCGCTTTCCATGTTTTCGTATTCAGAAGAATTGTAGGAAACTTCCACAGTGATAGTAATGGTGTTATTTGGAGTGTTTATTAGATCACTTAAAATTTGAAAAATATTTTGTAAGTCTTCCTGTGATTGAATAAGAAAAGTACATTTACTTGTTGTTAAAGGAGAGGAGCTCATTGTTCGGAAGTTGGCAAACAAATGGTGAGCGATGGTCAGAGGGTCGCTTATATGTGGGCAAAGGTGGTGGAGGGGGAAGTAGAGGGGTGGGGGTGGTAGAGTGGTGGGGGAAGGATGATATAATCATATGCGAACCGGCGGCCAGAGCATTTTGCCGCAAAATCCCATTTGGGTAGGTTATGGGTGGTGTGTAGAAATAAGTATTAGCTGTAATATAAATTAGAAACACTAATAATTTTTATAAATTAAATATTAAATTTATATTTAACTAGAGCTTGCATTTCTTGTTCCTCATCGTTTAATTCAACAATTTTAACACTATTAGTTGTTTGTTCCTCTTCCTCTGCACTTTGCGACGATGAAGATATGGAGGTGGCAGAAGAAGATGATGAGGATGAAAATATTTTGGTAGGATTGACGTATTGCACTGTGATGTTGATCCATCTTAAAGGATAGTTATCAATGAGTGTGAGTAAGTTTTGGAATAGGGTTTCCATCTCTTCTCTGTCGGTAACTAAATGTTGAAAAGAAATGAATTTATCATCCATGTTGTTGTCAAGGCGAGTAATGAAATAAGAATGAGAAGCGTATCGAATGATCCATAGAATATATGTTGTAAAAAATAAGTGGTGGGGGTAATCTCAAGGTCAATCAAATGGAGTTTTAAAAAAGGGCTGCAGTCAGTGACTACAGCTATACATCTGAAGCTTCAACAGGATCAGTAGACCAATCAGATCTGTACTTGCACGCATTTATGATGCATGTACAAAAGTCGTCTTTATAACATGCATTACACTCTCGGCAATTAACAATTTTTTCTGGATGAAATTTGATACATCTCTGGGGACAGCAAGTGTGGAAGTATCTTGATTTATAAATCTTGAAGGTTCGCAATTCTGGTGGTGGTAGTTGTTTTGTCTTGCATTTGCAGTAACAAGATCCGAAGAATTCACATTTTCTACAAGCTAATCCGTCTACCATCCATCTTCCTATATCGGTACATTTTTGTTCACAACAATAGCGTGGTTTGTATTTGTCTTTCTTGTTTTCCATGTTGACGCTTCTAAGTTTAGCCAAGAAATGAAGGTGTATAGTGTAGGATAGTGTGTTTTATAGACTAGAAAAAGTGGTGGGGGTAATCTCAAGGTCATCCAAATGGAGTTTTAAAAAAGAACATATTACAAGTGTAAGATGTATTTATTTAAGATAGTGAGTTTTCATTCTCTTTTTCTTTCTTTATATCTTGTTTGTATTTTTCTTTTTCTTCTTTAGCCATAGCAATGAGATCTTTAGTGGATAGTGGATGTACTTCAGGAAATTTTAGAATTAATTTTGGTTGGAATCCTTCTTTAGTCAATACTTGAAGATCGGACGTCATTTGTTCTACACTTTGATAGTCTTTTCCGTAGATTTTTCCATTGAATTCAATCATCATTTTGTACAACATGGTAGTGGTAGTTGTTTTCGCTGCGTCAGTTGGGAAGCAAATGATGATTCTGTTTAGGTTACGCGTTCCTTTTATAGATGCCACAGCGACCACTCAATATTATTCAACATCAGTAATATTTCTGGAACTTAACATTACTTTGAGTAGATGGTGTTGTAGTTGAAGGTTGTGTGGAAACAAATACTTCTTCATTGCAGAATTTTTGTTTAGGAAACATCCTCATGTTGTTAGCGTAAACATCAATATTTAAACGATAACCACCGGCAAGTAACACTCGCAATTCATTAGTAAAATCGTCAAGTTCTTCAAAAGTTGTGATGGTGGTAGTATCATATGATGCACACTTAACCTTAAGAGACATGTTGTTATTTGTAATAACTGGAGAGCCAACAGAGATGTGTACGGCACGAAAGGTAGTCGTAGACTGATGAGATCCTTAAGAAAATTACGGCCTTTATATACCCTCAAAACTAGGTCAAGGTCACCCAAACGTGTTTTTAAAAAAGCAACATATCGATAGTGCAGAAACACTATCGATATGTTGCCTTTTTTATTTTTTTTTTCATTTTTATTTTTTATTTATTTATAATCAGTTACATACATGTACAACAGTATATATAAACTACAGATTAGTTGCTAGTAGGCATAACATGAAGTGTAAGTTCAGTAGAGTTGCTTCCGCTAGGACCGTGAGCTGCTAAGTAGAGTGCGCCGGGGTGAATCAGTCGTAAATCTTCATTCTGCAGCAGTTGAACGAAGCGTTTGGGAAGAAATACTTGAAATTTTGGTTCATCACCAGGTGTGTAGGGTGCTTCACTTAATGTACAATTGATAGCGTCTCCAATTGATGTTTCCATTTTCTTAATAGTGTGAATAATATAATGTTTCTCTTCCTTCAATTCTAAACATTTTTTTGTCGGTAGTATAGTAGATTTAGAATGTTTGTTGAATTGATCAACAAGCGATTGTAGAAAATTTTGTGACGCCATTATCTTCTTGCTATTGTTCGTCTTCTTCTTCTTGTGTTTGCGTGTCAGAGGTGTTGACTCCCCGGAGGTTTGAGTAATACTGATGCATTGTCATAGTGCCGCTCTCGCTTTTATACCCTTCGTTTCCCCCACCACTTTGCTGTAGATAGACATTTAAACGATATGCGTTTTTTAAAGCACATTGAGACTGTTGATGTTTAAAGTTTTTAGATGAAATACAGATGTTATCAAAGTAGCAATAAAAATCTTTCTCCATTTGCACATTTATTACTTCATGGTTTGTATATGTTTGTATCCAATTTGCTTTTTCCAATCCTCTTGTAAAAATAGTTTTGAACTTTTTGCAGAAATGATTCATAATGTGTGGCATCATATTGTAGGTTATAAAACCTTCATCCCATCTTAGATTATGAAAATGTTTCATCAACCATTTGTTTGTTACTTTAGCTTTGGTTGTTAATCTGTTGAATGGTAAAGGAGGCATAAATAAAAAGTGATAAACAACAGATGTTATCATATCTAGTACCACTAACTCTTTAATTATAAAATTTCCATCATTACCACGGAATGCTTGAAACTCTATGATACCTTGCTTTACTTCCATTAATTCTATCTTCTTAGAGAATGAAACTTGTTTATCCATGATGACGTTCAGTAGGCAACTGGTATGTTAATCCAGATTGACAACCTTTTATACCCCCAATATTCTTCTTTTTACTTACAATATTCTTTATTTGTTCAATTTGTTGCCGATTGTTGATTGTTGAAACTTGATTCGTTTTCCTTGGTTTCTTGCTTTTCTTCATCTAAATTAAAGTTGGTTTGATAGTGGTGTAACTGTCTCCACATATCTACTTCATGTGGTATCCTATTGAAGATTGAAGTATCTACTGGACCATATAGGATTGGAACATATGGTTGTTTATCCAATGCATCAATTAAATAGTCTTTGATAATTGCACTTGAGAATATTAGCTGTTTTAAATATCTTGTTATAGGACCAGTAGCACAAGTTAAAGTGTAAAACTCTTCTTTAGTCAAATGTATTTTTATATTATATTTAGTTAAATCTCTAAATCGAACTAGTTGTTGACCACGTTGTTTAACAATATCGATTTCAATATTTGATTCCAACAAACCTAGTTTTGTTTTTCTTCCAAATGTATTGTTACTCAGATAACATTCCAAAAGATGTATATGTTTCATAAAAGATTCCCAAGAAGTTTCAGTGAAGGTTACCATTTTAGATCCATGATTTAAAATAACAGTATGAGAGTAATCCAATGATTTCATCACTCCAGCAGATACAGTCTTTGTCATACAAGAAGAAATAGGATAAAATATTCGAAGAAATACTTCCGTTAAGATGTTGGTGGAAATGTTATCTTCAATTTTTCTTTTCTTTGTTTCTTTTTCAACTTCCTCTTCTTCTGTCTTCTTATGTTTAAACTTGAGGAACTCATCCATTTCCTGTTCAACTTGTCTTTCTATATCCAAACTATTGTCAGCCATAAAAGGTGTAGTTTCTTCATTAGCAGTTGATGTAGTAGAACTCATCTTGCGGACGATGTTACCCATACGACAATCAAAGATGAAATGAATTTCCAGCTCTTTTTTCTCGCTTTTATACTCGCAGATGACCTAGATATTGTTGATTTTTTGTAAAAACCTTACAAATTGTGCAGATGTTGTATTAATCCTTCTTAAAGTACATTCTTCACGATTCCTGTTAGCGGTGTGTAAGTAACTATTTTGTCATGTAGAATTAAACAGTATGCTGAAGTTCCATCTGGTATTTTATCTTCAAATTCCATTTTAACTTTTATATCTACACTTGAAGATTTTACAGATTCATTTTGTTTTGAACAATCGATTACAACAATTGGAGCTTTTGAATAAAATTGTTCTGGTGATAAAAGTGGTGTATTCGTCTTACCATAATATGATGATTGAAATCTTGCATACATGTCATATAGAATGGAATAACGTTTCTTGTCAAATGAAACATTTAAACTGTCATATGGAAAGAACTGAGAGTTTAAAAAAACTTTGCAATTCTTTATCTTGCAATGGTCAAATTGACCAGCGTGCGCGGTTATAACATCTTTTCGTTTAGTCTGAAAACCGACTATTATGTACCTTGCCCGTTCTAAATAAGTAGAGGTTTTAACAGTCCATGTTTGTCTTTCTGTTTGAGGCAATATGGGGTATTCATGAAATTCCCAACTCCTAAATGGTATTACAATATCACGGTCAGATTTTAATTTTTTCAATAATATTACTCGATGTTCATCTGCCAATCTGACATGAGGTACTCTCCATACAACTTTATCCAATTGAAGTTGCCATTCCAAATCGGCATCTTTAGTTCCACTTGGCGCTTGTATTACATCCTTATTTGTTGAAGATCTGAGCAGTACCAGTTCTTGCTTTACATTTATTATTATTCTCTTGTAATCTTCTGCGAATCCCAAAAGCAATCGTAAAGGTACATTAAAATCAAAGTAACCTTTTGAATTAGGAGTAATAGTGTCTTTATCAGGAGTCACCCATCCAGCCGAGATTAAAGAATTTTTTTCATGGGGTGTTATTGAAGTCAATCCTTTTAAAGTTGTTGATATACCAACTTTTTTTGTTGAATCAATTGTTACTCCAGATATCTCATATCTAATTTCATCAAACAGATATGCCATAGGGTTATTTATAAAAGGGACAGTTGAACCAGATTTTCCATCCAATGTTGTTACTCTTCCTTCGATATATAAATAACTTTCACATGGTAATGTGTAGATATCTTGTTGTTGAATGGGAATTCTTATTTCATCATTATTATTTAATTTTGATGAAGTGTAAGGGTTGTGAGTGTGATATTCCTTCTCCCATAGGGTTTCGTCGAATGTCGGTCCTTGCGCTATATCCAGTATATCCATGGTTGGCAAGTTTTAGTCCGATCTTTTGTAGGAAGCGTATGTTTTCCGGTGTTAACTCGTCGAATGTTGAGGAGCTACTGAGCTCCCGACTCTTCCGTTGTGGTTTAAATGATAATCCCATGTTGACTTTATGTTGCCGCTCTGATATGTAACCGTATAGTTATTGTTTCTCCTCTAAAGTCAACACTAATACCGTCTTGATCCAATATGTTCAGTACGATGTCTGAAATGAAACTGGTGTTTAATGGTAGGTATATCAGGTTTTGTGGCTTCTCAACTATTTTAAAACCAGGAGCTACTGTCGGGTAAAATGTGTGTAATATATGTTGATTTACTCCATCTCTATATGATCCGTGTATAATATTACACGTTACATCAATACTGTTCACCTTTAATATTGTTACTGTTGTATCGCCAGTATAATCATTTCCAGGAGCTAAAATTCCTTTCTTCTTTGAAAATCCGAGCAAATTGCCGATTGAGTGGTCTAAACTAAAATCTATATAATACTTTGAAGTTATTTCTGCTTTTAATGTATTATTATTACCTTTTATAGAAATATTTTCTTCTCCAAGTTTCTTTTGTAATACTTGGTTTATATCGTCTATTTCATATGCTCCTGTAGATAATGGAATTATTTTTAATTGTGAATAATTTCCTTTTTCATCTTTACTCTCATAATAATGTAGTAAATTATTTTTTCCTTCTGTAACATTGGGAATTGAATTGTATGTAGTCAAATCCAATAATGCTGCTTCCCATAGTTTATCCGTAGATAAACGTAACGCTGGGAAAAGTGTACTTTTCAATGTTGACGAATTTCCACTCAGCGATACTGTATACGATGACATCTTAAAGCTGACTGACGCTCTTCGCTAGGAACTCTAAACATAAATGTCCGCATATTTCCGTATTGCTAGGTTGCTCTCTTTTGTAGTTGTAGAATATATTCTTGGAGTCCCGTAAATAATGTTGAAGTTCTTTTGGTGGCGGTAAATTTCCAAAACTATCAAAGTAGTAAACATTTTCTCCAAGTTTTTTATAACATACCCAATGAGTACCTGGTCCATAATTAGAGTCTAAATTTACTATTCCAGTTTCATTTTTCCACACTCTATTTGGTAATGTATCTTTCATAAAAACTCCTCTGAAGAATGGTATTCTTAAACATTTCACATATTTTGACAATTGATAGTTTGTTAATGCTTCATTTGGAATTATCAATTTATTTTTCTCATTTAATACACACGGTACGGTCTTAAGTAAAGACCCGATCCGTTTTTTACCATTGACCATATGGATGTTTTCTTGACTTTCCTTTTAGGGTTAGTGCGACGTCTTCTTTTGATGTTCCCGCCTCTTTTTGCAGCTTCTTTTTTACTAGGTTTTTTCCCGCGTCGTCTTCCACCACCAAACTTAGCTTTCGTCTTCATGGCTGTTGTCACTGCCCAAGCTGCTGCTTTTTCCGCAATACTGGCGTCACTTGATTTAACCCTTTGCCAAGCTTTTTCCGCTAGCGCTCTATCCGCTATTGATCTATTTGTTGAATCTGCAAACTTGGAATAAGCTATATCGTGTTCTTTGCAAGCTTGATCTAATTTACTAATTCCAGGATCTCCTCTTGCTAAACGTTTTGCCAACTTAGTTCCGGGTCCACAATATTGATAGCCTCCGGGCAGATGAAATTCGTATGGTAAAGCGTCTATTGCTCGATTTAGAACAGCACCAACAGGAATCCGTCTGAGCAGGGAAAACGCAGCTGATGTTATACCACGTCCTTTCTTAACGCTGTCTTGACGACGACTGAGCGGTGCGGTCTTCATTATGTCGTCTTATATAACCAGCGTGTTTACTCCACGAGCTGCTTTACATAAATGGATAACTCGTGCACAATGTTTTATATTTAAATATTTAATTATTCAAATTAATTATATACTGATTTATGATTCTATTTTTAATCCAAGCTTCTCGTTCATCGGGTTGAATCATCACATGACTCGTTGTACTAGCTATATGATTGTGGGTATCGATAAGTAAATTGCCCACTATTCTTATTAAACAATCTAAAGTTACAGCATCTTTCGGATGTTGAGGATCATGTAACTGCATAATACGTTTATCATTACACGTGTAAGCGGTTGAATCACTTTTCGATGTTGTTATGACTTGTCCAATAGTAGCAGCATCATTTAAATCTTCTCCTGGTAAAATATTAATTATTTTCTTCATCTTTGCATCATATTTGGTCCCAAAGTGTTTATCCCAAGTTATTGTTTGTCTCAATGTAACACAATCATCATCTTCATAACCAGGATAAATATTTTTTATTCTTCTATTACGACCATCATATGTACCTAATCTACCACCACTTGCAATTAATGTTTGTATCATTAAAGGTACATCCGAATCTTTTATACCAAATCTTCCATTTGTTATTGTTTTATGTCCCGCATCCCATTCATCATTTTTTCCTTGCATTAAATCAAACTTTTTATTTCCATGTATAAATGTATCTCCTCGCTTTAGCACGGCATCTTCATGTTTTACAAAATTTGATGTCCCCCTTTTTAATTCTTTAGATAGTTGTTCCATAGTAACAGCATCTTTTGGTTGAGAAGCGAACTTTACATTTGACAACACTTTCCCATGACAATCGATTTCATCATTATCTTGTAAAATACAGTTGTCCTTGATGTATTTCAGGTTTACAGCATCACCGTCTTCCTTTGGGTATCCAATGTCATTTATAATAAATTTATAAAAAGAAAATCCGCGTTGAGTCTTTTCCGGTATTATAGAATGTAAATATTCTTTATTAACTGAATCTTTATCATTTTTCGGATTTGCCACGTTGGTTATTCTATGATTCCCAGCATCAAATGTCTGTCCATCTTTTAAATTATTACCCCACTGCAATTTTAAAGTATTTAAAAGTTCAGATGATAAATACTCTTTATTAATTGCATCAGAACTGTCAGTTGGTTTACCAACATTAATTATTCTATGTGATTTGACATCGTAAGTATTTTTGTCTAATTTCAATGATGTTGAAGTTGCTTCTTTTACTGTCTTTAAATTCGCTCCATCAGTATCTTCTTCTGGGTCTTTAATAAATTTTAAACGTTTGTTACTCATATCATAGTCACCTTCAGGTGTTTGCGGCAATCCACTTCTTTTTCTGTTTTCTCCTCCTTGTACTCCTAGCCCGGAATACCGTCCGAACTTGTCGACGCTCATGATTGAACTGATCCATTGTATGGTCACAGCTCTCTTATATATCTGTGATAATTTATACAACTATTCCGCGATTTCGAAGTTCGTCAACTAAAGCCACCCATTCATTATTTAAACCTGTATGACCAGCTTCTATAGCTTCATGTAATAGTCTCATTCTATCAACCAATTTGTTTATATCATTATAGTAAATCACATTTGTATTATATAGGTTTTTCATTAAACCTTTACCAGACGTTGAAGATTCTCCTTTTTTCTTTTTACCATATTCATCCATAAGTGATAAGTCCATAAGTGATAAAGACTTCCTCTTTAGCGGTTTCTTCAAAGCGGGCGCAGTCCGTAATGTTGGTAGTTTTCTTAGGGGAAACAATCTTTTTATTACAACAGTATATTTAGTTGCGCGTGTTCTATTTATCATTGAATCTTTGGAGTAATTCTTCTTATGAGCATTAGTATTTTGCAAAATTTCTTTAAAAGTATTTAAATCTTGTAGTGTATATTTTATAGGTATATTTTTAAAAATCAGTTCAAATAATCCTTTTGTTCCTTTATATTTATGCTCACCAATAACAATGTCATCATCTTCAGTCAAATGTACTTTTGAATCTCCTATTTTTAATTCATTTCCATCAATTCTCGCTCCATATACATGTGACTTGTGTAGTTTTGGGTTAGCTTTTATTTCATGTAACATCTTCATGATATACTTTCTTCCAAGAGGTCCTTGTTGCAATATATCACTACTTAATTTTGTTAGATTTGGAATTGATTGTTCTGCTTCAGGTATATGTTGTTCTTCTTCTTCTTCTTTTTGAACATTTATTTCTGGTTCTTCTTGTCTTGTTTCTTCTCCTTTTTGAGAAACTTCACTATCACTTGTGTAAGAATCATCATCTTCTTCCTTTTTTAAAGTCTTTACTTCAAATTTAGAAACAGGTAGTAAAACATCTCCTTCAAAATGAGGTTTACCAATTGTTTCTGTTATCTGTTTTAAAGGTTCTGTAATAGGTTTAAATGTAGTCTCCAGAAATTCTTCTCTTTCATTCAAACCCATTCTTAATGCTCGATTTTTAAGTCTAATCGAGTCACTTAGTGATTTTATTTCTTTTAATAGTTTTTCTTGGTTCACCATGTTTACACTGCGAAGACCAATCTATTACTAAACGTATCATCAATTGTTCAATGGATTAATACAAATTTATCTAACCCTATACGATATCTTCCATTTTTTATAGCTTCTTCTTTCATAATAACAAGAAATCCATATTTTTCAGCCCATGCTTTACCACACATTTCTTTAAATTTATCAAATGACATGTCTGCATTCACATGATCATTATATATGTGCTTTAAATTTGTTTCATCTTGCTTGAAGATAATAAGTAGATTTGCATTATCTCTTATTAGTTGTTTTGGAATTTTACTGTAAGTTTGACCGATATAAATGCTATCAATATTGTAATGTCTTCCCATGGCAAAATAACTTCTAATAGTGTCATGATTTTCACAAGATACATCATCAAATATAAATATAGAAAATGGTTTAGCCTCGTTTGGCTCCATTATAGTTTCACTAGCATTAAACTTGTAGAAATTAACTTCAGGCACACTTGCGAGTACCTTATCCAATAATTGGTATTTGGGTTGTTGCAAAGATTTGGAAAAGATATAAATGTTGTTAAAACGTAATCCCTTAGGATTTGTTATTAAATTAAAAACCACATTTGTCTTTCCACAATTTGATGGTCCAGTTATTAAACATCTTATTGTGTTTGGCAGTAATTCACCATGTTTTCCATGATTTAACTTGTCGTTGTCAACTGTTAATTCATCAATATTATTAATAAAAAATCTATCCTTTTGTTGCACAATCTCCATCTTGTATAAAGGTTAAACATGTAATGACTTCATAAATTGCTACACTAAGTCTTTTGTAGGGATCCAAGAGTCTTCACTTTTATCAAATCCCAACCAACGTACTTTCACCTTATCCTTTTTTCTTTGTAAAATTTTTTCAACAAGATATACATCGCCAACTGATGATTTTAGCAATTCATGTCCGTAGAATCCACCTTCAAGTAATTCACCCTTGTTGTCCTTTAAAATGTAGGTTTCAGGTATTGTTGGTTGCACTTTATAGATTGTAAATACTTCATTAGTCCAGTTTGGCAGATACCTTTTGCTAAATACTCCTTTGTACTTACTTATACGAACTTTATCATTAACTTTAAATGTTTTGGGCTGCATTTTTTCACGTTTAGGAGTAGTATTATTTTTAATACGTTTTAATACCATTTTAGCATTGGTACTATTTACTTCGTTAGGCTTCATACCAATGGTTCGATGATACTTATTGTTATATTCTTTTATAAGTTGTGGTAATATATCATACCAAATATATGATCCTCGTTTGGAAAATGTTTTATACATTGCTCCTTTTAACGTTCTGTTAAATCTTTCTATTATTGAAGCTTTAACTTCAGAATTTGTAGAATAATGATTTATTTTATACTTCTTCATTAAAGCTGCAAAGTCTTTGTTAAAATATTCTTTTCCATCATCAGTTTGTAGATGTTTGATGTTGAAATTATTTCTTTGTATAGCTATTTCCATAGCTTTTGTAACACTTTTACCAGTCTTGTCCTTTAGCGGTAAAGCATCAGCCACTTTAGTAAAACAGTCTATAATCGCTAAAATGTATTTAAATCCTTTATTTAATTTACTATGTGGTATCATTTCAATAAGATCGGCTTGGAAAAGATCATTCATTCCTTTTATAATTGTATTTCTTCTAGGAAATTTTCTTCTTGCCGGCTTATGAAGTTCATTTACAATCTTTTTCCTTAAATCTTCCATCTTCAGTTGTGTCTTCCACACCGCTTGTAAAAGTACTGATCTCTAAAATGGTTTATCCTCTTTTATATGGTAAGATTATAGGTCAAGGTCATATTACATTGGTGTAAAAAAGAGGGAACATGACATTGAGCTTGTCATGTCCCCTCTTCTTTACGGAAAGGAAAAAGGAAGAAGGTAAAGGACGAAGAATAGGTTTACTGGTCGATAGGGTATAAGGAGTAATGTCCAAATGGTAGAGTTTTTATATTACCTTCCAGGATGTACCTCTTATCATCCTTACAACTCAAAGCCCATTTGGTTTGCTTTACACTGAAGAGACGATGGTTGAAGCTTCTTATGGTGTTAAATGTTGCTGTTGCCTCAACATTTTCAAAAAAGCATCTCTTGTATTCTTCAAACTGTATATTCTTCTTCAGGTATGAGGTTTTTATACCTTTGGCCTTCTTCACGATTTCATGTTCTCTTTTTTTATTTTTGTACAATTTAAATGAATACAATTTAGACATTAGAGCAACAACCTCTTCCATTGGCACGCCATTTGTTTCGTCTTTGAACTTTCCCAATACCTTTTTATTTCTACCATTGTCGTAGTTGGGATGGTCTTGTGGATAATCAGAAAAGTCAAAGTCGTTATTGTAGATAAAACAGCGTAGGTCTTCATACATATCTTCAGTTCTTATCCAATAAATAAAAGCGTCCGTATCCATGTATACAATGCCGATGTTTTCTCTTCCATAAAATTTAACCATCTTGTTGTAATGGAAGTCATACATGTGGGTCTTTGAAATATCTAGAATAGACATCCCCACATATAAAGGACGATCCATTGTAATTGAAATTTTGTTCATGGAAACAGCTACAAGATTTTCGTTGATTATTATGGATGATCCGAAGTTAGGTTTTTGTACCAGCTTTTGTAGTTTTACCGGATCACTAACTAATTTCACATTCTTATGCTTTCTTTTGTTTTCCAGTGTCTTGCCAAATATTGCATTATTCATCAATTTAAAAAAGTCCTTTTGAAAATTAGATGTAGCTGAAGTTCTTCTTTTTGTGTTATTGTCAATGTATGACTTTAACCAACAGGATTGAGAAAATTGTAAAGCTCTATTAATTTTTGTTATTCTCAATCCTAACTCTAGGGCTTGTTGTATTACCCAATAATGAGCAACATATCTTGATTTGTTGGTTAAAGTCATCATTAATTTAGGCCATCTGCCGGTTGGTGATATTTCCGTCTTGGCCAGTAGAGGTAAATCATAATGGTGGTCATGCAAATGTTCAGGGTACTCAATGTCTACATCCAAAATATAACCAGTGTCTCCATGTTTTGCTATATTCATGATGTTTCCAATAGAATCAGGGTCTACCCATTTGAAGTTGCCATATGGGAGAGGATTCGACATGGCCCATCCATAAAGGTTATTTGCATCAAAATAACCTAAATATGTACTTGGTTTTGATGCATCAAAATTGGGCATATATTTGTTATTTGCCTTTACATGTCGTGTTACGCTTTGAGTTAGTCCCCCTCGAACACCTGATTCCAACATCAGCACCATGTCTATATCTGTAAGAAGTTGGAGTTTACATTTTGTTTCCTTTAACATTGCTTGCCAAGCTAGTCCAGGTGATGTACAAGAATGCAGAGGGTCTAATCCATATGCCTTAAAACATGTATTTCTAAACTCTTCCATTATATCACAAAGTAAAGTTACATCTAGTTTTACATAAAAGTCCGAATATTCTCCAAGTGTTTTAAATCCTAATTCATTCCATACTCTACACGCATGTTCATAATCTTCATGGGATATATCTGTGTCATATAGTTTACTTTTGAATTCTTCTTTTGGTGGAAGGGATGTTTCATTAAATCTTTCTAAGCTATCTATATAATCATACGGGAAAACACCTTTGCGAAGAACTAAATTAACCTTGTCATTACTTACAATCTTCTTGGTTTCTATTAAATCTTCTGTTCTCAGGTTTTCAGAAAGCTTCATTAAACTAGATGGCATAAAACGGTAAGAGTCTAAAAACCGAAGCTTTATATTTCCAACTTTTTTAGTAAAACTTATAAACTTCTCCATGGTTTCAGCTATGACATCAATTTCTCCATTATCTCTTCCTAATTCTGGAATAATAAAATGCGCATCATAACCACTAAGGTTATGTAATATTACAGGTATACTTGTAGGGATCTTGTAGTTGATATTACAGCTGTTACATGCAGCACCTCTATAATAACCTGTCAGATGGTCATGATCATGAACCTTTTGATTTTCCATAGTAAATTCATTTGTACATAAATAACAATGAGTTGCATTTTCATGTTGAATCTCTTCTTCTTCATCCAAAGGTATCATTGGTATAATATCACTATACAATCTTTCAACACTTTCCGCTATTGTATACAACTGATCAAGGAATATTTTAGAAGCATTAACACCACGATAGACAATAGGTTTTGAAGTTAAATTAAATCTATTTAGATGTTCTTCAGAAAGAGTAGATTTAACCATTAAACAAAAACTGTTTGGATCATGTATCTGATATTTAACAGTTTTCTTTGCTACATCGCCATCATTATCTTCAATAGGAACTAGTGTAGATTCAAAATCAGCATAGACAACAATGGGAATCCGGTATTGATGGGAGATTTTTTCAAATTTTAACTCTGCCTTACTTGGACACGGTAAGATAATTTTTGCTTCATAGTTGTTGTTATATAGTTTTTTATGCTCTTGTAACCATTCGTTTCCTTCTCTTCTTTCTTCACAAAAATTAAAGCATCTTTTGCAAATTATCTTCTTATTTCTATTTTTAGATAATTGATTACTAACAAGAGTTTCAAATTTTTTAATCCATACATAGTGGGAAACATCACCTTTTGTAAGTAGTAATAAGTCTGTATGATCTGGGAGTTCATTCTTCACCACACGCAATGGGTACACTTTATTCGAACTGTCCAAACCAAAAACATTAACAGATGTTCCAGGGTTTTGTTTTTCAAACTTTGGGATGTCCTTCAAAGCCACTGGGTAAGTCAATCCTTGGAAATTATATCTATATCTTTGTAATTCATATTCTTCACTGGGTCTATCCGCATGGTGAGGTGGTACAAATTTTGCCGTCATTGCATATCTAAAACATTCCATATCTTCATTTTGAACATTTATACATGATTTGGTGTGTGAAATTTTCTTTGGGAGTGGAATATAACTGCTACCCCTTAATCCGTAGCCGTGTTTATGAACTCTAATATCCATACCCTCAATACTAACCAAACTCCAACCAGATCCTCTTCCTTCATGTTCTTGAATTTTTGTTAATATTTCTTCCAAACAATCTTCAACTATTGAATTAATATCTGAACTTGCCATGATGGTCTGGTTTTTTGTTATGAATCCTCTTGGTGACATTTCTCCTTCTACATTAGTAAACATAGCATTTAATAAAATGCCAAATTTAATAAAGTTTAGTCTTTTTAATTCTTCTGTGAGTATTTTACTTACAATTGTTCTTACTTCTTCAAAAAACTGATCCAATTCGAATTTTTCATTTTGAATTTTGTAATGCACTACTACTCTACCTTCTAAAGCAAATACTTTTAAACTCGGTATTTCATTAGATGGTCCTGCTAATGGTTCTTCTTTTGGTTCTTCTTCTTCATATAGCTTTAAATCTTCATATTCTGTTTCTGTTACATCTTCATTATTATTATGGAATAATTCTTTATGTATTTCTAGTAGAATATTATCATGAAAAGTTTCTGAGCAAATTTCACATTGATGCGTCGTGTTAGATGGTCCTGCTAATGGTTCTTCTTCTTGTTGTTCTTCTTTTGGTTCTTCTTCTTCATGTAGTTTTAAATCTTCATATTCTGTTTCTGTTACATCTTCATTATTATTATGGAATAATTCTTTATGTATTTCTAGTAGAATATTATCATGAAAAGTTTCTGAGCAAATTTCACATTGATGCATCGTGTTGATGTTTACTCTTTGAAATTTAGCACGGAAATGAAATGCTTCTCTCTTCTATTCCCTTTATATAATGCTTCCCCCACCACATTTGTAAGGTTTTTTTTTAGTGAAATGTTAGAATTAGTAGTTTAACACTAAAGCTGAAAAGTAATGATTAAAGCCTATATTTTCTTCCAATTGCAAATACTCCACATATGCCTCCACCCACAGCCATAACAGATCTATGTTTCTCCAATATACACCAAAGGTGTGTCTATCATCTACCAAAATTGGTGATCCTATGTTTACTAATCTTCCATTTTCTATCTATGTCACAACTTCAATTAAAAACCTTCCTATAATATCCATTGGTGAATTCAGATCCACAAATATTCTTGTTACAACATTTTCACTTAACGAAGGCACTTCAATTTATTCAATTTCTTCATTGTTTTCTTCATCCACCTCCAATACTTCTTCAACTTTTGTACATTTGTAATAAAATATTGAAGCATCTTGGGGAGACATGTTCACTCTAGCTATTATAGGTGAAGAATGTTCTCAACACAAACCACACCACTCTTATATCGTCATGTCATTGAGTGGAGGGTGTTTTTTTTATGGTACAATTTTAGTAAAAGAAAATAATACAATTCTGTCTTTACCACAATATTGCTCTTAATTAGAGCTTTTCATTGATGTATGACTTGCCCTATTCCGGCAAACCATTCTTGAGTTATTAGTCATTTTCTAATCCAGATTATTGCTGGGGAGGGGGAGGGGGGGGGGCTTGCCAAATTTTGGGGGGGGGAGGGGGGGGAGGGGGGGGAGGGGGGGGTTAATTAACCTAATTGAGGTCAAGGTCACCAAAAAATTATAATTTACCAAAGTGATGGGGACGGCCGGAGCCATCCCCACCACTCTGTTTGCCTAACACTTCCCCAAATCCCAACCCGCTATAGTTACGTCTTGCAAGGGATCCCAATTTTTGGCCCGCACGCACATGGCGATCCAGTTTGGTGGGCTGTGATACGGGCGGCCGGCCTCGGGCCTGGGCACTGGACCTGACCATTCCAATTTTACAATAGGGAGTCTGGAACAGTTAATGCAAGACGCAACTCTAACCTCCCACCCTTAATCTAAACCCACCCAAATATAATTATTTCCTAACAAAAAATTAAAAATTTTAAAAAAATAAAAATATGCGCTGCCTATGGCACAACACGCATGTCCCACCCATATTTAATGAAGTTCAACAGAACTTCTATAATTTAAATTTAAATTTAATCTACCCTCCTAACAGCTAGCTGTGAAAGGTTATTAGTACACACACACATACAATAATTATACCAAAACTCAACATCAAAAACACATTTTCCAAACATCAACAATACCATAACACCTTAATGCTAACATCGCAATGCGCAAATTAAAGCTTAAAATTAGCACAACTTAAAACTAAAAATAACATTTTGCACACACACTCACACACAACAAGTATTAATATTAAAACCCTAACAGCAAGAGTAACTCAAATATATATCGGCCGCTTATATATTTGAGGTACCCTCTGAGTTCGGAACAACCATCGCGTCCGACGAATTGTTCCGAACTAACTCAGCGATAGTCGCCAAAAAGGTTCTCGGCTCACAAAGTAGTGGGGAGCCATAGGGGTTTAAGGGGGATAGAACGTCCAACGTCAGTGGAAATTTCCAATGATCTATTCGTCACATGTAGGTCGCCGCTAATGCAGGTGGAGCGTTGTACCTTGCAATTAACGTTAGGCAACACCTGGTTTAATCCGCTGTTGAGCTTCACTGAGGCTTTCCCCATCGCGTAACACCATAATTGTTGTCTGTTATTATCTGAGTAATGGCAGAAAATTATCTGTCCTCTTTTGCCGCTTAACTATAGTTATTAAACTATTGGCAACATCAAAGCTAAATTGGTGTTACATAAATGTAACCACTATCAACCTAATTTATCTTGATGAGTGAAAGTGACGGGGGGGGAGGGGGGGGGGGAGGGGGGGGGGAGGGGGGGGTCAACACTTTTTTCTTGGGGGGGGGGTTAATTTCAACATAATTACTATCTGTGCTTATATAAGCCGCAACGCGGTCGCGCGTCTGCCATTCACTCCCCAGGTACCACAGCTGAAACAACTAATCTGTAAGTCTCTACCACCTAGTAATGTTACATTATGCTTTGTTTTAACTTACACCTGTTAAGCTTGCTATTTTTTTTATGTGGTTTATTTTTTTTAACTATTTCTTAACATTTAAAAATACACTTTTATTTTATATATAATATATCAAATAATCTCGCGTTACTATTTTTATTTTAGTTTATACTTATTATACAAGTTAACCACTACAGAATAATTAACTAACTTCTGCTGCTAGACTAAACTACTTGGACTATAAACAGTTAACACCCATATATTAATATATAATTATTACACTGCAAGTTTTACCTGTACAAATGCTAGATATAACTGCGATTAATCGTCTACAACACAGTTCTTAAACCCTTATAAAATAATTAACTAACTTCTACCACTAGCAGTAATTTTTAAAAATTTTACAAAAATTTATTAACAATTTCTTTCCCCCTACTAGAACCTTTCGCGACGCTGCCGCCCCAACAAAGAACTGAAATCTTCAAAGTTCTTCCCTTTTATCTCATTCTCTTAGGGGAGGGGGTTGAGGGTTCACACTACCCTATATAAGCGGCATCGGTACCTCGCGCATGCGCCATTATAATGGCGATAGGGCGACAGTAAACATCTATCCGTAAGTCCCTAAGACTATCAAACATTTTTTTAACTTACTCTTCTTACTCTAACATATGTTTGCGCTTATTATGTTAATTAGTCTCTATATATTCAGACACACTTGCGGGCACCGGTCATATACTCGCTGAATTTTAGAGAGTACACATCTCCCCTTTAAATATTATTATGGCTTCGCACACTTTACATTTAAAACTTTTACGCACTAAACATATTTTACAGAAACAATCTAACTCCACAGTTTCAAAACCGCGTACTACATTGGGTAAGCTTAAAAAATACTTCAGTTTTCACCCGTTGTACTTTGTAAAATCTAACCTTTCCAATACTTCTTCTACTGATTCTATTTTACACTCTGTCTTAACTGAAATGCTGAAATATCAAAATTTCAATCTTGTTACACCTATTGACGATCCTATCCAATTATTCTTATTCACTATATTACCAGGTTTATATGATTATTCTTCCTCAGACACATGTCTTGTTCTGCTCTATCAACTTGCACTGTAACCACCTAGGACCTCTCCTTTTTTCTCAATTATGGACACGCAGTGGGATTCACCCATACAGAGTAATAAAATAACTATTACTGCTACAAATAATCACAAACCAATTCTCCAATCACTAATGAGTTTTTATTAAATAAATAGATTTAAAAAAAAAACCCCTCCGGATGACCTTGACCCACTTCCAAAACCCACCCATCACTGTCAAAAAAACCCCAGCCGCTACTACCCCTACAACACTTACAACCGCCTGACCTTGACCTGGGCCAACTGTAGCCATTCCCCACTACTGTTCTTCTATTACCAATACTGCGTGACAGATTAATATTAAATCTTTTTTTAATGCTTTAACGATTAAATTTTTGAGTTATTCATTGTTTCACATCTCCAAAACTATTGTATATAGACGTAATTGTACAGGTTTCTTTCTAAGTGTTAACTGTTTAGTGAACGGTTTCAATTCAAAGTAGGTAACCTACACATTTGTAACTTCACTGAATTACGATTTTAATTTTACATTAAAACCTGAGAAATGGTTGAAATACGACACAAAATCAAATTAATCCTTAACACTCTGAACCCCAATTTTATTGAAAACCATGGTAACAGTACTGAAGTTGTAGACTCCAAATTATATAGAAAAACTAACGAATATTTAAAAATTTCCAATAAAATTTGATATTGCAAAACAATTTTTACTGTAATAAAAGAACAAGAATACGTGTTGTTCTAAAACGAGCAATTTATTATGAAACAATACAACTTTTTTTTTCTAAATGAATGACATCCGACCAATCCAATATTGTGAATACTGTATCTCTGTAATCATAAGAAACTACACTCATACAGCTGAACATTAAAATATGTTTAAAATTCTTTATTTAATCCCAATGTTATTTTAATGGTGAATTTTGGGATTTCAATGGTGGATAGCGCCTTTATTTTTAGCCCGATTGTCATCAGTTCTTGGCTGAAACAACTTAAGACCAAGCCATATCCAACGACACCAAAAAGTTGAAAATCGGCTGAAAATTGTAAAAGGAGTTCTCTACAACAAAAGAAAAAAAACTTAATTAGCGTATTAAATAAGTATAGATGTTGACTGGAAAGTGTATTAAAGATAATATGGGTAACCTTAAATTAAATAATGGGGAAAGAAGATGTTAGTCTTACTCACATTTCACAAATAGAAATTACGTCAGCGACCTTGAAAAAACCAAATTGAAAATAAAGTCCTTTTATATTTTAGTCACATATGTTCAAATAGAACAATATATATCTCTTGTTAGTACCAACAATCTCCTATAATAAAGAAAATGTTGTTGTTCTTATTCTGTTTCATAACTTCCGTACGTAACGATACGATCTTCAACAATCATACGATTGCGAACTACATGTCTACAAATAAAGTCGCAATGAGCAACACAATAATATCAGATTCACAAAACGAGCAACACAATAAATAATGGCAGGCAAACGATATTGGGAGTAACGCTAAAGATATTAAGATATGCTGGAATAGAAGGAGGGATAGAGTTGTAGGTGTGAAGTTTGAGTTATGGTAGGTTGGCGGTATGCAAGATGCGGCGATACAAGCCGGTAGCCGATACAGCTGATAACGGGCCATTGTTACCATAATTATCAGCTGATCACCAGTGCTACCAACGTAACGAATCAATAAACAACACCTGGCCGCGGGCGTAACAATATAAATAAATGTATAAGCAGATGAGAGAGGAACCGGTTAGACTGATGTCATTGTTAGCGTACGTTCCACTCGGTGCATAAGGCAGTGGTGTTTATATACAAATTTTGTAAAAGTAAAGATTCTATACTTGCATTTAATAATATATTGGTATTGTTTCTTAAGATAAATAATAGTTTCATAGTTAAAAAGTTAGTTTTATTTAACGACATTCAATTAGAATTAAGTCTAGTAAGGTATAAAAAACTTATTTTAAAGTGCACTCATATTTTAATTAATTACTTAGACTAGAGCTTTCGTAGCGTTTATTGATTTTACCAAAATAATTTCTTTAAAACAATGCTCGGATAAATTATCGTTTACTTTCACATCATCGCATCAACATTAAAATTCTTAAACTCATTTTACCTGAATTAACAAAATATCAACTAAAGATAATGTTGAGGATACGCGTATTAACTCAAATACCAATATGACTGGCAAACTAGTAGATACCAGAGTATATAATAAGAGGAGACTCAAAGTCAATTTAGGAATAAAAGGTTCAATAATGCATGTTAACTTCCCATAGTTTACGATTTGGAAAGCTGTATAACAACAATGTTTTAAATAATTTCTAACTTTTCAAATCTTACAATAATATTGGTGTTCACCATATCGCTTCATCAAAGGAAGAACACATATTAAAAATTATCCAGCCCAAATTGTTCAATATTAAAACACCTCTTTTGGAACTTTTACACTTTTACATCGGCCTTGCCAAAAATACTTCTAAAAGCAATTGGGTATTCCCATGAAAAAAAAAACAATTTTAGATTTGCAAAATAAAAGTTCCATTTTTACAAAATGATAAAAAAAAGCACCGGAATCGATGCGGCACGAAGAAGCATCGAAGATTCGGGCGTTGCGGCGTCGGCGTTCGGAGATCGGAGCTAATGCCGTTTTCGTGATGGGTGTGAAGACGCTGAGATTGCGGTAATTTGACTCCCCCTGGACTCTGAATTACACGGAGTGTGAGAAAGGTCTGCGATTGGTGGCCTAAAGCAAATAAAGCCGCATACGAAACTCGAATTCGGAGGTGAACTTTGGTCGGCAAGGTCGGTGACGCAAGGGAGGATCGTGGAGGAAGTGCTGAGGTTGGCGCAGGTGGGAAAGAGCGTTCGAGCACTCAAGGTCTCCGGGATCTGATGACACTGGACTGTCGCAATACTGGCATTGCCGTTATCAGCTACAACTGTACACCGATCCGTTATTCACCGGTAATGGCCTGTTAGTTAAACAACTCTCAAGATATTGTTACCCTTTAGTTTACTGCAAATATGGATTTTATTAACTTAAACACTGTATGTCTAGGCTATTAAATCATTTTGCCAACATTATTTTATAGTTTAACTAAGTAAACCTTGTTAATTAACTAGATACAATATAATAATTGTAGAAATTTTTAAAGCATCTGCATTATTTATGCATTTAATATTGGAATAATGTATTCCCTTCTTCTTAATAACCAACCGTTTCATTAATTCTCCTTACAAGAAGTCAACCACTACTATGAAATAAACTATTTAAAAGCAAGCCATATCCGACATTCCCTTCATGTGTGTAACACAACATTCCATGAAGATTTCAAAATAATTTTTCCAGTACCATATTAGTAACCGTTAATATTTTTCTCTAACTTTCCAATTTAAGTATTTGAAGGAATTTATAAGATAATGATAATTTGAATAAAGATCGAGGCAAACTGAAAATGCAATATTTTAATAATGGCATGGATTATTTTTATAGCCCAAGCATTTTCTAACCAATTATACACTTTCTGAAATCCATTTTGTAGCTTCCTAATCAGGTTCCTATAAATGATAAGTAATGGACTATACGATAGTGAAAAAAATTTTAACCCCATGGAAAAACTTTTGGGTTTATTTTATTCATGTTAATGCCTCCTGGATTGATTAGACTAATAAATAGTAGGCTAATTTACTTTATCGTCTTCAATCCTGTAGTAATTCTCAAACGATTACTATATTTTCGAGGTTTAGGCTACTACCTCGTTATCAAATTGTCAATTATAAAAATACCATTTCAGTGCTGAACAACTTGTCTTCGTCATAAATTGACGAATTTTGTGATATGTGTGTCAATTTATGACGAAGACAAGTTATTCAGCATTGAAGTGATATTTTTATAATTGACGATTTGATAATGAGGTAGTAAAACTCGAAACTATAGTAATCGTTTGAGAATTACTACAGGATTGAAGACGATAAGGTAAATTAGCCTATTATTTATTTTGGGTTTATGTTTTTAAATATTGATTCCAGATTCATTTTTGGTGTCCAAATTAAATAAACAGTATTTCCCATCACCCCTTGCATCCCACATTTTTCGCCATGGTTCGCAACCACGCTTCTAAACCACATTAGCCTGAACCCCGCACGTTTCCCTCCAACCAAACCAAGAGCCGTGTAAACCCAACCACTTAGAGAACGATAGGTTCACACTAGATAAGATTTCAAACGGTTAATTAATGTGGAAGAGCGACGTGCAGTGCCAAGTAGGGAGCGGGAAGTGATGCCTTCGTGCCCCCCTAACAAATGGCTGATTAGATATCTGGAGCAGCCGCCAAGGGGCCTCCATTTCGGGCTCTATCGGGTTACCGGTTACGTCCGTGCACTCCCGGGACGTGCATGTGGGACTGCGAGTAGCGATGCGATGTGGAACCTCGGGTGGTCTTGGAAATGTTTATGCGGATTGACCGGTATGCTCCAAAACAATATTCACGAATGTATTTACTTTCCACAGGAATATAAGTGAGAAGGATCATCAAGAATGTCAAACATAAAATGAACGTGGTAAATTAATTCCATTCAAATATAAATTAAACTAAATCGACTAAACTAGTATGACAGAACAATAAAAGTATTATGTTTAATTAATGAATTCGATTATTATATTAAAATAAAAATATGCATACTAGTGCACGTACTGCTCGACATCGAGAAACTTATTTTAATACAATACAAAAGCTACATTTATTTCTAAATCAATGACCTCAGACGAATCCAATATTGTGAATATCAGTGATCACCAAAAACTATAGCTGTACGTGTACGTTAACAAATGTTTAAAATTTTTAAACCAATCTCAATGTTATTCTAATGGGAACATTTCAAATTTAATCTGTGGATAGCGCCCTTATTTTAATCCCAATTCTCATAAATTTTTGGCGAAAAAAACTAAAGATCAAGCCCTATTAAACGACACCAAAAACTTGAAAATTTGTTGAGAATTGTAAGAGGAGTTTTTTACACAAAAATCCTTTAGTGTATTAAATAGGTATAGATAAGTCATGTAGCTACATTATTTCAATATTATGACTGCTAGAATAAACAGACTAATCATGAAAATCTTATAGATCAAGATTGAAAGATTTTTTTACTGGTAAAGTATTGGCATTAACAAATACATTTTTATTCTTGACTTTACTTAAAATTTTCTTTCTGGCAAATTCTTAGCAGTAACTGGTTTTGATCAGATTTTGTCTAATTACAACTTGCTTATAAACACTTATTTTAAAGAAGATATTACGACATAAATTTTGAAAGGAAGTAATCTATAACTTTAAATTTTCATATTTTGGTACAGATATTGCAAAACATTTAGTTTATACAGGAATACTCTTACTAGGCATAGGCCTTCTTATTAGGCCTACCTTCCAAATTTTGGCTTCGAAACTTTATGCAAAGATACTTGCCAGTAATAACTTTATGTTACAAAAATTTCCAAATCAAGAACAAAACACTGTGGAACAATAGACCGTGAATGTAGCTCAAAAACAAGACCGTTCCCAAACCACTTCCCTGAGACAGTCCGCAGCGGCCGAGGTCATCGGCGATATTTACAACAGTGCAACTCGATACACAGCAGTCGCTGTATTCATGTAACTCCCGAAACCCGGTCGCATATATCGAGGGCCGCGTATTTCCCCTATCTGATAAAGCCATATCAATAACTCCCGCCGCTCGCAACGACCGCTGGCGGCGATTAAGCGAAATTCTACAACAATAGTTATTACAACGTCGGTAAATCCGGGGGACAAGCTAGTATTTTTACCGGGCCGGTAATTGGTTTGTTAGTTTTAATGGTATGGGACCAGATGGTATCGAGCGGTGAATTAGTGGTCATTACCAGCCAGGGAGGGGCCGGGGCTGCAGGTTACGCGGCTTTGTCTCTACAGCAGCGGCTCCATCTAACGGGATTCCTAATTATGCTAATCGACTATTTGTTTACGTGGGAGAAATGTATTGGATGATAAGCAATACTTTGATTTCTTGAAATAGTGTCTCAGAAGGTATCCAACAGGAAAATTTCATATTTTACTGTACTCTATGTCCATAAAAGGTGTTTTATGAAATACTGCTGTTCTATTGTACCATTCTCAACATTCCGGGTTTAGTTGGATGTTAAATATTGATTGGATGTTATTTAAAATAAAATAATCTATCGTTTGTTAACAATCATTAAAAACAACAATCATTAAAGTTTTATGACACTGGCTAATTTTTCAAATTCGTCTCGATCAAATCCGTTAAGTGAGCTCAAGTTAAAGAACCCATCTGTATCAGTGAGCAATAGGTACTAGTAATCTTATATGTAATATCATCAAGTGTCATGCAGTGGCGGATCTAGAACATTAATAAGGGGGGGGATTCGGGGGCCCTCCCCCGAGAAGTTTTTTAAATTTAAGTGTTAAAAATAGCAGTTTCATTTCTTCACCCATCGCTTTGGAAAACAATACTAAATCGCCAATCAATTTTTATTACAAACAACAGTTTGGCCAATGTACCAACTTTCATTGCTCTCATTGCTCTTATTACCATTAATATTTAATGAGAATTTCGTTTGCATCGTGAAGTACAATGCATACACTAACCTTAAAAATTTGGTTCGTTTTTATAGGCCTATCACTGTTGCTATCTAAATTTTCATTATCTTTATTTCGTATTGAAATGGTACACTCTCGTGTTAACATTTTTAACTTTAACATACTAAGTCGGTAATAGGTAGGTAGGTTAATATTTTAAAATTTTATTAATACAGTACATTTCATCATGGATTAGCCACTAGATCACGTATAGGCCTGGCGCACATGTTATGTAGATGACATGTGGTGAACTTATAGCAAAAGAGTGGTTTACAATATTTCTGCTCTGTCTAGTGATCCGGAGGGGTTATATTATAGTTTCACTACCATGATTTTGGGTCTTTTTGACCCATTATAAAGTGTTTACAGTTACAATTCCATTAATCCTTCAATAGTGAAGTTGTCGTAGTCTTAAAATTAAATATAGATACAGACTCCAACACGGACACGGTACATTTCAATGAACAAAAACTGGTCATTATGGTATAATAAAATCACGTGCGTGGCACCAAGTGATGAGACTTGGCCTTTCAGACTGTTTTAATGTAGGACTACCGTTGCGGATGCTGCACTCGTTTATTTATTGTCCGATCAGATGTTCTAATTCTTTTGTTAACGGATGACTTAATTATTGTTTCTATTTCTTACGTTTTAAATTCAATTGCAGCTCTAAAAAGTGCTTAGTTTTATTATCCATTTACTTTACTTTTATTTATCTAAATATTCATAATCACCAATTCAAAGTACAATAAAAAAATATCGTTTTTATTATAGTACCATCCAGCAATTAAGTAACTGGCTACAATGCAAAACCACATGTTAACTTGGACACTTGGTTTGTACTTTGGCCGTTGAGTCATCAGCTTCTTCATTATTTCTTTTTTTTTAATTTTGTACTTCATAAAACCATTATTAAAAATTAACGTAATTAACGTAACCATTGGTAAACATTATTACGAAAGAACTTAATTTTACTTACTAAGCTAACTACTTCTTATGTTATTCGAAGTGCGGCCTTAAAAACACATCTATTGAAAGAAGACTATTTACTGAACATCGCGTGAAAATTACACGTTTCTAAGTTTTACTGTTTTTGAGTTGGGCTTGCTTAAAGTCAGCCATGTCACCGATGATCGTGGCGAACACATCTCCGCTGAAGGCTGTGACGCTGGGTTAGTTATAGCTGTCTAGTCGGTCTTATGTATGACTTATCACTACCGTGTGATTTGTTTTGAGTTAGTGAAAGTATTTCTGACCAATATATCAAAAACAAACATAACCTAATCGTCGCAGCGCATTGTAAACTTGGCTGAGTACTTGTAGCAGGCCCGGTGTCAGGCCGCGGGCGGAAATGTGTTCACCGCGATCATCAGTGACATTTCTAACTTTAAGGATGTAGAACCAATAAACCGCAAAACTTAAAAAGTGAAATTTTACACAATGCTCAGTAAATAGTCTTCTTTCAATTTATGTGGTCTTTAATACTGCAGATCAAAATAACATAAAAAAATAGCTGGCTTATGTATAACAATAGACAAAGTACCGGTACCCGAAAGAAGAGTTTCCTCACATGGAAACCTATAAATATAGGCCTTATCATTTTTATCCCAGAACTGCTTTATTTGAAAAGTTTGAAGAAAATCGTTGGAGTCTTTCTCGATATCCGTGTGTAGCCTACATACATATAGACATAATAGGGCCTAATATACCTCATCAATAATATTAGAGTATAATTTTTTTTGTTAGTAGGGATCGAGTGCCGATATATACTATAATTAGTTTATAATAAGTAGCCTATTTTTGCAAAAATTTATGATTGCTATTTGAATTAGTAATTATTTTAACGAATTTTACCTCCAGTTAAAAACTTGGCTTAAAAAAACTCTGGCTTTGATAAAAACTTGAATGTCAATTTAGACTGCTTTTCGTCGTCTTTTATTTAATCAGATTAGGCCTATCGTTTTCTTTAAAATGAACCAGTCTTATTTTTTCAGACATAACCTTCTTTAGAACTACTTTATTTATTATAAAGAATCTTAATAATTAATTATGTGATCTCGTTTGAATTAATAGGGTTTATTAGACATTACACATGCAGCATTGCGTTTTGCTCTGCACTGTCTGTTGTTCTTGATTTCGTGTTGACAGGAAAAGTTTGCGCGCGCAATGCAACCAAACATTAAATACAACATCTATTTGTTATTTTGATTCCCCTTTGCCTCCACCACTTCCACTTAGGCCCCTATTATACATCGCATCTTTCAAGGCACGTAAAATAAGTACATTGCACTAGATAGGAGCATTTATACCCGGCGCCTGACAGTCGTCTGTCGCGCGTCATCCAATAAGGTAAACAGCCATTCGAGCGACACGCGGCGGGCGCAAGCCCTCGCGGCGTCGCTCGACGCGATGTAAAAGGGCCCTTAAACTTGAGGATGGAATACGTCACTCCCCATCTCCGCCTCGTAACTATACAAAGACTCGGCATACACACACAGAGGGACTCTGGAAGCCTCAGAATTGGTGCACCACCGATTGAGATGGCGTACCAATAGAGACATTAAAATGACGGTGTCGTCTAGTTGAATTACCAGAAAAGGACATTATAATATCATTTTTAAGAACAAATATTTTTAGGGGGGATGTTTTTATTCCACAGTGTGCATAACAGATACAAAGTAGTTTACATTGAAAAATGTCGGGAAAACGTGCGCTGGTTTGCCGACGCCCCATCACCCGGCCTGCGCCCGACACGGGCCGGCGCCCGCTCCGGGCCGTCGCGGCGCCCCACCTTGGCCCCCCAAGGGGGGGCTATAGCCCCCTTAGCCCCCCCTTGGATCCGCCACTGGTGTCATGTATTTTTTCTACTTTTGATTCAATTGAAAGCTCGTTATCTCATGTTTTGTTTTAAATATATTTTAATAGCAGTATTCATTCTCTTGTCCCATTCATGGTATGATAAACTACACTAATACATCTTAAACTTTTAGTAAATAACATTTAATATAAATCGAAAACCCTTATCAATTATTCATAGTTTATATATTTTTAATTTAGTTTTGACAAAAAAAAACTATAAAATAAAAATGGTTGCTTTATATACAGACAAAATTTATTTGTAACAGATTTTGGAAACCAAACTATCTTGTTTCCTCATTTGACCAAGTACTTAAAACACCAATTACTTCTGAAACAATGTTACTAAAAGAATCTATTTATTTATTCGACTCTTTGCTCAATTTGTTAAACCTCATAATCCATTACTGGCATTTTTTAAACTATTTAAATATAAAAAAAGTAAAACATACGGAGGAAAATGTTAAAAGTCCTATCGATACTGGCGAATACAATCCTGGCCGTAATGGATATTTCACGCTCCGGACTCAAATAGTCGCTCAGTCGGGAACAAAAAGACGCCGCTGGTATCTCCGGCCGCCTCGCGCCGATCGCCGCGATATTCTCACCTCTGCGTGGCGAATCCCCGTTCCCCGACCTCTACCCCGATTGTTATCCTATGATTATGGGGTCCGCGGCATCTCCCCGCCGTTTCCACACTTGCAGAGACCTGCTTTGATTTGCTTTCATCTCCTCTGATGCCGATGTGGGAACAACATTAACATAATAACTATCGACCCATCTCGCTCTTGACAAGCTTTTCGTAATCCTTCCAGATTTTAAATGGTCTCGTGGCGTATGGGAAAGGAATAATTCTAAGGATATTTTTTTGTCATAAATTAAAATTTACAAGAGAGTATTTTAAGAGGATCTGATGGAACTATATGACACACAAAATGTGAAATATAGATATTTAGTCATTATAAAAACTAAACATCTTGCCTGAAAATATTTACTGTAGGTTTTACGGCTTTGTTAAAATGCAACATTCTGGAAAATTCCCATCAAAAAATGAATTTACCACAAACTAAGTTAAAAAAATTATTGATTTACCATCGTCTGGATATGGAAAATACTTGAAATGTTTATGTTATACAGTATATTATTTCACGTATCTCAAGTGTCCTCATATTAGTAACCAATCTAGAATTATTCCTCGCAAGGTAGATTACGAAACATTAGTAATTAAATCAGAATCCTGAGTCTCGGATTGGGAATAGCGATGACAGGTGTGACTAGTCGAAATCGATCGCCAGTTTATCATCTTTCATATATATTTGCAATTTTGTATAAAATTACAGAGTAAGTGTGAATATCCCGTATCGAGTGGTGCTGGAAAACTTTTTATAATTTCAACCTGAAACACATTAGTCTATGCCAGTCTTAGTGAATAGTAAAGCGCTTCTCCCACGCTGCCCCTAGCTACAATTACTCACATGGCCAGCAGCGGTGTAGAATAGACGTGTAGATTGTGCAGAACGGACGTGTAGACGTACGAGTGTAGAATTAGGCGCATGCGCGGTGGCCGATCGCAATTTATGACCAATTGGCGGCGATCTTGTCCGCGCCGAGGGGTTTGATTGGTGGCCTCTATCTAATTTACGACGCGATCTGTTAGCGTTTATGATCTGTTTGACAGAAATTCAGATTTTATTGGCAGCCCTGATTGTGGATGAACCTCTATAGAGCTACTGGTTGTAAATCGGTCCAGCTGCCCGCGAGATAAGCCGCTTGTTTTATGGGAACTCGAGCCTCTGAATGGCTGGAGGCTGTCGTTTAGAGGTGGCTAATTGATTAGATTTCAGATGGTTTGGGTATTTGCTTTTTTACTGAACTAGATAGTATAATGAGACCTACCTTAATTTTTAAACTCGATTTTGTTCAAGAACTCTTGCCTATCAACATTAAAATTAGAGGTTGATCTAACAAACAAAATATAAAGCATTTAAACTTTTGACAAACCTTTGTTAAATAAAGTTTTTAAGTTAAGAAACTATTGTGCTCCCCTCTACAAACAAAACTCTTTCAAATCCGTTCAAGTTTGACTAAATACATTAATAACTTAAAATATTAAAAGTTTTTAAGCCACATAAAAAATAACCTTAAGATGCAAAACAGTTATAAACGATTCCATACAAAGCTCCAGTCGTGTAAAAATCAATAAAAATTAAAACAAGTAAAAGGTTTCAATACAATATAAATGACCAAATACAAATTGTAAACGATTTAATAAAAGCGTTCTTGTATAAAATTCTCTTAAATCAACATAAAAATCAATGGTTCAACATACTAAAATATTTATTAAGATTAATTTTATCCTACGGTGAATAATTTATGATATTCATTAAACAAATATTATATAATTTTTAGGGCGTTTTTTATTTTTATTCGCGTATTTTATTTACACGTTCTTTTTTTACAAATGAAGTACTTTAATGCTCATTGAAAATAAAATAATTAATCTACAAATAAATTATTCTAAATCAATGCATGTTTTCCCACTTACGTTGAAGATTATTTCTCGGAGTTGTATTTCATCTTCGCTCTAGGTCGTGTATGGAACCTGATCAACAGATCAATAATCATAGCACAACATGAACAAGCACACCTTGAAATTCCTTCGCACTCGATCTATTACAGTCCAATTGGCCCAATAAGGCAGGGATACCCGGCGCACGATTACAATGGCAGGATTCCGTGCAATAGGATCAGTAAGGCAAGAATCCCCAAGCAGGAAGATCACATAACAACACTGGGTTTGGTATAATCGTCTGCGCATTTCTGGAAACAGGTAATCCAGAAGACCTTGAACGTTCGGATAGAGCCATTACAGTAATTGTCGGTTACTTCTGGACTCAATGATTTACAGGTTCTCAATAAGAGGTTGCGAATAGCAACATGTTAATTCCGTTTGTAGGTCGGATTAAAATTCGGCCGTTAGTATAATTCTGGGCGAAGGTGGTGGTTTGATCACTTTGTTTAAACCAGTGTTTGGGATTGGGAAATGCAGATGTTATGATTCCGGTTTTGCTGAAGAAACTTGATTAAAAGACCACCCGAATTGGAGGTGAAAGGAGTTCTTGGCCCAAAATTAGTTCATTGAATATAAATGTTCGCTTCAATTTTTAATTGTTTGAAATGCAAAGCCAACCAGAGCAATAAAATATTTATTTTTAATATTGTACTACAAAATAATGCATATACTGCATCTGCATTTTGATTTCAAAATCAATACGGTTACATGCTATTAAAAAGTTTTGTTATCGATAAAAAATTGAATTTTGGAATGAATAAGTCATTTCATCAATTCCTAAAATGTATATTTTAAGCCCTTAGTATATTTCATAGTAGGTCAGTATGTACATTTCACTGTGCTAAGTAAAGAAATGATGTAAGAAACCAAGGCTGATCACACAATAAATTCATGAAAATATTTGTAAAAAGTTAGAAAGTTTATGTAAGTGGTTTATTCCGGTTAGAGTCTTTCTGCACATTAAATTGGTTGGATTTGTAGCTTTGATGTGAATTATTTCGTTTTAAGTAGTTTATATTTCATTTTATTAGCGATACATTCTTATTAAAAATAGGTCCATACGATTTTTGTTCTGTTCTATATGATTAAGTACAGGGTGATGGTCGAAAAGTAACATATGAACCCCTCCTTAACTATTTGAGATATTTGAAATAGGTTTGCGACAACCTTCTTGGATATGAGAGGCTACAATTATGATGGTACAATAGCATCATGTCCAATAAGGTTGCCGCAAACCAATTTCAAATATCTCAAATAGTTAAAAAGTTAAGGGGTTTGGGTGCAAGTTACTTTTCAACCACTCTGTATTTAGAATAGTCATAGTTGAAAAATAAAAATTATTTTCTAGTAAATATAATAAAATCTATAAGGCAATTTTTCAACAGAGTTTTGAAACCACAATGTCAACAAATTTTAAAAAATTTCAACGTTAGTATATATTACGAAGACAATAATCCCACGCAAGGCAATAACCATACAAAAACAAACAACGGAATCATGTCAAGACCGAGCAGCGGATGAGAAGATTGCCCCACGAGCGGGGAATATAAACCGACTGTGAAAAGAATGAGAATCGGACTCGTGAAAACAGTGTCAAGAACGAACCGACAATCAGCCCCGGCGCAGATGCTAGACTGAGTACAATATTAATTACCCGGGATTGTGTAAGGTTAGGCGCAGGTCACTCTACCATGGAGCACGAGCGGCGCGCCGGCGCGGCGACCAAGGACATGGAGTATAATCTCTGTGTTTCCTAAACAGTGAAAGTGCACAGAGTAATACACACGTGCACGCGGCGCGGAATAATAACATGGTTTGCTTGCTTTTGGTGCCGCTTCCCGGGGTCAAGGTGTCATTGTTACGTGTGTCTTCGTGAGTGGCTGCATACAGAGCTAGGCAAATAAATGGAGCTTTGATCAATCCAAGTATTTTTTATTGGATTTGGTTTGTTTTGATGTTTAAAGAAGGTATTTTATAAAGTAGCATAAACTTAAATGTTGTTCACAAAAAATAAAAAAATAAAACACATAAATAACATAAAAAAGTACAAAAAATGAAATAAAATTATCAATATATTTTTCACATAGCTATGGAAGATAGTTGAAACATGATAGTCGAAAGACGAAAAATTTTTATTTCACATGATAAATTATTGCTTTACTGCTTAACTTCTTTGGTTTATTGCACATTTACACTGTAAAGATATCGCTGCTCCTAGGTCTTTAGAAAGGTCTTTAGGATAAGCATTGTCTTTGGGATCCACTTGAAGAAATTCTTTTAATGTAAATACTAAACATTCTCGCGATAAACATTTTGGCAGTTTAAATCCGGAATTAATTTGTATATAGTAATATCATCCAATAAAATAGTTTTTCTTATTTTCGCTGTTTCCTTTCAGTCTAACATATAACCTTGTCCCAAATTAAGAAGAACACCCCAGCATCATCCAACAACCTCTGCTCTTCACTCGGATAATCTCGCCGATCCCGGAGATTGAAGGCGAACCACGAGTCTAACAAGAGTGACATTGCGGTGTCCTCACATCTAGATCCGTCAACAAAGGGCACCCCGGCCACGACCCGGCGCTGGGAACCCAGCGTTATTTGCATCACCATCGCTTCTATAAATTAACAGACCGGTGGCGGGGTTACTTTCCCCGTTCGGAAGTGACGTCACCGCAAGGACGAGGGACAATGGGACGACCTTTGCAAGATCTGCAGGGACCACCGGCACTCGGGGCTTTCTCTCGGTGACACTACGACAAGTGAACCTCGGTGAGGATGCACGCGTGGAGGTGAATAGACTGATGCTGTTCCTAGGCTCTTGTCTTTGTAGGCTATAGGGTGTTTGTCAAGCGTTTCTTGGGTTATAGATGAAAAATTTTGTTTTCGATTATTTTATTTTTACTCATTATTGTTTAAAATAAACAAGTTTAGGCGATTTTACTGCTGGGGCCTACTTTACCCATCAATATAGCCTACACATAATATCCAAAAGTCTAATTGCACAAAGTAGGTGGTTTAGCAACTAAAATTGAATTTGTTCACTGAAAATACAACTGCATGATAGACATAGTATTCGAACTCAAACTAGGCTCTGATTATGGCTCTGAGGACTTTGTTCCAAGCAATGTTTCAAAGATACGAAAGCTCTTCCTAGAATTTTGTCTTTACAGGTAATTGTAGGGCTTAGGTTCATCACTATCGTTACGGTTGATTCATGACTCCTTTTAAATTTCAATTTATTAATATCCCAGTATCCACACAACTACGTTTTTTACAATATAGTAAAAAGATGGATTTTTCCCAACCATCGCTTTCATTTCAAACAACCACTAACCGATGCTCTCCCAGCATTATCTGAGTTGATGGGGGTGTGGTGATAGGTCGGATATCCTGAACCACATTAAAATCGCCTGCCCACTATGTGCATTAAAGGTACAAGAAGATCCACAGCCTCTTAAAAAACTAATAATTAACTTCTGTTCACCTTGAAGTTAGCCTTTTAAGCAGTTTTACATAGCTTGAGTAATTTAATATACAGCAGTTTAAATGTTAACGTATGATAAGGAAAGGTTCCTCATATTTATGTTGCATGATCTTCATCCTGTTTGGCGCCAACACTTAATCGTGATTAAAGCAACATTAGCTTTAAAGATGAACAATATTATAGGATATGTGGTTTGAAAATTATGATTGAGTGCAAATTTATTACGTTTCTTCATGTTACCCTTCTATAGATCTTTTCAATATACAATCGCACTTATTTATTTTACAGTAACCCAAGATTGTGGTGTTACATTTAAAGATCATAGATTTTTTTCTTTTTTATTCCTTTTCTACTTTAACTTCAGCAACTTATTTGCAATCAAAATAAAGAGTAGTCCACCAATGTTGTCTTAGAACAGTCGAACTTCATTTAACAAGCTTGCAGCATGCATTACAACATCCAAGACACTGAATTTTCCAAATAAAAATTAATTTTTCCTCGATATTTTTCGTAGTTTCAATTACGATGTTCGGACAACCGTAAAACCTGAAGAGGTTGTACGCCTTACAAAAATCAGCAACGAAATAACTTAACGATCTGAAATTATACCCAGAGCTAGAGAACTTGCGACAGACGTTTAAGTCAGTAAACATTTGCAGCGCTGGAGATATGCAGCTGCTGAGCCAATGCTGGGTTCCGCTGGCGACTGAGTAAATCAAAATGCAATCGAAGAGTCGATAAACGCAGTTGGCTGCAAGTGCAGATTTATGGGCCAGATATGATCCAGCCCTGGGTTGTGTGTCTGTGTGTACCCGCGTGGAATAGACAACCGTACATTATGGTAATGCACGTCCACGACAATGTGATTATGATGTCTCTAACAGAAGAATGGAACTAGGCTATGAGAAGTGTGTAAATTTAAAGTATTTTATTAACAGGGGTTAATCGTAAATTGTTTAAAGGAATAAAGATTATGAACGAAGTAATATTGAGCAATGTCTTCATTTAGTAAAAACGATTTGTATTTATTCAGAGTAATCAATGTCACAAAATACAAAAATAAAGAAATTTTTTGTTAGCAATTCTAACTAAAGCTAGGAACCTGTACAAAACAAAAGTTTTTACTAACACAGTTTTAATGTAAGTATGCTCTGATAAATAAAACTTCGTAAAATTGCTTTACCATTACATTGATGTAATATTGCTTTAGAATCAATATACAATTCGCATTGAAGAGAAATTAAACGATTCAAAGAAACACCAATGCAAATAATATGTGGAATAATAATGATAAGTTTTATTATCATCTAATAGTAAATTATCATGATAGTGGTAAATCATGATAATTTGTTGACGTGGCAAGTAGTGGAGAAACGCGGGAGCTGGCTCAGTTCAAGGTCACCTGAGCGATGACGTCATCGAGGTCAATGACCCCACCGATGACGTCATCGATGACGTCATCGATGACGCAATCGATGACGTCATCACCAATTACGTCATTCTGTGACGTCACACCCATGACGTTGCAGAAATGACGTGGCGATGACGTCATCACCCCTTACGTCACCATTATGACGTCATCGATGTCACAAAGGTCAAGGTCACGCTGAAACCTAAAATTTTTAGGCACTTTTGCTGTTTCTCGCACTACGCTCCGAGTTTTAGTCAGGTTTCAATGACCTTGACGACTTGGAGCGAAATTAGACGAGAAACAGCAAAAGTGCCAAGGAAACTCAAAGTTTGCAACGTGACTCTGCCTAAACCGTCATGTGACACCGCTCGAGTGACCTTGAACCGATACAACTCCCGCGTTTCATCATTACTGTAACCGCGATGCGCACCCTACGACAGACACCGAGCGACTGACTGTCCAGCCCCGCGCACTCTAGGTATATTGGCTCGAGAGACTAAGACTCTAAACCGTCAGGAATGGGAGTAACTAACTGAACTTTGCAAGGAAAAGTCATTTCTTCCAATATTCTAAACAAATCTTCATCAGTAAAAACTTACATTAGTCTGTTTGGTATAAAACTTAGGGTGTCCGCGCAACAGCTTACGCCATTTAGCTAAAGTCGAAACCCGCTTGACCTTGAGCGGTGGACACTGAGCAGCCAATAAAGACTTAACACGGCTAAGTTTCTTACCCAAAGTGTCTTGCGACATGGCTTCCCCTCACAAAAGTCCGCACAATACTGAGAGACTGTTGGTAGCGCATGAGCCAGGGCAAAAGTGGAGGGGGTAATAGCAGGAGTGGGGGAAGGTCACAGTGGTGGGGGAAGGTGAGGTTGTACACTGGAGTATCGCATCACTTCACCATGAGCTGTCCTACAGTCAACACACTGTACTCTCAGCCCGAGTTGGCACTAGAAGAAACCTTACTGTACAGCTTAGGTTGTGAGGGGCGAGGAAGTAAAGTCAAAGTGGAAGAACTCCAAGATAAAGAGTTGTGTAAAATAAACTAATTGTATCCCTGCAATCTCCAATAACCTAAAAGAAATCTCCAATAACTCTAAAGAAATACCGATATATAAAAAGAAATCTTATCCTTTGGCAAAATGAATTGGAAAAGATCACAGTAAAATTAATCTAACTTAAAATCTGGACTGAACACTCATGGCGATACTACGTGGTGTGAAAACGCCACCCTAAACATTACAAGTTAGGTTAGTGAGCACCTCTGGTACGATAACCGGCGTGCTAGAGTTAAAGTGTGATGACCTTGAGTCAAAACACTGAAATACTACAAGTCGATATTGTCCCAGAGTTAAAGTGTAGTGACCTATATTTAAGACTTGTAAAAATACTTACATATAGAGAGTTAGAAAACAGCGAGGTGCACCGCATGGAAGCTGGAGACATACTGGCGGAGCGGTGTTGTGCAGCCTAGGGACTCGGTTGTGGAGGGGGGTATAGCTAACACTTAGAGTAGAAGTGTAGTGGGTGACCTTGACCCACTTGACCCCCCCCCCCCCCCCGACAAAAAGTTTAGCGAGCCCCCCCCCCCCCCCCCCCCCCCGAGAACTTTTTTTTTCGGAAAAATTTTTGACCTTGACCAAAAAGTTTTTTGCTCCGGACGAGAAGTGCCCCCCCCCCCCCACCCCCACCCCCACCCCCACCCCCACCCCCACCCCCACCCCCACCCCCACCCCCACCCCCCTCCCCCCCCCCCCCCCCCCCCCCGAGAACTTTTTTTTTCGGAAAAATTTTTGACCTTGACCAAAAAGTTTTTTGCTCCGGACGAGAAGTGCCCCCCCCCCCCCCCCACCCCCACCCCCACCCCCTCCCCCACCCCCCGAGAACTTTTTTTTCGGAAAAATTTTTGACCTTGACCAAAAAGTTTTTTGCTCCGGACGAGAAGTGCCGCCCCCCCCCCCCCCACCCCCACCCCCACCCCCACCCCCACCCCCACCCCCACCCCCTCCCCCACCCCCCGAGAACTTTTTTTTCGGAAAAATTTTTTGACCTTGACCAAAAAGTTTTTTGCTCCGGACGAGAAGTGCCCCCCCCCCCCCCCCACCCCCACCCCCACCCCCACCCCCACCCCCACCCCCACCCCCACCCCCACCCCCACCCCCACCTCCACCCCCACCCCCACCCCCACCTCCACCCCCTCCCCCACCCCCCGAGAACTTTTTTTTCGGAAAATTTTTTTGACCTTGACCAAAAAGTTTTTTGCTCCGGACGAGAAGTGCCCCCCCCCCCCCCCACCCCCACCCCCACCCCCACCCCCACCCCCACCTCCACCCCCACCCCCACCCCCACCTCCACCCCCTCCCCCACCCCCCGAGAACTTTTTTTTCGGAAAATTTTTTTGACCTTGACCAAAAAGTTTTTTGCTCCGGACGAGAAGTGCCCCCCCCCCCCCCCCACCCCCACCCCCACCCCCTCCCCCACCCCCCGAGAACTTTTTTTTCGGAAAAATTTTTGACCTTGACCAAAAAGTTTTTTGCTCCGGACGAGAAGTGCCCCCCCCCCCCCCACCCCCCCCCCCCACCCCCACCCCCACCCCCACCCCCACCCCCACCCCCACCCCCACCCCCACCCCCACCCCCACCCCCACCCCTGATATCCTGGGCGTGGCAGCCCCGGTGGGGATATAAGGGGGTCCGGCCAGAGCCGGCTCGCAGTCCGCTCCCGCGCGTTGAACGTGAACGATCGGGACGGACCGCCATAGGCATCACTAAACATTGAATGGCGCCTTCAGTGTTTAGCGAAGTCTACTCTAACTTTAAGACTTGTATTAGTTGTAAGATATTGCGCTTGCGTTTGGGTATTGCGAATTGTTTTATATGAGAGTGTTTTACTTGTACCCTATGTCTCCTGTGTCTTTTATCCTTTGTGTCTTGTTTGTTATATGTGTTTAATGTGTATATGCTTGTTCCAGCATTGACTACGTTGAGCTCAATTGTGTGTTGTAAGTGTGTTATATGTTTCTAAAGTGTATACGCTTGTTTTAGCAATCCCCCCTTGAGCTTTTTCAATGCTCAAAGTAAATTGTAAAGTCAGGGAACGGGAGTAGGCCCCCGTGTAAAAGCATTTTATACCAACGTTAGCATGAGTCCTCTCAGGCATGCAATATTGCGGCTGGGTTTGGGACTCGGTCCGTTTGTATGCTGACATGCAGACCACAGCTGTGGCCAATTTGCGGTGGCCTCTGCACTCGGACCGAGGGCGTAAGCCACTAGGGCTGTCCTCAACCTCTTGTTTCCCTTCTGGAAACTCAAAATTATGTAAATGAATCTTTGTTAGCTATTTGTGTTTTTAGTCCCCAAGGCCCCCGAACATTCGTGGTTCGCCATGGATGTACGGGGGCCGAAATTTTTTTAATGTCCGTGTGGCCTTGACCCACAAAGATTTATAAAAATTTACTGCATTGATAAAGTTAAATAGTAAAGGTAGGGTACGGGAGTAGACCCCCGTGTAAAACAATTTTAAACCAATTTTAGCATGGGTCCTCTCAGGCATGCAATATTGCGGCTGGGTTTGGGACTCGGTCCGTTTGTATGCTGACATGCAGACCACAGCTGTGGCCAATTTGCGGTGGCCTCTGCACTCGGACCGAGGGCGTAAGCCACTAGGGCTGTCCTCAACCTCTCTCAAAATTAAGTAAATGTTTTGTTAGCTATTGAAAAGACAATGCAGTAAATGTTTACAAGTCTTGCGTGGCGAAGGGAACACGACATTGGATGTTGCCTTGTTGTCATAGTTGGGTCTCTTTGGAGGCTACAGCGATGACAACCCAAGTGCCCCAGGTGGGGCTTAATTTTTTTTAAAGTTTTTTCGTGACCTTGACCTAAATACAGTAATGACCCCCCCCCCCCCCCCCCCCCGAACTTTTTTTTGAGAAAAAAATTTTGACCTTGACCAAAGAGTTTTTTGCTCCGGACGAGAAGTGCCCAAACAAAAAAATTTGTACAAAGTAGTGGATTTAGACCAAAGATCATTGATTTATCAAACCTGTTGAAGAATAAATTGAAAATGGGTGTTTAAAAGCCAAATCTACTACATGATTGATAAACTGGATGTATATGACGTCACCTTCCCCCACCCTTCAACCTCGGGTATAAAGGGACCCGGTTGAGCGCGCTGCTCATTATTGCGTGGACATTCACCGAGTGCACACTCAAAGCCAAACTGTAAAAAAAAAAAAAATGGCTCTTTGCGATATTTGTGGTGAGTTTTTCCAAGATGAAGATATCTTTGTTTTACACCGAGAATTGCATCATAAAGAGAACAGAAAAGAAGAGATTGTTGTAAGTGAAGAAGACTTGGATGCGTTTGATCGGTTATTGGAAAACTACCAGAAGCAGATGGACGACTGTGATAGCTATCTACAGTTACACCGAGAATTGCATCGTGAAGAGGACAGAAAAGAAGAGATTGTAGTAAGTGAAGAAGACTTGGATGCGATTGATCGTTTTTTGGAAAAACCCCAGAAGCAGAAGGAGGACTGGGCTAGCTATTTACAGTTAATGCAAAGAAGAAGACCAAGTGTTATTCAATTTGCCGGAGCTGGACCATCTACAGCTGGAGGATTTATTCAAGAGGAAATGAAAGAAAAAGTGGAAGATTTAAAACAACTGCGTACCCAAGAAGTGGATATGGAAGAAGAGGATACAGAAGAAGTGGAAGATGTAAAACAACTGCGTACCCAAGAAGAGGATATGGAAGAAGAGGATACAGAAGAAGTGGAAGATATAAGACAACTGCGCACCACAGCCTTGCCAGGACCAGTTGTAACTCATTTCAAAATTAATAACTTGCAATTAGAATTGGAAAATTTTCTAACTCAAGCTAAAAAACTAGTTGTAAAAACATTGACGGAAGAATTGACAAGATTGAACTTTATTAAATTTGGATTGGTGTTGGAGGCTATGTTTACTAATAGCGATGGTGAAAACTCACCGAGAGCATTCATTGCTAAAAACCGAACCCTTACAACCACCTCTGATATCAGCGAAATTTTAGAAGAATGTTTGAATGAACTGTTAATGAAACTCCAAGAACATGAAGGAAGAGGATCTGGCTGGACGTTATCATCGATTGAAGGTATGGATGTGAGGATTCACAAGCATGGATATGGTATAAGAGGTAGCAGCTTTATCCCTCTACCAAAGGTTATCCGAGATACTAAATCATGTATCAATGTGAAAAATGAGGACAATGAATGTTTCCGGTATGCAATGTTAGCAAAATACGTGGGACATAATGCTATTAGACCTAGCATAGCATACGAAGCTGTTCAACACCGCTATAACTTTCGAGGAATGTCGTATCCTGTGAGTCTTGATCAAATTACTAAATTTGAGAAACAAAATCCAGGTGTTTCTGTTAACGTGTTCGGTTTAGATGATTCAAACAATGTGTATCCACTACGAGTAGGAAAAGTAGAGCAAAGTAACCATACTGATTTATTATTGATAACCAAAGGTGAGATTTCACATTATGTTTATATTAAAAACTTTGAATCTTTGGTTGTACGACAAGTGTCAAAACAAAATCGTAAGATAACAATATGCAAGAGATGCTTTTGTTTTACATGCAAGGAATTCAGACGTGGAGGATCGGAGTGGTTGATGGAGCACCAAAGACTTTGTAATGACAACTATGAAGTGAAGATTAGTCTGCCACCGCCATCTCGAGCGTTCATCCAATTCAACAAAACAGTTCACCAATATCGGATTCCAGTAGCCGTCTACGCAGATTTCGAATCCACGTTAGTACCACAGGAGCTTCCGAATGGTGAGGTGACTAGAAGAACCAAATATCAATTGCATCAACCTAACAGTTTTTGCTTATTGGTGAAATCCACTTTGCCTGAAGAACAGTTACAACACTATGGGTTAACATCCACTCCAATACTCTACCGTGGGGAAAAAGCCGCTAAGTATTTTGTAGACCAGTTGTATGATATTGCTGAAAAGGTGCAACGCTTATTCGGTAATGTTTTACCCATGGAACCTTTGAACCAAAATCAACAAGAAGAATACAATTCAGCATCAAGATGTTATTTATGCAAAAAGAGTTTCAGTGAAGAAAATCCAAAAGTAAGAGATCACGATCACCTGACAGGGTTATACAGAGGAGCTGCTTGTAATTCATGCAATATAAATTACAAACTACCAAACTTTATCCCTGTCGTGTTACACAATCTTAGCGGCTATGACTCCCACTTCATTATCCCAGAGTTAGGACGGGATGATGGAAAAATTGAAGTATTAGCTGAAACATTGGAGAAGTACATCAGTTTCTCAAAAACAGTAGGTAAAATTAAACTTCGCTTCGTAGACTCTTATAGATTTATGTCATCTAGTTTGAGCAAATTGTCTGAAAACCTAAGAAGAGAAGACTTAAAAGAAACCAGCAAAATTGTACCTGAAGATAAATTGGACTTAGTAATGCGTAAAGGAGTGTTCCCCTATGATTACATAACTTCTGCAGAAAAATTTGAAGAAACCAGTCTGCCACCGATTGAAGCCTTCAATAGCAAGTTAAATGAAAGTGCAATCACTGTTGAAGACTACAATCATGCTTGTAATGTTTGGAACCAACTAAACATTCAAACCTTAGGGGAATATTCTGACTTTTACATAAAATTGGACGTAACTCTGCTGTGCGATGTGATGGAAGAATTTCGAAACACCTGCTTCTCCGCCTATGGACTGGACCCTCTGCACTCGTACACATCTCCAGGATTAGCATGGCAAGCTATGCTAAAGTCAACCAACTGTCGATTGGAACTTCTAACAGATATTGATATGGTGCTCATGATAGAATCTGGTGTACGAGGCGGTTTGACACAAGCTGTAACACGTCATGTCAAAGCTAACAACAAGTACATCCCAGGATTCGACGAGGGACAACCATCACTCTACCTTGGCTACTTTGACGCAAACAACCTTTATGGTTGGGCAATGTCAAATCCGCTTCCTTACGCTGACTTCAAATGGATCGACCCGGCCACCATCGGCGACATCTCACAGATCCCAAAAAATGGTCAAAAAGGTTATATTTTGGACTGTGATTTTGAATATCCAGAGCACCTTCATGATCATCACTACGACTTGCCTCTCTTAGCCAAGACTGAAGTTTCACCAACAGGAAGATGGCCAAAATTGATGATGACCTTGGAGAATAAAGATCGGTATGTGGCTCACTACTGGGTAGTTCAACAAGCTCTTGAATTGGGTCTACGTTTAGTAAGAATTCATAGAGCAATTGAATTCACCCAGTCTTGTTGGTTGAAACCATATATTGATTCCAACACTACAAGAAGAGCAGCAGCAACATCAGCATTTGAAAAGGACTTTTATAAATTGATGAACAACGCCATCTTTGGGAAGACCTTAGAAAACAAAAGAAAACACAAGATTGTAAAATTAGTAAGTGATCCTAGGAAATTGGAAAAATTAGTGCAAAAACCAAATTTTGGAACATCCATGATTATAAACGAAGATCTAGTCGCCGTTAGTATGAAGAAAACAACAATAGTGATGGATCGTCCGTTATACATTGGAATGTCGATTTTGGATATAAGTAAAACTCTGATGTATGATTTCCATTACAACAAAATGGTTAAACACTACGGAAGAGACAACATTGGAGTTGCATACATGGATACCGACGCGTTCATCTACTGGATAAAGACTTTGGACATGTATGAAGATCTAAGGAGTTTCCCATACAAAGACGACTTTGACTTCTCTGACTATCCAAAGAACCATCCAAATTATAATGAAAAGAATAAAAAGGTAATTGGAAAATTTAAAGATGAAGCAAATGGAATGCCTTTGGAGGAAATAGTTGCGCTGATGTCCAAATTATATTCCTTCAAGATGTATATGGAAAATGACATACCGACAGTGAAGAAAGCTAAAGGAGTCAAAACATCATACTTAAAGAAACATGTGACATTTGACCATTACAAGACCTGCTTGTTTGAAGATTCTACAATGTCTGCAACGTTCAACACTATCAGAAGCTTTAAACATGAGGTCTACAGTGTCACTGAAGTTAAAAGAGCACTATCAGCTCAAGATGATAAAAGGCATATTATGCCGGATAAAATCCATACTCTTCCTTTCGGCCACTACTCTCTAAACCCTATCAACTAGTAACCTATTCTTCGTCCTTCTACAACTTCGACCTTATTCCTTTCTCCTTCCGTAAAAAAATGGGGAACACGGCAAGTCCAACGCCGTGTTCCCCATTTTTTTACACAAGTTTGGATGACCTTGACCTATATAAATGATGTGAATATTCAAGACAACATTCATTGTGATTATACATATGATACATGAAACATTCAAACCTGCAATATGAAGAACTTGAAGCAAGAAATTGTCAACGAACTTCATAAACCTGCAAGAAGAAAGTTTCCACGAAGAAATACAGTGATAAAAGGAATAAATGATTTATATCAAGCGGATTTAATCGAAATGATTCCTTATAGTAAACAAAATAGAGGATTTAAATACATATTGACTATTATTAATTGTTTTTCAAAAATGGCAGATGCTTTACCACTAAAAGATAAAAGCGGTAAAAGTGTTACAAAAGCAATGGAAACAGCTATACAAAGAGACAAACATACTATAAAACATTTACAAACTGATGATGGAAAAGAATATTTTAATAAGGAATTTGCAAATTTAATGAAAAAACACAACATTAACCATTACTCAACCAATTCAGAGGTAAAAGCATCAATAATTGAAAGATTTAACAGAACTTTAAAAGGTGCCATGTATAAGATGTTTTCCAACAGAGGATCACACGTATGGATTGATATGTTACCAAAACTTATAAGCGATTACAATAACAAGTTTCATAGAACTATCGGTATGAAACCAAGCCAAGTGACTAATAAAAATGAAAAACTTGTATTAAAACGTATAAAAATGAATACTAAACCAAAAGTTGAAAAACTAAAGCCTAAAAGGTTTAATGTTGGTGATAAAGTGCGAATAAGCAAATACAAAGGTGTATTCAGTAAAAGATATCTTCCGAACTGGACAAATGAGGTATTTACCATATTTAAGGTGCAACCTACAGTACCAGAAACTTACATTTTAAAAGATAATAAAGGACAATTGCTTGAAGGAGGTTTTTATGGACATGAAATGTTAAAATCAACAGTAGGTGATGTATATCTAGTAGAAAAGGTGTTGCAACGCAAAAAAGATAAGGTTAAAGTAAGATGGTTAGGATTTAATAAGACGGAAGATTCTTGGATACCTAAAAAGGATCTAATATAATGATAGAGCATCATTTTGGGTTGAACCATTACAAAGGATGGAGATAATACCGCAAAAAGACAATTTTACTATTAATAATATAGATGAACTCACAGTGGATGGTTCTCAATTCAATACTGGGAAACACGGTGTTTTGTTACCAAACACGGTGCGTTGTCTGGTTACCGGTCCTTCCAATTGTGGAAAAACAAATGTAGTATTCAATTTGATTACAAACCCTAAAGGCTTACGTTTTAATAATTTATATGTATTTTCAAAGTCACTACAACAACCGAAATATCAGTTATTGGAACAAATACTCAATAATGTACCTGAAGTTAAATATTTTAAATTTAACGCGAGCGAGAGTGTCATGCAACCGCAAGAGGCTAAACCATTCTCAGTATTCATATTTGACGATGTATCTTGTGAAAATCAAAATACAATAAGGAATTACTTCGCCATGGGTCGACATAACAACATAGATAGCATTTATATTGGTCAAACTTACAGCAAAATACCGAAACAGCTCATTAGAGACAATGCAAACATGTTAATTGTATTTAAACAGGATGAAACCAACCTAAAACACATATATTATGACCATGTAAGTGCGGATATGCCATTCGAACGATTTAAAGAGTTGTGTGGAAAGGCTTGGGCTGAAAAGTATGGGTTTTTAACAATTATAAAGGAACAACCGCTAAACAATGGTCGATACAGGATAGGATTTGATAAATTTATACTAATACACTGATCATGATGTAAAACATTCATTGTTGTACAACACGTCTTGCTACAAACATGGTTAACCAAGAAAAGTTAATAAAGGAAATAAAATCACTTAGTGATTCTATTCGGGATAAAAACAGAGCATTAAAATTAGGTATTAGCGAAAGGGAGAAATTTCTTGAATCTACTTTTAAACCTATTACTGAACCCTTGAAACAATTAAACAAAACATTTGCTAAACCCGTTTTGGAAGGAGATGCAATTGCACCTATTACAAAGTTTGAAAGAGAAAATATAAAATCAGAAGATTTTAGTGATGAAGACCTGGAATCCTCTACATATAGTGGTTTTACCGGTGAAGAACCTGAAAGAGAGCTAGAATCACCAGACTATAGTGGTATAAGAGAATTATATGAAGTAAAAGCTAAAAGAGGACATGAAGATGTATCAACTGCTAGTGAAGAGGAAAAAGAAGAAGAAGCAAGGGAAGGTCCGTCAAACATAAGCTTGTTGGGTGAAAACATTCATAACAAAGGACCTTTAGGAAGGAAATACATGATAAAAATGTTAGCTGGAATAAATCCTAATAAAAACTACCATAGTTATGGAGTAAGATTAACAGAAGAAGGTTTAATGGTTGGTAATAGCCCGGTAAACATTGATGAAGATGATAATATTATTGTTGGTAATCAAAGATATAAGGGCACAAGAGGATTATTTGAATTATTATTTGAAAAAAAGCCTTTAGAATTGTTAGTTAAAGAAGAAGATATGGAAGCATATAAACAGATTTTGGAACACACCAATGCATACAGGAGGAAGTATTTAGCTGACCAGCCAGTTTTTAGATCTAGGTCTTTAAAATATAGAGTATTTGTATCCAAGTTAATACCAACAACGAGAAGACAACCAATGCCGATAATGCCAAGAAAACCTGTAAAACGAAGGTTTGTGTCATCCACTTTGGATATAAGTGCTCCAGAACCAAGAAAAAGAAACAAATCTGTTACAGGTACAGGTTTAATGAAGAAACTATATAACACAAATGTGATTTATTACAATAATATCAATAAATTGGTGGATAGAATGAAACTAATACATGAAGCTAAAGAAGCGGGTCATACTGGATTGGAAAACGAATGGGTGGCTTTAGTGGATGAACTCCGAAACCGTGGGGTAATCTCATAAAAATGCGTTACTCCCTAGATTACTATTCAGTTGCACCATGAGTGTCGACAAGTTCGGACGTTACTCCTCGGATGGGTTATATTACGCAAATAATTTAAAAAGAGGAGCTGGTTTACCACAAACACCTGATGGGGATTATGATATAACTAATAAAAGGTTAAAAAACATAAAAGATCCCACAGATGAAAACGATGCAATAAATTTAAAAGTATTAAAAGAAAAGATATCACCAACATTAAGACTACAGAAAAACACATATGACGCAGGTAATCATAGAATTGTCAATGTTGGTAAGCCAAATCAAAACGCTGATGCAATAAACAAAGGTTATTTATCATCAGAATTAAAAAATACGTTAAAATTCAATGGAAAAACGTATACTGCTGAAAATAAACGTATATCCAACGTAGATGACCCTAAAGATGCAAAAGACAGCGTAAATAGACGCTATTTACATTCATTAATACCTGAAAAGACAAAAGATGGTTTTTCTTTTTATAAATTTGTTATTAACGATATAGGTTATCCGAAAAATGAAAATGATGCTGTAAATTTAAAATATATAAAAGATCATTGTATTACACGTGATGTAGGAGTTATTGATTGTCTAGGTAATTGTTTAGCGAATGTTAAAGATGGTTCGGCACCATCAGATGGTGCAACAGTGGGTCAAATGAAGGAAACTTTAAAGCAAGAAACATCTGGATTTGTAAAACAGGATCAAGTAGTATCACGGTCGGGTGATGTGTTTGTACAAGGAAATGAAAAGTTTATTTTACTTGAACAAAAAAATAATGTTTGGGATTGCAAAGACATGAAATTATCAAATGCGCATTTAGCTACAGATGCTCATGATGTTCCGATTTTATCACAAGTTTTACATACTAATCCAAACAATTATCATAGAAGTTGGTTGGGTACAAATAGAAGAATAATTGACATATTTCCAGGTATCGATGATTACGATTGTGTTGTAGTAAAACAATCTTTAATATTAGACAAACCAAAAGGTAGTACTTTCAATGCGAAAAATAAGAAAATAGGTAATTTGGCACAAGGAACAGATCCAAAGGATGCTGCAACTGTAGGACAAACATTACAATATGATAGTGCAAATCAAGAGTTTATTTATAATACCAAAAGATTTAAATTAATGGATGTAAATGATTATCAAAATATATTAATTGCAGATCCAAATTCATTTAGCGGATTTAGAAAATTGTCTGGTGAGGAATTTATTCATAAAAATCATGTATTTAGAAATGAAGCAGACAGATCATTAATTAGTGCAGATTTAAAATATTTTAAATGTCCCGGGAATGATGCAAATGTAACTGATGAAGACTAAGAATTTGTATAAAAACTGATATGGGTTAGAAATCGGGACTAATATTATAAAAATGGGTTACACTCTAGAATGTTATTCAGTTGCACCATGAGTGTTGACAAGTTCGGACGGTATTCATCGGATGGATTATATTACTTTAATACTTTAAAAAGAGGTGTTGGATTACCACAAACACCTGATGGAGATTATGATATTAGTAATAAACGGTTAAAAAACATTAATGATCCCACAGATGAAAATGATGCAATAAATTTAAAAGTATTAAAAAAAGAGATAGTACCAACACTGAAATTAGATAAAAACACATATAACGCGGGTAATCATAGAATTTCCAACGTTGGTAAGCCAAATCAAAACGCTGATGCAATAAACAGAGGTTATTTATCATCGGAATTAAAGAATACGTTAAAATTTAATGGAAAAACGTATAATGCTGAAAATCGGCGTATATCCAACGTAGCAGACCCTGTAGATGAAAAAGACAGCATAAATAGACGCTATTTACATTCTATAATACCTGAAAAGACAAAAGATGGGTTTTCTTTTTATAAATTTGTTATTAACGATATAGGTTATCCAAAAAATGAAAATGATGCTGTAAATTTAAAATACATCAAAGATCATTGTATTACACGTGATGTAGGAATTATTGACTGTCTTGGTAATTGTTTAGCGAATGTAAAAGATGGTTTTGCACCATCAGATGGTGCAACGGTGGGTCAAATGAAGGAAACTTTAAAACAAGAAACCTCCGGTTTTGTGAAACAAAACCAAGTAGTAACACGTCAAGGAGATGTATTTGTACAAGGAAATAAAAAGTTTACTTTACTTGAAGAAAACAATTATGTTTGGGATGGTAAAGGAAAGTTATTGACAAATTTAGGTATTGGTGAAAAGCCTGGTGATGCTGTTACTTATGAACAGATAATACAATTAGAGCCAACTGGAAAAAAATGGTGGAATTGTGATAACAAACGATTAACAAATGTTGCAGACCCTGATTATGCCGATAACGCTGTAACTGTTAATTTTCTTGTTAAAGTAATAGGTAATTTATTATTTGATATGCATAATTATATTGTAGCAGGACAACATAAACCTATTGACGAAAAAATGAGAAATACATGGATTAAACAAGAAATTCTTTATAAATATTTTTTTAATCATAACACACAAAAGTTTAGATCATCAGATTGGGGTACTTTTGATATTTAACTAAATAACACCATATATTACATCATTTATGTGCAACCTGTCATAGAGGTAACACATGGGTTACGCTTTTCAAATATAAAAGACAATCATGGCGTTTCATTACACCAGTCCATATCGAGACACTATACGGAAAGGAGGCGGTATCACGTCCACAGCGGTTTCTCTGTTAAGTAAAGCTTTAAATCGTATTCCAGTAGGATCTATCGTAAACAGAGCAATAGACGCTTTACCATACGAATTTCACATACCGGGAGGTTATCAGTATTGCGGACCAGGAACTAAATTAAAAAAACGACTGGAAAGAGGTGATCCAGGCATAAATAAGTTAGATCAGGCTTGTAAAGAACACGATATCGCATATTCCACGTTTACCGATTCAAAAAATAGGTCAATCGCTGATAAAAAGCTAGCGAATATAGCTTGGCAACGAGTAAAGTCTAGTGACGCTAGTATTGCGGAAAAAGCAGCAGCTTTAGCGGTAACAGCAGGTATGAAGGCTAAAACAGCGGTAGGAGGTGGAAAAAGGAGGGGTAAGAATAAAAAAGGATCAACCAAGAGAAAACATGGTGGTAATATTAGACTAAAAAGACGTTCTCCGAGGAAAAATAATAAAAAACCGACAATATGGTCAATGGTAAAAAACGGGGCTGGTCTATACCTAAGACCGTATCGTGCATATTAAATAAAAGAAATCAATTGGTTATACCACATAAAGCGTTGACTAATGTTGAATTATTTAAATATATTTCCTGTTTAAAAATACCATTTTTCCGCGGAGTATTTATGAAAGACAGTTTACCAAAGAAAATATGGAAAAATGAGACTGGAATCGTAAATTTGGATAATACTGAAGGGTCCGGCACCCATTGGGTGTGTTATAAGAAACTAAATAGTAATGTATATTATTTTGATAGTTTTGGAAATTTGCCACCACCTAAAGAACTTGAACATTACTTTAAATCTGCTAAAAACATATATTACAACTATAAAAGAGAACAACCTGATAATACTTCAATATGCGGCCATTTATGTTTGGAATTCCTAGCTAAAAGTATCAGTCACTATTGAGATGTCTTCCTATACGGTATCATTAACAGGAAAATCGTCCACTTTACGAAGTATCCTTTTTCCAGCGTTACGCTTGCAAAAAGGAAGATTTTGGGAGGCAGCACTGTTGGATTTTACAACTTACAACTCTATTCCCAATGTTACGGAAGGTAAAAATAACTTATTGCATTATTATAAAGGAAAAGATGCCAGTGGTAAGTTAACAGACTTAGAAGAGTGCAGTTTACCCACAGGTTCTTATGAAATTGATCATATTAATGAATTTTTGCAAAATAAAATGGGAAAAGACAATATATCGCTAAAAGGTAATAATAATACAATGAAAGCTGAGCTTACTTCAAAATATTATATAGATTTCACTAAGCCAAACTCAATTGGTGATTTATTAGGATTTCCCAAAGATGGAGCAATTTTAGAACCAAATAAAACACATTCCGGTAAACAAACTGTAACAATATTAAAAGTCAATAGTATAGACATAACTTGTAACATTATACAAGGAGCTTACAGAGATGGAGCAAATACTCATATAATACATACTTTTTACCCCAGTGTACCACCTGGATTTAAAATTGTTGAAAAGCCGCAAAACCTGGTATATCTACCTTTGAACACCACTTTCATTTCAGACATCGTGTTGAACGTATTGGATCAAGACGGTAACTTGATAGATTTCCGAGAAGAGCCTATTACGGTTAGATTACATTTAAAATCAACACTTTAATACAAAACCATGGGTTTAACATTTAAAAGCGAACAACCTACGGGAATCCGCATTAGTAGCTCTTCATCTGTGGAGGAGTTAACACGCGAGAACATTCGTTTCTTAGAGAGAATTGGATTAAAAGTAACCGATAATGGATATACTGGATATAGCTCAGGGTCCAACATTCGACGAAACCCTATGGGAAAAAGAATATCACACCCACAACCCTTACACTTCATCAAAATTAAACAATAACGATGAAATTCGTATTCCCATACAAAATCAAGACATTTACACACTACCATGTGAAAGTTACTTGTATATTGAAGGAAAAGTTACTAAAAAGGACGGTACTACTACTGGTACAACAGTTCCATTTATAAATAATCCCATGGCTTTCCTGTTTGATGAAATTAGATATGAAATATCAGGTGTAACAGTTGATTCTACTAAAAAAGTAGGTATTGCAACAACTTTAAAGGGATTAACATCTATATCACCTAATGAAATTAATTTAATACAACCTGCAGGATGGGTTTTACCTGCAAAAGACACAATCACTCCAGATACAAATGGAAATTTTGATTTTCATATTCCGTTACGTTTGTTGCTTGGTTTTGCTGAAGATTATAGGAAAATAATATTAAACGTTAAACAAGAATTAGTTTTGTTGAGATCTTCAAACGATAAAGATATTATTAAAGCTCCAGACGGTACAACAGATGCAACTTTAGAATGGAAATTAACATTAGACAAAATCGTATGGAGAGTTCCACATGTAAAATTAGCTGACGAGCATAGAATGCTACTATTAAGAAAGTTAAAGGCTGATCGTGATATTGTAATTCCTTTTAGAAGTTGGGAATTTCATGAACATCCCAGCTTGCCAACTACGGATCGACACACTTGGACAGTTAAAACATCTAATTATGTGGAACGAGCCAGGTATATTATATTTGGTTTACAAACAGGCAGAAGAGACACCATCACCAAACATGCAGGCCAATTTGATCATTGCAACTTGAAAAATATTAAAGTTTATTTAAATTCACAATTTTTTCCATACGATAATTTAAATGTGTCATTCGCTAATAAAAAGTACAGCATATTGTACGATATGTATGCAAGATTCCAAAGTTCATATTATGGTAAAACGAATGCACCTTTACTATCACCAGAAAAATACTTAGATGGTTACCCTATAGTTGTAATCGATTGTTCTAAACAAAATGAATCGGTAAAATCATCAAGTGTAGATATAAAAATAGAAATGGAATTCAACGCGCCTATATCGGCTAATACAACTGCATACTGTTTAATTCTACATGATAAAATCGTAACATACACACCTTTAACTGGAATTGTTAAAAATGTATTGTAAAAGACCGGTTTTCCTACATTCCAATGCATTCCGCGAGTATAAAAGCAGAGCGTTCAGCTCGCTCCTTATCAGTTTGTTGCCTGTTGTTGTATGGGTAGCATCTTATTCAATATGGCTTCTCCTAGTGGTACACAAGAAAATGTAGTAGATATTGAGAAGGAGATATCCGACTTTTTAGATCTTCAAGGTAAACCGGAGGGAGATGAACACAACGCTTGCGGACAACTCCACGCCAATAATAATGTTGAGGAAAAAGGTAAAAGAAGAAAGAATGCACACAAGAGGAAAAGGGATATTGAAGATAATATTTCTCCTAACATATTAAGTGAGGTATTCTTGCGAATATTTTACCCAATCTCTTCCAGTTTGGACAAAAGTGTTTTAATCGGTGTTATGAAATCTACAGATTATTCCCCTACTGTAATTTTAACTCATGGACCCAAAATGATTTTGTTTACGGACACTGCTTGGGAATCGTTTATGAAACACTTGCATCTGCTAGAATGCTATTTAAGTAGTAACATGTTTGGAAGAAAGACAAGAGTAGGCCTTTTGGATTCAAATGTGGAAATCGATATTGTTAAACATCGTGGTGATCATCAGTTGCGGTTTAGAGACACAACAAGACATGATAACAAGATTCAACTTAATCGAGAAGAGTTTTTTATTCTAACTTGTGCAACTGAACCAATAACGAGATACTTGAGACAACTGGTGTTTTCAAGTTCAATTATTAAAGATTATCTGGAAGACACTTTGGACAAACAACCGGACGCACCTATATTGTACGGACCTGTAGATACTTCTATATTCAATAGGGTTCCTCATGAAGTACAAATGTGGAGACAATTGGAAAAGTACGCTCAACTACATAAGACATCAGTAAAACATGAAAAAGAGGAAGAAGAAGGAGGAGAAGAATCAAGTGTTAGTGATGAAAATGAAAACAAGGAAAATGTAAAGATGGAAACCTAAATGACAATTAACTACACAGCAATGGTTAATTTTTAAAACAATATCAAACACTTTGTGGGGTTAGGCCTACCGGGGACGGTGCCCACGTTAAATATACACCAACGCGCCAACAACTGTACGGCCGGGTATAAAAGTCGTACCTACCGTGGTGTGGAAATCAGTTGACCTTTGGACTTCGTCATGAGCAGACGAGTGATCTTCGCAATGGACAAGGAAGAAGAACAAGTAAAGTCCAAACCTGGTATAATTGAGTTCCAAGCGTTTCGGGGTAATGATGATAGATTTATCATAAAAGAACTTGTGTTTTTCGACATCAATACAAGTGTTCCTTATTCGTTTTTATTTAAACCACCATGTTCTTATTCATCTTTAACTAGTAAAGCCGCTACTACCAACAGATGGATTTCAAAACACTTCCATCATATCGATTGGTATGATGGTTTTACAAGTTATACGGACTTGTATCACATTATGCATCACTTTTCAGACAAGTTTACCAATATTTACACAAAGGGGCTGGAAAAGAAAAGATGGATCGAAGGATTTACTCATGTTCCGGTTAATGATGTGGATTTGGATAAAAACTACAAGTATACGATGGAAAATGTTTGTATTTGTACTAAAAGTCCAGAACATGAAAAAGATAGACATTGCGCTTTAAAAAACGCCTATAAACTCGCATCTTACCTTCAAAGTGGGGAAATGGGGAGTGGTGGGGGTAACGGGGGTTATATAAGTGAGGAGCAGACCGGGACCTGGCATGAGTATTACTCGAGATTCCGAGACGACAACATCTCCCAGCAAGAAGACGAAGAAGACGATCTATAACTTGACCATGACATCTCACCAGTTCCTGCAAACTTTGGTTGAGCAGTTCAATGCTCACTCCAAATCTACCATACTACCCGTCAAGAAGTGTTCCGAACTTAAAGACGAGAAGCACTACATTATCCACGCCATGAAGAAGATGGAGACTACAGTTGGAGAGGCCATCTGCTGCAGTCTTAGCGAGGCACCATTCACTCCGGGGGATGAGCCCAAGTTCCAAGTCTACCTGCCGAAACGGTTCGTCCATCTCCTCCAGAACGAGGATCTGCGCTCCATCCAACCCGGCTGTCTCTACCTGGTTTCCCACGGTTGCACGGGTAGCAATTCCACCGAGTTGACCATCCATATCGCCGACAAGCAGCAGTGTTAGATTTAAGTTTTACTGTTGTACATATGTTATTGTAATGTTTTATAAATAAATAAATCATAAAAGACAAAAAAAAGAATACAAAAAGACGAAAAATGCAACATATCAATATGTGAAGTTTGTCACATATTGATATGTTGCATTTTTTTTTAAACTTCGCGGGTGACCTTGACCTTTGACCTTTGCTTTCACAGTTACCCCCACCACCAAGCTAAAGGTCAAACCTGCTTCGACGCAAACAGCCCCACCACTTTTTCATAGTACCCCCAAGCGCTGTGCCTTAGCTTCATTTCAACTCCGACGGTCAACCGTACAACATCAAGATGTCTCTCAATGTAAGTTGTGCTAGTTACGAGGAGGTAACCATTAAGACTCAGCAGGAGTTGAACGACTTGTACAAGGAGTTGCAGCTGATGGTGGCGCGAGGCTACCGTATAAATGTGCAAGTCTACGCTTGCAATATACGCAATCTCCGACACCCAAAAGAAGAGTCTGAACATTACTCTTCTCCAGCGGCTTCATCACCGACGTCCATGAAGACTGAAGCGAGCCAGACTTTGGATTATTTCAGCTGACTAGTAGTTGTCTTCCTTCTTCTTACCATTGTAGAATATGTTTATTTCTTTATTATATTAAAGATGTAAAAGAGAAAAAACACCTATCTTGTTACTGACATATATGCTCAGTAAGAAGATAGGATTTTTTAAAACACAATTTGAATGACCTTGAAACTTCCCCCACCACTTGACTGTCAATATACATGACACATCACAATTCCGGGAAAATAACGTCCTGCTCCCCCACTCCGTCCAGCTGTCTCACAGTCGAGTTTTGGCCAGATAGCGCTATGGAGTCCAAGAAGGAGGTTGTCAACAAAACCGATGATCAACAATTGTGGGACTCCTCTATTACAGAAGAAGAATTACATTCAGCCGTCGAAGCTGTCCAGGAAAAGGAAAAAAACCTCAGGCGGCTCTGGTTGGCTCAGATGGATATTTGCGGATCTGTGCCGCGTGATGATTTTGAACTTCAATGTCAGATGGCGATTACCCAGCAACTAGAAGAAGCCGAAAAGGAGCTAAGGAGTGGAGGTACTATCCAGGCGGAGGTGAAAACTGAGAAACATGAAGAATATAACGAATATGATGATTAAACGTACTGTTGATCCCAATTCTTTTAGTTTTAAGTGGTTATGTTATAAATAAATAGAAAAGTTTCCTTTTTTAAAACTCCATTTGGATGACCTTGAAGTTTCCCCCACCACTCTGTTATACCAGCATTGCTCGCTGCAACAAGCATCATTCCTCCTCCAACAACCATGGCGGACACACCTGCTTGCGATGACGTGTCTTCCACCGAAGATGTACCCACTACAAGTTGGAAATTGACAATCGACGACGTGCATTATTTAGAAACCATCTGCGATTGGATGAAGTCTATTCTCCTCGACAACCCGGGAATAAAGCTCAAGGTCACTTTAGATTATGATTGGTCTGAAGTTATAATGCGGCAAGACGATCAAGAATCAGATCACAGTGGAGGTCAACAATCACCGGAGTATTTGTCACATTTACCGTTGTCAACCATATATCCTACAAATGAGGTGGAAAGGGAAGAAGAGGAGCATGGGGTTTAGAGTTTCTTATTTTTTAAAACCCAATTTGGATGACCTTGAGATTTCCCCCACCACTTTCCATATACCTAGAGTGCGCAGAGCCAGACAGTCAGTCGCTTGGTGTCCGTCGTAGGGTGCACATCGCTGTTGCTACTCCAATTCCTGACAATTTGGGGTAGTTCACGGTCGCCACACTTCTACTCTGGAACGACATCAACTTGTAGTATTTCTGTGTTTTGACTCAAGGTCATCACACTTTAACTCTGGGATGGTTTCAACTTATAGTATTTCAGTGTTTTTGACTCAAGGTCATCACACTTTAACTCTGGGACGGGATCGACTTGTAGTATTTCTGTGTTTTGACTCAAGGTCACCACACTTTAACTCTGGGACGGGATCGACTTGTAGTATTTCTGTGTTTTCACTCAAGGTCATCACACTTTAACTCTGGGGCGGGATCGACTTGTAGTATTTCTGTGTTTTTGACTTAAGGTCACCACACTTTAACTCTGGGACGGGATCGACTTGTAGTATTTCTGTGTTTTCACTCAAGGTCATCACACTTTAACATGTAACTTTAAGGTAGCACCAAAACGGTGCTACCCGGCTTGACATTTTCAAGTTTCCCAAGGTCATCACAGTTCCCCCACCACTTCCCATATACCTAGAGTGCGCGGGGCCGGACAGTCAGTCGCTCGGTGTCTGTCGTAGGGTGCGCATCGCGGTTACAGTAATGATGAAACGCGGGAGTTGTATCGGTTCAAGGTCACTCGAGCGGTGTCACATGACGGTTTAGGCAGAGTCACGTTGCAAACTTTGAGTTTCCTTGGCACTTTTGCTGTTTCTCGTCTAATTTCGCTCCAAGTCGTCAAGGTCATTGAAACCTGACTAAAACTCGGAGCGTAGTGCGAGAAACAGCAAAAGTGCCTAAAAATTTTAGGTTTCAGCGTGACCTTGACCTTTGTGACATCGATGACGTCATAATGGTGACGTAAGGGGTGATGACGTCATCGCCACGTCATTTCTGCAACGTCATGGGTGTGACGTCACAGAATGACGTAATTGGTGATGACGTCATCGATTGCGTCATCGATGACGTCATCGATGACGTCATCGGTGGGGTCATTGACCTCGATGACGTCATCGCTCAGGTGACCTTGAACTGAGCCAGCTCCCGCGTTTCTCCACTACTACCTTCCCCGTCAATGGCCCGCAAACAAATGCGCTCCCAAAACTTCGTCCCCTCCTGTACAACCTCCCCCTCCTCCCCATCCCTCCCTCACACCCACAGTTACATCCCCCACGTTCTAAACCACACAACTGCTTGGCCTTGACCTGGCCCAGAACCGGCAAAATCTCATTACTTTTTAGTGTGAAGAAAGTTATTTTTAAGTTTTGCCCTTATCATTTTGCTGGATAATTTACAATGTTCCATTTCTTTCATGAGCATCTGAGCAACTTGTGGTCTAGTTTGTGGCACTGTGCTATTAAGACAAAACATCGTAGATTGAAAATATATAAATTTTTGCCGAAATATTGAAATTACCAACTTTTTTGATGGGTGGAAAGGGTTGGTTGTTGGTTTTCTAAACTACTTGAATATTATTATTATTATTATTTATCAAATCAAATCTAATTAACATATTTCATGCATAACACATCTTTATGAACCATACTAGCAAATAGCCCGTCAAAAATGACGGGTAATTTTCATGAGGATTATTCCTGAATTCGATGTTCACGTTTGAAAATGGTCACAGAATTTATTAAGACACAGATAACATAGTATTCCAATTTCCATTTCTTTAGCAATGTGAACAGTTATCTATATATTAGTATTCAAGCATGTTTCTTTTCCTCCTTTTTTCTCAGCTTGTGAGCAACGTAAAAGAAACCCGCGCATACCGTTTGAAAGGTAGTGCATTTTAGATGAGCAGAATGGTATTTTAATTCACATCGGTCCCCGATGCTACGCCCTTCAGGCTTCGAAAGTTTCAATGTTAATCTTATGGGAGAAGGATAATTGATTAATCATGAAACAGCTGTTGTAATAACAAATTATAGCAAATCAGGAAGAACAGTTAGTTTTATCTATATATATATTTTTTTAAATAATTAGCTCAAGATCAACAAAATATTAGGTCGAAATTCGACCAGTGGGCGATTTCCCATTCTTCTATAATAAGCAAGCATGTTTCTTTTCCTCCTTTCTTCTCAGCTCATGTGCATTATATGAGAAATCCGCGCATACCGTTAGAAAGGTATAGATAGTCCTGTAGATGAGCAGAATCCTATTGTAATTTACGTTGGACTCCAGGCCTACGCCCCACAGGCTTTCAAAGTTTCAATGTTAATCTTTTGGAGGAAGGAGAATTGATTGAATGATTAGACAGCTGTTGTAAAAAACACGGTTAAAAAACAGGAAGAACAGATGTTTTAGTTATAAAATTTGTTTAAACTTCTTGGGTCCAGATCAACTCAAAATTTGGTCTAATTTCGTTCAGGAGGCGATCTTTATACATCATTAATAGTTTATAATTTTAAATAGTTTATAATACTTAATATCATATGGTTTTACAATAGGCCTATGAGACTTTACAAAAGAAGATAATAATTAAAGGTTTTTAACCGTATTTCCATTTATTCCATTCAAGTTGTATGGCAAATTAACTTATTTGTATAATTTTGCTGACTCGGAGTCCATTTAATTAGCCAGAATTTGGAGTTTGTAGCTTATTTATTTAACACTCGCAATTTACCAATTGTATTAAGTGTGTCCTCAACCTCTGGCATTTTTTCCTTCTTACGTTCTTGTTTAATTTTGTTAGATCCACGATGAGTCTAACGTCCCAATTAGGTTTTGGCATCGCTAAGCACCATTCTGTGGGCTCTTCCACAGTGTTTATACATTTAATTGAACCTTGCTTTCAATTTCTGACTTGAATTTTTTTCACGTAATGGTATAGAAGTACATTCTTGGGTGTACTAAGTGATACTGAATTGTCCTCTAAGTCAATCGTATAGTAGGTTTTTTACCTTCACTAAAACACTATTCAAAATGTTTATTCTCTGTCTTTTGTTTCCACTTTATTTCCATCTTCTTTTCTTATTCTTGGTATTTCTTCTTGTATATTTCAAAACTTATTTCTTACAGTTCATAGTTACACATTATCACATTTTTTTACTCCATTGTTCATATCAGTGGGAACAATAAACCAACTGTTAAACATGTAGAATCATAAGCCTACACGACCTTAAAAGGATAAAAAATAAGAGTATAAGGACATAATATAACTTAGTTATAACAAAGATTAATGTATTAAAATACGGTGGGGAGAGTTTTACAATAAAAATATTATATTTATATATTTCAAAACATAAAGCTCATTAGTCGATAGATAAAAAATATGTGCAAACAAATATTAATGAATAGCTTGTAAGTTTAAATATATAAATTCAATCACCTAAACTCTCTTTATAGTATAGCAACAAAAAATTTATTTAAATATCAGCTGTTAAACATTTATTTTACTGCTTTAAAAACCACTTCAACATTGTGTGTACTTGATTTAATTTGTATCTGTCAATTATCATAGAAATGAAAAGTTGTCTGTTTTGTTTACAAAAACACTTTATAAAGCAGCAGTGGTGTCAAATTTTAATGTAAGATATGGATCACCTGGAGCAGTAAACAAATCGACAAAATCACGTCTTAGATTGGTCTAAATAAGGTCTAATTTTCATTTTGCGGCTTTACAAGGCATTTTCCGAGGGATACTATATTTTTCCTATCATCTAGGGGTCATGAGAAATCCATTGAGACCAAAATGGCCTCGATCCGTTCAGTAGTTCTCTCTCTAGACCCTTAAATGCACTCTTTTATTATATAAGATGTTATGCATGAATGTGACTGGCTAAATTGTCTATACTTCAAAGTTGTCTATGCCTTCAAACTTTTCTTAAATTTTATTATTTTCTGCTTAAAGTAAAGAAATGAATGTATCCATATTGATATTGTTTTCTTACTTTTGAAATTTTGTAGTTTTTGGGTAAATTGCAACAAAATTCCTTGAACAGTCATGATTGGATACTCAATTAAAAAATATTTTTGAGGATGAAAATATTTTGGAAAAACTTCATGCTTTAATCTCAGTCTTAAATTAATATTTAACCTCAGTTGCATACAACATTTAACACAAAATAGCATTGAAATTGTTTTTAAATTACATAATTTATATAATTAACTTTTGTAATTTATATATCAAACCATTTTGTATATTTCTCTCCCTAGAGGCCAAAAAGTGCACTTACATTTGTCACAATTCAATTTTTGCCACCAACTCGAAAACAAACGATTTCCGGATCAATATTTAGGCCTACATGGCTTTTTTTTGCCTTGATGTGAGGAATCGATTGATAAAGTTTGTTGCACTTATCATAAAAATATCTCTATAGTCAATGCTATTATCCAGATTTTCCTTAGCAGGCAATTAATTTAATTAAATTTTTAATATCACGTTTTTATCGACTTTCACTTAAAAGTTTATGGTATACAAGAGCATAGTAGTTGATATAAACTACATGATTGATAAAAAAACATATATAATAAGTTATATTGGATGAAAAAGCTTCATGAAATGTTTCAATTATAGTCCCGCTACATTGACAGTTGATTGGTTATTTAGAGACAGGAAATCGGCAATACTTTGTGATTTAATTAAAGTTGGTTTCATTGTAATAAACTCCTTCTCTGGTCATTTTAAATTTAACGTATTAAACTTTTTAACAACAAATCAAAACATTTGGACCATCATTCTGTATTTCCATGTTCTTCTTAAAGGTATATTTTATATAGGATGGGTTTCATAGCTATCCTCCAAGTTCTAAAAATAATACAAGGCATTCTACAACGCAGAGCACCTGGGTCAATGTATGTAACAATAAACACTAAATTAAACATTATGATCTCTCTTTTTGCTTAACCAATGCAGCCAAGCTCCAATTGCATTAGGCTATGCGGACCGATCAATGCTTCAGGGAAGGCACTTAGTGGACACAAGACTAATATGATCCATAGTCTGGCACTCCGCTCCGCAGTCGCATGACAGTCCTCTGTCATTCCCCATTTATATTCCCAGTAACTACATCTTCCTACTCCAGTACGAAATCGATTAAGTACATTGGATGACACTGTACACTGCTTTCGAAGAAGACCCATTAACTTTTATTATTATGTCGAGTCATTCATAAAAAAATTACAACGGTTAAAAGAGGGATCTAAAGACTTCCATTTTGGATGATATTGCGTATTGTTAAACATTTATTTAACAAATATAAAAGGACAAATCTGGCAATTAAAATCCCAAAAAGCATAACGAAAAATTTAATTTCCTTTTAGTTAGGCTACAAGTAAGTTAAAAGAGCCTAATAACGACTGGGTTTGTTTTTGTATTGTGTTACAAAGCCATTTTAAAATAGAAATAATTTAGCATTTTGCTTAATGGGTTGCCTGGTAACGGAATAACACCTCAATTGACACTAAAGTTCAGATAACGACTCAGAAAGGCCAGCACTGAAAATCCAAACACTTCTAAATACATTAAACCAAGGAAAGTTTTATTGCTAATCGTAAACTTCCTCAAGACAAAAAACGCAGAGTAATTAAAACCATAAACCTCTTAGGTTAATTAACTACAATATACTAATTAAAGAACAGACATCATTGTTTCAATGTTTAGTAAATAGTTGGCGTAATGCATAATAAACAATTTTAATTAATAATAAACAATTTTCTCAAAACAAATTTAATACTTTTCTCATAATTAGTACAAATCATTGGTTCGTTAATGTATGTGAATGCGTTTTCTAATTGTTCCGTTGGATGTTTATTGGTGTTTATATTTTTGATGATAGATTTAATTAATTATTAATAAAAATTATGACAAACAGTTTTGGCTTCTCTCTTATAAAAAAGAAAAACTTAGAAATAATATATAATATCGTTTTGGCTACAACAGAAGTATTTTCTGATAATTCGAACTCGCTTTCTAGTTAATTAAGTCGCGCTTTTATAACTCGATCTGATAACATTTCCGTCTTTGAGGCCTTTTATTATTTTTTGTCTGGATTTATTTCCTGTACTTCTTTGTTCGCGATCTATTGGGTTCTTAACTGACATAAAAATAATTGAAGCTGCTTCAGAATAATTCTTTAATTTATATAAATATATAAAAGAATATGTTTAAAGTAACATGTTGAATGGGATATTTTAAATCTTTTAAAGTTTGTCAGTTTGGACTTAGAAACCTTTTAAAATTGTTCTGTAAATTGAAAATAAAATTCAGTAACAGGAATTGAGGACCATTCCCTATACAAAGTAAACAATTCTATTGGTGTATTCTCAAAAGAAAACACAACAAAGTATATAAATTTACCTTGGAATTGTTTAAAGAAGAATGTGTAATGTCTGTGTTTTGGATCGGGTTACTCGTTTTTACAATATTGCAAAATCAATGTTTTAATTGACTAATAATCAAAACTCAAAAAATTATAATAAAATTTGACTTTTTCACACAGTATTATGTATTAAAACACGGTACTAAATATTACATAATAAGTAGCTACAAATTTTGATCAACCAATGAAAAGCGATAAAAGGAAATAATAAATAAGAATGGGCCGCATAAGAAGAAATCAGTTGATCATCCCTGATGGTTTTGAGCACAAAGGTTTTACTGTTTGGAAAAATTAGCAGATAAATTACTTAGATCTCCCGGCATTGGTTCATCCAATTAAATTATGAACAATAACTTGACCTTTTGGAAATTTATTTAAAAAGGTTAATGTGTGTTAAGATAGTTACTATGTATTAAAATAATACATCAGTAAGAATTGGAACACAAAACAAACTAAAGGCATTAAAGTGAAATAACATCAGTGGATAAATAATATTTAACACATTAATAATAGTGTTTCCGCTTTTATCAAGCTAAAGTAGGCCTAATTATTTTAAACAATAATCATAATAAAAATAGATATTAAGTATTTGTTGGCACCCTGGAAAATTCATCACCCAATAGGCTAATATATTTTAAATATATAAATGTATAGGGTTGAAATAAATTAATTAGTATTCTACTAAGTTATGATTGATTTATTCCAACCTGAGTTTTTCATTTCATAAAAGGGTTGAAGAGCTTAATATGCTGACTAGAAAGGATTTAGCTTCTCTCTTGAACTGTGCTGCACTAACTCCAAACATGTCGACACTGCAACTCATTAAGTTCCCAGTTTGCATCAAACGTGGGATGAAGCTCTGCTGCTAATAAGTGGTGGAATAGTGTTTTTTGAAAAAAAAAAAAAAAAAAAAAAAAAAAAAAAACTTGCTGGTGTCTTGATTGACGAGGTGTATGAAAATCAAGTTTTTCAAAGGACAGGGCAGTCAACCATTCCATTAATTATCTTGAACAACAGTATGGAGTCAAGAAGTGTTCTTCTATGAGCCAGAGGCAGCAGTCCTAGATAACTCGAGACCTCTGTCATTGGTACCTCATAGAGTAGTATTATGTATATATTAAATCCCATTTTTATGCCAGCAAAGCAGATGAAGCGTGATTGAACTCTTTCTAGATCAGCAATCAAGCCTAACTGATAAGGAGACCAAACATTTGGGACATTCAAATACAATATAAAATTATATTTGAATTACATATAATAAACTGTTTATCAATAGCATATTAAAATATTACCAGTTAATTGGTGCTGGAACGGTAATCTTCATAAGCAATATACATGACAATATTTTAGCCATATTCAAGAGCAACGGTTGCAAATTAATTTTTCCCACAGTTGTTCATGGATACTGACAGGTCCATGAGGAGGCAACCCTCCTTCTGTGATGGGAGGTCGTACCTCGTTTAGTTTAACCTCATTGATGAATTTAAATTAATTTGTTTTATCATACAAGGTACGTACTATTGCACAGTATATAGTTTAAAATTAACCAGGAAATTGAATTTGTAAACAAAGATAATTCGTAAATATTTAAACAGTTCCAACAGAGTTAAACAGAGTCCAAAATGTTATATCCTTTAACAACCTTAACATTTAAACTTCTAATATTTGATCCAAGTGTACTACATTAAATATTAAGAGTTTCGATCAAAACAAATAAAGGACATTTTAATAAATATACTTTTGCAAATACGAAATTGATATATTGAACAAAACCAAATGAAACTTATGAAAAAATATAAATAATAATTGATATTTAATTATTATGAACATATTCATCCATTTAAAAATATTAATGAATATTTGTATATTGATCAGCAAAAGAAAAACGATGCAATTGACATATTCTCCATAACTAATGATGATAGCAGATGTGTCGCTTCAACCTTGTTAGAATATTTCACCAATTTCATTACTCACTTGGATATTAATTAATCACTTTAAACTAGCTCAACTTCAAATTGAAATCCCTTTACAAAAATATGGCATATTTCCTTTACTTTAAATATATTTGCGGTAAGACGTTTGATTAAACAATAATTAATTAGTTATATAATTATATAAAAAATTTGGTAAAATTAATATAATAAGTAACAGTTTTCATGTTATTTTAGTAACAATTTAACATTAAATTAAATTATTTTAACGAAAAAATCCCTTTTTACTTTACAGAAACACTTCTATAACAAATTGGATGATATTTCGAACATCTTTGAGCGCTATTGCTTTCTACACTTCTACACTCTTAGATTCAAAATCATTGTTATCTTTAAAACTGTATTAATTTTTATTTGTTAAGGTAGGAGTGGCTAAAAATAGTCTTATTAAGAATACATGTTTAAATTCTTAACACATAATTTAACCCTTTCCAGCCATTCTTAATTTTTTCTTTTAGTATTTAACAAAAGTAAATGAGCAGAATAAACAAAAACCACTTATAATTTTAGAAGCTCTTTTTATTTGAATTATATAGATTTTTCGTATTTAAAACTATTAATAATTTTAAGTTATAAAATAGTCAACTATTTATGAATAATATAATTTTAAGAGACAATTTAGGAATGTATATTTAAAAATATTAAATTTTAATCTACTGTATTTTGAAATAATGTGTAAGTATAGATTACGAAGGTCTTCAACTAATGAATTTGAACATGTTTTACACCTACCAGAAACACATGAAAGGTTTAACTATGTAAGGAAAGCATTTTTATTATTTAGTTTAATAAATTGGAATACCAATTATCTTTTTATTTGGGTTTAGTTGAACAAAATATTAAAAGTAAAAGAAGAAATTTTTTTAATTTTTATAAAAATACAAAAAAATAGCATACAATTTATTGGTATACAAGATTGTTTGGTTGGATACGTCTTGAAAATAGGTCATTCAATACTCGTTAGAAAAGATTTCTATAAAGGCTGTTTATCTGATAAAAAAATGTATTTGCACAATTGGTGTTTATTTATTTTTTTTTTTATTAGTTAATTTGTCAATAAAAAATATCTAGAATATCTTATTGCCTTCAAATAAGCTGCAGCCAATTATTTTCAAAAACAGTACTATCTCCAAATATAATATATAACTTATTGCAAACACCTATATTTAAAGATGTTGCTTTTAGTTTTTATGAGCGGATATTACCATTGGCTATGTACTCTAACGTGAATAGACCTCTCATCCAATGCATTTAGTTTGAGGAAAAATTTGTAAGTTCGGTGTACGCCGCACCAGAGTCGCTGCCATCGATCTTGTTATTATTCTATTCAGCTGAATTTACAGTGCTGCAAAAACACTTTACCAAAACATAAACATAACTTTCAGTTATAAAAAAATGTTTCATCCTTAGTTGAGAAGAGTGGTAATATACTGATTTATCTATCATATGTTACGTGTACTTCCATGTACGCCGCACGAGATCGCACCACCGTCAATATGCTTCACACACGCCTATGCTATGAGAAGTCTACTTACGCTAGTGTACATAGTCAATGATATTATGTTGTTTTTTATATGCCTTTTATATCGATCATTAGAATAATCTTTTGTGGTACAGTTTTTACACAGAAATAATAAAAATAATTACAAATTTTTTAACCTCACAGAACTTTACACAACAGTTTATGTTCAATACTTTAACAGATAAATTCTTTTTCCATTTATTTAAAGATTGATTACATTATTAGCGTATAAATTATTGACCAGAGTTCCAAATGAATAGAAGCGTAAAATGAAGACTTCAAAGACTCGATTTCAACAGATGCGGGTATCAAACAAGCAATTTACTTTAGAATGACTCCTCTCAGTTTAACAAAAAGACGTCTGAGATAACTTTAATAGTCAATTTAGGTTATTTCATAACTTGACTGGTACAACTTTTACATAAATATATTTGTTTAGTTTTATTTAGTCTCTTTTTAAAATCCTCCTTTAAATCATAAAATTTCTATAATCATACACAATAATTTATGCAATTAACAAAGAATGTAAAGATAATTTTATAAAGGTCATGTCTAATGCTGCCTGGACACTTTATACTTAAACAGAAGCTGCACATAATTAGTCACATTTATCCTAAGCTTCCTAGTGCCTATTACATAATAATACCGTTTGAATCCTATTTAATTTAACACCCGACACTGAAAATTAGAACTCTTTTCTTATGAACGACGAGAGAAAACATCGTTAACTTGATTAGAAAAACGAGCGGACCGTGGACGCATCCCTGAGGGACTCCTGTAAGTTCATGTTTTACGCCTTTGCACCCATTCTAACTAAATTGAATTATAACTTAAAACTGAAAAGCAAAACATATTCTAATCCAATTATTCCAAGCAAATTTTTCTATATCCAAATGTACGTAAAACCAAACTTAAATCCAACCATAAATGACAAAAAGTAAAAAAAAAAAAATGTATTTGCAAATTCAGCTCTTATCTATTGTTTTGTAAATTTCAACTGTCTGATCTAAATCAGCCTTTGCAGTTATGTTAGGACAGCAAAGTCCTTGTGATGTAAGTAGACAAAGGCAATTAATAAACATGGCAGTAAGTATTGGCTTGGTTGTATTTATACTTGGCAGCGGCCGTAGCTCAGTGGTAGAGCTCTGGGTTATCACCCAGCGGGCCCGAGTTCAAATCCCGGCTCGGGGAAAAACAGATCGTTCGGCCGCTCCCGTGGTTCGGAAGTCACGTTAAGCCGTTGGTCCACCTCCATAGAAAACAAAAAAGTGCATATATTTCAGGCGAGGAGAACTATCAGTTAATTGCTGATCTTCCTCCACTAAAAGCCATACGATTATTAATTTATTTATTTATACTTGTAAAGCATTTGCTTGTATCGAACCGTGGTCTTCTTGTTTGTTTTGTGTCTATCTTCGACAGTGGAATTTTTTTAACTTTTTGACGGGAACGGTCCAAACCCCAGTCTTGTTACCATCTAACATCGACCAGTTGTTAGAAAGCATCATTAATTAATAGATTATTTTTTTATTAAATGATTTTTTCACCATTAATTAATAACTAATGGCAACTGGGCCCGTAATCGAACCACTAAAAAACTACTAATTTTTCTCAGGATCGAACCGACAACCTTTGGATTCAAAAGCGAGCACTATAACCACTCAGCTACCCAGGTAGTTGTCTTTAAAAGAGTCCACATATTATAAGCGTACGGTAATTATAAGACCGTTTTAGTTAATTTGAAGAGTTACTTGTAATTTTACCTAGTAAATTCTAGGAAATATAAAAGGTAAGTGGGATATAAATTTTAGAGAAATTTTATTTTGTCAGTCTGTTATTTTATTTGAATATCAGTATATAAAATACAGATGCATTTAGTTTAATTATATTTCTGATTGCTATTGTTTTAAGAGAGAATAAATGTCTGGAACAGTTTTTTTCTGATCCATTCTGAAAAAGGTAAAAAATCCCATCACATTTCTAGTACATTAAAACAAAGAGAGTGACAAAATCGTTTTGTCACAATTTTGTGCCAACATTTAAACTTGACTGTGGAATCCAAATACCAAGTAGGGTATTGTTTGGGTGTTTGGCAGCAGGTCCAGTAATGTAACAAAATTACAATATTCTCTAGGCCTAACTTTTGAGTATTCTATAGCTCAATTTACTGAATAGATATGTTTAGAATTCAATTTTTAACTGCTACACAATATTTTTGCAATTTTATGCAACCGTTTGGTCTATTTTTTAAATAAAAAACGAGTTATAATGTTTGCAAATATTCGGTTATAATAGTGTCATAATAGCGACTATTCGGTTATAATAGCGAACAAGCATTGTACATATATATAATTTAAACTTCCAAAGACTTATATACTGTGATTTTTTCCAAGAAAATGTTCAATTTTGAAATAAATACAAATTGTTTTCACAAAACACTCCATTTAATATACAAAAAGTTGTCTACTCCGAGGACTGTGTTAAATTCAATTTCAAATTTTAAATCTAAATGCCATGTGAACTGTTACATATTTAGATGGTTTGAGAGCATTTTTATTTTCAAATATCTCTATCTAATTTTAAATTAAAGGTTTAGATTTTATTTTTAAACTGAAACACAATTCGGATTTGTACATTTTATTTAAAATAAATATTTAAAATTCACTTTCCGAGTCTTAAAACTTAAAAATCGTAAAGCTTATGTCTGTAAATTTGATGAAACGACAGTTACAATAATAGTGTGCTACTAGATACAACTGTCACGTAAAATATCTGTGCCCCACAGGAATGCGGCGTGGATTCGACCCTTGCTGTAATCAAACCTCTAATCTTTCGTCTCTTTTATTAAAAGATTCATGTATATAATTTTTATTCGTACGCCTATTAGTTATATTTATTTAATATTCTGTTCTGTAAACTTTTAACACATATTTAAACACATAACTTAAACACATAAACACATAACATAAACACATAACTTTAAAGCCGTAAAACTCATTCTAAAATTTCAATTTAAAATGTTTGGCATTTCGATTTTAAAGTTAAATTAATAATATAGTCTACAGAGTGATCATTTCTAGTGGTGCCACCATTGTGATATCGGAAACGGTAAGATTTAGAGAAAACCTTAAATGAGGAACATTACATAATTTATTTTTTATCGCATTTAAAATTATGAATTTCTATTTTGAAACATTTGGCCGCCAACTTTAAAATATCTCATAAAACACCCTCCATTTTATGACGTTTTTTTTATTGCTATGAAATTTCTATTAATTTGCAAAAATGTAAATAGAGCTGAATAAATACAACATCGATTGCAACTCCTCTGGCGCGGCAAATATGAACTATTCAAATTTCTGTATAAAACCAATACAATGGATGAGAAGTCTATCTACGTTCATGAATATAGTCAATGGTAATAAATTTTGCTTGCTTTACAAAAATACCTCATGATTATGTACAAAAACTTAAATAAAAACGCATTGCCTTTAGAAGGTAAAAATAAGTAATCGTACGCGGCAGGTAATGGTGGTAGGCATCATAGTTTTTAATGAATGAAATAAGTTAAAAAGCTCCAGTATGTGCTGTAGCCTAACGGGGGACTCAACAACTAACACGGGACCTCGTGGTTTCCGAGAACTGTAACTTTAAGGTTATGAGAGACCAAAAGTCACAAGTCGTGTGTATCATGTTATTTTTGTTCCTAAGGAAATAGTAAGGTTAAGACAGATCTTTAGATAACTTAATACTAATTTAGTATTACAATTATTGGTAGTCTTAGCTTTATTGTTTGAACCAATTCATTTGTGGTTTCATCCCTTCTTAAGGTAGTGAGAAAATAAAATACTTTCGAATGCGACATCGGGTAATGGTGGTGCGCATGATTCCCTTCCAAGTAGTTATAGGTAAGAAAAAAATTACTTTATCTTTTTACAATCTTGTTTACAGATGCTTATAAACTGTTCGTCATGCAGTCATGCAGACTGCTCAGGTAGAAGAAAATTTGCCTACGTGTGCTAATTTTTCATTAACCCTTGAACAGTTTTGTAATTTTTAATCAAAAACTTTTGTTAAGTGATTGTAAAGCTCAAAGAAAGTATTGTGTGGCTTCAAAACATTCGATGTCTTAAATCAATATTTAATTGTTATTAAAGAAACACATTTGTTCTAATTATTTCAATCCAAACGTCCCTGCGCACCATTACCCAATCACATGCGCACAATTACCCTATGGGTAGGGAAATCGTGCGTAAATGCATATTGCTATATAATGTCTTATATTTTATTAATGTTAATACTTATGATAAGTTTTAATAATTATCACCATTAATTACGAAAGAGTTTGACACGTATATTGGCAATTTTTGCCCAAGGAATTTTCGAGAATTTTTTTTTTTTAGGTGCGCGCCATTACACTTCTTTTCCCTACTTAAGTGCAAATTACTTAATTCAGTCGATCCCTAAGGAAAGCCAACTTCGAGGTTCACTGTATTGACCTGAAAATCTGTTTGTCACCACAATGGCCCCTCCTATCACCGGAAGTCACATTTTATGTGGACAGTTTCCGGTCTTGTGATTGATCCCCTTTTTATCGCCTCCTTATAGATACAATAGATCATAAGCCATGATCAAAACAAAATTATTTTTAATGTTACTTTTTGGAAAAGGACTGTTGAGAAGAGATATGAAAATTGACCTTATGATAATAGAACTACTACATGCCACAGAGTTTATTATAAAACCCATTTTCTTTGTATTGTGTTTGTACCCTATTAATCCCCTTTCAGTCCTTTATTTAAAAAGTATTACATTTGTAAAATAGTGATTTATCAAAAAATTTTCAAAACCACAAATATATGATGCATAAAAAATAATAAAATAAATAAAATAACCTATATATACAAAATAAATATGATTTTTTTCTTATAAATTATTGTTAACAACGAACTTGATATTATTTTTTTCGAACCTAGAGGTCTCCCTATGTATTTTTATTAAAAACCTAATAAGGTGAAATATTAATTTATCTAGGCTTTAAAATTCGGACAGATGTCTCTTGTTTTCGGCACGAATAGGTTTTTTTTTTTTTTTGTTTATAAATGTTATATAGTTCGGTTGAGGTTTGGTTTGGTGCGTAGTCGGGACATTGCGGCGATACTTCTCGCTGATTATCCGGTCAGCGTTCAAAAAGCTTTCGTCAGAAATTTGAATTTTACATGTTTTTTTAGTTCTTACGTATCATTAGTGTTTTTATGGCAAGTTACATGGGGGGATCCAAAATGCTTTGTGGACTAAAGCATGATTTGTTTTTTTATTTTTTTTCTCACTCGCCATCAAATTTAAATAAATCAATAGGACTTTTTTATATATCACTCAGCATTGCTACAATATCCTATTGCACCCTAAATTGACGCATGATGGTATCATGGCAACAAGAGGCCAGAAGAATCCACGGCTGACGCGTAAACAATGGTCTATACATCCGAGAGGCATTGTTGCAATTCACTAACCAGGACTATTATACCTCTGACAATGGAATGCACTAGAATGCAGCACCGCAAAGCCAAGTTAAATTTTCATGGTGAATCTTTAATATCTTAAGCCAGTCAAAAATAATTCAATATGCATATTTTTGTATTGTAATAAAGGAATGATAAAATAAAAAAAAAATAAAAAAAACCTATCTTGCTACAGTATTGTAGCAAGATAGAATTTTTTAAAACACAAATTGGATGACCTTGAACATGTTCTAACATGTTCAGGTTTTCCCCTACCACTTTTCCCCTTGGAGACCTGAGATGCGGCACCAATGTGTTTCATTACATCTTCATCTTTTGAGCTGCAAACATGGATGTTCCACCACCAATATATGAGGCCGATGAAGCGGAAAGCCTGGGGAGGAGGAGATGCCAGCATGTGGATCTAGTGGAGATGATGGAAAGAAGGATGGAAGAAAGACGGATCAGGAAGGACCATATGCTAATTCAGAAAATTTTAAAATTAGATCTCTTCATAATCTTGGCCTTATTAATTGCAATCTTCTTCTACTTGGTATACGCAGTTGTATACTGCCTAAGATGCATCGAATGTACAGATAAAGCAGCCAAATTGCCAGTTTTCAACACTACTCTTTAAATAAAATTTTCTTTTTTAAAACTCCAAATAGTTGACCTTGAACATGTTTCAACCTGTCTGGTTGTATCAATTACCCCCACCACTACAATTCCAAAAGACCAATCCTACATGCAAGTCTGGCTTCATTTCCAACTCAGCTACGCTAAAGGTTACACTACACACAATGAAGTGGGAATTACTTGTTGACAGCCTTCAATACCTAAAAGAAATCTATGAAAAATTGCACATGCGGCTACTTCAAAATCCAGGGATGATAATAAAAATGAACTTGGAATACGACTGTCCACTCATCGACGACAGTATGGATGAAGCAGAAGGGGTAGTCCAAAATACACAAGGAACATGTTGCTGTGAAGAAAATTCTTCAACAACATCAAGCACAAGTCCGGACAGCACATATGGGGATGAAGGAGGATTTTTGTAAATAAAATTAAAAAAAAAATAATTTTTTTTAAAACTTCAAATGGTTGACCTTGAACACGTTTGAACATGTTGAGCAATGTGGATAACAAATATTTTTTTTCTTATGCCTATTGCTCAATAACAAACTCAGTTGTATAGTTTGCAAAAAAAATTTTTTTTCATTTCATATGACCATTTTCCCCCCACCATCTCCTTATCCCCACCACTCTACCGAGTACCTGAGATACACGGAGCGACTTGTTCAGTTGCTGTTCAACTCTTGTGGTGTGCACATCTCACTTTTTGCACTCAATTTACTTATATTGAGTTTAAATTTAAATATTTATCAAAATATCAAACATTTCTTAATTTTTCGGCAAAGTTTCAAATAACAAAAAAAAATTTTTTTTCACTTTTGGTTTGATTAAAATTTCACAAGTTCCAAGATCACCTGAGAAAGAATAAAAAATAAATATTTCTCAGGAAATATTTCCAATCCGAGTTACGGTAAAGGACAGACTCGGATGAGTTGTTGCAAAAATTTTAATTTTTCTTCCTTCTGACCACTTTACCCCCACCACCTCCTTATCCCCACCACTGGGCCGGGTACCTGGGAAACCGCCTGCGCCCAAGTCAGTACGTCTTCGGACGCGGTGCTGTTCGGGTCGCGTGTCGTTTGTCGCACTGTCGGGTGTTGGAAGAAATTATTCTTCGGCTCTCAGTCTCTCGGTGGGTAAGTGAAATATAAAACTTATTTTTTTTCAAGTGGGGCTGCTGGGACGGGTCAATGACCCCTGACGGATACATTAGGTCGAGAGTCTGATCGCTAGGGAATAAAAAAATTATTTTTTTGCACTTTTGTGGTTCCTCGAGAAATTTCAATTTCTCAGCAAAATTTGAGGATTCGCAAAAGTGCAAAAAAAAATTTTTTTTGTATTCTTGCGTGACCTTGACCTAATTAACGTCAGTGACGTCATCATGATGACGTCAGCGGTAATGACGTCACCATGACGTCATAGGTGTGACGTCATGTGACGTCATATGACGTCATTAGTGACGTCATTCGTGACGTCATTGATGACGTCATCACTGCTGACGTCATCGTGATGACGTCATGAGCCAGCAGCCCCACTTTTACACTACTAAAATAAAAGTTGAAATAAAACTAAAAAAAAACATGTTATGGGTTTTTTTATATTATTTATAAAATTACGTAATACCAATAATTATTTATATTTGTAGTTTTAATATCCAGCAAATTTCGTTCCAGTCCCAATTATTTTTGATGGAAACCCAAGGCGGAACAACAAAAGATAAGGAAATAAAAATGAAGACCCTCAAGACTAAGGAAGGTTATATCAGATGAAAAATAAAAATCAGGACTTAATTAAACAGATTGGGGCTTTACTTCATCGGCGAACATTTCTGTCGTCGCCCTCAAACCTTTAAAAAATCGATACCATTGATGACGAACGAACGGTAAATCTGCAATATAATTTCAGCGAATTTCCCTATAGGTAATCCACTATTAGGATGGTACTCATAGTAAGACCGTGGTCTAAGATCATGATAATTTTTCATTTTGAGGTCCCTAAAGCCCTTAAGTGCGCGCGCGGGGGCCTAAACGACCCCACGCAAATTTAAATGCCTGTAAATTTTTTTTCAGGTTGAAAACACTGCAGAGCGCCTAGGTACCTTTCGGCACGTCTATGATTTATCGATCGCAACGATCAGTTCGGCGCTGACCTTCGACAATGTCGTGTACAGTCCGTTCAAATAAAACTCTGTCACTCCCGGGTCGCTTTTACTCCCGCGCGCGCACTCCCGCTACCTACTGACTTTGCATGGTCGGGTCATCTATACCCCCACGCGCGCACTCCCGCTACCTACCGACTTTGCATGGTCGGGTCATCTATACCCACACGGGCCCACTTCTGTTTTATGTGTGCTTTATTGAGTTTTATTTTATTTTGAGGCAGTTCAAGTATAGTGCGTGATGAGTTCAGAAGACCCACAGAACTGCTCGAATTAGACGGTTTTTACTTGAAGCCGAAGAAGACGATGATATATTTGACAATTTAAAATTGTCTTTACATTGTTTACTTATATTTTTTAGCAATACATTACCAGTTACTGTGTGAATAAAAAGAATACCTTTTATTTCGTAAGTGTTGTTTGCCTTTATCAATCAAGGATGTAGGTAAGATCTAGTTTACGACTACGTAGAGTGTCTTATATAAATTACTTCAGTATATAAATGATATATATACATATATTATATATGTAAAGTGACAAATTATGACACAATTGCATTTTAGTACTTAAAATAAAAATGAAGTTTTAGTTTCAATAAGATTTTATAAAACAAAAAATAATTTAAATATTATTATAAAATATGAATAATGATGAAAAAGGCAGATTGTTGTTATTAAACATCTATTTAACAATAACAATACGAACCATAAACATTTTTCAAGTAATAGTGTTCTATTTACAATGTTTTTTATGTTGGGGGCCTAGATGAACCCGCGCGCCCACTTACGTTACAAATAGGGGCGCGCCTACTTAAGGGCTAAAAGCCATCAAAAACACTATGTGTTCGATTTCATATAATATACCACTTAAAATTTGGCATAACTTACACTGACGTTCAGGCTGTTTAAAGTAAGAATTTTTACCTTTCTTCTATTTTATGTTGCAAAATGGTGACCATTTTAAAATTTTAAAGTTGTGAAATATCAAAATGGTAAGTATAACATACCTATAATGTTTAAATTTCAATTGTCTATTCAGAAATACCAGGTTTTAAAACATCCGACCATAAATAACGAATATATTGAAATTATTATAAATTAAAACAAGTTTTTTTTTGTAGTATTTTGCCTACTAAAATGCTTAATTTTAATATCTATATATATATAATTCCGTAAGAGAATCGGTCCCCACGAAATATCTCGAGTTAGGAGAAAGATAGGGTAACGTATGATGGCTCATTTTAAAGCTTGAGGGCCAAGGACGCAAGGAAAAATACCAGAATCATCCAAAGTTACATGGGCTTGGCCCCATTGGACCTTGAATTTCCATTGTTAATCTAATGGGAAGAAGATTTTTAGATCTACACGTGTGTTTAAGCAGATGTTCCAGTGTTTTATCATAAACTCAATCAGCTGGTTCTTGAGCAGATATTTTGAGTTAAGATAACCGCATTATAACTTTTTTTAAATTGGAAATGCACTATAAAAAAGGAGGACACTAATAGTCATAAACGGATTACGGATCCACAGGAGATTTTATCTTAGTGACTCCATCTATGTCATTAAGAAAATAGGAGTAGAATGATTGGTATATTCAACATAAAAAATTAATTAAAATTATCTTAGACGTTCCATGGTTGATATAATGGTTAATTGTCTTTACTCAGTGAATGTCGTTTAGTTATTACGTCCCTGCTTTATATTGGCTATTAATAGATAGAGTTGAAGAGTTGGATAGTTATGTTAAGTGCATGTTTATTTATTTTCGACTGCATCATTATACGTAAACTACAAACATTGGATAACTTCCGTATGAGGAATATGTTGTTTTGGTTTTATCCATTCTCTGGTTATTCTTTAAGTCTGTCGTAGGGAAACAATACACGCAAACGGGCGTTTATCCATAAAGACGTCGAGCTTTTTATGTAAATGATAGTGTTCGAAAACTAACAATATATCAATCAGTGTTCTACTTCATTGACGAACAGACAAAATAGACAATAATCAATGTAAGAGGGAGGTCGGTGGCACGGATGGTAAGGAGGCATGGGGGCATGGGGGCACGTTGGAGACATGGGAGAACTAATGGAAACTTCGGGTTGTACAGGAGGGCACGGAGTTACGGAAAGGGACGGCGGGGATGGCAGCATGGGACCACGGGGAGTACAGGGGTGTTCGGGGAAATCGGGGCACGAAGGGCCCGAGGGGTGTCGGTGGCACTGGAGACAGGGGGGCATGATGGGCTCGGTGGAGGCATGGGGAACGTAGAGGTACATGTAGCAACGGCGAGCATGAGGGTACCAAAGCAAGGTGGGTGTGGGGGCTTAGGGGACACTCTGGGGAGGCATGGGGATGCACTGGGGCACGTATCGGCGGGGGTGATGGGGCCAAGGAACATTAGGGACGTCGGTGGAAAACGGGGTAGATGGGCATGGGGGACATGGTTGCCACGGGGAGCAACCTCGGGCATGGGGGTACGGAAACATAGGGTGCCCGGGGGCACATGGTGGTAGGGGGATCGGGGGTGGGAAGGCACAGTGGGCACTAAGGGCGTTGGTGGCACTAGGCTTGGGGGCATAGACGGCATGGGGATCACGGGGAAAAACGGCGGGCATGTGGGCACGGGAGTACCTGCATGCGGGTCCATCGGGGCACGAGATTTGTCGGGGGCACTGGGGTTAGGGGGGCATAGGGATGTAGGTGGCATGAGGAAGAATGGTGGGCATGGGGCACGGGGGTATGGGGGCATGGGGGCATGGAAATGCGGGCACAAGGGGTGGTGCCTGCTAGAGATGTCAGTGGCACGGAAGTTGGTTGGGCGTGGGGAAGTTGGTTAGGAACATAAAGGGCACGGGGAAGAACTGTGGGGATGTGGGAAAGAGAGAATGAAGGGCACAGGGGAATGTGGGGTTAAACGGGTACATGGGAACTTTGGGGGTACTCGGGCCCCGGAGGCATAAAGGGTACAGGAAACACGGGTCAGGAGAGGTGAACGGGAGCACTGGGGGGCATGGGGTCAGGGCGAGTGTGGGGAAATGGGGGGCACAGGGTTCCAGGGTGAAGGAGTGTACAGTATTAATGGTCTTATGTTGTATTGAACTATTTTATTTATTTGAGTACAAAAATCATCATGAAACTGTTTAAGGTTAAAACTATTTTTCCGCGTTTGGTAGTATAACTTAATAGTGCAATTTTTTTTTCTTCCACAAAATAGACTACTGTATTTTCATACACTGTATTTTTGATTCGATACCACCGAAAAGTTTCGTCAGGATTAGGAAATATTTTATTATAAAACTCAAACGTTTAAACCCTCACTGCAGCTTGAGAAAAATATAGTAGGCCTAATACTGCAAGGGTATAAATTGAATCTTTTTTTTTGGAGACATCATCATTTTGATTTTTAGGGGCCTTTGCCCCTACACTCCACTAGTCTCCATATAATTTGTTACACTATAAATAAGGAAATTTTTCCCGCATTGTGAGAATTCTATTAGTGGTTTGTAGACCGAAGAACCAAAATATACTCTTTCATTTTTTTTTTTTTTTTTTTGATTTGATAATATCAAACAAACCGTCTTTACAATCATAGGTTTCTTTGTAACTCAAAAAATATTGTAGATAAAAAATATAAACTATATAAAAGATAGTTTAAATTAAGAAAATTAGATATTCAACTTAGTATGGAACACACAATAAAGTTCCATCCTGTGTTACCTATCATGTGTTCTTTTTTAAGGAAAAATAAATAAAAATATCATGTTCATATAACTGTTGAAAATATTTTATGCTTATAGTTAGATTGAACGGGCTTCGGTAAAAAATGGTCCGCAATATAATTAAAAACTATTAACGTTATATGGTCATTAAATGTAGACTATTCTATAACCCAACATTCTGCTAATATTGTAATTAAATACAGGATATCAGCCAAGATTAGTAGCTACATAGGCGTCCAATTTCCATCAAAGGGACGGTGTCTTTAATCTAAGATTCCAATTACATAGGCACCATTAGTATCAGTGCCATCTATCTAACCTGTATTATATAGCACCTTATGCACCGATTTTCCAAATATTAAGTCAACAAATAATGCAACAATCACATTCTTAGTTAACTATCTTGATTAAAATCAAACCACCTTACGGTTTATGTTTTTGGGCTAACTATTGGTCGCTAGTACTGTTTGGAAATAATAACAGAAAGTTTAGAACTAATTATATTAAATAAGTACCAATGTAATGAAAATCAGATGAGGTTACATCTTCAATTACCTACTAGGAGTGGCATGGGAGTCTTAAATTAAATATGGATACTGTAACTTAAATTTATTATAAAATAATAATGCGGAAATTTTTATACGTAATACAAATGGATATACAAAAATTGCAAAAATGGCCATCAATAAAACTTAGCATTAAATCCGTTCCGAAATTGGCAGGCAACAAAACTTTTCATTGAAATGCAACGACTTCCTACATACTCAATCGTTTTTCCTTGTCATGTTTCCATAATGCCTCAAGAATCGAATTCGTTAAAAATATTATTACTAACAGCAAATAGATTATTTAGCCCTTTCCTAAAATGAACGTGACGAAACACTTTACAGATATAAGGGTGTTCAATTCCCACCCCTTGATAAGAGGATTGTGGTGATGAAATGGTCAACCCTTCAGCGTCAAATTTGCATTGTGTCCACACAACCCCCCCCCCCCCCCCCCCACCATCAACTCCTTAAAGTCCCTCAAGTACTAGGCTACTTCATCATTTACTTATGAAACTACCAATTAGAGTAAAATTTAAGTAATAATTTTAACCCTGTTCTGTAAAGTTACAGAATTTAATTTTACAACGTTTACGATTTCTTCCGTTAGAAATTGCAATATTTTAAATAGTATAAATTAATGCGATAAGTTTATGACGAACACAGTCATGTAAACTAATAATAAATTTTACTTGGTGGTAGACAATTTCTGAAATCAATTACAACTTGGTTTCAGAAATAATTTAATATTTTAAATTTATTTTCATAGGACGTGTGAGGTTTACTGTCCTCTTTTATTGTAAAGACTATCGTTGAATACGTAAACATTCCACAAAAATTAAAACCTAAGTATAATGATGTAAAGTTGTGAAGTGTTGAATAAATAATGAGTCTGACACTTCAAAAAACAAAATCTTCTTAACAGAAAGAATTTAATTAGGATTTCAAGTTTACATAACACAATTAATTATACTGTAACAAGTATGTAAGGCTCAAATTACATTTACTCCTTCCCACACTGTGTGTAAAGAATCTTAATGTAGGTAAACCTTTGCATGTGTGTTTTCGTCTCAAAAATCTTCAGGTTTTACAAGAAAACTTTAACTGTAACGAGTTACAACTCGTTTAACATAAATATATGTCTTTTTGGTGTTTCCGTTACCAACAAGAGATCATTTGTATGGGCATAGTTACACAGACATAATCGTAGTCATAATTCAAATTTAGGAGACAAAATAAATATTATTATACTTATTTATTATAACTATGACTTTTTTTTATAATTGAGTCACTTAAACAATTTACTTCTGCCAAATTTATATTTTGAAATTTTTGTTTTACTCAAGGAATCCAAAAAAAGGTCAAAACATTCAACGCTCTCTATGCACCAGATGATCCTTTGCACATATGACGTCATCATTATCATTTCCAGTAATAGTAAATGGTGACATCAAATGTGCAAAAAACATCTGGTGCATAGAGGGTGTTGCATGTCTTAGCATGTCTTAATACCTTCTATTTATTTTATTTTAGATTCCTTGGTTTTACTTAAGTTGTAACACAAAACTAAGCATCAAGGTCTCTCTTAACAGTCTAATAAAATAAATTAGAAGTTTTAGGACATATTGCAAAAACTAAGCAATAAATAAATTCACCCAAACATCCCTGAGGGGAGTTATATCACAGGAGAAAACGTAGGATTACCTTAAGTTACAGTGATACAACTTTGGAGCACTTAGGCATAAACTGAGTGAGGAAGGGGTTGCTTTTGAGACTACATTGCTTAAACTTACATTGATAATAATATGTTATGGGATGTAATGAAACTTTGATTATAAAATAACAAGAGATTGATTTTATTGGTTTAGGAATTTTGATACGACTATTGAAAAATGCCGTACAATGTTTGGAAATACAGGAAATAATTTGATTAAAAACATATTGTGGGTTTGTGCTTTCTGCATCACCGTTACAATTATATAATTCACAATATGTAAGTACATTTCTAGAAACATTCATATCAAGTTCTTATCAAGTTTACTGATGGATGAATTTCTTTTGCCCTTACTTAAATAGATTAATTTTAAAAGTTCATCACTAAGTGAGGTAAAGATACTACTTTGTCACGTTGCCTGAGAGAGGTTTAAACAAACCTACTTAGCAAACAAACACTGAAGCCTAAAAAAAGGAGTAACACTGTACCTCAAAACAACGGAAAATTATAACACATTGTAATATAATAAATAATAAGTATTTTTCAAAAGTTAACCTATTTATAAGTGATTAATAGTTTGAGCATTACTAAAACACTACCCTAGTCTTGCATGTGCAGTTATTAATGGGGTTTCCTAAACCAAACTTTAACGTGGGTCAGCTTCGCCCAAGTTATGATTAACTTGGCTGATCATAAATTTGTTTCAATCGTGATCAACTATACTGCAACCACCTACTGCTATAGTAAGTAACTTTGCCATTGAAAGATGGATCTACCTTGCATTTTATTGGGGTTGTAGGTTTATACTTTTTACATTGTTTCTAATACTGGCGAAATGCTACATCCAATTTTTCGACCTCGGCGACATCCTGTATCACCTTCAAAAAGCATAAAAACCACTTTTTGCTAATTTTAACCCTGGAGGAGCAATTTTTGTAAAAACCATTTATGACCATTTAAAAAGTACACATTAAATTTTCTAGAATTTAAGACCAAAATAGTTGTTATAGGTTCTAGTCTTTTCCTCTGTATGGCTCTTCAAAGTCACATTCAAATTTTGTTTTCATGTGTTAAGAAATAGGAAATAGGTTTAGGAAATAGGTGTTAGGAAATAGGTGTTTGTTTTCATGTGTGTTGATGAATAGGATGTCCCAGAATTATCAACTCAAACTTTACCAGGTTATTCCTTACGTCATAAAAAACAAATGTTTTAATGTAAGGAATAGTCCTACCTTGCTTGGTCTGTATCTGATTTTTAATAAATATTGTTTATCACATTTTTGGGTCAAGGTAAGTGTAAGTCTACAACATAGTTTATGTCAGTAAGTTACACTTTATTTTAAATGTCAAGCATATTCCTTCTATATCGATAATTTTACATTTTTGAAAGTTATAAATATCTCAAAAATACCAAGATTACGAGATTGGACAACAAACATCAGTCTATGTAAATTTTTCTTAACAGTAACACTTTAGTTTTTTAAATATATTCGTTAGTAAGAGAAGTCAGCAGGACGGAAAACTAAAAAAGATACACTAAATGATAAATGTTGTTTGTTTTGGCCTAAGGAATATAACCTGGTGGATTAAAGGTCGACAATTTTGTGACACCCTGTATAGTTTATCACATGAAAACGAGGGTTAAAGGGAAACTCGAATAACTTTGCTGACCCATATAATAAATTAAAACTTTTAGACGTAGTCTATTACAATTATTTTGATCTTAAATTGTAGGAAATGTAGCTTTGGACAGTGATAGACTTTTTACTGCCGTTTTCATGAGGAAAATCTATATAAGAATCTTTAAAAATAACCTAAATTGCAATTAAGAGTTCAGAAATTTGTTTAATTTTACTAAACTATTGCCAAAAGTGGCGATCCAGATATCATGATCCAAATATCGCATCCGTATGGATTGTCTAATGTCCATCTTTAAATGTACTTTTAAAATGATAGTATTTGGTTTTTATGAAAAGTTGCTTCTTCAGGGTCTAAATAACAAAACGTAAAAATGTGCAAAAGTACGGTAGCTATTCGATGGTAATCAAGAAGGTCATTGAGGTCGAAAAATTGGATTTAGCATCACAGTGCTTTAAAAAAATGTATAAAAAACTTATTACCCAATTTAAATCAAGTTAAAATGTATTAGGCTACTGTACAGTTTTCAGCCACTTTGATACCAATGTTTTACTAAGGTCCAGATAATCAGATAACCAATAATTCTGTTCATGACTCACAGACTTCAATTTAACGATCTTAAATTGCAATGTAAACAACATGTTATTAGTTACTTTTATCAAAAGATATTCTAATTATGATTTAATAAAAATAAAATCCTAGATGGTTCGCCAGGACGTTCGCCACTGAAGTATTAGAGAAAATCTTCTCTTGCTTTTGAGACATAATACAAGTTTTAAAATGTCTTTGAGTTTTTATGCTACAAACCCGGATCAAAAGGGTTTTATTCACATTTTATAGTATAGCCCCAGCATTTCATATGTTCTTGTTCCGGGCGATCCATGTGTTCTTGTTTTATAGTGAATGACATAAGTTGGTAAGACTGCGGGGAAATTTGGGGAATTACAGGGTATTTTGGGGAATTGCAGGGTAATTTGGGGAATTCATAAGGATATTTTGGGGTAAACTGGGTGCAGCCATAACACGTGCTACACTCTGTTGGAGAAATAGTAAACTAGCTGCAGTCCTAGTACATGCTGAACTCTGGTGGATGAATTGTAAACTTGCCGCAGTCGTAGTACATGCTGCACTCTGGTGGTCAAGAAGAAAACCACAGGCACAGCATTATCAGACACATTTCGCCACTTCCCGACAAGTACCTTGGTGGTTCAGAGGTAGAGCGCTGGCTTCATACACCAGCGGGCCGGGATCGAAACCTACCCTCGCCACTGATAAATTTTGTTCTTAAACCCTAACCCCTACAACCTTCCCCGTCAATGGCCCGCAAACAAATGCGCTCCCAAAACTTCGTCCCCTCCTGTACAACCTCCCCCTCCTCCCCATCCCTCCCTCACACCCACAGTTACATCCCCCACGTTCTAAACCACACAACTGCTTGGCCTTGACCTGGCCCAGAACCGGCAAAATCTCATTACTTTTTAGTGTGAAGAAAGTTATTTTTAAGTTTTGCCCTTATCATTTTGCTGGATAATTTACAATGTTCCATTTCTTTCATGAGCATCTGAGCAACTTGTGGTCTAGTTTGTGGCACTGTGCTATTAAGACAAAACATCGTAGATTGAAAATATATAAATTTTTGCCGAAATATTGAAATTACCAACTTTTTTGATGGGTGGAAAGGGTTGGTTGTTGGTTTTCTAAACTACTTGAATATTATTATTATTATTATTTATCAAATCAAATCTAATTAACATATTTCATGCATAACACATCTTTATGAACCATACTAGCAAATAGCCCGTCAAAAATGACGGGTAATTTTCATGAGGATTATTCCTGAATTCGATGTTCACGTTTGAAAATGGTCACAGAATTTATTAAGACACAGATAACATAGTATTCCAATTTCCATTTCTTTAGCAATGTGAACAGTTATCTATATATTAGTATTCAAGCATGTTTCTTTTCCTCCTTTTTTCTCAGCTTGTGAGCAACGTAAAAGAAACCCGCGCATACCGTTTGAAAGGTAGTGCATTTTAGATGAGCAGAATGGTATTTTAATTCACATCGGTCCCCGATGCTACGCCCTTCAGGCTTCGAAAGTTTCAATGTTAATCTTATGGGAGAAGGATAATTGATTAATCATGAAACAGCTGTTGTAATAACAAATTATAGCAAATCAGGAAGAACAGTTAGTTTTATCTATATATATATTTTTTTAAATAATTAGCTCAAGATCAACAAAATATTAGGTCGAAATTCGACCAGTGGGCGATTTCCCATTCTTCTATAATAAGCAAGCATGTTTCTTTTCCTCCTTTCTTCTCAGCTCATGTGCATTATATGAGAAATCCGCGCATACCGTTAGAAAGGTATAGATAGTCCTGTAGATGAGCAGAATCCTATTGTAATTTACGTTGGACTCCAGGCCTACGCCCCACAGGCTTTCAAAGTTTCAATGTTAATCTTTTGGAGGAAGGAGAATTGATTGAATGATTAGACAGCTGTTGTAAAAAACACGGTTAAAAAACAGGAAGAACAGATGTTTTAGTTATAAAATTTGTTTAAACTTCTTGGGTCCAGATCAACTCAAAATTTGGTCTAATTTCGTTCAGGAGGCGATCTTTATACATCATTAATAGTTTATAATTTTAAATAGTTTATAATACTTAATATCATATGGTTTTACAATAGGCCTATGAGACTTTACAAAAGAAGATAATAATTAAAGGTTTTTAACCGTATTTCCATTTATTCCATTCAAGTTGTATGGCAAATTAACTTATTTGTATAATTTTGCTGACTCGGAGTCCATTTAATTAGCCAGAATTTGGAGTTTGTAGCTTATTTATTTAACACTCGCAATTTACCAATTGTATTAAGTGTGTCCTCAACCTCTGGCATTTTTTCCTTCTTACGTTCTTGTTTAATTTTGTTAGATCCACGATGAGTCTAACGTCCCAATTAGGTTTTGGCATCGCTAAGCACCATTCTGTGGGCTCTTCCACAGTGTTTATACATTTAATTGAACCTTGCTTTCAATTTCTGACTTGAATTTTTTTCACGTAATGGTATAGAAGTACATTCTTGGGTGTACTAAGTGATACTGAATTGTCCTCTAAGTCAATCGTATAGTAGGTTTTTTACCTTCACTAAAACACTATTCAAAATGTTTATTCTCTGTCTTTTGTTTCCACTTTATTTCCATCTTCTTTTCTTATTCTTGGTATTTCTTCTTGTATATTTCAAAACTTATTTCTTACAGTTCATAGTTACACATTATCACATTTTTTTACTTCATTGTTCATATCAGTGGGAACAATAAACCAACTGTTAAACATGTAGAATCATAAGCCTACACGACCTTAAAAGGATAAAAAATAAGAGTATAAGGACATAATATAACTTAGTTATAACAAAGATTAATGTATTAAAATACGGTGGGGAGAGTTTTACAATAAAAATATTATATTTATATATTTCAAAACATAAAGCTCATTAGTCGATAGATAAAAAATATGTGCAAACAAATATTAATGAATAGCTTGTAAGTTTAAATATATAAATTCAATCACCTAAACTCTCTTTATAGTATAGCAACAAAAAATTTATTTAAATATCAGCTGTTAAACATTTATTTTACTGCTTTAAAAACCACTTCAACATTGTGTGTACTTGATTTAATTTGTATCTGTCAATTATCATAGAAATGAAAAGTTGTCTGTTTTGTTTACAAAAACACTTTATAAAGCAGCAGTGGTGTCAAATTTTAATGTAAGATATGGATCACCTGGAGCAGTAAACAAATCGACAAAATCACGTCTTAGATTGGTCTAAATAAGGTCTAATTTTCATTTTGCGGCTTTACAAGGCATTTTCCGAGGGATACTATATTTTTCCTATCATCTAGGGGTCATGAGAAATCCATTGAGACCAAAATGGCCTCGATCCGTTCAGTAGTTCTCTCTCTAGACCCTTAAATGCACTCTTTTATTATATAAGATGTTATGCATGAATGTGACTGGCTAAATTGTCTATACTTCAAAGTTGTCTATGCCTTCAAACTTTTCTTAAATTTTATTATTTTCTGCTTAAAGTAAAGAAATGAATGTATCCATATTGATATTGTTTTCTTACTTTTGAAATTTTGTAGTTTTTGGGTAAATTGCAACAAAATTCCTTGAACAGTCATGATTGGATACTCAATTAAAAAATATTTTTGAGGATGAAAATATTTTGGAAAAACTTCATGCTTTAATCTCAGTCTTAAATTAATATTTAACCTCAGTTGCATACAACATTTAACACAAAATAGCATTGAAATTGTTTTTAAATTACATAATTTATATAATTAACTTTTGTAATTTATATATCAAACCATTTTGTATATTTCTCTCCCTAGAGGCCAAAAAGTGCACTTACATTTGTCACAATTCAATTTTTGCCACCAACTCGAAAACAAACGATTTCCGGATCAATATTTAGGCCTACATGGCTTTTTTTTGCCTTGATGTGAGGAATCGATTGATAAAGTTTGTTGCACTTATCATAAAAATATCTCTATAGTCAATGCTATTATCCAGATTTTCCTTAGCAGGCAATTAATTTAATTAAATTTTTAATATCACGTTTTTATCGACTTTCACTTAAAAGTTTATGGTATACAAGAGCATAGTAGTTGATATAAACTACATGATTGATAAAAAAACATATATAATAAGTTATATTGGATGAAAAAGCTTCATGAAATGTTTCAATTATAGTCCCGCTACATTGACAGTTGATTGGTTATTTAGAGACAGGAAATCGGCAATACTTTGTGATTTAATTAAAGTTGGTTTCATTGTAATAAACTCCTTCTCTGGTCATTTTAAATTTAACGTATTAAACTTTTTAACAACAAATCAAAACATTTGGACCATCATTCTGTATTTCCATGTTCTTCTTAAAGGTATATTTTATATAGGATGGGTTTCATAGCTATCCTCCAAGTTCTAAAAATAATACAAGGCATTCTACAACGCAGAGCACCTGGGTCAATGTATGTAACAATAAACACTAAATTAAACATTATGATCTCTCTTTTTGCTTAACCAATGCAGCCAAGCTCCAATTGCATTAGGCTATGCGGACCGATCAATGCTTCAGGGAAGGCACTTAGTGGACACAAGACTAATATGATCCATAGTCTGGCACTCCGCTCCGCAGTCGCATGACAGTCCTCTGTCATTCCCCATTTATATTCCCAGTAACTACATCTTCCTACTCCAGTACGAAATCGATTAAGTACATTGGATGACACTGTACACTGCTTTCGAAGAAGACCCATTAACTTTTATTATTATGTCGAGTCATTCATAAAAAAATTACAAAGGTTAAAAGAGGGATCTAAAGACTTCCATTTTGGATGATATTGCGTATTGTTAAACATTTATTTAACAAATATAAAAGGACAAATCTGGCAATTAAAATCCCAAAAAGCATAACGAAAAATTTAATTTCCTTTTAGTTAGGCTACAAGTAAGTTAAAAGAGCCTAATAACGACTGGGTTTGTTTTTGTATTGTGTTACAAAGCCATTTTAAAATAGAAATAATTTAGCATTTTGCTTAATGGGTTGCCTGGTAACGGAATAACACCTCAATTGACACTAAAGTTCAGATAACGACTCAGAAAGGCCAGCACTGAAAATCCAAACACTTCTAAATACATTAAACCAAGGAAAGTTTTATTGCTAATCGTAAACTTCCTCAAGACAAAAAACGCAGAGTAATTAAAACCATAAACCTCTTAGGTTAATTAACTACAATATACTAATTAAAGAACAGACATCATTGTTTCAATGTTTAGTAAATAGTTGGCGTAATGCATAATAAACAATTTTAATTAATAATAAACAATTTTCTCAAAACAAATTTAATACTTTTCTCATAATTAGTACAAATCATTGGTTCGTTAATGTATGTGAATGCGTTTTCTAATTGTTCCGTTGGATGTTTATTGGTGTTTATATTTTTGATGATAGATTTAATTAATTATTAATAAAAATTATGACAAACAGTTTTGGCTTCTCTCTTATAAAAAAGAAAAACTTAGAAATAATATATAATATCGTTTTGGCTACAACAGAAGTATTTTCTGATAATTCGAACTCGCTTTCTAGTTAATTAAGTCGCGCTTTTATAACTCGATCTGATAACATTTCCGTCTTTGAGGCCTTTTATTATTTTTTGTCTGGATTTATTTCCTGTACTTCTTTGTTCGCGATCTATTGGGTTCTTAACTGACATAAAAATAATTGAAGCTGCTTCAGAATAATTCTTTAATTTATATAAATATATAAAAGAATATGTTTAAAGTAACATGTTGAATGGGATATTTTAAATCTTTTAAAGTTTGTCAGTTTGGACTTAGAAACCTTTTAAAATTGTTCTGTAAATTGAAAATAAAATTCAGTAACAGGAATTGAGGACCATTCCCTATACAAAGTAAACAATTCTATTGGTGTATTCTCAAAAGAAAACACAACAAAGTATATAAATTTACCTTGGAATTGTTTAAAGAAGAATGTGTAATGTCTGTGTTTTGGATCGGGTTACTCGTTTTTACAATATTGCAAAATCAATGTTTTAATTGACTAATAATCAAAACTCAAAAAATTATAATAAAATTTGACTTTTTCACACAGTATTATGTATTAAAACACGGTACTAAATATTACATAATAAGTAGCTACAAATTTTGATCAACCAATGAAAAGCGATAAAAGGAAATAATAAATAAGAATGGGCCGCATAAGAAGAAATCAGTTGATCATCCCTGATGGTTTTGAGCACAAAGGTTTTACTGTTTGGAAAAATTAGCAGATAAATTACTTAGATCTCCCGGCATTGGTTCATCCAATTAAATTATGAACAATAACTTGACCTTTTGGAAATTTATTTAAAAAGGTTAATGTGTGTTAAGATAGTTACTATGTATTAAAATAATACATCAGTAAGAATTGGAACACAAAACAAACTAAAGGCATTAAAGTGAAATAACATCAGTGGATAAATAATATTTAACACATTAATAATAGTGTTTCCGCTTTTATCAAGCTAAAGTAGGCCTAATTATTTTAAACAATAATCATAATAAAAATAGATATTAAGTATTTGTTGGCACCCTGGAAAATTCATCACCCAATAGGCTAATATATTTTAAATATATAAATGTATAGGGTTGAAATAAATTAATTAGTATTCTACTAAGTTATGATTGATTTATTCCAACCTGAGTTTTTCATTTCATAAAAGGGTTGAAGAGCTTAATATGCTGACTAGAAAGGATTTAGCTTCTCTCTTGAACTGTGCTGCACTAACTCCAAACATGTCGACACTGCAACTCATTAAGTTCCCAGTTTGCATCAAACGTGGGATGAAGCTCTGCTGCTAATAAGTGGTGGAATAGTGTTTTTTGAAAAAAAAAAAAAAAAAAAAAAAAAAAAAAAAAAAAAAAAACTTGCTGGTGTCTTGATTGACGAGGTGTATGAAAATCAAGTTTTTCAAAGGACAGGGCAGTCAACCATTCCATTAATTATCTTGAACAACAGTATGGAGTCAAGAAGTGTTCTTCTATGAGCCAGAGGCAGCAGTCCTAGATAACTCGAGACCTCTGTCATTGGTACCTCATAGAGTAGTATTATGTATATATTAAATCCCATTTTTATGCCAGCAAAGCAGATGAAGCGTGATTGAACTCTTTCTAGATCAGCAATCAAGCCTAACTGATAAGGAGACCAAACATTTGGGACATTCAAATACAATATAAAATTATATTTGAATTACATATAATAAACTGTTTATCAATAGCATATTAAAATATTACCAGTTAATTGGTGCTGGAACGGTAATCTTCATAAGCAATATACATGACAATATTTTAGCCATATTCAAGAGCAACGGTTGCAAATTAATTTTTCCCACAGTTGTTCATGGATACTGACAGGTCCATGAGGAGGCAACCCTCCTTCTGTGATGGGAGGTCGTACCTCGTTTAGTTTAACCTCATTGATGAATTTAAATTAATTTGTTTTATCATACAAGGTACGTACTATTGCACAGTATATAGTTTAAAATTAACCAGGAAATTGAATTTGTAAACAAAGATAATTCGTAAATATTTAAACAGTTCCAACAGAGTTAAACAGAGTCCAAAATGTTATATCCTTTAACAACCTTAACATTTAAACTTCTAATATTTGATCCAAGTGTACTACATTAAATATTAAGAGTTTCGATCAAAACAAATAAAGGACATTTTAATAAATATACTTTTGCAAATACGAAATTGATATATTGAACAAAACCAAATGAAACTTATGAAAAAATATAAATAATAATTGATATTTAATTATTATGAACATATTCATCCATTTAAAAATATTAATGAATATTTGTATATTGATCAGCAAAAGAAAAACGATGCAATTGACATATTCTCCATAACTAATGATGATAGCAGATGTGTCGCTTCAACCTTGTTAGAATATTTCACCAATTTCATTACTCACTTGGATATTAATTAATCACTTTAAACTAGCTCAACTTCAAATTGAAATCCCTTTACAAAAATATGGCATATTTCCTTTACTTTAAATATATTTGCGGTAAGACGTTTGATTAAACAATAATTAATTAGTTATATAATTATATAAAAAATTTGGTAAAATTAATATAATAAGTAACAGTTTTCATGTTATTTTAGTAACAATTTAACATTAAATTAAATTATTTTAACGAAAAAATCCCTTTTTACTTTACAGAAACACTTCTATAACAAATTGGATGATATTTCGAACATCTTTGAGCGCTATTGCTTTCTACACTTCTACACTCTTAGATTCAAAATCATTGTTATCTTTAAAACTGTATTAATTTTTATTTGTTAAGGTAGGAGTGGCTAAAAATAGTCTTATTAAGAATACATGTTTAAATTCTTAACACATAATTTAACCCTTTCCAGCCATTCTTAATTTTTTCTTTTAGTATTTAACAAAAGTAAATGAGCAGAATAAACAAAAACCACTTATAATTTTAGAAGCTCTTTTTATTTGAATTATATAGATTTTTCGTATTTAAAACTATTAATAATTTTAAGTTATAAAATAGTCAACTATTTATGAATAATATAATTTTAAGAGACAATTTAGGAATGTATATTTAAAAATATTAAATTTTAATCTACTGTATTTTGAAATAATGTGTAAGTATAGATTACGAAGGTCTTCAACTAATGAATTTGAACATGTTTTACACCTACCAGAAACACATGAAAGGTTTAACTATGTAAGGAAAGCATTTTTATTATTTAGTTTAATAAATTGGAATACCAATTATCTTTTTATTTGGGTTTAGTTGAACAAAATATTAAAAGTAAAAGAAGAAATTTTTTTAATTTTTATAAAAATACAAAAAAATAGCATACAATTTATTGGTATACAAGATTGTTTGGTTGGATACGTCTTGAAAATAGGTCATTCAATACTCGTTAGAAAAGATTTCTATAAAGGCTGTTTATCTGATAAAAAAATGTATTTGCACAATTGGTGTTTATTTATTTTTTTTTTATTAGTTAATTTGTCAATAAAAAATATCTAGAATATCTTATTGCCTTCAAATAAGCTGCAGCCAATTATTTTCAAAAACAGTACTATCTCCAAATATAATATATAACTTATTGCAAACACCTATATTTAAAGATGTTGCTTTTAGTTTTTATGAGCGGATATTACCATTGGCTATGTACTCTAACGTGAATAGACCTCTCATCCAATGCATTTAGTTTGAGGAAAAATTTGTAAGTTCGGTGTACGCCGCACCAGAGTCGCTGCCATCGATCTTGTTATTATTCTATTCAGCTGAATTTACAGTGCTGCAAAAACACTTTACCAAAACATAAACATAACTTTCAGTTATAAAAAAATGTTTCATCCTTAGTTGAGAAGAGTGGTAATATACTGATTTATCTATCATATGTTACGTGTACTTCCATGTACGCCGCACGAGATCGCACCACCGTCAATATGCTTCACACACGCCTATGCTATGAGAAGTCTACTTACGCTAGTGTACATAGTCAATGATATTATGTTGTTTTTTATATGCCTTTTATATCGATCATTAGAATAATCTTTTGTGGTACAGTTTTTACACAGAAATAATAAAAATAATTACAAATTTTTTAACCTCACAGAACTTTACACAACAGTTTATGTTCAATACTTTAACAGATAAATTCTTTTTCCATTTATTTAAAGATTGATTACATTATTAGCGTATAAATTATTGACCAGAGTTCCAAATGAATAGAAGCGTAAAATGAAGACTTCAAAGACTCGATTTCAACAGATGCGGGTATCAAACAAGCAATTTACTTTAGAATGACTCCTCTCAGTTTAACAAAAAGACGTCTGAGATAACTTTAATAGTCAATTTAGGTTATTTCATAACTTGACTGGTACAACTTTTACATAAATATATTTGTTTAGTTTTATTTAGTCTCTTTTTAAAATCCTCCTTTAAATCATAAAATTTCTATAATCATACACAATAATTTATGCAATTAACAAAGAATGTAAAGATAATTTTATAAAGGTCATGTCTAATGCTGCCTGGACACTTTATACTTAAACAGAAGCTGCACATAATTAGTCACATTTATCCTAAGCTTCCTAGTGCCTATTACATAATAATACCGTTTGAATCCTATTTAATTTAACACCCGACACTGAAAATTAGAACTCTTTTCTTATGAACGACGAGAGAAAACATCGTTAACTTGATTAGAAAAACGAGCGGACCGTGGACGCATCCCTGAGGGACTCCTGTAAGTTCATGTTTTACGCCTTTGCACCCATTCTAACTAAATTGAATTATAACTTAAAACTGAAAAGCAAAACATATTCTAATCCAATTATTCCAAGCAAATTTTTCTATATCCAAATGTACGTAAAACCAAACTTAAATCCAACCATAAATGACAAAAAGTAAAAAAAAAAAAATGTATTTGCAAATTCAGCTCTTATCTATTGTTTTGTAAATTTCAACTGTCTGATCTAAATCAGCCTTTGCAGTTATGTTAGGACAGCAAAGTCCTTGTGATGTAAGTAGACAAAGGCAATTAATAAACATGGCAGTAAGTATTGGCTTGGTTGTATTTATACTTGGCAGCGGCCGTAGCTCAGTGGTAGAGCTCTGGGTTATCACCCAGCGGGCCCGAGTTCAAATCCCGGCTCGGGGAAAAACAGATCGTTCGGCCGCTCCCGTGGTTCGGAAGTCACGTTAAGCCGTTGGTCCACCTCCATAGAAAACAAAAAAGTGCATATATTTCAGGCGAGGAGAACTATCAGTTAATTGCTGATCTTCCTCCACTAAAAGCCATACGATTATTAATTTATTTATTTATACTTGTAAAGCATTTGCTTGTATCGAACCGTGGTCTTCTTGTTTGTTTTGTGTCTATCTTCGACAGTGGAATTTTTTTAACTTTTTGACGGGAACGGTCCAAACCCCAGTCTTGTTACCATCTAACATCGACCAGTTGTTAGAAAGCATCATTAATTAATAGATTATTTTTTTATTAAATGATTTTTTCACCATTAATTAATAACTAATGGCAACTGGGCCCGTAATCGAACCACTAAAAAACTACTAATTTTTCTCAGGATCGAACCGACAACCTTTGGATTCAAAAGCGAGCACTATAACCACTCAGCTACCCAGGTAGTTGTCTTTAAAAGAGTCCACATATTATAAGCGTACGGTAATTATAAGACCGTTTTAGTTAATTTGAAGAGTTACTTGTAATTTTACCTAGTAAATTCTAGGAAATATAAAAGGTAAGTGGGATATAAATTTTAGAGAAATTTTATTTTGTCAGTCTGTTATTTTATTTGAATATCAGTATATAAAATACAGATGCATTTAGTTTAATTATATTTCTGATTGCTATTGTTTTAAGAGAGAATAAATGTCTGGAACAGTTTTTTTCTGATCCATTCTGAAAAAGGTAAAAAATCCCATCACATTTCTAGTACATTAAAACAAAGAGAGTGACAAAATCGTTTTGTCACAATTTTGTGCCAACATTTAAACTTGACTGTGGAATCCAAATACCAAGTAGGGTATTGTTTGGGTGTTTGGCAGCAGGTCCAGTAATGTAACAAAATTACAATATTCTCTAGGCCTAACTTTTGAGTATTCTATAGCTCAATTTACTGAATAGATATGTTTAGAATTCAATTTTTAACTGCTACACAATATTTTTGCAATTTTATGCAACCGTTTGGTCTATTTTTTAAATAAAAAACGAGTTATAATGTTTGCAAATATTCGGTTATAATAGTGTCATAATAGCGACTATTCGGTTATAATAGCGAACAAGCATTGTACATATATATAATTTAAACTTCCAAAGACTTATATACTGTGATTTTTTCCAAGAAAATGTTCAATTTTGAAATAAATACAAATTGTTTTCACAAAACACTCCATTTAATATACAAAAAGTTGTCTACTCCGAGGACTGTGTTAAATTCAATTTCAAATTTTAAATCTAAATGCCATGTGAACTGTTACATATTTAGATGGTTTGAGAGCATTTTTATTTTCAAATATCTCTATCTAATTTTAAATTAAAGGTTTAGATTTTATTTTTAAACTGAAACACAATTCGGATTTGTACATTTTATTTAAAATAAATATTTAAAATTCACTTTCCGAGTCTTAAAACTTAAAAATCGTAAAGCTTATGTCTGTAAATTTGATGAAACGACAGTTACAATAATAGTGTGCTACTAGATACAACTGTCACGTAAAATATCTGTGCCCCACAGGAATGCGGCGTGGATTCGACCCTTGCTGTAATCAAACCTCTAATCTTTCGTCTCTTTTATTAAAAGATTCATGTATATAATTTTTATTCGTACGCCTATTAGTTATATTTATTTAATATTCTGTTCTGTAAACTTTTAACACATATTTAAACACATAACTTAAACACATAAACACATAACATAAACACATAACTTTAAAGCCGTAAAACTCATTCTAAAATTTCAATTTAAAATGTTTGGCATTTCGATTTTAAAGTTAAATTAATAATATAGTCTACAGAGTGATCATTTCTAGTGGTGCCACCATTGTGATATCGGAAACGGTAAGATTTAGAGAAAACCTTAAATGAGGAACATTACATAATTTATTTTTTATCGCATTTAAAATTATGAATTTCTATTTTGAAACATTTGGCCGCCAACTTTAAAATATCTCATAAAACACCCTCCATTTTATGACGTTTTTTTTATTGCTATGAAATTTCTATTAATTTGCAAAAATGTAAATAGAGCTGAATAAATACAACATCGATTGCAACTCCTCTGGCGCGGCAAATATGAACTATTCAAATTTCTGTATAAAACCAATACAATGGATGAGAAGTCTACCTACGTTCATAAATATAGTCAATGGTAATAAATTTTGCTTGCTTTACAAAAATACCTCATGATTATGTACAAAAACTTAAATAAAAACGCATTGCCTTTAGAAGGTAAAAATAAGTAATCGTACGCGGCAGGTAATGGTGGTAGGCATCATAGTTTTTAATGAATGAAATAAGTTAAAAAGCTCCAGTATGTGCTGTAGCCTAACGGGGGACTCAACAACTAACACGGGACCTCGTGGTTTCCGAGAACTGTAACTTTAAGGTTATGAGAGACCAAAAGTCACAAGTCGTGTGTATCATGTTATTTTTGTTCCTAAGGAAATAGTAAGGTTAAGACAGATCTTTAGATAACTTAATACTAATTTAGTATTACAATTATTGGTAGTCTTAGCTTTATTGTTTGAACCAATTCATTTGTGGTTTCATCCCTTCTTAAGGTAGTGAGAAAATAAAATACTTTCGAATGCGACATCGGGTAATGGTGGTGCGCATGATTCCCTTCCAAGTAGTTATAGGTAAGAAAAAAATTACTTTATCTTTTTACAATCTTGTTTACAGATGCTTATAAACTGTTCGTCATGCAGTCATGCAGACTGCTCAGGTAGAAGAAAATTTGCCTACGTGTGCTAATTTTTCATTAACCCTTGAACAGTTTTGTAATTTTTAATCAAAAACTTTTGTTAAGTGATTGTAAAGCTCAAAGAAAGTATTGTGTGGCTTCAAAACATTCGATGTCTTAAATCAATATTTAATTGTTATTAAAGAAACACATTTGTTCTAATTATTTCAATCCAAACGTCCCTGCGCACCATTACCCAATCACATGCGCACAATTACCCTATGGGTAGGGAAATCGTGCGTAAATGCATATTGCTATATAATGTCTTATATTTTATTAATGTTAATACTTATGATAAGTTTTAATAATTATCA
>CM061534.1:86288323-86455709 GCA_030545055.2 Neoaliturus tenellus
AGGATCAGGTACTACCCAAAATGTCTCTATAGCCAACGAATGAACAGGAGTTGATACAATGATTAACACCCTAAAAAACAAAAAATCTGCTGGAATAGATGATGTTCATTCTATCTTCTAAAAAATGTAAAGAAGACTTTGTTCTACCACAAGCATACATTATCAACCGTTCTTTCCGACAAGGAGTTTTCCCAAATGAGCTTAAAATTGCAAAGGTCTATCACACATTTTAGAAAGGAAACCATCTGGTTTCTAAGAATTACCAAACAATTTCACTAATTCCCACATTCCACAAAGTTTTTGAAAAAAAAAAAATAGAACTCAGCAGCCTTTTTTAACACCTATCATCTGCTTACACCATATCAGCATGGTTTTGTACGAGGAAAATCAACCACATCTGCCATGGTAGCCTAAGCCTTAACTGAATATGTAATAGGTGAGGAATTAAACACACCAACTGCCATTCTTCTCAATTTCAGCAAAGCATTTGACTGCTCAGATCACACACAACTCTGCAATAAGTTAAGGAAAATTGGGGTAAGTGGAAAATCTGCAGAGTGGTTCAAGAGCTAATAAACTGGAAGAAGACAGATGGTTAAACTCAAATACACTTAAAGAGGCGTTACACATACAGTGAAATCAAGGTCACTACCAGTAGTAAAGGGTGTTCTACGAGGCTTTGTACTGGGCTTTTTCCTTTTCATCTTATTCAAGAATGATCTCCCTCACTACATTGAAGACTATAGCAAAACTCTTATGTACGCTGATGACACTATACTCCTCCATGGAAAAAAAGCACTTAAGTTCTTGATATAATCTCCTTTTAATTATCTTTTTTGGGCTTCACTCACCTTAATGACCTTCCGGGACTCGTCAATTGTTGAAAACACAAAACACACACACACACACACACACACACACAAAAACACAACAAAAACGACAACACTAAAATCGTCCCGGAGTTGTAGCCAACTCGTACAACTCCGGGACGATTTTAGTGTTGTCGTTTTCGTCGTGTTTTTGTGTGTGTGTGTGTGTGTGTGTTTTTTGTGTTTTCAACAATTGACGAGTCCCGGAAGGTCATTAAGGTGAGTGAAGCCCAAAAAAGATAATTTAAATTGAAACAACCTCACCTATAATTATGTCATTCAGAAACAGAATAATCTCCTTTGTCTCCTTCAACATGGCAATAGAATATTGCCACCACAAAGTCTAGTAGTTAATGAAGAGAATACCCAACAACTAGTGTTTGGCAGAAGAAATAACGTTGTAAGTATTTCTGTCTGTAAAGTGTCCCAGACATTGAAGCTTCTGAATACGCCAAGTATCTATACTTATTTAATACGCTATGGGTTTTTTTGTCCTGAGAACTCCTCCAACAATTTTCAACCGATTTTCATGTTTTTGGTGTCGTTGGATAGGGCTTGGTCTGTAGTTGTTTCCGCCAAAAATTGATGTGAATCGGACTGAAAATAAAGGCGCTATCCACCATTGAAATCTCAAAATTTCCCATTTAAATAACATTGGGATTGAATAAAGCATTTGAAACATCTGTTAATAATCAGCTGTAAATACGTGTAGTTTTGAGATTAAAGAGGTTCACAATATTGGATTGGTCGGATGTCATTGATTTAGAGTTAAAAGTAACATTTGTATTAAAATGAATTGCTCGATTTCGAGCAACACGTATACTAGTCTATATTTAATATTAGACCAGAAACTGAGAAGGACCCTTCACATTGACAGGCTGTGTAGTAAATTGAGTTGTAGTCTCTATGTTAAAAGGATAAAAACTAAAAGTGACACCAACATAGCAAAGATTGCTTAGCACTCAATTTTTAAATCACATCTACGATATGGCCTCTTGAAGTATGGGGAAAGTTATCAGCAACCAACCTTCAGCGTGTCCTTATCCACAAAAAAAAAAAAAAAAAAAAAAAAAAAAAAAAAAAAAAACAACAACAACAACAACAACAGTTAGAATACTAACAGATATTGACAAAAGCAAAAGTGCAGACCAAAATTCCATGATCTGAAAATTTTAACAGTTGCTAGCATTTAAGTGCTAGCTGTAACAACCTATGCGTGTAGACTACAATTTCAACGAGGCATTGATAGGCACAACCACAACACTCGACAGGCTATGAATTGCACTTTGCCAGTACACCGATCAACACTCTTTGAAGAAAAGTCTTCCTACATTGAAGTGAAGTTTCTGTACCTGCTACCAGACACAATTAAAGGCCCCAACATTATAAGACAGAGTTTATCAGTTAGGCTTGCAGAAAGACCATTCTACTCAGATGAAGAATTCATGAAATGGATATCTTCACCCATGTTTCAGAGACTGCCACACCACTTCATGGACAACTACCTCCTCAATCAAAACTTAAATAGAAAAACCATGGCTGTAAAACAAAATTGTGTTTACTTGTCACTACAATAATTTAGTTGTTTTCTTTTCTGCACTCTATGTATAAAGTGCATGAATAAATTGTATGAATAAAGTGTTCTGATTCTGACTGGATATCAGCTGATCGCTGGTCCACAGATAATGCCAACAATCGAGGTTTAGACACGACTTGAGGTACCCTGGCAGTCTGCTCCTGCTCGTGTCTATGGCAATGTCGGGTTAGTGGAGAGGCCCATATGTTTTTCATTCGTTTACCTTGAATGTGTCAATTGTTGTGTGAAGTATGAGTATTTTAAAATCATTTAACAAAACTCATGAAGCGGATTAAGGGGGGTGATGAGGTTGAATTTTGAAAAAAAAAATCATTTTTTAGTTTATTTATATTTTTGTTCCCTGATTAATTACGAATTATTTCCTGCAAATTTTCATAAAAATAGGTCAAAGCAAACAGTATTTATGTAATATTATATAGTCGTATGTTCAGGGGATTTTCAGCACTTTGAGTGAGGTTCCGCGAACAGTGTATGGAAATAATCGCGATTTTCCGAAAGTTTGTTTTTTTAACACGTATGTACCTTTTTCTCAAAAACGGTTAAAGGTAGGATCCTGAAATTTTTACCACACTTTCAGATCACCTATTTACACATTTTTATAACATTTCATAAAGATAGAAACCAAAACAATATAATTAACCTCATTACTACATTATATTTTTTGAAATTTTTAATATATTAACATAATTTTTTACTGTGTTTTTAATTTTTTGCAGAAATCAACCAAATGTTATAAATATTTCCATAATAGTATGATCAATACAGGGTGAAAATTTCATTCTGATATCTTCTATGGATCCTGAGAAAAAGGTACACAAAGTTAGTGAAATTAACATGGCGGAGATACAACCTCACGGACCCCCTTACTTATTCCTTGAATAGCTTGATTGTGACAGAATCGCTGAAACATATGCAGCTGAACACAATTCAAGTTTGAACTGCAGACAGAGGTAGTTTATTAATTTCGTATCTCATAACATGATAAATTGCAGTTCCGGGGCACTATGAATTTTAATGATTGAAAGGGACTTGTCATATAACAATAACTCGCTAGCCCAACAAAACTTAACTGCCACATGACTTATGTTGCTGTGCAAATGTACTCTATAATATAGTGTATATAATATAATGTAGACATAACCAGGAAAACTTCTAATATAGGCAATAAAAGTATCCTAACAAATATCTAAACTTTACTTACCCCCCTATACCAATGAGATGGGGTGAAACAACACTTAGACAAAACATTGTAGATATAACCGCATCAATCGCACTGCCCCCTTTCTTCATGATAGCAACCCCAGCAGCAGAACAATCACTATTGTCACTCACAACACTACCATGAGGCACTACCTGCAAAATAATAGACAAAAACAAAAATAACGTTAATAAATATATAAAAACAAAATAAATAGCATAGGCCGAAAAAATACTGAACACTAAATTTCACTTTATTTTGTACCATTATCCAAAATTGACAAATTATTGCTCATATTCCTCATAATTGAAAATGAACCTATACCGGGCTGTATTCTTTGAACTGTTTTTGTTCATGACCTAATACAGTGCACTTTCGTTCATTGAAACTAATGTTTTGAAAGTAATGACGCCCAGTTCTGATGTAGAAAAGTTTTGATGAAGCGGAGGACAAAGTGAATCATCATTTTCTGTTACAGGGACTAATTAGTAATTATGTTTATATTCCTTTTTGTTAGTGAAATAATACAAGAGATTTTCCAAAAATAACATAATGAAACTTTAAATATAGTAACAATAAATTTATAAGAATAAAAGAACATGCAAGAAATAAAGATTCCCATACTGTTTCCATTCTACATTTCATAGTAAGCCTAATCTTTTTTGCCGACTCATATTGGCATTGGATCTTTTAAAAGCTGAAGTTTATCCTCGAAAGAGACACAAACTTGTTTCTGTTTTTCATTGACATTATTTAAACAGTCAATTGACATCCCAAGTTACACAGGTACACTCACAAGACAGACAAACAGATAGATTACTAGACGGATGTTTACTTGCTGCACCCCCCCCCCCTCCCCCTACTTCCTAATCCGCGCAAACACTTACACAGCCTACACCCATCACCCACATCGAGGGATGCAGATTATGAAAAGCACCTGGTGACAAGTGATGCAAAATATGATGCATTACTGTATTGCGGGTATAACAAATTGGAGATTAAAGGCATTAAAACGTAAAAAATTGTTTTATGTAAGAAGAAAGGATAGCAATGATATCCAATGCAGATCATTCGTTCCAATGAAACGGAGTTCCGATGTCACTGAGTTGGATTCAAAAGAGTGTACTGTACACTTTTTGCCCCATTCACCTTTAAGTGTGGGATATTCTTGTGTAGGATAATTTTTTTTAAATATCGTTGAACATTATATTATTTTTTTGAAGATTACATTAAGTGTCTTAATTCTTTTCCTTTATTACAGTTTGAAACAACTGTACATAACTTGTTTATTGAATTTGGTACAGAAGTTGTACAGAAGTTTGTGAGACATCAGTGCTGCCAACCTTTCATTCAAAAGACTATGATGTATTGATGGAATCATCAGAATGGCTATTTTTTTATTTTTTTTTATATATGTATGTAGGTAGTAAAATAATTTTGACTATTACTGTGATAGGAATGTTGCCCGCCGTGCCTACAAGAAATAAACTTGGACAATTATTTTACAATTAATCATTGCTATGTACATTTTGACCTCACTGTTAAGCGTTTTATTTAGTGAGGCTTGTTGCTGTTTCTGCTCGTATGAAATAAATGAATAAATAAAAAAAGTATAAGCTACATCACTCTTACCTGGTAATCACCATGATGTAACTGAGTCATCAGAGCCATTGACACCAGCACAGTGAACACGGTGAGGAAACTTACTATCACACGTAGGCCTTTATTGTCCTGCTGGGTGCTGCACAATGGTGCTAGTTCTGTACGGTCACTTGTAATATATGGGGCTGGAACCGATAGGCACAATGAGAAGAGTAAAATGCTTAAGTACACCATAAACAGACTACTGTTTTGATTGGCCAATTAACACAAAGAAAATAATAAAAAACACACAGATAAAGAAGAGTTGGGTATAGACCCTTAGATGTAGAGTAATTTTACTCTGGAATGGATGAAGGCTCCCATAGCAATATGAAAATGAGTCTTTAAAAAATGCAAACCAATATTTACAGTAAGCTATTCATGAGCAGGATTTCCACACCAAACTTGGATTAGTTAATGATAATTAATAACTTAACGGGGTTTTGACTTTTCCCCTTCAAAACATTATAAAATGGCTTGGGCGTATATACACAAAATAAAATAAAAGTAGTGGGATGAGAAAAATATATCTTGAGGAAAGGAGGATAGCACTACAAGAAAAAGAGAGGATACTTTTCAAAATTAAATTATTTGTTAAAAAATGACACACTTAGTAAACCTATTAGAAAAAAACAACTTAAGCTTATCTTGTATTTTCTTAAATTTTAATGAATTTCTCTCATTACTTTGTTCTAAAATAAAAGATAACTTTTTCGTAAAATCACGATTTAGGCTAATTTTTTTATAAATTTTGAGAGATCAAGGTCCGATTTCCTGGATTTAGGATAAGTTAAGTACACTACTATTTTGTTGGATTTGGATTACTAGCCCCTAAAAGCATTATAAGGAGCACCATATCTGACCGTATTTGACATTTGTAAACACTTTAGTAACGTTAAGTTTGTAGATCTAAGCAATTTAGGACCACGATTTCACACTAGGTATGGACTTCATCTAAATGTCAAAAGAAAGAGGTTCATTGCTGATGAAATTTTAAGATTAATGGGAGATGTTGGAAAAGACCAAAATAAGTTTAAAATTCTAATCCCACTAACCAATGTTGGGGGAAGAGATTTTTTAGAAATACATCCTCTAAAGTAAACCTAGGTACAAATACACCATGTTCTGATTATGATGGCCTTAGGCGTATCTCTTCATCCTCAGTGTTCTAACACCATTGCTCTCAGTGTCATAGGGGCAGTGTCACTAGTGGCTCATAGGGGCAAAGGCCCCTAATTTTAAAAATCTCATAAAATTAAAACAGCAAGAACCATAGTGGATTACCAGTTCTTCAATACAAAAGTTTCCAGGAAATTTAATTTTAATTTATATAATATTTTAACTATACCGTTTGAACAGGCTATTCACCCCCAAAGCACTCTTTACAATCCTGTACTATTAGACCATCCATCTGTAAAAGCTTTATTTTGTCTGTTGTTGATCTATGAAAAATAAGTTTTGAAAAGAAATCATAATCCCTTTGAGCTATAAGGGCTTTTTAATATACTAGTGGCTCATAGGGGCAAAAGCCCCTGATCATAAAATTAAAATAGCACGAACCATGAGTAAGTGAACCATGAACCTGTTCTTCACTATGAAAGTTTTCAGAAAAATTAGTTTTAATTTATTTTAACAGTACCGTTTGAACAGGCCATTCGGACCCAAAGCTCTCTTTACAATAGCGTACTGTAGTACTATTAGGCCACCCGTTAGTAAATGCTTCATTTTGTCTGTTGTTAAACTTATATCGATCTATGGAAAATAAGTTTTAAAAGAAGTCACAGTCCCTTTGAGCTATGACAGCTTTTTAATATAACATCGAGAATCTGAATGAGAAAAAATATGATTGATGTTCAGCACCCATTTCATTGTCTTGTTTGTCCTATAATTTAATGGGTTTTTTTACCTCCTGTCAGATTTTTTATTTTTCACAGCAACTCAAAATAGATCACCTTTACTTACTGTTAATATTCGTCCCTCCTAATCAAAATTCTTCATTTTGTGTAAACAAAGCAGGATTAAAAAATCCACTATAAGTAGAAAATCTTTCGGGAGCAACTTTCAGAAAATAATCTTTCTTATATATTTTTCATTTGTTATAACATTTTTGACCTGCTACATTTTCCCTGGCATATGTAGGACAAACGTCTTTGATTTTAACTCAATCCTATAACCCTGCAATCTATGAAATGACCAAAAGGTTTCTGTGAAAATTCAGCTAAACAGAATACGAAGACTTCGTTGACTGATACACTTTAATTTTCAATTAATGTATCATTATCACTGATAATTTGACACTTTTTGTCTTATAATAAAAAACCAAAACATGTTTTAATGTAACTAATCAGGCGTTTTTCAAACCACAATTCATCGCCCATTGCATTCCTATCACAATCAGAATGTATATTGTATAATTTGCATATACGATCAGTTTTTTACAGTTTAAATTAGCCTATTATAACAACAGTAAAAATCAGCAGCCAATTTGTAATAGTTTGTAAGGTTGGTAACGCTCTTAGTAAACATTTTAGTCGCTCAAAGCCACAAAACTCTTATTATAGTATTACCACTCTATAACAGATACATTTTTGTCATTTCGTTATTAATAGTTCTTCACTCAATATTGTCATCCGTCTCTCTTTTAAAAATAAAGTCATAAAATATGTTTTCATGTACACAAAGCAGACGTTTTTCGAATCCCCATACTCGTATGCATAACGTTTTACGATATTACTCATTTTCTTGTAACTTTATGGATATGCTGATAATTTTTCCTAGTGCATGGGACCAAGACCTTTAATTTGAGACCCCTACCATAAGGTAAACTGCCTAAATGCCGTGAACATACCAAACGCCGTGATTCCTCACTTTACGTGCGAATACTGACGAAATCGGCAAACCGACGGCGAAATAACGACGTCATTTTTACTCAAAAACTCTTTGTTTACTACTCTGTGTGTTTCTTGGCGGGACGCGGCGGCTAAATTTTCGTCAGTTGGCGGTCAAACGTTGCCCGGTGCAGAAGTGCTTACTTTCTTAGCTTCTTTACTAAGGATACGGGAGAGCCAAATAAGTTATTGACGCTTTATATTTCATATAAATGGGGGTTTTCATCGATTTAAACATTGTTTATAATCTTTTCTATCTTAAAACTGCTTCATTAAGACGATTTCATTTCTGAATGTCTTTAAAATAACTGTCACGGGATTTAAACTGTAAATCATTCAGTTTTCAAAACCCCTGATAACGACCACAGAAATTGATTTCTATATGTGCCTGTTCAGTAATGCATTAAAATAGTTTTTTTTACGTTTCAAACGAGTTATAATGTATGAAATTTGAGATAAAGAGCTAATTTATATAAATACTAAACTCCGTGGTTGATATTTTAACTTTTATTCAAGTAAATAACTTGTTTCTTGTCAAAGAATCTACTAAGACATTTATTAAGCTTTGATTATTGAGGGTGTTATTTATTTGTCTTTTCACTTATTTTTAATTGTGTGAATATATTTTTACTCAGAGCATTTTGCAGATAAGGATTTTAATAAATAAATTGTTTAAAATGTGATCTAACCTTTTTATTTCCAATTATCAATGGTCACGGGATTTGAATGACAAATAATGCATTTTTCAAATTCCGTGCTTGGAGTCACAGATTAAAGCTTTTGAAGAGGTGGTCTTTAGTAACGAAATATCTAATTTTTTCCCCATTTTGATCCAAGTTTAGTTGAAAAAGTGTTAATTATAACACTAAAATACACAAATCCCAAAATCCGTGGTCAACATTTTGGTGTTAACATTACTGAAAACACGTTTGTTGTACAAGGTTTTTAACAAGATGTTTAACACATTAAAGCAATGTAGGAGTAGAAATATTGTCTTAACATTTTAATGACCTTAAATATTTCGTATGTCAATGCTCTTTTAAAAGAATGTAGTTATTTCTTGACCAAAGATATAAGCATTGACTATGGATACTATAGAATCCATAGTCAATGATGTAAGTACTTAGCAAAAAAAGTTCTCTCCTTTTGCAATAAATGTTGATGTAACTTACTTTAACTGCCGTTCTAATCTATTGTGTAATAAACTAGGATTTAATTTAAGAGGCTATTAATCTGGTAAAATGAAACGAATTTGATATAATATAACTTTTTTATTTGGGTTTCCTTTATTTTATTCCTCTATGAGAAGAAATTTTTTACTGTATGCAGTCTTGACATCATAAGTTATGCTCTAAACTGTCGTCAGCCTGTAAAAGAATTTCTTATATGGGTGTAAGTATTGATTTAGCAATAATAAGTAGTTATATTGCCAAAATAACATCTTAAAAAAAGTTTCTAACCATAATATGGGTACAACAGGATGGTCACGGAATTTGGCTGGCATATCACGGAGTTATGTTTTGTTCTCACGGAATTATGTAAATGGTGCAAAAATGACTTGCTCTCATAAATATTTTAGAGTTAATCACATTTTGAAGCTACTTACCACCTGAAAACAGTATATTGAAGGGGAAATAATGAGGAGTAAAAAAATAGTACAACATACAACCTTACTTGTGGAAAAAGGTGTTTAATGGTTGAAAAGAAACTTAACCAGGCTGAAGGATGCTTAAGGTCACGGCATTTAGGCAGTTTACCTTATTTCTGCAATTCGTAAAACGCTCACAATTTGGCTCAATAAAGTTTGCTTACAGAATAATATGTATAGATTGCTTGGTGCTTCTCTTGGGATGAATTATTTTATCATCTTCACTCAATTTGATCATCTGTCGTCTCTTTTAAAATTAAACCTTAACACATGTTTTTAATGTACACAATGCAGACGTTTTTCGAATTCCCATGCTATTCTTATGGAGGACGTTTTACGTGATTTCTCATTTCCTGTTAAAATTATGGACACGCCGATAGTTTTCCCTCGTGTATGGGACTGAGACCTTTAATTTGAGACCCCTCCCATCTTTCTGCGATTTGTATAACGCTCACAATTTTACTCAAGAAATTTCGCTTACAGAATTATATATATAGATTGTAATATAAGTTAAATACACTACTATTTGGTTGGAATTGGATTACTTGTTGGATTAATTGTTTTGGTCAATCTTGGGGGAACAGGGTTTTATGGTGTTTCAAAAGGGTCAAAAATCGGGTTTCCGCATTTTTGAAGTAAGTTTTAAAAATTCAACAATTTTAACTAAAAAGAGCTTAAAAAATCAAACAATTTAGAATTTTTTTATTTTAACATGGTTTAACAGATTACAGAGAAAATAAAAAAATTGGTTTTCCATGTTATTCTTATAGGGAATTAACAAAACCCTGTGTATCTTCTTTATTGACATAACTTGGTCAGATTTGGTATGTACATTCACTAGGTAGGGTTTAACTTTATTTACTTTCAGCACCCATGTGGCGGTTTAAACCTACCTACTCAACCCCAAGATCCATATGGGGTTTATGGGGAAAATGAAAAATTTCAAAATTTGATGCAATTTAGTTACATGCACTGGGAATGGATTTTCCTATCTCTATCTACTTGCAATACCCCCAAGACAGAATACCCAATTTTGGAGGGAAAAAGTTTTTTGGGTTTTCGGAAATTCCAGCATTTTCCTACTTTTTCTGCGAAAAAACTCATTTTCAAAATCAGGACGTTATTTCGGACAGTTTGCATTCTTAAGCCGCGTTTACACCGGAGTTGGAGACCGGAGTTGCAGACTTTTATCGGCAATCTCGATTGCAGGCGCACTAAAACAACTGCAACTCGCGTTGCCGACCGGAGTTGCAAACCGAATTTTCGAGTCGGAGACCGAATTTTGGTTTTCCGACCGGAGTCGGTAAAGATCAAAGGCGGTTGCCAACCCCGGTCGGCAACCCGAGTTGCAGCGCCTATTTGATCTGCAACTTGAGTCTGCAACTAACCCCACCACCCCTCCCGCCCATCGGCTACGTCGCTTCGGCACTTCCTTTCCCACCAATCGGCATTATACACACTGACTGATGGCTCGGTTGCAGGTTGCGGTTGCAGAAGCAAACTGTGTACAGTTGCAAGCACAAGTTGCAAACTTCTGTCTGCAACTAGCGTCTGCAATCGAGATTGCCGATAAAAGTCTGCAACTCCGGTCTCCAACTCCAGTGTAAACGCGGCTTTAAACTGCATTCTTCTGTCAGAAATTCTTGAGGTTGTAGAAACACTTTTAATGAGAAACTTTTTAAATTCCATTTTGAGTTTTGAAATGTTACCAATTGAAGTGATGTTAAGTGGGATTTTGTTCTCAAACTTAAGTTAGGTCCGAGAAAGCTTTATTGTCCTGTAAAAATGACTGATTGCAAAATGTTATTGATTGCAAAAAAGACTATGTATTTCATAACTCAAGAGAGAAGGCACAGGGATCCTGAAATTTTGAACCATTGGAATTTGAACCAGTTCAGTAGGGATCAGCAGTTTTGTATTTGAAGATTCTGACATGTTGACTTTCATCACTGTTTGTACTGTACAAAACTAAACGAAGAATAAAAAATTACTGATTTCTGATAACTTAAGTAGACCTAGGCCTAGTCTTAAATTATGATGCACATCGTCAATGATTATTTAATGACAAACTAACTAACACTAGGTACCTAATGATGAATTAAAAATATTTTTAACTCACCCGAATTTGTAGAATTTAAATTAGAAGACATACTGAAGTAAATGCTTAGGTGTTTTAAAGAATCTTAAAATAAAAAACGAAACAAAACAAAACGACAACATAACCTTAAAATAATGTTTTTTTTTTCTATTTGCTTTTATATTTTTTCGAAAAAGCAGGCTTGGTTTTTAAGTAACCATGCAGCTTCGATGTGCCCTGGTTGCTTCCATAACTTTCTTTCTGAAAAGTGTTAATTATTTTATTATTTTTTTTCATAATTATAATTAGGTATTTTACTAGTAACGTTTTAGCTTTTCCATTTACTGATTTGGTTGGATTCAATATTTTGGATGGAAACAAACTATGGATTTTTTACATTTATGTTCGTGTTGTGTATTGAAAGATAGGATTTTACGGTTCAATGGAAATCTAGGATGGATGGGAAGTTGTTCTTCTTTGCCAGTGGCTTCTATTTGCTTTTTAAGCTGGACGCTCAAGGCTCATTGAGCAAGGGCCAGGCAGCAATCAGGCCAAGGGATCATTGCTCTGATGCATTCAAACATTTGAACTTGTTAACTGTACCTTCACTTTTTATTTTTGAAGCAATAAAAAATGCAAGAATTACAAATCAAACTAGCTACTCATTAACACACAACTACAACACCAGATTTAGAAACAATAGACCCTTAGTTCAACACAATCTCAGAATCTTTGAACAGAAACCAAGCCATCAGGGCATCAGACTTTTCAATAAACTCCCTCAAACTCAGAGAGAGATCCAGGACACAAAAAAAATTGCGTCTCCTTGAGCGAACTCCTGGTCCGGGAATGTTTCTATTCCGTGGACGATTATCAACAAAAAAATTGGTAGGGTCATCTCTTCTTCTTTTTTGACGATTGTCCCCATGGATGAATGTATAAATTCCTCCCCCTCCCCTCCTTTGCGGTAATTTCCGAGAATATTCAACTTCGATGACTGTCTTCTGCGGTCTACGGGACGACGAGGGATAAGTAAGTAAGACTTGCTTTCATTTAGCATGGGCCCAAACCTTAAAATAATAATAAATTTACATGTTTTTTTTCTTTTTTGCAAAAGCAGGCTAAGGTTTAAAGGAACCATGCAGCCTCGAAAAGCACTGGTTGCATCCTCACAGTTTCTGAAATTAGTGTTAATTTTTTTAAAGTCACAATTTTAAGTAGTAGTCATAGACACAAACAAAACATCAGTAACTGAGATTGCGGAATGGCTCTAAAAACGAGCCGGCCCCTCCCCCACCTCGCCACGTAACTTGACGAATGAATTTGCACTAATATTCAGTTAAAATTATTAAATAATCAGCTGTTCCATGAAAATTAACATGTAACTTAAGGGTCATCTTCACCCCTGGGCCAGTAGCCCATTGTTGCGCAGTCGGCATTGTTGTTAACCATACGACTTTAAATGCAAAACATATGTTATTTTATTCCCCTGTTTCGGACGCCGTTTTTCAACCAATTTTCTTTAAACTTGATAAACTTGATTTAAAGTTGATTTTCTTTAAGTGTTTAGTTGAATAGTTATATCAGGCTTCTCATACCTCGAAATTTTGAAAATTTAACAAATATTACCGTACTCTCTGTGACGTTGCAAAGTAACTCGATTTTCCTTAGTAATATGAATAAATGAATAAATAATGAATAAATGATTTATTTCCTCAAAATACTTAAGTACTAGGAACAAAACAAGATCATAGAAGCGCTAAAATCTAGACTAACATAAATAAATTCCTGTTACAAAAATGTATATACAATTTCGAGAGGAAAATAGGGTCCCAAATGCAAAGCCTGATTAGGGATTCCATCAGATAAGTTTATTATTAGATAAGAGTTCATACTCGGCGGCAGACACTAAAAATAAATATTATTACAATCCCATATATTCATTTATAACTACACTTCTAGATTTTTGGCATGAAAAAACAAAATAATTAACTTAAACTTATCCGTCGTGAATTTAAATATAGATAAAATACTTAATTGAGAAAATAATTTTTAAGTATTATTTTCATTTAACAAACTGAAATGACAATACTCTACTTTTTCTTTGTACAATGAAGCTTAAAGAAACTTATTGATATACTAACATACCACAGTAATGTACATTATAAAAGCAAATAAATTTCTTACTGAATAATAGTTAAAAGATCCTCAACACTACTTCTATCCATACTTAAGAGCCAATCTTTGACACTTTTGATGAATTTATTTAACTTTTTTATCTCTTTTATATTTTGCGGCAATTTATTAAAAAGTCTTGGTGCTGCGAAGTTAAATGTTTTAGTGTAAAAAGTTAAATTTGGTTTAGGAGCCCTAAAATTACAAGCACTTCTAAGTCCTTGTCTAAAAAAGTTAATATTTGATGGTAAATTTCCACTTATTAGATAAAAAGCTTTCAAAACCTTAAATATATAAATACAACGTAACGGCAGAATCTTCAAACAAACAAAACATGGATGTGATGGTTCCCTTAACTTTTTCTTCAGAATTAATTTAACATACCATTTTTTTTATTCATGGTTTATGCCTCCAGAATCGTTTTGATCTAAATAACAGGTTACTAACCTTTAACCATCAACGATCCTTGTTGAATCACTTCATATGGTGACTCGAGTTTCTGCCTTAAAAGGCCATTATCAAAACAATCCCATTTTTGAATGTTCTCAACAGGTTTTATTGTTGATTTATACATTCCACCCCAAGAAATTATAGCATATTCTAATCTACTATTCACTTAGGCAAAATATAAACAGCGCAGCGTTTGGATTGGGCATATGTCCCGCAAGTGGTAAAAAAGTCTAATTCCTGATATGAGTTTTGATTTTAATTTAATTATATGTGTTTTCCAGCTTAATTCATTATCTAGAATTACACCCAAGTATTTTACTTCTTTGACTGCTCTGATTTCCGAACAATTTACACAAGTATTAAGCGTATTTAAACAATCTAAACATTTATATGTAATTTGATTATTAAATTCAGTATATCCCCTTAAACTAAAATTAATGCAGTTAGTTTTTTGTGTGCTTAGAACCAATTTATTTTTACAAAACCACCATTTTAAATTTTCCAGATCAGTTAAAATTTTTCTTTCGGATTCATCCCACGTATTACTTATGTAACATAAGGCCGTGTCATCCGCAAATGCGGTGATTTGGCCATTTAATGAAGCCTTGCAAAGATCATTGACATATATAAGAAACAATGTTGCTCCTACAGATCCCTGGGGGACTCCATGCCTGATAACACCCATTTCACTTAAAACACCTTTGATTTTAACACATTGCCTTCTATTATGTAAGTAACTAGAAAACCAATCATGTACTACACCACGGACCCCACAGTTGTATAATTTCTCTAATAAAATGGCATGGTTCACTGTGTCAAATGCCTTTTGTATATCTAAGAAAAGCCCACTCACACACTTACCATTATTAATCCCTTCATTTAATTTGCTAATAAAATCTAACAGAGCCCGTTCTGTATTCATCCCTACTCGAAACCCATACTGATTATTGCTAAAAAAATTAATCCTATTTAAAAAGCTAATAAGTTTTTCTTTCATTATTTTTTCTATTATTTTTGAAAAAGTCGAAATCAACGAAATTGGGTGTAAATTAGAGCAAATGTAGGGTGAATTCCCTTTATAAATTGGTATTACAACAGCATTTTTAAGTCTTTCTGGAAAAATGCCCGTGATAAAACTTAAATTTATAATAAACTAGCTGTTGCCCGTCACGGCTTCGCCCGTGATTGAATTTATTTCATATGTGATAAAATCTCTTTAAAGAGAAACGAAATCTCAATCCTTAAGAGTTATATTAAAACATTGAAGAAGTGTAAGCAGAGCACTAAATTTTGCCGAATCTTTTGTCTAATTTCAACCCCATAAACCATATAGTAATTTTGAAGACCTGTGGGGAGGCGGGGGCCTAAAGGACTTCAAAAACTATATTTGCAAGACCGTTTCTAAGTGAGCTCCTATATGTACATGTCAAATTTCAACCTTGTAGGCCCCAGAGATATTTTGTAGTACAGTGGGGCAGAGCTCTACAGGAATCTATATTTGCAAAACCGTTTCTTATTGAGTACATATGAGTAAAAAGGAACGTCCACATCAAATTTCAACACCGTATACCGACGAGTAATTTTGAAGTCGAGTATGGGGCAGAGCCCCAAAGGACTTCAAACGCTATATTTGCAAAACCATTTCTAAATGTGTACGTACGAGCAAAGAGGAACGTCCACATCAAAATTCAACCATGTATATATAGGCTGTATAGTAAATTTGAAGTCCTGTGGGCGGAGCCCTTAAGGACATAAAAACCTATATTTGTAAAACCATTCTATTCTTAGTGAGTACATATGAGTAAATAGGAACGTCTACGTCAAATTTCAACCCTTTAAGGCCCAGAGAATTTTGAAGTCCAGTGTTACAGAGCCCTAAAGAACTTCAAAATCTAAACCATTTCTAAATCTAAATTTATAAATCTAAACCATTTCCAAACCATTTCTAAGTGAGTACATATGAGTAAAGAGTTTCTAAATGTGTACGTATGAGTAAAGAGGAACATCCACGTCAAAGTTGAACCCCGTAGGCTCAATAGTAATTTTGAAGTCCAGTGGGGCAGAGCCCTAAAAGGACTTCTAAACCTACAGTATATTTTGAATACCTGTTTCTTATTGAGTACATATGAGTAAAGAGGAACGCCCACGTAAAAATTGAACCCCGAAGCCCCAAAGAATTTTGAAGTCCAGTGTGGCGAAGCCCTAAAAACTTAAAAAGACAATACTTGCAAAACCGTTTTTTTAGTGAATACCTATTAGCAAAGAGGAACGTCCAAGCCGAATCTCAAAAACATATACAATAGAGTAATTTTGAAGTCCAGTGGGGCGGAGCCCTGAAGGACATAAAAAACTATATTTATAAAACCGTTTCTTAGTGAGTACATAAGAGAAAAGAGGAATGTCCACATAAAATTTCAACCTTGTATGCCCTAGAGTACATTTGTAGTACAGTGGGGCAGAGCCCTAAATTATTTAGAAAAACTATATTTACAAAACCGTTTATTAATGCATACCTATGAGCAAAGAGGTACGTCCCTGCCAAATTTCAACCACGTTGGCCATAGAGTAATTTCGAAGTCATGTGGGGTGGAGCCCTGAAGGTGCTTTCCGAGAGCGTATTTAAGTGAGCACCGATGATGGGCAAAGTGGATCTCCCGTTCCAAATGTTCCAAATGATTCCCTTACGTCATCTTGTTTTTCATATTCGTTATTTCTTCAATTCATATTAAGAATTGGCCATAAGAATAACATTAAATCGGAAATGAAATCCTGTGGGGCGGTGCCCTGTTTGAATTTTGAAAAACCGTTTGTTAGTGAGGACCACCCAAACAAAAATGAACGTCCATTTCAAATTTCAACAGCAAAGGTCCTAGAGTTTTTCAGATTCGTTGTTTCCTAGATTCGTATAAAAAATTGGCCATAAGAATAACATAAGATAGAAATTTTGAAGTCCTGTGTGGCGGAGCCCTGATGGAGTTTTGCAAAACCGTTTCTTAGTGAGCATCTATGAGCAAAGAACGTCGCCCATGACCAATTTCAACATTGTATGTCCCATAGTTTTTGAGATTCGTTGTTGCTTTGATTTGTATAAAAAATTGGCCGTAAGGTTAACATTAGATCAAAATTTTGATGTCCTGTGGGGCGGAGCCCTGATGGAATTTTTCTAAACCGTTTCTTAGTGAGCACCTATTAGCAAAGCAGAACGTCCATACTTAATTTCAACATCATAGGTCCTATGGTTTTCCATATTCGTTGTTTCCTAGATTTGTATAAAAAATTGGCCATAAGAATAACATTAGATAGAAATTTTGAATTCCTGTGTGGTGGAGCCCTGATGGAATTTTGCAAAACCGTTTCTTAGTGAGCATCTATGAGCAAAGAACGTCGCCCATGACCAATTTCAACATTGTATGTCCCATAGTTTTTGAGATTCGTTGTTGCTTTGATTTGTATAAAAAATTGGCCGTAAGGTTAACATTAGATCAAAATTTTGATGTCCTGTGGGGCGGAGCCCTGATGGAATTTTTCTAAACCGTTTCTTAGTGAGCACCTATTAGCAAAGCAGAACGTCCATACTTAATTTCAACATCATAGGTCCTATGGTTTTCCATATTCGTTGTTTCCTAGATTTGTATAAAAAATTGGCCATAAGAATAACATTAGATAGAAATTTTGAATTCCTGTGTGGTGGAGCCCTGATGGAATTTTGCAAAACCGTTTCTTAGTGAGCATCTATGAGCAAAGAACGTCGCCCATGACCAATTTCAACATTGTATGTCCCATAGTTTTTGAGATTCGTTGTTGCTTTGGTTTGGATAAAAAATTGGCCATAAGGTTAACATTAGATAGAAATTTTGATGTCCTGTGGGGCGGAGACCTGAAGGAATTTCGCAAAACCGTTTCTTAGTGAGCGTTTTTTAGCAAAGAGGAACGTCCATGCAAAATTTCAACCCTCTATACCCTATGGTCATTGAGATACTCTGATACGTGAGTGAGTGGTATTTGACAAATATATAGTAGATGTAAAAACTTCAGCTATCCTTGGACAGATACGTTTAACAAAAAATGAGTTGAAACCATCAATCCCAGGTGATTTACCATTTTTTAGAGACTTGACTATTTTTATAATATCATCACAACACACCGGCCCTAACAATAAGGATGACCTTTCGTGAATTTGACTAAAATTTATTTTGTATTGAAGGTTATCAAAACCATTCGGCAATGAGCCATTTTCTATTATTTGATCCTCTACTGATATAAAGAAATCATTAAATTTATTAGCAACTATTTCTGGGTCTGAAATCATTGTATTATTAACTTGCAAACGACATTGTTCATCCTTTATGTTCTGACCAGTCATGTTCCTAATAGTATTCCAAGTACCTTTATGATTACCAATGTTATTTTCCAGTTTATTTTTATAATAATTTGATTTAGTTAACTCAATTTTTTGTTTCAAACTGTTCCTAAAAGAATTGTAATATAATATAAATCTATCATTCTGTGGTCTATGTTTAATTTTCTTATATAAACTATTTCTTTTTCTAATTTGATTACAAATGTAATCATTCATCCAAGGCTTTAACCTACGATTTTTATTATTAAATATAGTCACTATTTTACATTGTTCAAGACAAGATTGTATTTTAATTTCAAATAAATCATAAGCCACAGAAGCATTATCCTGCCTATAGATATCAGACCAGTCCACTTTCGCCAACATATCGTCCAGCTTATCGTAACTGATAACAGCACGAGTAGCCGCGGCGGGCTCGGCGGCAGGGCGGCCGGCCGACCGTAGCCGCAACGACGTCATGTAGTGGTCGGTCACGTCGGCCTCCATCACCGCCGCCTCCACCGCACACGGCCGCTTGTCTCTACATGACATCCTCAAGTAGACATGATCTATACACGATCGTGTCGTAGCAGTTACTCTTGTCGGTTGCATTATCAGCGCTTCAAACCCATATCCAGCCATCATTAATTTATAACAATCAACATCATTATCATCTGTCTTTAATAAATCAACATTTATATCACCCATCACAATACAATTCTTGAAATTTTTGTCATTTCTGCTTAAATATGAATTAAATTCATTAATAAAATATTGTATTGTACAACTATGTAAACGATAAACAGCAAATAAAATAAAATAATTACCTGAAAAAAAACATTTGTAACATTAAAATATCCGCTGATTTTAATCCTAACTGTTCACTGTGTGTAATATTTACAGATTTTTTTTTATAAACCGCTACCCCGCCAGCGCGATAACTTTCATTTGAACATAAAATCAGGTCATAATTAGGTAGTTTATAAAATATGGCTTCATCCCTACTAATCCAAATTTCGCTTAATATGATTATTTCTGGCAATTCTTCCATTACGCTCAGCTCAGCTACAAACCTTTCAAAATTTTGTTGCAAGCTACGGATGTTTTGATACGAGGGCTATTCAGAAAGTAAGGAACGTTTTCGTCTTACGCCGTACGTAGTACGAGCGCGTATCGAATATATTAGGGTATGAGAGTGCTCGGGGCCTCAATGGCTATCCAGCCGTGACACTTGGAGCATCGTCGCGCCGCCCATTTTCTTTATATTTAAATTCAAAATGGCCACTTCCGTAAAAAGTCCCGCCAGTTGCGATGTGCGATCGGTAACACGGTTTTTTATGACAAAAAAATTAAAACCGATAAAGATTTATCGAAAAGTGTGTGGAAGTATGGGAACAATGTCTTGAATGAAAGTTCTGTGCGTAAGTTGTGTATTCGGTTTACAAATGACCGAACCAAAATGACCGATGAGCAGTGGAGTGGACGACCGAGCGTTGTGACTGACGAATTGGTCACTAAAGTTGACGAGAAGATCCGTGAAAACCGCTGCTCCACCATAACGAAGCTTTCGTTATCTTTCCCTCAAGTTTCACGGACTTTGCTGTGTTGAAATTGAAAGAATAAAAATCGATAAATCTCTATCGGTTTTTAGTTTTTTGTCAACAAAACCCGATCGCACTTCGCAACTGGCGAAACTTTTTACGGAAGCGGCCATTTTGAATTTAAATATAAAGAAAACGGGTGGCGCGACGATGCTCCAAGTGTCACGGCTGGATAGCCAATGAGGCCCCGAGCACTATCATACCGTAATATATTCGATACGCGCGCGTACAACGGCGTAAGACGAAAACGTTCCTTACTTTCTGAATAGCCCTCGTATAACAACTTTTTCCTTCCATATTAAAAATTTCGTATTATTTTTTCTGAAATAAAATCACATAATAAAATAAAAATTACCTAACAATATTGATGTAATATTACTGTAATAATATAGCCTACCATTTGAGTGTTTCAATTTAATGGAAATATAAATATAAAAGATAGAGGCTTAATATCTAAAAGTGCATTAATTATACCAATCATTGAATGAAGATCAAAACACACATGTTGCGTAGGTGAGAGTTTACAGTTGATCGAAGTCGGTTGCAGATTTTATCTCGATCGCCGGCGAACCATCGGTGGCGCGCATGAGGATGTTGCCGCCCCGAAGCACAGATACTTAATATTGCGTGTCTTCTTCACCTCACGAGCCTGTCCGAGGAGTCGTCTTCTCGCTGGAGATAGGGACTCGTTTACGTATATCGGTTTATCCATTGCTAGTACAATATGCCTCGTAGAAAAGTCCCGCTTTTTCTCTCGCCTTTTAGCAATTAAAAGTTCCTTATCAGTACGGCGAACGAATTTAACGATAATGCCACGTGGTCGAGATGCATTGCTCTTGCTGCCGACGCGATGGCAAGCATCGATCATTTCGTCGGTAATGGTTACATTTAAAGCATGACCAACATCTTTGACTATTTGCACTACCGACTCATCATTTACTTCCGGAATACCTTGCAGCTCAACACAGTTCCTACGCGAATACTGTTCCAAGTCATCTACCTTTTTTCCAGATTAACATCTTTTTTTCTTAAAACTTTATTTTCAGATTTCAGATCATCAATTATTTTCACAAAATTTTCAATTTTTTCAATCCCGCTCTGCAACGTTTCAGTGTTTTCTTCGAGTTTACTATGCAGTAAACCGTACGACTCATTAAAATCACTCATATTTTTTCTTTGTTCATCTCTTATTTCACTCAGCGCCTTCATAATGTCCTCTAAAGTTATCGTACCTTCTTGTGCACTAGTATCCAGATGCATACTTTTCCGCCGCACTACGTCGCACGGTTCACACCTCCAAATGGCGTTCTGCTCCTCCAAATACGCCAAATCCGCTGGAGCCATTTTAACACATTTTGCGTGAAATAATTTTGCACAGTCACTGCACGTTAGTTTTGTCTGATTCTTTTTGATAGCAGATAAACACACATGGCAATTAGACATAATTTAAAATATATATACAAAGTTTCACGTTGTTACTATATTAAATAGCGCGGGACACGAGGATAAGCAACGATAGCCACTACTACACGGGAACACAGATAAGATAACCACACCGCGATACGTCCGCTCCGTTTGAACTCTGACTCATTTAACAATATTTGTTAAATTTTCCAAATTTCGAGGTATGAGGGGCCTAATACAACTATTCAACAAAATACCAAGTTTAAAGAAACACGATTGGAAATTGGGGTCCGAAACAGGGGAATAAAATATCATGTTTTGCAATTAAAGCCGTATGGTCAACATTGCCGACTGCGCAACAATGGGCTACTGGCACAGGGGTGAAGATGACTCTTAAATATCACTCTCTGTGACGTTGCAAAGTAAATCGATTTTCCTTAGTAATATTTGTTAAATTTTGAAAATTTCGAGGCATGAGGGGCCTAATACAACTATTCAACTAAACACTTGTACCAAGTTTAAGGAAAATCGGTTGAAAAACGGCGTCCGAAACAGGGGGATAAAATACCATGTTTTGCATTTAAAGCCGTATGGTTAACATTGCCCACTGCGCAACAATGGGCTACTGGCACAGGGGTGAAAGACTCTTAAGCTCGATGTTTTTGGAAAAGTACCCCCTCTCATCCCCCTCGACAATCGCAGCTGCTTTTGGCCATTCGTCAACTATGTGGTGAGACGTATAGTTGGGATTACCACCGCCACGCCGCGATGAATATCAGCTGACATGATTATTGTTGGTAAGTCAGCTGCATTCTTGTTTGTTTACATTCTTTTAAATATTCATTTCTAATTATGATGATGAAAACTTGTACTGTGCAGCTTATGGACATATTCTAATGCACATTCCAAAGGCTAATACCCCCGTCGCAGCAGACCTGCGTACTGAGTGAATTTCCAAACGATCTTGAGATATATTGTATTTTCCCCATAAACACCATAATGGGTATGGGGAATGGATATTTAGGTTTGTTGACATGGGATGTTGTTAGAAGATGTTAGTTTTGTTAGGAAATGTAATAGTTACGTAAGATATCAAACTGTATAAATATTCAGCACTTTTTAATTTTCCCCATAAACCCCATGGGGGTGAGTATGTAGGTTTGCCGCCATATGGGTGTTGTAAGCAAATATCATTTAAGCTCTACCAAGTGAGTGTACATACCAAATTTTATCAAGTTATTCCAATAAATAAGCGAGATACAGGGTTTTGTTGATTTCCCATAAGATTAACATGGAAAACTTATTTTTTGCTTTTCTCCGTAACCTGTTAAGCCAAGTTAAAAATTCAAAATAATAAATTGTTTGTTTTTTAAGCTCTTTTAAATGGTTTTAGTTAAAATTGTTAAATTTTGAAAACTATGCTCCAAAAATGCCAAAAACCCATTTTTGACCCCTTTGAAACCCCAAAAAACCCCGTTCCCATAACCCGATCATGCTGGTTCGCGAACTCATGAAAATAGACCTGGTCTTATACCTTTATACCAAATTTGATCAAAATCGGAGGTCCCCTTCAAAAGTTATCGGTACCACGGATATATATATATATATATATATATATATATACATATATATGAAAGTGAAATAATGGTGTTTTTGGCTTCTGCGGACCTCAAAATGAAAAAGTAAAGTGGTCCCGGGCTTAGGTCTTACCATGGCTACCACCGTAATAACGTATTCCCTATAGGGAAATTCGCTAAAAACGTGTTAATAAAAACCCAAGTACAAGCAGCGAAGCAGCAGACATGCCCGACTATCCTAGCAGACAGTCGGCGGTGTGCGCGTCTCAACTTGTTTCCGGGGTGGGGCACACGATAGACATTTCGGAGCCAAAATGTCGTCATTAATAGTTGCGCGCGCATCTGCAGGAGAGCAAAATAATTTCGTTTCCCAGGAGATACGATTGAACCGATTGATCGTCACAGAACCAATACAATATCTTTACCGATACGATATCTTATCGTGACTACCGATGGTTTGGTATTGGTTAGACTCGGGAATAATAGAAAATAGGAGAATGATTTTATTTCTTACGTTGTTTTTTCTTTAAGTTGCTTTTTCATAAAAAAAATTACGGCGGTAGTACCGCCGCCGGGATTGCGTCGTTGTAAACTGTTTTTCGTATGCCTGTGTTCGTGTCCGTCGTGTCGTTTGTTAAGTGTAATATGTGTCCGTGTGTATTTATTAAACTTTTTATCATTTTGACGACCTTCACATGAAGAGAATTATTCACATCTTTGCTCAAGCCCGATGATGACTCCGACAGTGAGTCGAAACTAGTTGCTGTCGCAACAGAAAAGGATTACCATTAATCAGGTATTTACACCATTGAATAAATACGGTTTAAATATCATAAGGAAAAAATGTGATCAAATACCTAAATCTATATGAAAAATCAATTGTTACACTAACTATCAGCATTGACTTTACATACTTAGTATCTATTGTCAATGCTATCAGAGTTATTCACGATAGAGTTTCATGGTTTCATATTTTTGGAGAAATTACATATCCAGGCACGGCCATGGCGAGTAGAAGTGACCACGTCACATGTGTGTAATTTGTTGCTCTGGCAGTAGCATTGCATTGCATTAAATGGAAGAAGTCGCGTGTCGTAAACTTTAATCGCCTATTATAATGTTTAATTGAAAAGTATAGCATAATCCTCAATGGTAATTTAGAGGGAGAGCCAAACTTAATACAATTAACAATCATAACTTGCTAAAAGCAGTATTTTCATTTCTATACGAAATTATATCACACCTAATGGTACCACATAGAGCTCAGTGAATGGTACGCGTGCGAAGCGGATAAGGCCGCGAGATGTGATTACTCAATGTTATGTAATGCACATAAAACTTGTTTTACAACTCCAAATTCTTCCATTTAATGCAAAATGCTACTAACTGCCACCAAATTACACACGTGCAACGATGCCACTTTTCTCGCTCGCCCTGACCTTGTCCTTGTAATGATAGAGATGGCCGTGTTTGTACTAGAGATGGCCGTGCCTAAACCCGAGTTAAAAATATATTTTTTTAGGGAGAGGCAGGGAAAATGCTTTACGCACACATGTGGCCAGCCTGTAGTGTGGGACTCCCCTAAAAACGGGTTTACCCACTAAAAAACCTCCTCTACTCTTTAGGATTCTAACCCGGAATTGTTTATCACATTACGTCAGTTTATGCCTAAATTTGGCTTACGCCCGTGGGGCTCGCTTCTCATCCAGCCACTCGATCAAGGGATCTGGGCCACTTCGCGGTCCAGATCGGTTTTCTTTTCCAGGAGGATGCCCCGGACGAACTGTGACAAACAATCCCAGTTGCCCTCATCCTTCATCTTTTGGCAGACCGAGTCCACCAAAAATTCACCAAAAATTTGGGTGGCCTCCTGGCGGGCGGGGCCCTTCCTAACGGTTTAAAAATACTACCATTGACTTTTATGATACTACATAAATTAATAATAATAAAAAAAAACAGTTCATATAAAATACTTAGACCTATTTCTGTAGTAAAATAAAAATCAATAAAATAATAAGAAAAATAACAAAATTGAAGCTCGTTTCCTTCACAGTATACTTTTTTTTACGAAAACAAAACAGTGCACTGTTGGCTAACCTGGATTCTGGAAAGTCGTTTGATTTGAATTTACTATTTCCAGCCGTTTGTTGACTGTAGCTTGTTTATACATTGTTTTTAAACATGCAATAATCAATTAATCATTGAATAATTATGTTATGTATTTTTTAATTACAGCAATGTTAAAGTGTTTTAAGGATTACATTGTGATGCCATAATCTTAAACTTTTGTGTACTATTTTATATTTTAAACTTTGGTTGGGGCCTAGGCCCCATCTTAAGATACACAAACCTCTCGGTAAGTTACATTTTTTGTTTGGTTGAAAACTTAAGACAACTAAACATAGATGTACTCAATTTACATCTAGTCAATCACCTTTAGTATTAATCACTTCACAGTTCGAAATCCGGTTTGTAACAATCTTGCCTTGTCATTTGCTTTTAAATTTGGTAATATTAGCCTGCATTAAACTATCCGCATGTGCATACTTAGAATGTCATCTTAAATCACTTAGAAATTTTTTGTAAGATGGTGTAATCCGTTGGAAAATAAATGAATAAGTTTACAAGAAGAAAGGTACGGTATTTTGCTAGCTTGGGGTATCTTACAGTTTCATATAGATAGCCGCCTACATTTCTATCGAATGAAAATATCGATCAATATATCGCATCAGACCAATCAATGCTATTGATATATATATAGCATCGGGTAAAAATTTCTATCTATATAGGCCTATATCTAATCATGTACAGGTATCTATGTTTACACATCAAATTTCACAATTTGTTGTATTGTTGCTAAGAAAGTACATTAGTTAAAATGTTGATCAAAATCTAAACCTATAAATCCCTCAAAAAATGTATAGGCCTAAGTAGGGTTGCCATACGTCCTCTTTTCCCCGGACATGTCCTCTTTTTGGAACATAAAAAAACGTCCGGGCGGATTTTTGACAATCAGTCCGTTTGTCCGGCTTTTTGGAAGCAGAAAACTGAAAATCTGTATTTATGTTTTTAAATAATCCATAGGGCGGTTTTTTTGTATTGTAACTTCGTCCAGATTGTTATTAAATAACATTTTAAATTGTTTAAGATGTTTAACCTTGAGTAAAAAGTAAATATTTACTTTTTTCTCTATTAAAATAGTTCGTAGGATATTCCTTATCCCTTTAGTTAGACGTAAGCTCCAGTGCAGCCAGTAGTCGAGTTGTATTTGTTGCTGTCAGTAGTCTCTATCGAGTGAGTGAATGAGGTTATGTTTTTGCAAATTATCGGCATTTTATTCGTTTCTTAGTTTGATTAATGCGACCATTGGTTTTTGGATATGATTTGATTAGTTGTTTTGTTAGTGTCTAAGAGTCTTTTTCTAATTGTGAAAAATTGACCGAGTTTAAGGGTATATTGAAACTAAATTTCTTTATCAAAATAATAACTAGTAATGTTTTTTCACAATTTTTACTAAACTTTTGATTTAATTTAAGGTTAATCGTGAAATACCTTCTCTTAACTACAGTGTATCTTATGTAGCCTAATAAATTAGAGCTCTTGGAATTTCACTTTATTTTTTCTCATGTTTTTGTCCCCATGATCCACACACCAAAACTTTTGGGTGTAGTACATTTTCATAGGTCTTAGAATATGATATGTAATAAATAACAAAAAGAATCTACTGATTTGGTAAACCTACCTATTACTTTCCTAAATATTGAATTAAATTATGAAAAATTTGCACCTTCTTTAATATCTTAAGACAAATTTAATTAGGCTATTTAAAAAAAGGTGATATTTACAATTTATTGTACTAAACATTTCATCGTTTTACTGTTTCAGTGTGTCGACTATTGACTTAAAAGTTGACTAAAAGTGACTAAAAGTGATTATTGACTAAAAGTGTATCGACTATTGACTTGTGTAATCTTATCGAAAGTTTTGGAATGAACATATTATTAAAAAATGTCATAACAAGACCTGGTAATAAAAAATCCGGTAAATGTATTGATAATATAGTTACAACTTTTCATCCATTAACAACTAATGGAAATGTAATTAAAACTTGCTATTCTGATCATTATGCTGTTAATATGAATATTAATTTTAAGTTTGATACAAATGTCAATGTAGGCCTAGATTTAAGTTTTAAATCCATCCGTTCTATTAATGATTTGAATTTATCTGTCTTTGCTCAGTGTTTGAAAAGTATTGATTGGTATCCTGTATATTGTTTAAATAATGTTAATGATAAGTTTTTAATATTTTTTGATTTGTTTTTGTGGGCAGTAAACTCTAGTTTTCCCCTCAAAAAGGTGAATAATGGCAATAAGCCTAGGTATGGGTCAGTTAACAAATGGTACACTCCTGCTTTAAGTAAATTAAAGCAACAGCTTGATAAACAGTATTTTCTCACTATTAACTCAGTATGTCCTAAAATTAAAGATGACTACAAAAAATTAAAGTATAAGTACAGATATGAGATTCGTAAAGCCAAGTTAACTTTTAACAACAATTTAGTCTCTCAAGCAACAAACAAACCAAAACAGATATGGAAAATAATTAAGGAAAATTCAACAGCAGGTAGCAAAGTTTCTGAGGCAATTCCCCCATCACTATCATCCAATGGGTTTAATGATTTTTTTATAAGTAGTGTTGAGGATGTTATAAAAAATATACCTCAAAGTCAAAATCCACCAGTGCACTATGTACAAGATGCTTGTAGTACATTAAATGTTACGGGTTTTTCCTTTACGCATGTGACTGTTGAAGATGTCCACTCTGCAATAATGTCATTAAGTAATAGCTCTTGTCTAGACATATACAATGTTAACTCTTTATTTCTTAAGCAAAGTAGTAATTTTATATCAGATGTGTTGTGTCATATTATAAATGAATGTTTTAATGTAGGCTACTTTCCTGACAAACTTAAGGTATCCAAGGTCATTCCTGTTCATAAAAAGGGTGATAAAGGGACATTCAGTAATTATAGACCTATATCATTGATCCCTACATTGTCAAAAGTATTTGAAAAACTTATCAGTAATCAAGTCAACAAATATTTAAATGCAAACAATTTACTTTTCAAAAATCAGTATGGATTTAGAAGTAACCACTCAACTTGTGAAGCAGTCATGAAGTTCATACAGAATTGTCTTGATGGTAAAGAATGTAATTTTAAAGTAGGTGCTAAATTTTTTGATCTGTCAAAAGCATTTGACACTGTTTGTCATGATACTCTTATTTTAAAGCTCAATTCAATAGGTTTCTCCTCGACTGCTACGGCCCTTATGAAATCATATCTTTTTAATAGAAAACAATCAGTGTTTGTCAATAACTCTTTTTCTAATTTTCATACTGTCAGTAATGGAGTGCCACAAGGATCTATTTTAGGTCCTCTTTTGTTCATTATCTATGTCAATGACCTGCCCATGACTATTGAAACTAACTCTATAACTTGTTATCTCTATGCTGATGATTTATGTGTTAGCTACTTGTCAAAAGATACTAGTCCTGTGTTTTCATCGGATATTCTAAAGGAATGGTGCAACGCAAATTCTCTCTCTCTTAATTTAGATAAAACACAAGAGCTTATTATTTCTTATGACCATAAAACTGCAAATTCTGAGCCAGTTAAATTTTTGGGTATAGTCATTCAGAGTGATTTGGATTGGCGTTCCCATATTGAATATGTCACACCTAAGGTAAATAGGGGTGTATTTCTAATAAGAAAACTTAGTAATATTGTTTCATATGAGGTGTTACTTAATGTTTACTATGGTTATGTACATTCGCAACTAACGTATGGTACTGTTTTGTGGGGAAACAGCTCATATGCCAATTGTTTATTTTCATCACAGAAAAGAGCGCTTAGGGCTTTGTTTAAGCTTCCTCCTAGAAGTCATTGTAAGCAATATTTTATTGATTCCAAAATAATGTCACTTCCATGTATATATATATTTCAGTGTCTCTTGTTTGTTAAAAAGAACATAAATAATTTTAGGTTAAACTCAGATAATCACCACTATAACACTAGACATAGGTATGATCTTAGTAAGTCTCAATGTACTTATTCTAAAACATTGAAGAGTTTCCATTGTACTGCCATTAATATTTTTAATCACCTTCCTTTTTCTATTAGAGAATTAAATCTGGCTAAATTTAAAATAGAAGTTAAAAAAACTCTTACTCTTGCCTGTTTTTATGATTTAAAGGAGTATTTCAGCTACAACTTTTAGTACATTTAATCTTGTATTTCTTACACAATCAACTGTATATTTATTTAATGTATGTTATAAGTGATGTTTTACAAACTGTTGTATTTGAATTTTCTATGTTTTAATGTTTTTAGACCTAAGTAACATATGTACCTTATTGACGTGTCCTATGCAATCAATTACTTTGTAATTGTATTGTCTACGGGAAATAAAGAATTTGAATTTGAATTTGAATTTGAATTTGTTTCTCACTCTGTTATATTTAATTATAGGGGGGGGGGGGGGGGTCAGGAATTCATATTTTTGTGATTCATATATTGTCGCGATCCGGCTCGCGACGAGTAGGCCTACTAGGTGTCCTCTTTTTCATCCCGGAGGGTATGGTAACCCTAGGCCTAAGTCAAAGCACTCTTAGATGTGAGTCATATAATGATTGATTTTTCTTTTTTAACATCAAAACTGAACACTATCACTACTATATCTATTTTCATTTTCATCCCCTCACCAGTGTACCACGCTGCTCACACATCATTTTCTTTGTTATGGTATCAGTTCATTATCTTGTAAAAATCTAGTCATATCACATTACTCATATCTATGACCTAACTATCTACCGTATCAACTTTCTATTATAAATACGTTAATAGAAAGTTCTCTGAAACTCATTAGGCTGATCCAAATAACTAAACTATCAATACTGAATCACCTAGTAAAATTTTGGTTTAAATTTTAAATAAACAAGCAATAATATTTAGTAAATAAATATAAAAAATTCTCAAAAAACATATGTTTATCTGATATGACATATCGATATTTCATCCGATGCGATATATCAATCGTATCGATCAATATTTTCATTCGGTAGAAATGTAGGCGCTACCGTATATGAAACTGTACCGGTACCCAATTAGTGGGTAATGTAAACAATTCACATACCCACTTACTAATATCTAGATTTTATCTTAGGCCATCCCACAGTATCTTAAGTTACTCTGAAACTACGAAGGAGCCAGTCTTTGTACTTTGATTCTAGGCCCTATTATTGTTTTTATATTTAGCTCTAGCAACCTCACCGATAACTTAAGTCTACTTGGTGAGGCCAACATATGTAATTTCAGTTTGCTATGAAAATAAATAATGTAGCAAAACAGTAAGTTAGGCTACAGCAAGTAGGCCTACTGACAACCACTTGAAACTAGGCCTAGGCCTCAGAGGCCAAAGTTCAAGATGCTAACCTTCAAGCTAGGGGTACAGTTTCATAGCGCCTACATTTCTACCGATTGAAAATATCGATCGATACGATCGATATCTATTGTATCGTATGAAAAACCGACGTCACATCGGATGAAATATCAGATTACATACTTTAACCATATGTTTTTTGAGAATTTTTTATATTCATTTACTAAATATTATTGCTTGTTTATTTAACATTTAAACCAAGATTTTGCTAGGTGATTTAATCATCAGTACCTATTGACAGTTTAGTTATTTTGATTAGCCTAATGAGTTTCAGAGAACTTTCTATTAGCGGTAACATATTTATAATAGAAAGTTGATATGGTATTTTAGATAGTTTGGTCTTAGATTTGAGCAAAGTGATAGATTTTTACAAGATAGGGCCTATTGAACTGATACCGTACCAAAGAAAATGATTGTGAGCAGTGTGGTGCACTGGTGAGGGGATGAAAATGAAAATAGATATAGTAGTGATAGTGTTCAGTTTTGATGTTAAAAAAGGAAGATCAATCATTATATAACTTACATCCAAGAGTCCTTTGACTAATAAGTTTTTTGAGGGATTTGGGTTTAGATTTTGATCAACATTTAACTAGGCCTAATGTACTTTTTAGCACTAATACAACAAATTGTGAATTTTGATGTGTAAAATAGGTACCTACCTATATGATTAGATTTACATATATAGAAATTTTGACCCGATGCGATATATCAATCGTATTGATCGAACTGATGCGATATATCAATCACATTGATCGATACGATATATCGATCGTATCGATCAATTTTTTCAATCGGTAGAAATGTAGGCACTATATGAAACTGTACCCCTAAGTTTCACTAATTTAAGTTAAATGTTGACCTCTTGCTGCAACAAACAAAGATGTGCCCATGTCGTGTGCCAATTTTTGGAGAGATGTTATGAACATTTTACTTGCTGGATATCGCTGAGTGTTTATAGTGCTCGCCTTTGAATTCAAAGGTTGCCAGTTCGATCCTGAGAAAAGTTAGGAGCTTTTTAAAGGTTCGATTCCGGACCCAGTTGCCATTTGTCATTGGGCTATTAATGAATGATATTTTCTAACAACTGGTCGATATTAGATAGTAACAAGATTGGGGTTTGGACCAAATCCCGAACAAAACGTTAAAAATGCCACTGGCGTTAAAAAAATCCATTGATGCCCTTAGTAATTAATCCACACTAATCTAATTGATTTCACTAGTGACCTTGTATCTATGTAGGCCCTACTGTATATATATATAAGTTGGTGGTTATTGATTAAATTTGAAATTTTTTGTTACCTATGTAAAAAACTTCCTCTGAGTTTGTGTATAATTCTTTATCTTTGAATTTGTCACCACTCTGACTAAATTTTCCTACGTCCCTTCCCCAGTCGTTCTGCTCCTATTAGGCTATATGACATTTTTTACTAACTGTGCAACTTTGTTATTTCAGGAAGATTAGGATAAGTTTACGAACATGGATTCAGTACCTGACTCTGCTTTAACTAACAGCCCAAATATAAATTCTGTGAGTTAAATTTATATTTTAGTGAACTTCCTTGTAGTCTAAGTGCCGTACTGTAGTACAGTAGACTCAGTAGGACTCCCTCTTAATTAACCGGCCACCTCGGGTCCAGGCTGCGGCCGAGAAAAGCGATGTTCATTTAAGAACGCCAACCTACAATTTTATATGGCCTAAGTATAATTAGGCCTATCACTTGAAAAAAAACAACTTTAAATACATTACTGTATAGGCCATGATTTATATAGGTAACATATGACACCCATGAAAATCCACCACAAACCTAAACTAATATACTGTAATAGGCCTAAACTTAGGTCGTTTCTTTATTGTGGTCTACTAGTAGGTCAAAACACATTGACTTCCGGCATTCACTTGCGTCCAGGACGTTACATTTAAATTGGTTTATGGGAACTTCAATATGAATAACGTTGAATTGAATGATACAGTTAATAAGATAACCTCGTTTCCAGTGAAACACGGCAGGTTAAAGCAATGTGGAGATAAAAAGTGGCCGGTTAAGAAGATGTTATTTTGTCAGGGTAGGCCGGTTGAAGCGGAGACCGATTAAAAGGTGGCCGGTATAAGAGGGGGTCTACTATACATGGGATGTTTTATTTGCATGGGCATTGAAGTAATATGGTGGGGCAAAGAGCTAGGCACTATATTAATTTTGTTTTAGTTTAGGGCCAATTAATGATGTGGGCCAGGTAAACACCTAATGGGTAGGTTATTTATAATTGGGTATTTATCCCAGGCCTAGTTTAATTACCCAAAAACTGGTAGGCTATAGGCCATTCCATTGTAACGGTGTTACGTTTGCACGCCTAGATTTGCATTTTTCAATCTATAATAAATGTTAATCCATTGCAATTTGAACTAAACAACACGTTTAATGTTTACTGAATAAAGTAATTATCTTTCTTTTATATATCTTTTTATCGACCGCTCAATAACTGGGATATTGTTGTAACGAGTGATACCATTTTAGCGAATTTTAGCGAAACACTAGTGTTTTGGTTTGATTTTAAAACGAAAGCCAAATGACACCAATGAGTTAAGACAATCTATAAATTATAATCATGACGTTTTATCATATATTTTTGATGACTCTATTCAAAATGGAATCTTCAACGAGAGGCGTCACAGTTTAATCAACTTATGGTTCATTAAAAAATTACAGCTGTATCTTACTTTTCATCATCTACAATTTGCTAACTAAGTCAACTGAATTTTTTTTTTGTAATCCATGGTGTATACCTTACTGAAGCAATGGTAACTACAGCTGGGCTCAACTGAACACATTAAAGTGTAGTGGGTGATATAGTTGATGAGTGCCAGTCACATTTTCTTTGTCATTGTCACTATTTGGGTTCTTCTATTTAATAAGTTTATCTTTACTCAAATATTATGTCACAATGATTTTTACTTTTTAAAACTTATGTTTTCACAAATATACTACATCTCTTTTAAAAGGATTTGAAGGCAATTAGAAAAAATTACACTATCCCTTAGCGATTTTGGAGGCAATTGGTTGAGGCTAATTTGAGCTCTTTAAAATATTATTGTAGAGTTAAAATTTTTACCACTAAAAATTCTATGGCGAACACGGGTACAGTACACTCTCTTCATCGGACTCGGCGACATCGGAACTCCGCTTCATCGGAACTGAAAATCTGGATATTATTAATTTTTTTTCTTACGAAGTAAATAATTTGTCTGTTTTAGCGCCTTCAATTTCCATTCGTTCTATCCGCACAACAGTGAAGCATCACAATTTGCATCAAAAGTCTTCAGGCGTTTTCCATAATCTGTACCCATTGATGTGATTTACGAGGCCAAACGTGGAGTATTCGCACAAAAATAGAAAGAGAAGGGGGAATGAAGTCAACATCTGCGTCGACCGCTTCCCAAACTGTCATTCAGTCTGTCTTGAGTCGCGACTGCACCTGTGGTTATGTGGAAGTCAGTTGACTGCTGGAATATGAGATTAAAGATTTTGTATCTTTATTTCCTGCCGTTGTTTTTATTCCTATAGGTTCATTGTTATCATGTTCAAAGTTTGAGTGCCTTATTTTCATAAAATCTCTTGTGTATCTTAAAAACAAGAGTGATACAATCACGATAAATCTCCATACGGGCGGAAATGATGACTCATGACGGACTCTGCTTTATCGGAATTTTTTGACATCCGAATCGGCCGTCCGCCACATTAGTTCCGATGAACAGAGAGTGTACTGTATTCAGCAATGTTCTAACTCTAACTAGCCTACTAGAATAAGTTGTAATATCAGCTAATTAGAGGAATCTGCACATTAAGCCACTAAGGGTGAAGCTACTATTGTACAAAAAGACCAAGGTCACCCTGGCAGAGATGTGGAGGGTGTAGTCCGTTTCCCCGCCATAATTGATGAGAATCGGACTTAAAATAAGGGCGCTATCCAAAATTAAATTGAAATTTTCCCATTAGAATAACATTGGGATTTACATATTAAACATCTGTTAATGTACCGCTGTCAATAGTTTTTGGCGATTGATTACTCATACTCACTATTATTGGATTGGTTGGATGTCACTGATTTAAAACAAAAGCTAACATTTGTATTGTATCCAGATACGTTGCTCATTTTGAGCAACACATACACTAGTATATATACATATGAAATTAAACGAATGGTGTTTTTGACTTCTCAAACGAATAAGTATATGGTCCCCGGACCTAGGTTTCACCATGACTACTACCGTAATAGCGTATTCCCTATAGGGAAATTCGCTAAAAACCATGACTTGAGTTTTAAATACAACATGTATCTGATTTAATACCTAGTGCATGGTTTAAAAAAGTATTTAGGTTAGCCAAATAGATTTAAAACTAAAGCTAAGGATTTTTTAATCTCTTTTAATTTTCTATATTTGTCGTGTTACACTAGGGACTAGAATTTGCGCAATTCAGAATGGACTCTTTGGTTTTTATTGAAAAATATAAAATAATGAAGATTGTGATGTGATTGGTTAAATATAACATGTACTGGACATTTTGTGTACGGTAGTTGTATTTATTAAATATTGCTAAAAAAAATTTTGTCAAAACAAAATTTTGTCTATTGTCTATTGTCTATTGTCTATTGCTGTTAACACGTTCATTGCTAAAAATTATGAGTATTACGACCCTAAAATGCTAAAAAATTATAATTGTGATTACTTATTCAAAAATGATGTCAGGATGTCCAAAATGTTGAATCTAGATGTCTCAGTGTTGATTTTGGCTGAAATTGGTGACGTCACGTCCGGGGCGGGAATTCACGTCCTTAGGTCCTGGTGCCGGTCCTTGTCCAAATCCCTAACTACTTTCAGCCCGACACGCCCACAGTCACACAATAATACTCAAAAATGATGTCAGGATGTCCAAAATGTTAAATCTAGATGTCTAAGTGTCGATTTTGGCTGAAATTGGTAACGTCACGTCCGGGGCGGGAATTCACGTCCTTAGGTCCTGGTGCCGGTCCTTGTCCAATCCCTAACTACTTTTCAACCCCACACGCCCACAAGTCATACTCACAGAGCTGGATTCTGAATCCTCATTCTCAGAAAACACGTTTCCAATCAATTCACTCTCATTGATTAGCTCCATATTGCACACAAACTATGTCAACACTCCGCACAACACAGTAGTTACGTAAACAACGCACTGAGAAAGAACGGAATGGCCGAACGGAAGCGAAGCGCGTCAAAAGTTAGAGTAAACCAAGCACAAAAAGCGGGAATCGGTCACGTTCCCCGAAAGACGCTGGGCTCACACTGAAGCAAGGTTTTTGGCATGGGAGAGGGGTGACAAATCCCGCCCCGCGCACATGGTGCCAGCCGCACGGGGCGTAAATTCTCGCCCCGCGCAATGAATGTGTTAAGCAAAAATCAAAAGCACACTTTACATAACTTTTCTCTTAAATTTTGACATTTTTCATAAAATTTCACCTTAAAAATTTATTTGTTAATGTTAAAAATTCATGTGATGAATATGATACCATCAACAACAATCTTTTGTTAAATTATACTCCAGGAAAATGAGTTTTGGGATTAAAATTGATCAATAATGTGCATTATTTTATTGGTGTGACTTTACTGTCTTTGAACAATTGATATTTATTTTTACTATAACTTTATTATAATCTGAACTAAAAAATTAAAGAATAAATAATATACCATATTTTAATTTTCCTACATTTTGACATTGGATAAATAATACTAAGTAGTACCAGGCTCACCGAGCCTTGCTCGTTAGTTATATTTTACTTTTAGCGAATTTCCCTATAGGGAATACGCTATTACGGTAGTAGCCATGGTAAGACCTAAGCCCAGGGACCACTTTACTTATTCATTTTGAGGTCCCCCAGAAGCCAAAAACACCATTCGTTCATTTTCATATATATGTATATATATATATATCTATATATCTATCTATCTATCTATCTATGTGTCCGTGGTACTGATAACTTTTGTAGGGGACCTCCGATTTTGATGAAATTTGGTATGGAGGTGTAAGACCAGGTCTATTTTCATGAGTTCGCGAACCAGCATTGTCGGGTTATGGGAACGGGGTTTTATGGGTTTCAAAGGGGCCAAAATGGTTTTTGGCATTTTTGGACATCAATTTTTAAAATTCGTCAATTTTAACTGAAACCATTTAAAAGAGCTTAAAAAAACAAACAATTTGGTATTTTGAATTTTTATCATAGCATAACTGGTTACGGGGCAAATCCAAAAATGTGTTTTCCATGTTATTCTTATGGGAAATCAAGAAAACCCTATATCTTGCTTATTTATTGACATAACTTAATCAAATTTGGTATGTACATTATCTATATAAGGTTTAACTTATACTTGCTTACAAAACCCATATGGCGGCAAACCTACATACTCACCCCCATGGGGTTTATGGGGAAAATAAAAAATTGCCAGATTTTGATAGGTACAATTTTGTGTTTACATTCACCGATTATTGATTAACTTAGATTTTCTAACAACGCCCAATGGCAGAAAAACCTACATACTCGATCTTATGGAGTTTTTTTTTTATGGGGAAAGTAAATAATCTGAAATTCCATTGAAATTCGCTGAGTACGCAGGTCTGCTGCGACGGGGGTATTTTTATATATCATAGTAATCAGACTTTGAAGTTCATGAAAACTATACCTTTTAACAGTTGACAGTTGTTTCACACACCTGTTTTTTATTATTTCCGGTTGCCTTGATATCAACACGTAAGACCAGTGTTAAAAAAATTCAATTTTTTAAGTCAATTTTAGACAAAAAACAATTTACTCAGGGGTTGGGGCTGTTTCTAAACTTTATTTTTGGACCAAAACACTCAAAAGCAAAGTTAAGTAAAAATCAATCTGCTAGATTTTGAGATCACGGAAAAACATCGCTTCAGACACTGCTCTTATTACAGTATAAAATTAATGTATTGAAATCTAAAAAATAAACCAAATGTTGCATTTTACTTTAGAAAAACTTCACTATTCTAATTGAAATACTGGGCTTGCGTGAAGAGGCAACCTGGTCAGAAAAAGTAAAAAATAGCCCCGTCGCAGCAAACCTGCGTACTCAGTGAATTTCAAAGTTATATGAGATTCTGTATTTTCCCCATGGACACCCCATGAACAATTTTTGACCAATAACTAGTACTGTTAATGTTTCAACACGTTTACTTCTAAAAAAATCTCAATACATGTTGTTGTTGTAGGCCGTCTCTCACAGGCTTCACCCCCGCTGGGGTTGGGATATATGTCTAGGTTTATAAATAAAGATGTATAAATCATACAAAAGTTACAAAAAAGGGTAAAACCACCAGATAATAGTAAACCTCGAGGGGTCGCGCCGCTGTCTTTTCCACCGGGCGATAGGTATTTTTTTTTTACTTCTCAGCGTGGAAGCTTAGCGCTACCCCCCTCCTGTACCTTCAAATGGGACTCGTCTGCTACGCTATCGCGCATTCCCTCACCCCCTCCAACAAGCCAGTCGGCTGCTGCTATTGCAACAAGTTAGCTACCTGTGGTTTCCACCGTGCGCGACATCATTGTATAACATATGATGTCGCGCACGGTGGAAACCACAGGTAGCTAACTTGTTTTCATATAGTATAATTTTTATACTATATGTTCATAGTATAGTGTTGTAGTTACATATAGTGTTTTATTAGTTAATATTCTATGCAATATTTTGAATTGTAATCAATAAAATGGAAATGTGTACAACATTAGCATTTATTTATAAACCCGGTGGAATCCACCGTGCGCGACCTCTAAAGTGATATATTTTGCGCGACCTCTCGAGGGTTAAGAACATCACTGTTAAGCAAGTTTATCCAGAGCAACATAGATCTAAATACAAAAATTCCGCGATGTTGCTACAGTAGATCCTGACATTGGACGAACTTACATCAAAGTTTCACAAAGGTGGAAGCAGCAAAAATGATAATTGTTTATTGTGAGAATAGGATTATTCAAGTTATATAAGTAGGAAACATTTAAGTTATACTTTTTAATAATTCACTGACTTGTTTGGAAAATTTAGGTTTAAAGTAACTAACAGATAGCAAAGAAAACTACAGAAGTTAACACCATAATACTAAAGCAGAGTGATAAACTATATCCTATGAAATTCTTACCCCCTCTGCTCATTCATGTGTTAATCCGTGAATCATACAGAATGATTTTTTTAAATTTTTAGCGAATTTCCCTATAGGGAATACGCTATTACGGTAGTAGCCATGGTAAGACCTAAGCCCGGGACCATGTTACTTTTTCATTTTGAGGTCCCCAGAAGCCAAAAACACTGTTCGTTCATTTTCATATATATGAGGAGGTAACTTTCAAAAGGTGATTTGTCACAGTAATCCGACTTTTCAGGAAAGGCAGAAAACGTATATCATGAGATATAAATACCCTACAGAAACAAGTTTTACCGAAATAAACTTATTATAACTAAAAACTCTTATTTCATCAAGGATTAGAAATATTTCTTTCTCCTAAAATTAGTAATTGTTATATAAAATATGGACAAATTACCTTTTGAACCAACTCAATGGACAAAATACCTTTTGATTCAATAATAACAAAGGGACAAAACTCTGTTTGAAAAGAATACAATTTTATTATACAGGAATCAATGTTAAACAAACGCTAAAAACTAACAAAAATTCAAACAAAAATGCTGGCCTAGTATAATAGCACTTTTATTTTTAATTTAGGTTCAGTCACAAGTAGTGATGTGGGCCGGGCAAATGCCCAGTGGGCTGGTCGTTTATAAATGGGCATTTGCCCGGGCATTTGTCCAAAGCGATTTTAAGCCCCCAAAAACTGGGCGTTTATAAAAAGTTCAGTTTAAGGCGCAATACAATAAAACCTGTAATATTTTCAGTGTGGTATTTTAAATAAATATTTTTCTAAATTGTTATATAAAATCTTATTTACTGATTAAGCAGGTTTCTACTCTGTAATTTATAAATATGTGCACAAGATAAATTTATAATGACTAATTAATTAAACTAGAGATCGCCTCCTGATCGAAATTCGATCAAAATTTCAGTTGATCTGGACCCAAGAAGCTTAAAAACATTTTAGAACTAAAACATCTGTTCTTCCTAATTTTCTAGCAGTTGTTTTTACAACAGCTGTCTAATGATTCATTCAATTCTCCTTTCTCCATAAGATTAACATTGGAACTTTGAAAGCCTGTGGGGCGTAGCCCTGGAGTCCGATGTGAATTAGACTGTGATTCTGCTCATCTACAGGACTATACCTTTCTAACGGTATCCGCGGATTTATCCTACGATGCACACGAGCTGAGAAAAAAGGAGGAAATTAAACATGCTTGTGTATTAATATATAAATTTAAAGTTAAGTATTAAGGTTTTGTTAGTAAAACAAGAGTGCTTTTTAACCACTATGTAAATTTCCTAACATAAAAAGGCACCTATAAAATTATTTTTATTCATATACAGGGTGGAAAAAAAGTCTGGAGGCGATTTAATATTTTTAAAAGTATTTAAATAACAAAACTAAAACGTTGCATATTGATTTTGAGTGACTAAGACTAAAGTACTTAGTGTCCTTGGATCTCGAAGGGGGGACGGTCCACAAGGAGTAAGAAGAAAATCTTAAATGTAAGCATATGTCAATATGTACATCAAATTAAAGGTCTTTGGGACTGGAGAACAAGCCGCAAACCCGATCTCAAAAGAATGACCGAGTAAAAAATAGCAGGTGATCAAACTTTGTATTAAAATCATATTGCTGAAAACAAAAAAATGCAATAACTCCCAAAACACTCTACCTTTTGAGGTCGGGTTTGTGGCAAATTGCTCAGAATGCAATGTAATTTAAAATGATGTATCATATGACGTAGCTTATTGCAGTTTTCCTGACGACCTCCACTAGGGACGTCTCTAAAGAAAGTCTTGTGGGAAACTGCATTGGCCTAAATCATATGATACATAATTTTAAATTGCTTTGCATTCTAAGCAATTTGCCACAAACCCAACCGGAACCAAATTACAATCTTACAACCGTTAAGTTAAGACTGATTCATTGTGTGTAATAAACAAATGTAAATTAATTCTATTACATTAGCCAGACTTTTTAAATAAAAATAAACCTATGAAGTTATTTTCAGTCTAAATTATTTCCTCTTGTTGACAAAAGAAAAGTGTTGACTCTCTAGTACTGACTTCCTACCAATATAATTAAAATTATACAAGTAATTCTTTTTTTTAATATAGGCTATTATGTAAATATCTAATGTAGAGGTTTAAAAAGTTGACTAGAAGAGTAGTGTTCAATTTAATTTTCATTAATCAGGTTTATTAGCCTTTAACTGGATAAACGCCCGGCACTTATGGATTTTGGGCGGTTATTTGGGCAAATGCCCCGGGCATTTGCCCTGAGATTTAAACGCCAGGGCGTTTTACATCACTAGTCACAAGTTTTTAAATATGCAGTTCACACCTTTTCATGCCTAGGCCTACGCCGTTTCACAGATCGAGTAGTAACTAAATTACCTATAATGAAGTCTTGCCTTGTTTTGTCAGGTTTTTGGTAGAAATAACCTTTGAAGTTTTTCAAATGTTTAGGTTTGAATTTAACACATGCAAACCTTTTTGTGTTATGAGTGCATGGGTTGAAAACTAAAGCTCTTTTAGGTTGGAGTACCTTAACCTTTTTGCCGTTTCTCGTGCAGTCCCCTGTTTTTTTCCTTTTCCTACTCCCAACAGTCACCTCTCCAACACTCACACTTCCATCCACTTCTTCCATAGTAATAAATTATCACTTCATTTACACAAACCAGCACTCGAATTAACCTTACAACAGTACACACTCCACTACTTATAACCTCAACTAATTCACCAAACACAAACAACATGCTTCTGCTGTAACCTAGCAACCTGGGATTTGTTTACATAATGTAGCGCTGCCATTGGCACAATGGACTAAGTACCTTTTGAACTGAAAACACCCCATGGACAAAATGCTTTTTGCTGCAAAACCAGATTTTGTTTACTGTTTTTAAATGGGACAAATGTCGTTTTAATGCAAAATATTGTTCACATGTTTTAGGATTTTGTTAAAGGAATCCAGTGATACCAATATCTCAAAAAAAATTTTTTTGTGACAAATCACCTTTTGAAAGTTACCTCCTCATATGTATATATATATCTATATATATATATATATATATATATGTGTCCGTGGTACTGATAACTTTTGAAGGGGACCTCCGATTTTGATGAAATTTGGTATGAAGGTGTAAGACTAGATCTATTTTCATGAGTTCGCGAACCAACATGATCGGGCTATGCGAACAGGGTTTTATGGGGTTTCAAAGGGGTCAAAAATGGGTTTTTTGCATTTTTGGAGCATAACGTTCAAAATTCAACAATTTTAACTGAAACCATTTAAAAGAGCTTAAAAAAACAAACAATGTAGTATTTTGAATTTTTAACTTAGCTTAACAGGTTACGGAGAAAAGCCAAAAATATGTTTTCCATGTTAATCTTATCGGAAATCAACAAAACCCTGTATCTCGCTTATTTATTGGAATAACTTGATAAAATTTGGTATATACATTCACTTGGTAGGGCTCAACTGATATTTGCTTACAACACCCATATGGCGGCAAACCTACGTACTCACCCCTATGGGGTTTATGGGGAAAATGAAAAGAACACCATAACTTGATAATATTTGGTATGTACATTCACTAGGTAGGATTTAACTGATATTTGCTTACAACACCCATATGGCGGCATACCTACATACTCACCCCCATGGGGTTTATGGGGAAAATTAAAAAGTGCCGAATATTGATACAGTTTGACATTTACCCAACGTAACTATTACATTTCCTAACAAAACTAACATTTTCTAACAACATCCCAAGGCAGCAAACCTACATTCCCATTCCTATGGTGTTTATGGGGAAAATACAATATCTCAAGATCGTTTGGAAATTCGCTGAGTACGCAGGTCTGCTGCGACGGGGGGTATTATTTTGTACAGACTCACTTTTTTATGCTAGTACTTTATTTAATAAGGTTTTTAATGAGACAGTGAGGTCACATACATACATATGAGGTTTTGCTGTTGCTTTACAAACACAAAGTTGCCAGTAGTTAAAACTAGTCCAGCCAGATGGACCAGACTTTTTAAGCATAAAAAATATATATTCTGTTAGCCTAAATGAAGTGAAATTGTTTGTTTGGTTTATATTGCCTTAATTTATCTGTTTTTTTTTTATTTAAAAAAAGTTTAGAGTAATGGATTTGAAATTAATGAGGAATTATTTGGCTTACTGTCTAATTCAATATAAATTCTTCATACATTTTTTTTTTAAGTTGAGCTTCTCTAAACAAACTGCTCTTAATCACAACAAAACTTAACAAACTATATTATGCTTAGAGGTCACCTGAGTTATGGGGAGAATTATTGCGAGTAGTAAGACTTTCAGTATCCGTGGAGATGAAGCACTGATTTCATTAGGCTCGGTAGACTAAAGACTTGACTGACGCTTTTGATGCAGTCTATTTGAAGTAGTCCCCAGTTAAGAACCCTGAAACAAAAGAAGTAGGTATAACTCACATAATATATCAAATTCTGCCCATCTTGCTGTTCAGTCGAAGCATTGACTACTGAAAGCTACTCAGTCAAAGGTGGAAGTCTTATTAGTAATTAAAACTATTTTGTGATGACTGTGTGACATGAGAAATGTGTGTATGTTGATTATAGTTATTGTCATTCTCCAAATACTAAATAAACAAATAATTAAACAAAGAATTCCCCAAATGCCAAATAACAAATGTAAATTAGAAACCAGTTTAAATTACTCACTCATTTAATGTTGTTACAGTAAACCTGATTATATAGACAAATATATTTGCTTACCATCTGCTCTCCTTGAGAATAGCCCACTCGGTTGTATGTGGGATTAAATTTAATTTGGAAATTCTAATTGCTTAGCAACGTTGAAACAATAATCTGATAAAAATTATATAAATTATCTATTACTAAAAAATAAATGTCTATGTTCACGAGTAAAGTTGCAAAACTTCTGTACATTTGTAAAACTCTTAAAATGTTTTGTGTTTCTTATGATACTGAAATCAACTAGGCCTAAATATCTTCTTTTTCATTACACTCATGGGCGTACTTTATCAATAAAAAATATTTAGTAATTTTCTAAATTTTGTTCTGTTATCATGTATAAGGGTGTGAAGGTTGTATGTATCTTGATAAACTTTGCCTAGGCCCTATAGTTTATCATAAAATAAATAAAAATAATATTAGGTATCTTGATAAACTTAATTACATCTTCAATGACTTAAACGAATATCGGTGGGCCTATAGCTGTTTAACCTCTGACGATCTCCTTTCATATAAATATGAAACCACGGTTCATTGTTGCCGGGATGGAAGCACTCGACCGTATGATGGAACTTTGCTACCTTCACATTATCCGATTGAGTGCCTCCCATCCATAATCAATGAATTGTTAATAAACAACTATTAGAACCCCTCCCGGCACTTAGGCCTATAAGTTCCTTAAGAAAAGAGATGGTTCATCAAAAAGCATGAACATCAGATCGTTAACGTTTTTCATTTATCAATTATATCAATGAACCAAAAACAGTATTTGTTAAAAACTACTTTCATTGATCATTTAGGTGAATTGTTGGCAGACCAAAATTTTGGTGTGTGTGAATGCTCCAACTTGAGTACATAGTTCACCATGCGCCGACACCATTCCACCAATTTTTAAGTCGGCAACCAAAATTGCAGGAAAACCTCCACTGACAGATTTGCTGTTAGCCGACCCAAAATGTCGGTGGTTGTGAACGCTCCAATGCAAAACTTTGATCCGTCACTGATCGACCAACTTTTTTGTCAACCGATCATGTCAATGCATGTACAGTATGGTCTTGCCTAAAAGCCCACCTGCCCTCTCCTTAGTTTAGTATGAAGTACCTGGGGGGACCGAGCTTAAGCTCGGTAAAATTATTACTTTCGTTCTCACACAAAGCTCGTTCGCTCCGCTCACTCGCCCTCTTCCATTTTAAAGACGAGTTTGTTCGCTTTGCTCACTCGCCAAGCCGAAGCGTGCTGCACTTTGGTATAATTTTCTTACACTACAGGTTAAAGATGTAACACATTGGTTTATATCTACAGTTATCAGCTGATTTTTGTTCAATTAATAAACTCTCCATAAGGATAACGTAGGAATTTTGAAGGGCTCTAGCGCGGAAAACCGGATTTTTCCCAGCTATGGGACCAGCTCCAATCGATTTCTGGTGGCCAAAACCCCCAGATTCAATAAAAAAATCAAAAACTTGCCCGGACAAATTGAGCTTGTTTTAGAGTACCTATAAGATTATGTCTTCAATTTATTCAGTTATTCTAGTAAAAACTTTACTAGCCACAGAGAACAGAGTGATACTCCTCCAGTTTGAACATATACTAAGGTTTCTCCTTTATTTGGAATTTTGATCAGCATTCCTTTTTTTCGAATCATTAGGTATTATCTCTTTCTCCCAAATTTCTTTAAATATCTAAAGCCTCATGAAATCAAAAGTTGTATGTAGGCCTAATTGATTGTTTGATTAATAAACAACAAAGTATTTTCAAAATGTTTTGTTAGAAAATGGGTGCGTTTTTTCAATAGTTTATTCTCATAAATCACTCTATAATTGTGATTTTTATGTCATAGTGTTCTAAATTAAATATTAAAATTTCCTATAAAATGACACAAAGATGAATCTTTTTTCAACCTATATTAAAGGGGTAGCGAATGTTTTAAATTTAACATCAGTCTTATGCGAATAAAAATCTAAGGCGGGCGGTGCTGGAGACTTTCAAGCATTTCTGGGGTTATGCTGTCCATGCCAGGTGCTCTCCCATTCTTTAGGTCCTTGAGTGCTGCTAAGATGGGGTTTGGACCGTTCCCCGTCAAAATGTTAAAAATGCCTCTGGCATAGACAAACACAAAAAAAAGAAATGATTTCTCTTCTATTGTCGGTATGGCTGTACTTAGTCTAGGGTCTTTCTCTTCCACTTGTATTTGTTTGGTTTGCTATCCTCCCTTTGGTTATTATTCTCTTCCCCTCGTCTTCCAACTCGATATTCCTGTTTAATAGATTCGAAGAACTCTTTCCACCTTTCAGTTTGTTTTCTTTCATTTACTATTGCAATTCCATTTTTGTCTTTGATCGTTTTTTTTTTTCAATAAATTTCTTATGAGTCAAAAGTTTTTTTTATCCTGTAGAGTTCCTTGCTACTACAACAAGACGCCTACTTGAGCTTCTTTTACTATGGGGGTTTTATGGTTTATAAAAATCAATAATGATTTTTTTCAGTTATTTAATTGTAAAAAATTCTAGAAACCCACGTAAAAAAACTCATTAAAACAAATCAGTAGTAATTTCAAATTTTTAACTAAGAAGAAAACCCAAAATATGTCTATTTGCTATATTGGAGGTACGTTTTTTACGTTTCCTTGTTGGCTTAGAGGGAACCAACCAACCTTCATATTTCGTATCTATCATCAGTTTATAAATTAACTATGGATTTGCTTGCTAATTTACGATATCTGCAAAAATACCCACTACTCAGCCCTATATGGTACAGTAGGGTGCAGTAAGATCCCTTTTGGCTTTGCTTATTTGATATGATTATTTCAGGTACTGAAACCTCCGAAGCCTCGAGTGCCTTTAAAGGACCTGATGGCAGCTGGGGACGAGGACAACACGGCAGCTCGCAAACGACGAGTCAGCTTTGCCAATGTCAATAAAATCAAGTAAGGATGTTCACTTGTCAAATATGCAAAGGGTATAGAAATAAATGAGTAAAGTAAAAAAAATTCACAATTGAATTACATTAGAAGCTCTTTAACTGACCCATACAGGCCAGATTATAGTCGATTACCTTCAATATGTGTTATTAGTAACGATATTTTAATGTAGTTGTAGTAACGATTGTATTAAGAAGGTTTTAAGATACTAGTGGGATGTAGGCTAAGTTAAAACATGAGCGAAAGGAGTGTTTGAAATATCTCATGAGTGGCTTAAAGGCTGAGAATATAATCGTCGGCTATACCACTTTAACTACGACCACCTTAAATTTGGTAAATTACTGTAATAATTATGTCGAAACATTTTGTTGTTATGGACGGTCATCCATCCAAAACGTAGCCTCACAGATGTCGCTTGACCAAATTGTCATTCTCACTGATATATGATCACACTCTTTTGAGGTTAGGTGCATTGAAGCAACTAAAACAGGAATCTCAATGGTACAATCAACTGATGTGTGAATTGCGTAATTTCAATTAAAACACTACTTTGTCAAATGCTGGGCTCTCATTGGTCTAAAATTTGTGTTTTAATGTAAAACCTGTACCGTATATTATAAAAACGCAACCAAGCAATGGGTTTTAAAATTTTGGTTTAATAATGTTCCTCTTTATTTATGTGGTATCATTATTAGTGATTATTACAACTGTAGTAAATAAAATCAATAATATAAAACAAGTGAAATTTCTTTTATTATTGCAAGGCAATTAATTGTTCTTAACGCTAAGAAGAAAACCCAAAATATGTCTAAACTTTATTAATCATTAGTTAATAAAGTAAACACACAGTTATGGTATAAAATACTGTTAAATGATAAAGTTAGCAAACACAGATAATAAACACAGATAGTAAACTTTGCCCGCATGAAATATTTAGAGCAACTAATTGTCTCAATTTGACTTTCTATGGTAACATGTGATCAACCTCTTGTAACATGAACATTTTTTTATTTTTTTATTGCAACATCAGATTGCAAGGTGGAAGTTTGTTTATTCCGTTGGTTCTGAAAATACGGTCGGTTAATCCTACTGGTGGTTGATCCACCAGGTCAGTTAAAAGAGCTTCCACTGTATAAAAATTTCCTTGTCAACGTCACCTTAATTTTTATGTTTTATTTTGCTTTTATTACTTATTTACCATATTTTAATAATGAAATATATAAAAAAAAATACCCCCTCCTACCCACTCCACTGGTCTTGATAATTACTGTCAATATTCTTTTGCTTAGTTTTTTGTGCAGTGGTTTCAATTTACTTTCAACTGTCACTATTGTTTTTTAAAACATACAATTATAATTTGTTCTTAATTCTGTTCTCATTTTGCCAGGGCTGAATTTATTGTTCTTCATGATTGTATACCTACCATATTTAACTTGTTTGCAGGGAGTTTAGTGCAGGAGCTGAGTCCATGGTGGTTTGCCAAACTCCAGCGTATGAAGAGCCATTTTACGTTTCTTCTGATTCTTCATATCCCTCTGGGTAAATAGATTTGTTCTAATCAGTCTACTCAAATGTCTTTAACCTTTTCCTTCTTTCATAGGACATATAAACTTTTAGTCTAGTTATGCAGTTTTTAATTGGTCCTGAGTAGTGACATGTCTACATTTTTCTAGGGCCAGAAAGTGCTTAGTGACAACCCCTCTCTTGTTATTGTATGTTAAATTCCTTTGAATTAAAGATCCTTAAGATATTCTCATTTAATTTATATAATATTTCATTTACTTTTAAAGTATCATAGAATTTGTTAATTTTTACTCTTATATCATTCGTGATTCGTATCGTCTCAACCTACCAAAGTACAGGGTGTTTATTAAAGACATCCGGGGTTTTAAAATGCATATCTTAATAACTTAAGTAGATAGCAAAATTAAGTTAATCTATCTTCTTATTTCTATAAGGGTTTCGTCTGTTACGTCCCTATTTCTCTCGACCTACTGAACCGATTTTTAAGATTGAGGTGTCATTTTAAAGCTTAGGATATACCGCAGTGACGAATCTTATTTAAAAAGGTCATATTGTTTCGGGCTTCGCCCCCCTCGCCTTTGATTTATTTCTAGAGGGCGCTTTAAAATGTTCACCAACTTTTATTGCAAGTTCTTTAATGTGAATTGTAATTTAACAGCTGATTTCCTTCAGATGAATTTTAAAAGCCAGGTAGTAAACAAAAATAGATCTCTGTCACTTCATAATCAACATTCACGTACTGAGGTGAGTTTCACTCATACAGAATCATAAAATGCGCAATTTGCGCATGGGCCACCTCGTTTTTCTTAAATGCGTAGCTTATCAAGTTTTACTTACCCCAATTGGGGAAGTTTTATCAAAATTTGTCAGAGATGCAGAGCATCGGCCTTTAAATTATGTAGATGAGGTCAGAGGCGTATTCCAAAATGCTCAATGGGTTAAAGGCTCTATTGTGACATGTTAGAGGATTATGTTTATCCTCAGTTAAATGTCATTGCGGCAGAGAAGGGTTTATTCCCCTTTCAATAAGTTAAGACAAAAAATGTTAAGAATTTTGAGTTTTTACAATTTTTTGACTACACTTAGATTGAAATTGACGAATGGCTGCTACTATAGTAAGACCTAGTTGAGGTCATTATACACAATAAATTTCAGGCATACTTGTGCCATGATTGTAAATCCAAAATATTAAACAGCGCACTTTTTATGAAATTTTTTTTGAAATAACGCCTTTTTTAAGGGTGAAGGGGGTGAGATATCGCAAAATTTCTTCGGTACACACTTGTAGAGCGCCTAATTGCTTACAACAAATTTGCCTCAGCATTGAGGTAGGACTTCTCGTTCAAAAGTTATACAGCAAAAATCTAACCCTTACATATTGACGTTACCGATTTCCACCCTTTTTATTTTTTGAGTGGGTTAAAATTTGAAATTTCAATGTTTTGGGAATTTTCTTTTGTATGGACCATGAAAGTTATGTGTGTACCGAATTTCAAGTTTGTAGCGCATCCGGAAGTCCAAAATACTTTGTCTACCTGATCAGAGAGTCAGTTTCACATTAGGGTATAGTTATTTAGATTATTGATCGACGTAGTTATTTCCATAAAAACAATTACATTGACGCTTACATTGACGCAAAACATCCTAGCGGTTTTGGGTTTTGCTTTTTGAAACTCTATACTTGATTAAATGTGGTATGTACATTCACTAGGTAGAGTGTAATGTATATTTGCTTACAACTCCCCCATGGCAGCAAACCTACATACTCATCCCCATGTGTTTTATGATGAAAATAAAAGAAAATACCACAATTTGATACAATTTAGCATTTAACTGCACTGGGAAGGAATTATCGTCTATTTGCTTACAAAACCCTTATGGCAGCAAAATCTCATCCGCATTTCCATTGTGTATATGGGGAAACGAAAAATACGAAATTCCATTTGAAATTGTTTACGCAGGTCTGCTGGGGGCATTTTTTCTATGTAGGCTAGAGGAGAAATAATAATGCATTTATGCACAAGGATGGCCAGTCTGTAGATCTTACCATGGCTACTACCTCAATATGTATTCACATAGATAAATTTTCTAATAAATTATAAAAAAGCAGGGGTGCAGAAAATGTATTGACCTCTTAAATGTCCCCCAATCGCACTGTTACGGATCAAAGATTTCCCCAAAGATACGCGACATATATGACTTTGCCTTAAAACTCAACATCTTACAATGGGGCAGTGAAATGATAACGATTTTGTAGCTTGTTTTTAAATTAGTAAATTTAGTTTATTATATTAAAACACAAGTAGGAAAATCAAATCAAAACTGCTTATCGGTACTTCTTAATACTTATATCCATCATAAATCCAATAAAATCTTGACTAGATGCTCAGTTTTAACTTAAATTATTAAGAACAGGAAAATCACAAAAAAATTATAAATAATAATTTTCCTGAACTCCTTGAAACTTCCCCCAATCCTCGGATCGGGAAAAATTTCATCAAATTTCATTAGATCGCCGGATCTGACATATTCTGCACCCCTGTAAAAAAGTAAGTCTGGTATAATATATTATAGTGATGTGTTGGTACCAAAATTTCAAAGCCGGTACCGTTACCGGTTCTTTTAAGGGATCGGTTCTCGGTTCTCGGTAGTGGTACCAAGTACTCATTTTTAATGAGGTTAATATAATAGAAAATATGAAAAAATATTTGTACATTGAAGTGATATTTCAAAAGTCGTCAGAATTAAGGAATTAAATTAACCAACACATAAAAGTAAAAGAATTAGGATTGAGTGACAATTAAGGAAGGCACAGTGTTGGGGTGTCTATGGGAAAACGTTCATCAAAAGGAGATTTTACTAAAAATAATAAAAAATATTAAAATGTTTTAGAATATTTTTTATGTATAATAACAGATCTAAGGGTCCGCTGGCCAACTTTTAACACTCACAATTCTGGTAAAAAAATTTTTACACACCACTGGGCCTGGTAAAAAATCATTACCCTTAGGTCTCAGACCAAAAACGAGTTGGGCTGAAAAGTATTTTTATTCTTGATTATTAATTCTTCGACTACTATCTGTTTAATAAATTTAGTTGATTAAATTAGTTGACTAATAGCCTAAATGTATTTGTTATATTTCATTTCAAAAATATATTTAATAGGGTTTGAAGTTTTGAATTAAAAAATTATATTAAATTATAATAAGATGTTTTTAACACTATAAAACAGTAATTGTTTTAAAGAATTATTTACTTAACCATGTTTTTCTAATTTACACTTGAATGAAAAGTCACACAATTTTAGTTGACGTTTTATTTAATTTGTGAGAATTAGACTAATCAAATGAGCCATATCTTAGCTTTCTGTGGCAATTGGTTCAAAAAGTAGCAAAAAACACCCCTCTTGAATAAATTACTGCCAGACGTCGAACAATAGATAAGCTGAACAATAGATCGTCTCCGGCGCGGCCAGCATTCGCAGAATGTGCTGTGGTTTTATGCCGCGTTTTCCTTGTTATCGACATTGCCGGCCGCTGGACGTAAACGTCTATTGTTCGGTAGTACCCGAATTTCCCGATAGGGCCCAAAATTTCAGGACCCAACCATTCCTAGAATATTTTATGATTTGGTATATGATTTTAGCGAATTTCCCTCTAGGTAATACGCTATTACGGTAGTAGCCATGGTAAGACCTAAGCCCGGGACCACTTTACTTTTTCATTTTGAGGTCCCCAGAAGCCAAAAACACCATTCGTTCATTTTCATATATATCTATCTATATATCTATATATGTGTCCGTGGTACTGATAACTTTTGAAGGGGACCTCCGATTTTTATGAAATTTGGTATGAAGTTGTAAGACCTGGTCTATTTTCATGAGTTCGCAAAACAGCATTGTCGGGTTATGGGAACGGGGTTTTATGGGGTTTCAAATGGGTCAAAATGGGTTTTTGGGGTTTTTGGACCTAAATTTTCAAAATTCATCAATTTTAACTAAAACCATTTAAAAGAGCTTAAAAAAACACACAATTTAGTATTTTGAATCTTTAAAATAGCTTAACTGGTTATAGAGAAAATTCAAATCAAGTTTCCCATGTTATTCTTATGGGTAAATCTTAAAAAAAGTTATATATCACTTATTTATCAACATATCTTAATAAAAATGTTTAAGAACCTTCACTATGTGGCGAGTAATTAAGATTTGATAAAAAATCCACATGGCAGCAAACCTACATACTAAATCCCATGGTATTCTCATGGAAAATAAGTGTATGATGGTAACAAGAGAGATGGAGTTAATAAGGTATCTGTTCCTAATCAGCTACTGTTACTAGGTAACACCTAGTACTGTTCCTAGGTAAATTTGAAATGTTTATTTTTTGTTATTTGTAAACAAATCATTCCTTTTGCATGGAAGCTTTGGATATGCACTTTTATTACTTTAAAAAAGTCATTTATTGTAATATAAATATTAATATATATAAATTATTAAATAAAAATAATTTACTCAGAAATATACCTTTAAATATATTATATTTCCTTGTAAAGATCGTTAATAATTAATGATATAGAATTATAATTATATAAGATAATTAATTAATTAATAATTAACTTAATTAATAATTATTATATAAGATAGCCACACAGTTCTTTGATGTTGAAACAATAATTCTTTGGAAATTCGCTGAGTACGCAGGTCTGCTGCGACGGGGGTATTTTTATTATTCTGTATTTTTTTAGAACATTTGTTAGTTATTTAATGGTTTTATTTTTATTTTATTTTAAAGTTTTAATATTGAAATGAACTAATGATGAACTATTTTTTTTAAACCAAAAATCATTTAACCTCGATTATATTTCTATCAATTTGTAAAAATTAGGCGAAAAAATTATCCATAATTTTTTTTTGTTGGCCAAATAATTCAGGATATAGGAGATAAGGTACTCTTATCTTATCAGTCACTCATTGTATTAAAGGCATGTAAATTGTATTAGGTACAGGCTATTTGTATTGTATTAGTGCATTCGTAAGTCAGTACTATGGACCGCCTAGTTACGCCATCTGCCAACAATTAATTGTAACAAATATGTAAAAAATGGTTACCCGTAAATAAATAAATAAAAAGTCAATTGTTGTGGCGGACCGTCGCGCGTCGGCCCGGCTGGCCCCCCTCCTCCCAGCGCCTGACGGACAGAACAATAACTTACCGATAAGGTAAGACATCAGAGTTTTTATCGCGTTTAACATAGATGAAAATGGCTACCTGGTTGTCTCAAATTACAATCGCCAGTGTTGGGGAAGCTACTTTTTAAAAGTAGCTAGCTACAGCTACAGCTACTTTTACAAAAAAGTAGCTTAGCTACAGCTACAGCTACATTTTCAAAAAAGTAGCTAGCTACAGCTACAGCTACAATTAAAAAGTAGCTCGCTACAATTTAAGCTACTTTGCTACTTTCGCAATTTGGTCCAGTTTTTCTCTTGTGATGTATACCCACCCAATTTTCCCACTTAAAAGTAAAATTATGTTTTTTGTTTAAATATAGGCCTAGTCCTTTTTTTGGTATTGTGTTTAGACATATTTTCATTTTAATTTAATAATTTGTGACTCGTATGGAGCCTAGATAATGTAAACAGAACAGTGGTATGAAAATATAAATTGACGAATAAAAAGACTTACATCAAAGACGTAAACAACAATATTTATTTTAAGTTATCTTCACAAGTTTATAACATTTTTCTTAGACCGGCCACGGACGGTAGGGTTAATGCTGGCGTATGCACACAAGAAGGACTAGCTTCATCAGTTTTGTCGCTAATCTCGCTTTTAGGACTACTAATTGCCATGATGACGATTGTTAGATTAGATACTACTACAGAAACAGAATATAAGTATAAAGCACTCTGCAAAGTATTAAGTACAAATTTACAAAGTTTGGAAAGTACGGTTAACTTCACATCAACTTCTAACATCAATCAAGGTAGTTGAGGTTATGTTGTTTAGTCGTTATGCCCGTAGTCTTACAGTAACAATTGGCTATTTATTTGAATTCGTTGACGTAGCGTCTTTTCTCATTATTGTAAACATCCTTTCCTTAGTTCCTAACCTGAGCGATTGTGGCGGTACGTAAGCATAGTGCAGCCATAGGCGTGCTTACGGGTGGTGCCACTGGTGCCGCGGCACCACCACTACATTGAGATTTGGTCCGTGTAAAATGTGATTTTTATGTTGTAGAAACCCGGAAACAGCAGATTCAGTTTTAATTCCATTAATTGGATTTATTTTAGTTTGTGTCACAATATTATTATTTTCTATCAGGTTTTCGTTAAAATCGTAAGGATTTTATGATTAGATTAAAATAAATTACGATTGATTGTTACAGTAACAGTATGAATATTACTTTCATTTTATTAACGCCAGCAACATAAATAAATTAATAATTGTGTAATTGTCATGACTCTTGTAGTAGTTTTGTAGCATTTTCTCCTACACCATAGTCCTACCGGAAACCCTGTTGTCTAATTTTGCTTTATGGTTAGTGTTTATTCAGGATATCAAGTCTTATTTGAATATTTGGGATTAATTTAGAAGGGGATTTTATGATTATCTCAAATACCCTCATATAATTAGGGGAAATTACGATTATCTCAATTTGACAACACAAATTTTATATAATGTGGATTTATTTGCACTTAGTTTTAGGAAATATTGTAGAAGGAGCTAGGGTTATCAAACAACAGGTTGATACTGGTAGATTCCAACATCACGTTGCTCGTAGGGTAGGTCTACGGCAACAAGGAAATTGCCGTCTTCGGAATCATAAACTATTTAGCTTACAAACGAAAGCTATCTTCAGTTGTAACAGAAATTAAGGATTTCATAGATAAATTACAGTAAACCAATGTCTTAAACTTTGTTATAATATTCCATAATATGAAACTGAATATTCTGTATATCTATGATAGATGAAAAAAGGGATTGATCCTTGGAATAGTGCACACATAGATGTTTACTTTTTTGCTTGAATTGAGGGCAATTTCCCCTCCCCTTCAAAACAACCAATTAGGTTTGATGTATTTCTTATTAATTTCATATATACCATACAAACATATATGTATATCATTTATAAAGATTCAATCTTTCTCAGTTGGCACCACCACTACTGAAGAGCTGGGCACGCCTATGAGTGCAGCAGTTTAGTTTCTATTCTATAATATAGGCGCATAGCATAGTAGTACAATACTACTAGCGCTTCTAGTGGTCACCAAACACAAAAGAGAACAAGACTGGCGATTGTCATGTTGCATTCCTCTACAGACCTTGGTCATGTTGTGGTTACGTTACTCAATTGGAGCGTCTGGTGGTGGCAATGGATTGAAAGTAATCTTCAATTCCAACGAGCGAAAAACAACAGCTGACTAACCTTCTCGTTCTCTCGTGTTTATTTGGAAGACATGAATGATGAAATGTAAAACAATTAATATGTTTTATTGAAACCAAAGTAGCGCGTAAAGTAGCTAAATAATCCGCTACAACTACTCTAAAAATGTAGCTCGCTACAGCTACAAGCTACTTATTTTCCAAAGTAGCGGAGCTACACTGACGCTACTAAAAAAGTAGCGCGCTACAAGTAGGAACAGTACCTAATTAACAGTAGGTGCTTAGTACCTAGGTACTTAGTCTGTTCCTAAGTAGCGCGCTACAAGTAGCGCGCTACTCCCCAACACTGACAATCGCATTGTTATTTTCCGAGAAAACTGTAGACGGGCGCATTTGATTTTAGTTAATTTTATTGTAAACAGACCAAGGTACCGGTACCGAGATTTTGACATCAGTTCTCGGTACCGGTACTTTTGCCAAGAACCGGTGGTACCGAGAACCGACTTTAGGTACCGACACATCCCTAATACATAATAAACAACGTGTTATGTAATTGTTTTGCCTTTCATTGTAAAATATTGGTTAACAATTTTTGTTTTCAGTGTTGATGGGTGGACTCCTGCCAAAGAACTTTCAACACATGGGAAGTCATCAGCAATAGACCCTGAAAAAGAAAATGTTTCCATGCTATCTTCGAGGATGTTAACGGGAATGGAATTAACTGGTTTAGTTGGAAACACAAGGTATTCAGTAAATGGAATGGATTTCACAGAGGTTGCAAATGCAAATGAAACACAATTAAATCAACAGACAAGATTTTCTGTTGGGATGAGTTTAACGAATGTAGTTGGACATCCTTTACAAAACACAAGATATTCAGGAAGTGGGATGGATTTAACAGGTATGAACAACCATCAAGCCCTTCCTGGTCATAGAACTAGTTTGTCCATGGGAATAGATTTTACAAATGTCGCTGGACATTTCACACACAACACAAGATATTCAATCAATGGAATGGATTTGACAGAAGTAGCAAATCCACAGCAAACTTTCTTTGACCAAAGGTCTACAAGGTATTCTGTGGGAATGGATATGACCAATGTTGTTGGAAATTCAATGAAGTCTGTAAGATATTCTTGTGGTGAAATGGATTTAACAGAAGCAGCAAATCCATATTGTTTTCAGAATCAGTCTTTAGTTGAAAGTCCATCTGCAAATTGTTCCATGGATGACTCAGATGCATTAGAATTAACAGACGCTGTTGGTGGTGTACAGTTATCTGCTATGTCCCCCAGAGCCAGTTTAAAAGAAAATATACTGTACTCCGTAAACAACACTAGATACTCAGTGAACAGCATGGATGTGACAAGAGGTGTTGGCTCACGCCTTTCCACTGCAAGAAGAAAATCGTCTCGATATTCCTTGGTAAATATGGATTTGACAGAAGCTATAAACAACAGTTGCGATGATTTGGAATTTACTCAAGCTGTTGGCATTCCAAGAATAAAAGAAGGCTCTGCAAGGAACTCTATGTGTGCGATGGACTTTACAGAAGCCATAGTCAATGATGAGGGAATGTCAAGATTATCTACAGATAATATGGAGTGCACTGGGGTTGTTGGTGACAAGTTTGAATATTCCGCTGATACAGAGAGTAGTATGAATTTAACTAAAGGGATGTCAAATAATTTTGATCCACCTTCACACAACAAGGAGAATATTCTGCATTGTGACAGCCTGAATTTAGTTGATTCTCCAGCACCTGTCTCTCAAGAAAACTTGTATGTTGATTCAAAACTTGGTAATTTGGATTTGTGTACCACTGCACATGAACCTCTACCTCAGGTAACTGACCAATGGGTGGCTAACAATGAAAACATAATCCATCAGCAACAAAACAAAATTATTTTAAATGATAATTCTAATGTAAACAATGACAGATATGGAACATCATTAAATGAAAATACACACTACGGTCAAAATACGGAAAAAGACAAGATAGCTTCTGATTTATTGCAAGAAACCCCAGTGAGTTCCATTGAAAGTGAACTTAGGAATTCAAATGAGAATTTACCGGACATCAATGTTTATGAGAAATGTCATATTTCACAACAAAATAATGAAAATATCAGTTTTCCTTTTCCTCCCAAGGCTATCAATGAGAGTTACAAAACAAAAATTGAAGGGGTGGATGAGTTAAGCTCTGCTAGCAATGAAATAGGGGGTTTATTAGAATCTTGTGGTGAAAATTTAATTAAAAACGGTGATGGATTTGAGGATAAATCATTTTCATTTGGTGTTCCAATATGTAAAAATACTGTTCTGGGAAATGCTGAGATCACTAAATCTTTAGAAATTGAGCCTAAAATTATAGAAAATGAGACAAATTTGAATCAAACTGAGTCGAGTGTTTTTAATTTAGAACCCAACACTACTAGTAGTGATGACACTAAGACACAGAAATCCAGTTCGTGTTCAGTTTACACAGGAAATGCATCAGTGACACCTGAATTAAAAAATAATAGAATGAGCGGGGAACAGTCTAATGTAGATGCCAATAATGTTTATGTTACAAAAGAAAATGAATACACTTATTACTTTGAAGAAAACCCCATAGATACAAAAAGCTCATCCAATGAAGCACAAAAATATCATGTAGAGAAACCTTGTCTTAATAAGTCAGGTCAGGTGGATATACTGGAAGGAAATTCTTGTTTAGTCACAGAAATCCCAGATGATGAAAAAGTGGATGAGGAAGACAAAAATAAACAAATTGTTACTGAAAATGTTTTGGGTGATTGTGAAGAGAACCCTGAAACAGGTAATGTATCAAAAGTTGTTCTGGAAGAAAATGTTCAACCAGTTAATGAAAATGACATAACCAAAGATCAGTTTGTTGAATTGAATATCTCATCAAACACTTCCCTTAATCTTTCCTCAAGGTCTGTGTTATCTAATAAAAATATTACTATGACTCGAGGAAGAAGTAAAAGTCTCATAATTACTCCTGAGACTTCTTTCGAAACTTGCAACAAAGAAAGCAGTATGTTAGTAGATGATCACAGCAGTGTGCAATTAATGTCAGACTCATTGAATTCACCAATAAAAATGGATGAAGAAACACTAAACCAATTCAAAAACACTTTAACTCTCCAGATGAGCCCTCTACACCATGCTGTGAACCACAAAAAGAGTAAGTAACCAGTGTCTTATGTGGGCAAAAGCCTTATAATTAGAAAATTAAAATAGTAACAGACCCTAGCTTATACCGTGTACTTTACAATGAAACATTACGAAAGATTTAATTTTTATTGACTGTATTTTAGCGATACCGTTTGCATCGACATAAGCACCCTTTACAATCCTAAACTACTAAGACGAGTTAAACTCTTTCAAACGTGGTTTTCATACACTATTCATTTTCAAGCCCATGGTATTGTTTTTTATAAGTAAATTAATACTGTATTAGCATGCCTGCCATATTTCCTTATTTTTTAGTGCAGACTAAAAAAAAAATACCATACTCTTTTAGAGAATCTATTGTATGTTATTTCTCAATTGTTGTACCGTACAATTTTGGGCATACTATTTTTTCCCTAGTATTTAATTTGAACTCTCTCTTATAACTCAGCAATTTGTGAAACGCCCACAATTTTTATGGGAAATTCCGCTTACAAAATACCACCACTTTGTTGAACACAAAGTGGCAGAAAAATTACAAATCACTGTAAAGCGGACTAAGCCAATGCACCATGAATGCAAAAGTTATCTAATTTGGCTTAATATTCTTCAAATACACAGTTCCAATATCAACTGGCAGAGACCCTTGTCTTCCTGCTTTAGGTGGTGGAGTGAACTGATATAAATTGGCAATTAACAATTTACAGTTTATCATGGGAAGATAGCAAACAATTTTAAACTTATTTTTTATTTCTTGTATCTATTTACATTGAATTTTCTTTATTGTGTTAAATAAATACAGTACTAGATGTATAAAAATTCCGTAAATGGCGTTTTGCTCTTGTTTTTTTATTTTCTCCCAGAAGACTGCTATTCAATGTAACACAAAGTATTAAGCCTAATAATATTTTTTGTACGATGAGAATGAGGAGAACTTATTCTGAATGACATGATTTCTTGTTGGGTGGAGTTTTTCAATGATTACTTTTTATTTATTGGGCTACACCCACCTTAATATTCATGATGTGAAGACCCTTTGTCAGATCATAAAAACACAACACACTTGCACAAAAATCCGTTTGAAGTGTTTTATCATCTGATGAAGGATTTTGGAAATATTAAGGTGGGTGTAGCCCAATAAATATGAAATAGCCAATGAGGAGATCTTTAAGCAAATAAAATCAAATTTTGGCTTCTAACAACAGTTTTGATGACTTATGACCGACAAACTTTATCAACTTTTACCAAAATATGGACTGGCCATCCACGACATTAGTTTGGATAATGAAAAGAGTCCATTGTAACCGCTCATGGTTTTCACATTTTTTTAATAAATTGTTGTTATTTTTAATTTTGCAGCTGGGAAGAGGAGTTTTGAAGAAGCTTTAGAGCTTGAAAACGAAGAAGAGAGTCCCAGCAAACAGATTTGTCTATCAAGGGACGAACTCCTTACTGATTATTTAAATAATGTGACAGCTCCATCATTTCTAATGGACCCAGTAGCCGCTTCTGATGAGCCACTGACTAGATCATACCAACAAGAAATAAGGGCAGAAGTTAAAAATCAATTGGATTCAAAAGCCTTTAGCCGCTCCTTAAGTAAAGTGGAAAATACAAGTTCCAACACAACTTCAAATAAAATATCTGAGACCAAAGTAGAATTCAGGTTACGGATGGATAATTCCCTAATACCGAATGTTTCTGGGAACTTATTGCACCAAGAAGTGATTGATCTTTGTGAGTCAAGTTTTGAAGCAACGACTACAGAAGTAAAAGAAATAATTAATAATAGCCGCTACAAAACAAGAAATATTTGTGATGACGAGATTCTTACCAAAATGAAAATGCAAAATGAAAATGTTCATGAAATTAATGTGGATCAGAAGGACAAAATACGTTTTGCTCAAGAACATTCAGAACAGATTTTACACCCAAACAAAATAACAGAGCCTTGTAACACCAATATAAATACAGATGCCCCTACTGTTTCTTCAGGTTTGGAAAAGAAAGTGGAAGAATCAGCTACTGACCTATTGAAAAACAATAATTTAAACAGGGATTTTTCTGTAAGCTCTACAGATGTGGAAAGAAAAGAGGAAGAATTGTCAATTGACCCTCTGAGAAATGAAAGTCTTTACATGGATGTTTCTGTCACCCCTTCACCATCTGCAGATGTGGAAATAAAAGTGGAAGATTTTTCTACCAACCCATTGAGTATTTATGCCTTGGACACTCAACTGAACTCTAATTCAAGGAGGTAAATTTTTCTTGTAACACTTAATAGCTCTGTATTTTAAATTATTTTACCCAATATGTTGTTTGGAAAGAACAACAAATAATATTACAACCTATACACAAAATAAAACACAATTGTGTTGCAATTGTTTTTAGAAAAGTACCCTTCCTGCCACCTACTACTTACGGCCAGCTGCTTGGCCGTAGTCGGAGAAAGAATGTGATTTTGTGAACTGTACGACCATTGACTAGTTGAACAGTTAAATAGTTTAGGAACAAATATCCAATTTAAAATTCTTGGTGTCAAAAATTGAATAAAAAACATTCTTATTTTAAACCAATAATCACTAATAAAAAAACTTGATCATTTACAGTTTCTGAATTGTGATTTTGGTACAAAAAGTTTGTTTTCTCCTAATAGTTGTTGATTAACCAGAAATAATACATACAATAAGAATTGTTACTATTTTTCAGAAGTAAAGAACTGATTAGAAACCTGGGAAACAATTCATACAGTGCGGTCTTCATACCAAAATTGCTGGAAATCCACTTTTCAGTTGATGCTCTTGGGAATGTGAACAACGTAAACTATCAGAGCATTTACTCCGGTAAGGATTTTGTTATTTGCAAATTATTTTTAAAGTATTTATATGATTAAGCCCTTAAAATATTATCTGATAAAAACAAGGTGTTCTTTGGAGTGTTTCAAAGCCCTGAATGTAGTTTTTTCCCATTTTTGCATCTCGTATTTATTCACGTTGGACTAATCTCTTTCCCTCCTTAAACCAAATACAGAGACGTGTGATTATAAGAGATAATTTGCATTTACCAAAGGTTAGCTTTATTTATTTGGAATTTATTGTATAATTTAATGAAATCCAATTTATGACATGATATGACATGTCATTTTTATCTTATGTTGGCATACTTTTTTTACTTGGGGAAAAAAATCACTTCTTGGCCAAAACCAGTTCCTTATGATGTAATTGTGAAAACTGTAACATGTAACACAGCAGAGTTTACTGTTGTTACACCACAGGTGTTTGCCTCAAATCTGGAATTCACTAGATTCAATGAGAATTAATGAAACTAATTTGGAAATTATTGTGATAATTAATTTGCCCTGTCAGAGCAAACAGGTGGTCTTAGCTAATAATTTCCAATACATATTTTTCTTTGACTTGTTGGGTGCAGACCCTTCACCAAACATCAGTGACCAACACATCAGTTGGCCACGGCATGCATGACCAGTGAGGTTTTCAGGAATTAGCACAGTGTGCACGAGGGTACCCAAACAAGCCAACAACAAGCCAAACAAGACTTAAACATAATAATTATAGCCGGTACAAAACAAAAAATACATGTGAAAAGTTAGCCGTAAGGCCCATAAGTGTGTGAAGTTAACTACTGTACACAGTTAATGTCGTCTTGCACCTTGAAAGTAGTACACCTTTGCAACTTGAAAGTTGAACAGTCCTTTCCCAGGCCCTGCCGAGTTTAGTGATTAAATTTATAAACATGTACCCAGTGTGTTAATCAACAAGGAAATATGTGATCTCTTTATTTTTTATATAGCTCCAAATAATAATTTGCACAAGAATATATAAAAGTGAGGTAGAAAGAAACAAAGCACTCTTGTCAGTAGAGTGGATTTTTCTGTACAACCAGTTTAGTCATTTGGGACAAAAATATTGATTTTTGGGACTTGGTGTATTCAGATACTGTACTTCATTATTTCTTCTACCAGGATCAATCGATTGTGAAACAGTTTTATTCAGTTGAAATGCTCAAAACAATTCGTGAAGAAGACTAGGAAAACGGACCTCAAGTCTTTTATGGAGTAATAATAACATTAGGCTGAGAAGAGGGCTCTTTTCTGAAACACACAAATCCACCCCACATTACCTCACAAACTTGTTTCTCCTGAACTCTCATGGTGAACGAAGGAACTTCAATGGGTTTTTATTAAGAGAAGAATGTTTTCTATTGGCTTTTTCACAGTCACATCTGTTATCAGTCAGCCAATAGCACACGTTTCTCTGTTCATCTTAAAGAGGCCCTACACTCCCACTCTTACCAATCACATTAGTTGATCTCCTTTTTCCTCTGGAACCTAGACTTTACCATTAGCCTCAACCATCCAATAACTGTTACTTCTAAAGTCTATACAGTGAACTTGTGGCATTGGACCCATTTATTTTTAACTATTATCAATCTTATAACTTAACACAGGACCAACAAGAGGTACCTTTGAATAAAATTCACTTGTGTACGACTTGGTGCAATTAAACCAAGTTTTACTTGAATTCTTGTAGGAATTGAGGAAACTACTATTGTTCTTTATAAAAAGAATCACAAGCTTTATTAATACCAAATTCTTTGCTTAAAAACAAAGATCTATGTTAATAAATTTTTAAGGGGCTTTTTCTCTATATGCCCTTTTCCCTTTACCCAAGTTCAAACTCCCACTACTGAAACAAAAAATAACTCTTGGAGACATAGAACTTGCATCAAATTGTTAAGACTTTAAAGGTTACTAGCTGTGTACCCGTTCTTCGCACGGGGTGTGTGTGTGCAGTTCATTGAATGAATTATATAAATGCTTTCACAAATTCAATATATAATTTTCAGTTTATTCAAACGTATCTAGATATCAAGTTTTATGCTTCATAGCTCCCAGGTACATTTGACAAAGTATTATATTATATCCATTTCTCATTTGGGTTAGAAGTTATTTTTATTAATGTTTTTGTTGCATTTTGATTAAACATTTATATTCGTATAGTGATTTACTTTATAGTTCTTTGAGTATACCGCATCATTACTCATAGACAATTTAAGAAAACTCAGACGTCAAAAATATTATAGATTTTTATGAAATCTAATATTGAATCCTTGATTGGATGTAACGATAGCTATACCAAATCCAATTTACCCCACCCCTGCATTTCTTGTTCTACCCATGAAAGGTATGGACAGACATGTACAACATTTAATCCAAATTAAAAACTAATTAAAATTTGAATACCCAAGCCAAGTAAAACAACACAACACCTGTCAGTAATGTATAGGCACTGCACCAGTGTAGATATTTTAAAGTAGATATTAGGTCTACTTAATCCATTTTTTTTCTTCTTTAGATTTACCTACTTACCTAAAACCCCATGTATTGCCAATACAAAACCTAATAAATAGGGACATCCAATGTTAAAAAATTTTGCCGAAAAACAGAGGAAAGTAAAGCACTAATGCTAGGATTACAAGTGGTTGCACGAAACGTGAGTCACTGTATCAGATGCTCGGTAGCAAAAGAGGCTATTGCGCATATGCCCGCCCACTCGCCGCCAGAGTGCAGCACCGCCAGTCAGCTGTTAGCTCTTGTCAGGTGCCATTCGCTATCTACCATCCGAAAAACATTGACACAATAGAAGTTGTCAGTGAAACATTGAATTTCATTTTGAAAACAGTATTTTTATTATTGAAAACAGTAAAACATTCCAAACATTAGTATTTTAATATTTATTTAAACCATAACGCTCCAGAACTGGTAGTAGAACTTTAAATAGGCAAGTTGGCAAACGTGTGCAGCCAGGCTAGTACCCACTCGCCCTCCTCCCCCACTCCTACTACATACCCCTCCCAGCCCACTCGCTCCCCTCCCCTATGCGCGGACTGTCTCATGTCTCGTGCAACGGCCTGTACTTCTCCTTATTGCCATGAGAAGCGCTCTTTTTACCTTTTATAAATGCCAAAATAAGCATATCTGTTTATTTACACAATGAAAAACAATGAAAACTTCTACAAAATTGTCCTAACCATCTGATTCCATTCAACCAATTAGCATGATCCTTGAATGAAAATTACGGTGGTACCATTGACTTTGTACATTACGTGAGTAGACTTCTCATAGCATAGGCGTGTGTGAAGCATATTGACGGTGGTGCGATCTCGTGCGGCGTCCATCGAAGTACACGTAACATATGATAGATAAATCAGTATTACCACTCTTCTAAACCAAGGATGAAATATTTTATAACTGAAAGTTTTGTTTATGTTTTGGTAAAATGTTTTGGCAGCACTGTAAATTCAGCTGAATAATAACAACATCGATGGCAGCGACTCTGGTGCGGCGTCCACCGAACTTCCAAATTTTTGCCTCAAACTAAATGCATTGGATGAGAGGTCTATTCACGTTAGTGTACATGGTGGTACTATCAGTGTTTAGTGAGCGGCTTTCTCAATTCTTCATAAGAACCCTACTCATTTAGTTCTTTCAAATTAGTATTGCCCCGTCTTTACCAAAACTACTTGAAAGATTGAGCAATGTATAAACCTCGTTGGTTTTAACTACATATTGTGTTTTATGAAATACACCTCTTTTTGTCAGAACGTGCAATGAAAGTTAAATTGGGAACTAAAATTAGTTTGCAATATTAAAAAGAAATATTTTAAGATTTAAGGAAAAAAACTTGTTCTGTAATAATATGCATAAATTATTTTAATATTCATATTTAGAACCAAGAATTAGTTGACTTTACTCGCTAGTGAAAAGTTCAAGGGTTAGATATGAATGAGTCTGTATTTTACATTTTAAGTGTTGCCATCTGTGGTGAAAATGACAAACTGTCTTATCCAGCTGATTTAAAAGCATATATAAAATACCCCCCGTCGCAGCAGAACTGCGTACTCAGCGAATTTCCAAATTAGTAATATTAATTTTGACCACATAAAACCGTAAACCAAATAAAATCACATGCTCATAAATATTGAAATAAATGTCTATTTTCCTTATGATAAATATAGGGAGAGTATGCAGGTATGCTGCCATGGGGAACACTAAAAGTGGGTATTTAACATAAAAAACATTATTTCGACCATATGAAGCCATTTACTAAGTTTCATCAATATCTGTCCATTGCTAAAGAAGTTTGCCTATTCTCCATATGATTAACATGGGAAAAGAGTATGCAGGTTTGCTGCCATGATAAGCTCAAAAACCAAGATTTTTTACCATAAATGGATGAATCTTAACTAAATGAAGCTGAAATCCAAGTTTCATCGAAAAATATTGGTTAATAAGTGAAATATTAACACATCCCAATTCTCCATAAGATTAATATTGGAGCCCCAAAATACTATGTACTGTCTTTAGACTTTGTAATATCTCGGTAACCAATGGAGATAGAGCAAAGCTTCAAAATACTAAATTGTGTGGTTTTTTTTTTTTAGCTAAATCCAATGGTCAAAATAAAAATTTAAAATTCTTTAAATTTACATATGAAAAATGCAAAAAACCCATTTTTGGGGTACAAAACCCCCCAAAACTACCCCTTCCGGTAGGTCGATATGTCTGGTTTACGAACTCATCCGAATAAACGTAGGATTACACATCTCTACCAAATTTGGTCTCGATAGGACCATTTTTACGAGAGTTATCGTGTCTAGGGACACATACATATATACATATATATATATACATATATATATATATATAAAATTTTTAATGACTATTATTTTTGGTCTCTGGGCACCTAAAAACGAAAAAGTAACATGGTCCCGGGCTTAGGTCTTACCATGAGACCTACGGTAATAGCTTATTCCCTATGGGAAATTCGCTAAAAAAGGTATAATTAAATATTCCCATTAGATTAACTTTGAATATTTCTTTTATGTACTATGAGGCAGAGCCTTTTTGACAAACGTTGCTTTAGAGCAGCTAAAATTGTTCTAATTGCACCATTTAACAGTAATACAAATTTTCATATAATTTACTAAAGCCCTTGTCGTGTGAAAAGAGATTATAGATTGGTATTTTAGCACAACTTGGCTACTTTGACGTATTATGGGGCAAAGCCCTAAGGTCGCTAAGGCAATTAAAGTTGCTATGAACCTTCACACCACTCTAGTCTATGACAGGAAAAAAAATTGACCATCAGGTAAAGTCGTTGTCCCGTGAAAAGAGGACAAAATAAGACCCATGAGCGTTACAGACACAGTGACAGACAGAGACAGACAGAGGGAAAGAAATTTAGATGACACTGATTTTGCATGAAAAGTAAAAATAACCAAAAATTTCAAGATTCTAAGCAATTTGATGAAGTTCGTAAAATTTCAATAAATGTTTAAAAAGGAAAAAATAAAAAAGTAAAAGATAGATCGGGGAGGATTTTTTTCTATTTTGTTATCGTTATTATTGCTTTAGTAGATGATCACTTACCTAGTTAAAAATTATCCTACATTATTTTTATTGCCTACATATTTTTAATATCCCGATAAAACGCCGGTTTTTTGAACTTTTTGCGACATTTTGAGTTTATTCAAGGTTATTTTTTGGTTATTTTTTCTATCATTTTGGTTATTTTTTTTATTTTTATTAGCCTCAAGAACTGTTACAAGCCCTGTGTACAGACAAAACTAAAATTTTATTAATATAGATTTTGAAAAGGTCAAAAACTCAACATTAAAAATTGCCGACCATTGAAGTCAATTTTTTTCTTTCCACCTCACAAATATTTCATAACACTATAAATTTGCATTGACTATTTATTATTATTCAAAGGTGAGTTGGAAAGAAAATAGAGACTTCTTATAAGCGATAATTGCTTATGAGTTATTAATATTTGAATAATCACCTATAAATTCTTAACTATTTGTTGCAAGTTTTATGTCCCTTCAATTTTTTTTTTTTTTGAGAGTTAAAAAAGTTATGCTTAAATAACATAAAAGTTATGAAGGTCTAAATAAACACTGAATATATATTATTTGTATCTACAAAATGGATTTGGTATTAGTACAAAGTTTATAATATGTTCATAAAAAAAATGGAGTTGCATTTTATAAAAAGGGACCTATTTTCCGCATTGTGTTATAGGTTTGAAACTAATTAAAAAATTGACAGATCCAGGTCTCATACTACGGACTACGTTTACGGTTTAGTGTTTTGAATTACTGTAACAGTTATTGGATGTTGGAGGCTGACATTAAAGTCTAGATTCTTGAGGAGAAACGAAGAACAACTGCTGTAATTTGCGAGAGTAGTGGGAGGTATTCTTGGAAAGAATCAGTGAAACAATTGTGTGTGGCTGACTGATGACAGACCCGATTGTGAACCAGCCACTAACTAGTTCTTTTCTTAATAGAAACCCACCGTGGTTCGCTAGGTTATGTTTAGAATTCCGTAAGTATGAGTTATTGTAGGAATATGAGGTAGCTTTGTGCGCTTCAGAAAAGGGTCCTATCGTCCATGTTATTTTATCAATAAGTGACATGAGATCCATTTTCCAACTATACTTTACCAATTTTTTGAGCATTTCATCCTAATGAAACTGTTTCACAATCGATTGAGTCTATATATGATTATGCAAAAAAACTAAAACCGATATTTTTACCTGGATGACTCCATTGCCGATTGTTCTGGCAAATTTACTATGCCTACTTGAGGTCCCTTTTTGCTTTTTGAAAGTCAAAAGCTTTTTAGAAATCCAATCAATCAACATTTGATTAAATATTTGCTAACAACATTGGTCAGTTTTGCTGGGGTGCATATTCAGTAGTTAAAGTTACTATAGCAAGTTATTGTTGGATTTGTGTTTCATTCTAATAGCAAAAAATTATTTGTGTGTTTTTTTTAGGAAGGAATACTGACATAGCTGAGTATTTTCTTAAACAAGCAAATAACCATGTGTTGCCTGAAAAAGGTTCTGATTTGTTCCATCAACTGCAGTCAACAAATAAATCATTTCTTACTCGTTTAGCAAGAAATATAACTCTGATATGTAAATACCACAATGGAAGCATAAAAGAGAACATGTAAGTACTGTACAGTGTGTTTTTTGTAAATAAGCGCCCATGTACAGGGTGTATTTATAACTGTAAATTCATTCTGACTTTGGTTGGAATAAGATTGTTATATAGTTTCTTTTTTTATTATTATTTTTTTCACCCCCAAATTAGAGAATGGTGTACCTACCAGTCAAATGACGGATAAATTAGTCAAAGATTATTGTTTCTAGGATCATTCACAGATTTATTTATTAGGAGTTTATGTAATTTTACTGTTTATTGTAAAACCATGCCTTTAAATGCATAACAGGTGCAAACAACTAATTTTATCCTAAAAAATAGTTTAAATGATTTTTTTCTGTTACAAAAATTAATCAATTACTTTGTAAATATAAAACCCAATCTGGTTATTAACACCCTTCAAAAAAAATTCTGTTGGTACAAAATGGCTGGTCGTATTTTTTCTGAATTATTTGGATATTGTTATGTGAAAACTAATTTAAACAATGAAAAGTTGACACACAGTTTTGTTTGCTCCGTCTAGACTCACCCTGGAGGTTGCAAGCTGCAGAAGACACTTTTGGACATTCATTGATGTAAATATTAAATATCCCCAGTTCCTGAACGAAACAGATATAACAATTTCAGCTCAAAAAATAGGAGAACTCAAGTAAGTTTATTTCTTTATTGTAGTGTATCACTTAATGAAAAAACATTCATTTTACATTACAGTAGAACCTCGATAGTTTGACTCTTTGTGGTCTTAGAGAGTTTATCAAAATGTCGTCAAACTATTGGGAGTGTATAAGAAATTTGAACTTTGGGAGTTCAAAAATCATGAGTTTCATTTAGGAAACACTAAACTGTAATGAAAGAATAACTTTGTTGAACTTTAACATTACCAACACTCAAATCACTTACCACTTGATTTATCTTTGTCAGCCTCCAACATGAACATGTTAAGTTGTCACGGACAGTGTCGAACTATAAAGAGTGTCGCACTAACGAGAGTCAAACTATCGAGGTTCTACTGTATATCTAGTTTTTTAACTTCCTCTTTGCTTCATACAGATAGTTTGTGCTTAGTATAAATAAGGAAACAAAAAATAAAGTGTGTTTTGAAATGAAAGAGCATAGTACAAATTTCTATTATTAAACTTTTAAATCAACAAAATTTAATTTTATATAAGCCTATCTTTGAACAAAGATAATAATAATATCATAAGCCCTGTACAAGCAAACGGCGGAAGTACAGATGGGTTAATATTATTTATGAATTCTGCTTATCCCGAAAATTAGCGTTTGTAAAAACCGCACATGGTCTGGTTCCAGTTAGTTTGGATTATTGGGACTATTATATAGATTCAAAAATTTTTTTAATCAGTCAATAATTCGAACCATACTATTGAAAACTTATCTTAACTACTGAAAATGATATAAAAATGTGTGCCTGCAACCAAGCATTGCTAGCCACTAGTATATTTGTCTGTGTGTTCGTTAGGAAGTTTGATAGTATTATCACATGTAAAACTTTTTGCACTTGTTTTACAGGTTGTCTGAAGTTCGCAAAGTTTTTACCAGTATTGAGAAAAATGAAGACCAGTTGTTGAATTTCGCTAAAGCAATGACTGAAATGCAGTACAACAACTGAAATCTAAGATTTTAAACCTTTCAAACAACTGTACAAAAGTTATGTAATTTTCACACTAAATATATTTTTTTTAATTTAGTTAAAATTTTAATATCCCTTTGTTCAAATTTTTAGAAAAATATGGTAGTTCAACCGTGGGCTTGAAGAAATCTGCTTCTGCCTTCTGCCTAATCAAGACAAAACAATTATTTACGAGGCGTATTTTTAAAGTAAATACCGTTTTTAAATCCCACCACTGCAGTGCTGCGGTCGGCGTTTGGCCCATGCGCGCTGTGTATCTACATCTGTTGTCAACGCACTTACGTAAATATGGCATTTTTCAGCGCTGTGTTCAGACTTTTTCTAATGTTTAAGAAGCCTTTGCTCATTGCGGAGTACAGTCTGTTATCCATTTTCTGTAGGCTAAAGGCCAGAAATTCATTGATATTCATCGCGAGATCTGTTGAATGTGCAGAGAAAACATTATGATTGGTACAAAAGTGGTTTAGGGTGTTTAAAGATGGCTGCACAAATGTGCATGATGGTTAATGACATCGTTTTGCTTCACGATAATGCCTGTCCTCATGAGACATGTCAAACCCGGGATTTGATCAGAGAATTTGGTCGAGAACAACTCAAACATCCTCCCTACAGTCCTGATCTAGCTTCGAGTGACTATCACATGTTCACTTGAAGAAAGACCGAAGTGGTGTGCGTCACAGCAATGACAGCTGTATTGGAGTGTTTCTCATGGCAGGTGACAGAATTTTATGTAGACAGAATTGTAAAGGTAATTGTACGATATGACAAGTGTCTTAATAATTTTAGAAATTATGTAGAAAAGTAGATTAAAAGACAGGCTTTTACTTAAAAATATAATTATAAGAAAATCTCTACTATTTTATTTGTTAATTCAAAACGGTACTTACTTTAAAAAATACGCCTCGTATTTGTACTATTGTAATAATGCCTGGATTACATAGGCTTATTATGATTTACACAGCATCAATATTCTCAAGACATCGACTGCCACTTCACAAGCCAGTTTCATCAGCCCCACAGTCTGACAATAACAGTCACAACCACAACTCTATTATAGAAGTCAAGGATTGTTAGCAGTACAGGATTGAGCTATGAAGAGGTTGGTGAGAAAGATGATTTATTTTCAGACTTGGGTACAATTTACAATCATGAGTAAATTGGTAGTATAATTTTTAATAACACTTAACCCTTCCCAGGCTATTGATGGATATATCCGTCGAACGTCATTCCCGGGCTGAAAACGGATATATTCGTATTAACAATTTCATTTTCCGGGATAGAGACGGATATATCCGTCCAGAAATACAAAAAACATATGTTGTATATATTATGATAATGAACATCATTGACTATTAGACGGGTAATTCAGTTCAGTCATCGGGTTGGCAAGATGGTTTCCCGTGACTTTTTCAGCTGTTTCATGCCTAAAAAACACATTTGTAGCGCAAAACTGTCAGTTTGCGCAGAGGACCTAACAGTGAGTGTTTTTTTTTTACGTTTTTGTAATGACGTACTGTGAGTTTTATTTCAATATGATTATTCCCAATGATCCAAATTTGCTGAAGATGTTATAAAATTGCTAAATAAGAAGTGCATCTGAAGGGGATTTCATATTTGGCAGTGAAAATGTCTATAATATGAAAAATGATTCTTGCGAAGAAAGAGAGGAACCAGACGCACAATCTAGTGTAATTCGTGCATTTTTAGCTTTTATTTATTTTTTTTTTACTGTTTTTATGAGGAACTGGTTTTACTGTCATATTATGATAGGAAGTAGATAAAACAACAAAACGACTTACACGGATATATCCGTCTTCCGCCCACAAAAACACTCAACATCATCAGCAGCTTCCATATTTTTCGATTGTTGTTCTGGGTGGCGGACAGGATATATACGTTCACCCAAGTTTTCTTGTGGGCCAAAGTTGGATATACCCGTCTTATCAAATTTTATTTTCTTTGTAACATGTGCATAAACATTATTTCAGCACTTAAATAACTTTTTTATTACATATGAATTATTTTGAACAAATTAATAACACAAAATTTGTGTTAAACAAATTTTGACAACAAAAAACAAAACAAACAAACAAAATGTTAAACAAATTGTTCAAAACATTCAACATTATGTTTTGAAATTTTGCTTGAAATAATACTCCTCAGCCTGTGATTTAATGTAGCCTGGGAAGGGTTAAAATTAACTTGGTGGTTTAAATATTTTTACAGAGATGCTAAAAAGTACCTTTTCCTAACAGTGCATGGAAATAATCACACTGCCACACCCACACCTCAAAATATGTTGATTGTCACTTGATAAACATGACAGGTTTTTGTGAAAGCTTAGTTATAAAAATAACATACTGTCCATAGTGGACTTAAAAGTATCAGTATCATAACCTTTTTATAGCTGTTCCAAAATTATCTTTAATATTCAGTTTTTATTATTGTCAAACCTTTAAATAAAATCAACCCTCAGCTATTAGGTAACTTATTTATGAGTTCTCTATGAGTTATTTATGAGTTATTTATAAATGGGCAATCTGCAAAGAAGCTGAAAGTAAATTTCAATTGTATTACGTGGTTATTTGAGGTTAGCCACTGGTAAACTTGATTGTTCATCTTGTCATTCTTCTGTCTGAATTAATACTATTCTTACCGCTAATGAATGTCAACACAGCAATTGTATTTGTCAAAAGTTATTTGAATCAGTTTTAAATAATTGTCTTGAAGAAATTCAATGTCAAATTATGATTGATTATTAGTTTTAAAGTTTTCCCAATGTTTAGAAGATGTATTGTACAAATAAATAATTTTACAAACCTGAAGTTAGGTAGACTCACTACCACTAAACAATCCGTGCAGATTCATCCAACTCCAGTCCAAGATAAATTAGATAAATCTTTATTTGTTGTTGTAAGGATTATACAATCATTAACAATTGTCAATACTTAATACTAAATGCTTAATAGTAACATGTGACATATGTCAAAAAGCAATGTTCTTAATTTTAAAGAATTCTTCAAGATCATAAAAGGGATTTTTCAGTAACCAAGAGTACAGTTTATTTTTAAACTGTTTTTCTGAGTACCTATCTATTAAGCCTTCCAAGGAATTGTAAATTTTCAGAGCAATGACCAGATGACTATTCATAGTTTTGCTTAATCTGTGAAATTTAATGTAAGTATGGTTTTTTGCTCTTGTATGATAACTGTGGATTTCATGATTATTATTATGGTTTTATTAGATTGGGGTTCTTTAAAATATAAGTAACAATATAAAAACTGTACAAATTGATAACCGTTTGAATTTCTAATTGGATAAAAAGTGGTCTACAATGTTCCAATGTATATATTCCTGACATGATTCTCAAAGCTTTTTTCTGAAGAATCAATATTTCTTGAACTTTTGAGCAATTACCCCATAAAACTAAACCATACCTGAAAATTGATTGAAAATAGGCAAAATATGCTGTTTTTAGGTAATCTTTTGGAACAACACTGTGTAAACGGCTTAAAAGATAGATTACTCTAGATAGTTTTGTATTTATATAATCCACATGATTGCCCCAAGTCAATTTACTATCGATATTTACACCCAAAAATTTAACATATTTACTGCAGTTACTAATATTAAAAGTTATGTTTTGAGTTTTTTATTCATTCAGAACTAGTCCATTATTAATAAACCAATCAGTTGCATGCACCAGTGTGTCACTGGTGAGATTTTCCAACTCCAGAACATTATTACTAAAGTTTAAAAAGGTAGTATCATCTGCGTAAAGGATTGTTTTAGATTTTATTGCTTCAGGTAGATCATTAATAATAATAGACTAAAGGTAAAAATAACAGAGGACCCAGGACGGACCCCTGTGGAACTCCCCATTTGACTAAGATGTCACTGGAGGATTTATTATTGATACAGACTATTTGCCTACGTCCTTTTAAGTAGGATTCAAAAAATTTCAAGGGTGAGCTGTCAAAACCATATAAAGACAATTTATTTGTGAGGAGAGAAAAATGTACACAATCAAAAGCCTTACTCAGGTCACAGAGAGTCGCCTGAGCAAGGTCTTTGTCATCAAAAGCCTGGTGGATACACCTTATTAAGTTGTCTAAAGCATTTAGTGTTGAGAGTCCCTTTCTAAATCCAAATTGAGAGTTGGTAAAGAAGTTATTTATCTCGAAAAAGTGACTCACTTGATCATGCTCTACAATCTCAATTAATTTTCCTACTACTGGAATAATTGAAATTGGCCGATAACTCTGAGGGAGCTCCCTGGGGCCCTTTTTATAAATTGGACAAACGCGTGATAATTTCAACTGCTCTGGAAATATTCCCTGCGTTAAAAGATTGTTAATGCAAACTGCGAGAGGTTCTGCAATGCTTTCAATTATACTCTTCATCAAATTATTAGATATACAGTAGACATCACAACTATTGGAGGGAGACATACCTTTAACTGCATTTAATATATCCTGTGGTTTTACTACTTTCCAGAAAAATTGTTTCCTTTCAGAATTTATGTTATTCTCAACAACTTTGCTACCGGTACAATTTGACCCAGATAAAATAATAGATTTTTTTAATTCTTTAACTGAATCTACAAAGTAATTGTTCATTACATCAGGTTCAATGTTTAAGGTAACATTTCTTTTAGGTATGGTATTGTCTTTAATTACATTCAATGCAGCCTTACATTTATTTGAATTATTTTCAATATATTTAACATTGTTTAGTATTTTAGCCTCATTGACCAATTTCTTGTACTGAGATTTTAATTCTACATACTTTTGTTTGATGCTATCAGAGTAAGAAATCCCCGGACATTTACTTAATGTATGCAAAAACAATAACTTGTCTTTCATCTTTGCTAGGTCATTAGTGTACCAATTTTGTTTGTTTCTATGTTTAGACTCTGGCTTAATTTTTTTAGCATCAGGACTCAGTAGTTTCTTAAAATATGTTACATTATTAATAATAATACTAAAAATTGATTGAAATATTTCCTCAGAGGATTTCCCTTCTAAACTAGACATGATGTTTAGCCAATCATAAGAAGCCAAATTTACAGTCAGTTTTTGAAACATTATTTTGGGAAAATAAAATTGGTTTTCAAAGTTTTTATTTTTTGAGTTTTGTACGATCGACGTCGATACTATTGGATTCATGTTATATGAATCAGGCTGTTTCATATAACATAAGGCTGGATGGTAAGTTTGGATACCATCATGATCAGAAAACGGGAAATCAAAAATGTTTTTGAATGAGACCTGTTCTTTTGTTCTATTTACAAAAACGTTATCTAAACAGTTTTGGCCTCTTGTGGGTTGACTATTCAAATGATAAAAATTGTATTGTTTAAACAAATTTAGGAGGTCTCTTACTGTTTTGAGATTCTTTGTTACGTGAAAATTATAGTTAAAGTCTCCCCCAATTAAAATACAATAATTTGACCATTTAGTAATAAAATTTAGAAATAGTTCAAGTTTTAACAAAAATACGTAAGGATCACCGTTAGGTGAGTGATACAAAGTCACTAAAATAGTTTTTGATTCATCCAAAACAACAGCTGAAATCTCAAAATTCAGTTCTTCAGAATATTTACTAACATCAATATTTCTAGAATTTTTGTTGTTATGTATCAATATTAAAGTACCTCCTCTAATATTATTTTTTCTACAAAAGAAACTTGAGCAATAAAAGTTGTTAGGAAAAGATACCTTGACCTCCTCTTCAGAGAGCCAATGTTCTACCAAACATACGGCAAAAATATGTGAGTTTATCAAATAGGACTCTAAGACTGAAATTTTATTTCTTAGACCTTGTATGTTTAAGAATAAAATATTTTTATTGGTAGAGAATTGGCTTGCTGGTTTACGTTCTTGTGTGGATTCAATGTTATTGGATGGTTTATTACATGACCCAGAACTAATAATAATTAAGTCATTGGCGTGTCCTTCTCCATACCTCCCAAAAAAGTATTACTTTGAGGGTGTGTTAGGCTGTCAGTCAGTTGTGTGGTACCCCGCTTTGCACTTATATCACTGTAATGTATTTGTGAATACATTACAGAATACAGAAACAGTTAAACCTTAGACAAAAAGTTAACCCAAGAAGACAGTTAAACCTTCTAATTCAAAACTGCGCACATACACTGGTACTAATATTCCTCTTGTGGGGGAGGTAATGGTCAAAGTTAATAATTTGGAAAGTTTGCCATTATTAGTGGCAAAGGGGAGTTTTTCAAGTATCATGGGGCTTGAATGGTTGAAGGCTTTGCATATTGATTTAACAAAACTTGTTGATGAATGTTCAGTAAATCAGTTGAATGGTGGGAAAGTCACAGTTTTCACAAATTCTAAGTTAAATGGACTCTTGAAGAAATATGATGACATATTTCAAACTGGTATTGGTAAGGTTAAAGGGCTACAAGCCCAGATATATCTCAAACCAGACGCCGTCCCAATCTATAAAAGACATCGCAATGTGGCATATGCTGTAGTTCCTAAGGTGGAGGCAGAATTAGACCGTCTAGAACGTGAGGGTATAATTTCAAAAGTAACTCATTCTGATTTTGCTACTCCTGTTGTACCAGTAGTTAAACCAAATGGTTCAGTAAGACTGTGTGGAGATTTCAAAATCACCATTAACCCTCAACTTGTAGTAGAAGATTATCCTATACCTAACATTGAGAGTATTATTGCTAACATAGGGGACTGTGAATTTTTCTCAAAACTAGACGTCACACAAGCCTTTAACCATATTGAGATCCGGGAACAAGATCGTCATTATTTGACCATAAATACAATCAAGGGGTTGTATAAGTATAACCGACTTCCTTTCGGAATAACTTCTGCTCCTGCAATATGGCAGAGGACAATTGAGAACATTCTCCGTGATATTAAGGGCGTACACATTTTTTATGATGATATATGTATAGCTTCCAAGACTGAAGGTGATCACCTAAATGTTCTTGAGAAAGTGTTTCAAAGATTAAGAGAATTTGATGTAAGAATCAATAAAGAAAAGTGTGAGTTTATGAAGTCATCTATTAAATATTGTGGGTTTGTCATTAGTAAGAGTGGTTTACACAAATGTGCGGACAAAGTGGAGGCTGTACTTAAAATGAAACCCCCTACTTGTGTCACAGAGCTTAAGTCTTTTCTGGGCGCTGTTAATTTTTATGGCCGCTTCATACCCAATTTGAGTAGTTTGGCTAATCCATTATATGCTTTGTTAAAATCAAATGTAAAGTTTGTTTTCAACAAACGATGCCATGAAGCTTTCATAAAAATCAAAGAAGAGTTGGCTTCTGACAGAGTTTTAACTCTTTTCGATCCTAAGAAGGAAATTGTTTTATCAACTGATGCCAGCCCTTTTGGTTTTGGAGCAATTTTATCACACAAGATGAAAGATGGGTCTGAGCGTCCAATTGCATACGCAAGTCGAACACTTAGTGATGCTGAAAAAAATTGGAGTCAAATTGAAAAAGAAGCTGGTGCAATTATTTTTGGGGTAAAAAATTCTTTCCTTACCTGTATGGAAATAAATTTATTCTTGTCACGGACCATCGCCCTCTCCTAACAATTTTTGGACCAACAAAGGGTTTACCCACTTTATCCGCTCTAAGACTACAAAGGTACGCCATTTATCTCCAAGCCTTTAATTATGAAATCAGTTATCGCCGGAGTAATGACCACGGCAATGTTGATTGCTTGTCACGTCTCCCAATCATCACAAATGTAACAAATGAGGGGGTTGAAATGGAGGAAGTAGATGTATTTGCATTAAATCAAATAAAAATCTTGCCTGTTACAGCCACAGAGATAGCAAAGGAACTGAGTCGTGACAGGATAGCAAGGGAGGTTATGTACAATCTTAAAAATGGTGTAACAATAATGAACGGAGGGTATGTATTAGGTCATCCACAACACGAGTTTTCTGTAATGCATGGATGTTTATTTTGGGGAAACAGAGTATACATTCCCCAAAGCTTAAGAACAAGAATATTAGACGAATTGCATGAAGGCCATATGGGTATTGTTAAATGTAAGGCTCTTGCAAGAAGTTATGTTTGGTGGCCAAACATAGATTTAGACATCGAGGCCTTAATATCGAATTGTGAAGCTTGTCAAAGAATAAAAGATAATCCCCAAAAGATAAATTTTCATAAATGGCAACCAGCTACAGCTCCCATGGAAAGGATACACGTGGATTATGCTGGACCAAGGCTTCTATTATTTTATCATTGTCGATGCATTTAGTAAATGGGTTGATGTCATCCCTGTAAAAAATATTACTACATCAACAACGATCAGGCTACTGCAAAGATTCTTCTCAAACTTTGGCATCCCTCATGTGATCGTTTCAGATAATGGAACCATGTTCACGAGCGGGGAGTTTGCTCAATTCTGCAATGAAAACGATATAAAACATAAACTTATTGCCCCATATCATCCTGCCAGTAATGGTTTGGCAGAAAAAGGTGTCCAAACTTTTAAGAACTCATTAAAAGCAGCTATTTTCAGTGGAGAAAGCATTGACGAGGGATTAATGCAGTTCCTAATCTCATATAGAAGAACTCCACATATGACTACAAGACAGTCACCTGCTGAGTTGTTTTTAGGGCGGACTTTGAGAAGCAAAATAGATTTAATAAAACCAACTACGCCAGTTTGTTTGCAAATGTTAACAAGCGATCCTGCACCTGTACCGCGAAATTTTGAAGAGGGAAGCAGAGTGGCTTTTCGTTGTTATGGAAATCCTAGGTCGAAATGGTTATTTGGTACAGTGGACGAGAAGATTGGTAATCTTCATTACTGGGTGAAATGTAAAAATAACTTGTACTTCCGGCATATTGACCAAATGAGAAAAGTCGGAGATAAAATTGTTCAAAATAATGGTAATTCCGGCAAGAAAGAAAATGGGAATGTAGTTGAAACAGGTAGTAATCAGACAAACAGTTTTGACCATGACGAATACAATACTGATATAAAAAATGAAGAAGCTGAAGACTGGAGTTCTCCAAATACCTCTGGTATCAGTTTTCGTTCTGAAGATGATTTTCCATCAAGCAGAAATAATCTTCAGTTGCCGGGAACACAACTTAACACATCTCCTATTCCACAACCTTTCAATAAACAAAATGAATCTACACCCAAAAATAATGAGGAAGTGACAAAGACAAGAAGTGGACGTATTGTAAAGAAACCAATCAGAATGAATTTATAAGATGATTTCCAAACTAACCTGGGAGGACTGTAATGTATTTGTTAACCACCTGTTTATTGTCATGTGGTTTTTGATGTGTTTACATGGAATGTTTTGATTATGTTGAGATTTAGTTTAGTTCAACAAAATAAATGTACTTAATTTTCCAATAATATTTTATTTAATATGCAAGAACACTGTAATCACTCACTGCACTTTCACTGTAAGGGTGATGTTGGTCATGTGCTGGTGAGGGCAGAGGTGGGAAGTTGGCCAAGTCTACTGTTGCTGCAGGCTGGGAAGCCGGAGTCTGAAGTGTTGGAGATGTTGGTGTTGTCCAGCCTCCTGACGGGTGTTGGATTGATTTAGAGACTGGGTCTTCACTCCCCAGACAATCCTCTTCATAGCTCTTAATTATCATCCTCAACCTGTGTACAAAGGCTGGGTAGGAAAGCCCATTTCTCAGAAGTCTAGTAGAGTTTTGATTATAAGAGACTATTTTTACTTTAGCTCCTGTACAGTCTTGAAATATGACGAGATTTGTGACAAGGTGGTGTAAGTCGATTGCATCTCGCCATAGATTAAGCATACTCCTCAAGTAGATTGCCCATTCTGTGGTGAATTATGGACCGGGCCGTGGCGGGCCGACGCTAGCGCTCCTCGCGGTCTACTCGGGCCTTAAGCGGTCGGGCGGTGGCGCGCCTCGTAGAGACTCGAGGAAGCTCGAGTGTGCGAGTGAGCCGTGCCGTGGCCCGAGAGCTCAGCTTGACTTCGACTCGCACTCGCAGATGCGCGACGTTCGCCGATGAATGGATAACAGAATATCCTGAATGGTTTTCGTCCATTAAAATTAAATGCATTATAAGTTATTCTCTTGCTGCTATATGCGTATGACTTATTGTAAAATTATTAAAAGAACAATATTTCCTCTTAACATGATCGTTAGTTACTGTAGCCTAATTATATTTTTTTCTCCTTTTGATTTTGTCGGGCGGAGAGGAAATCCTCATGGACACTCAAAAACCATTTTTTGAGTAGTGCTGGACTTTTACCGGCTAAAAAAACTCCGCTAAATAAATCTGTAAAGTATAATAATATTTTAAAGTGCTGCAGAAAGGAAATAGACATTGAAGAATTAAAAAAATAAATTACACTCTTTCGATCGAGTTTAAAAAATGTTTGAATGGGAAATGGACATAATGAAATGTGCTAATAGAATCATTTTTATTACTAAATTTTCTTTAAAAAGCAAAAAAGATATTTATAAACATTATTAGAAATAAATTTATTTTTTATAAGAAATTAAGTGCCATCAGGACTACAATAAAAAATAAACATGGGACCCAAAAAGCATTAGAGTTTATATTGATAAATACGACTTTTTAAGCCATGGAGAGAAAAAATATTGAAATTTGAATGAATTAAATTGATTGATTTGGTAAAATTTCAAAATCAAATTTAGAATATAAAACAACTGCATCTTTTTACAAGTCAATTTTAAAACTATTTGTTTTTTAGCTTCATCATTTTTTCCCAGTGGCCTCCATACTTTCCACCAGGTTGTCGCAACTCCTTAGAGATAAACTGCAGGGTCCTTTTGATTTTGCATAGGACTATTTTCTTCAGCAAAAATTGTCTGTGGAGGTAGCAGTCAGTCCCCCCTCTCATCCAATGTGGGTGGTTTTTGAAAATTATTTGTTTTGCTTTGTTCAGTACTTTGTTATGTCAGGTACATGGATTTTTGTTTTGATAATTTTGTCCAAAACGGTGAGGGTGATGTCGACCACAAGCGTTGTTAATAAAGTTAATAAAGCAAAAAAATATTGAAAATCAACAACTTTTCAAAGTTATTTTTTCAAAATATGTATGAATGAAAATATGTATGAAAATATGTATAAATGTGAATTGTAACTTAAAAGCTGATTACTTTCAGACAAATTTTTAAGACAGATTGTAAACAAAAATCTATATATTAATAGGCAAGCATGTTTCTTTTCCTCATTTTTTCACAGCTTGTGGGAATCGTAGAAGAAATCCGCGCATACCGATAGAAAGGTATCGTCCTGTAGATGAGCAGAATCACACTTTTAATTCGCATCGGCCTCCAGGGCTATGCCCTACATACAGGCTTTCAAAGTTTCAATGTCAATCTTATGGGATAAGAATAATTGCTAAAAGAACTCTATTTAAAATTTTTCCTCAAACTCGATGGACATGAGAATCCCCTGATACAAGACCTTTTCACCTTAACATTGCCGGGCATCCGTTGAAGAATGCTAAAACGGAATTGGAGTCGGGACTTTCTAGTTTGAATCCCTAATTGAATTTTTTACTATATGGAACATAGAGTATAAAATTCTTTACGATCGACTTAAAATTTCTCTTAGGCGAATTTTTGACCCCCAAAAGGCTTTTTTATTACTAATTTGATTTCAATGAAATTCTCAGGTTAGATTTTAGGTATTTTAAACTAGGTAATAAACTATAATCGAGCAATTATTTTCAAGTATTAAAAAAGCTTATTTTTGGGAATTTTTGACAGAACTTTAGTTGTTTAGGCTACATGGTTTGACTAATGTAGTTGCTATGATCAGTTTATTTTCCCCCATCGCAGCTGAGTTGTCGCTGTATGCTGAAAACAACATAACATAACCTTTTCTTGTTTATATTTGCTCGCCGTTATGTTACGTTTTTAAATAAAATTTAATTGATATTTTGACAGACCTGTTTGTTAAATTAAATAGATCAACACTGATGTTTACTTGTTGAAGTTATAAATTATAGTCTACCAAAAGATAGGCATGTTGATGTGGAATGTCGTACGGAATTATGCGATTAACTAATTTATGGGATACAACTAATATCTATTTGGGAGAAAGATTTAAATTGAACAACTAATTAGAATATGTTGTGACATTGTAGAATATGTCTCAGGTAACAAAATATGCATTAAGTGTTAAGTAAGCGTAATTCTACAATAGGCCTACTTACATTACTTGATTTTTATTAATTTTGATTAATTAATCATGGATTTTAAATTGTATTGTTTTTTTTCGCTCTACAATCTATTTACCTTTAATATTGTAAGCATAATTATTATTAAGTTACTTGCTTGGTTTGAGGTCTTAGCTAAAATCATTCTTTGTATGTATTTATTTGTAGGCTAGGCCTAGGATGTACGCCGGTTGACTTCGGACGGTTAGATGACGTTGCACTCTTTACATTCGAGGAGATGGAAACCTCCGTTCTCTCCCTAAAGAGCAACAAGGCTCCTGACCCGGACGGGATTCCCAGCGAGGCTTTAAAGAAAGTATTTTCAATTAATGCTGACTTGTTGTTGAGAATGTACAACGCCTGTTTGGTAGAAGGGGTGTTTCCGGCTCCCTAGGAAAACCGCAAGACTTGTACTGATCAGCAAGGGCAAAGGTGATCCCGAGCTGTCGTCGTCCCACAGGCCTTTCTACACGTTGGACACGGCTGGGAAGCTGTTCGAGAAGCTGATCCGTTCCCGCCTGACCTCTGCCGTGGAAGCTACCGGGGACTCATGCCCCCGTCAGTATGGCTTCAGAAAGGGACGGTCAACGATTGACGCTATCACCGAAGTCCAGATGCCTGAGGAAACCACTTTGGTTGGGTACGCCAATGATGTCGCAGCTCTCATTGTCGCACGCAACGTTGAGCTGGCCCAACTAAAGTTGAACCGAGTCATGCGTGTGGTCAACACATGGATGTCCGATCACGGTCTCTCGCTTGCTCTCCGTAAGACGGAGATTGTGATCCTTACGAAGAAGAGGATAGACACCGTCATTCTGTTCCGAGTGGGAAGGGAGGTGGTCCAATCAATTCGTGCTGCTAAGTACTTCGGGATTATGGTGGACACCAAGTTAAGCTGGAGGGATCAGATATTCCGTACGGCGGACAAGGCCGCTAAGGTAGTCACTTACCTTAGTAGGCTGATGGCCAATGTCGGGGTTCCACGATCCAGCAGAAGACGTCTGTTGATGTCCGCGGTTCAGTTCGTGCTTCTTTATGGAGCAGAGGTGTGGGCAGACGCTCTCGATAAAGAGTAGTACAGGTTGCGACTCGCCCGGGTTCAACGTTGAGCGGCGCTCGGGGTGTGTTCCGCCTACCGGACAGTGTCCGAGCCTGCCGTCCTGGTGGTCGCCGTAGTTATCCCTGTCAAGCTCTTGGCAGGAGAGAGGAAGGCAATTTATCAGAGACAAGTCGAGATTGGCAAGGACACGGCAAGAACAGCAGAGCGCTCCCGAACCTTCCAGCAGTGGCAACACAGCTGGGAGCACGACACCCGAGGACAATGGACTGCGCGACTTATCAAGCACGTCCAACCATGGGTGGAACGGTGGCCAATTCTTTATTTATTGCTCGGGCGTTCCCGACGATGCGGAACACACATTCTTCCGCTGCCCCGTTGGGAAGGGTCCCGCCTGAAGGCCACACAAATTTTTGGTGCATTTTCGGTGGACTCCAGTGGTGTAGTGGTGCGGGAACGCGTGGGAACGGCGCGGCGTTCCCACACTGGTTTTCAAGAACCCGGGAAAATCCTAGTTCCCCGTTCAGGGAAGATAGCTAATATATTTTTAAATACAAATCAAACAATATAAAAATAAAAAAAATGTATGTCAATAATAAAGTGCAATACTTAACAAACATTTGTAAACACATATTTGTTTCCAAGGATAACCTCACTCTTGCTTGAACTTTGTATTGTGCACAGAGTACGGGATATACGTGGTGGGCATCACTCTACCGTCTTTCCTTAACCCTCCCCTGTTAGTTTATTTAGTTTTGAGTTTATTTGATTTATTAACCGTTTATTAATTAATAATCTACTAATAAACTGAAGTGTGTTCTAAATTAGTTGCCTCAGTTCAGTGTATTATGGAATCGACAAGAATAAATAATAAATAAAAATACTCCTGTCGTTCTTCACTTCACTAAGCAACAAAATAAAAAAAAAACATAAGACCGCTACGGAAGAGGATGCATTTGCCGACTACTTATGAGCATGACTTTGTCAATCTGTCAATGAACTTTTATTGTAATTAATTAATCTGTTTTTATCTATTTTATTTTAGTTCTCTGCTTTTACTTGTATAGAAATATGTCATTTAAAAATTAGGTTATGTATGTTGCTATTTTGGAGGTTAACGTACATAAAAGTAGTCAGTAAATTAATTAATAACCTTTTCTGAAACAACCTTCTTTTGTAAAAACAATTAAGTTAGGCCTAAATATAAAAATGTACTGTTTTTATTTTTTTATTTTGGTTTTCGCAAAATCATCCAAGTTAGATTCTTGTTTCCTCAGTAAATTCAGCTCTAGCTTAAAAATACATAGGCCTAGTCTACAATACGCAAAACTATTGCTATCGTACGCATTCAGGGAAATTTTATCCTAATTTTCAGGGAATTTGACCAATATAATAAGCGTTCCCATATTGGAAAATTTGCCACTACAACACTGGTGGACTCGGTCTGCAAAAAGATCTTGGAGGATGAGGACAACTATTATTGTTTATCACAGTTCGTCCGGGGCATCCTCCTGGAAAAGAAACATGATTTGGACCGCGAAGTGGCCCAGATCCCTTGATCGAGTGGCTGGATAAGGAGTGAGCCCCACGGGCATAAGCCAAATTTAGGCCTAGCCCTACGTAATGTGATAAACAACTCATCCAGATTAGAATCCTAAAGAGTAGAGGCGAGGTTTTTTAGTGGGTAAACCCGTTTTTAGGGGAGTCCCACACTACAGGCTTGCCACCTGTGTGCGTAATTCATTTTTCTTACCTCTCCCTAAAAAAAAAAAACAAAAACATAAAAAGCGTCACCTAATAACTCAAAAAGTGAGTAAAAAATTCTTGTACGGGACGGACATCGGACCGTATTCCTAGTATTGAAGAGGACTACCCCTAACATCTGCCAGAATAAGGAGGAAGACTTCTGACTCGTTGTAGACTGCTCGTTGTATTTTTGTGTACAGTTGCAAATATAAAATTAAAGACAAAAAAGATTGAATCATTAGACAGCTAATGTAATAACAAATACTAGAAAGTCAGGAAGAACAGATGTTTCAGTTATAAAACATTTTAAAACTAATTGGCTCAAGATCAATTTAATCTTTGGTCGAATTTCGACCAGTGAGCGATAACTAGTATAGATTAATAGTTTTGAAGTATTTTTGAAGTAAATAGATCAATAGTTTTCAACTATAATGTGAGATATCAAACTAAAAATTATAAATGTTACGAAATACGCAATTCGCGCATGAGCCCCCTAGTGTATTTTTTATTCCATTTCCTTCCAATTAATCAGCTACTTTACATAATTAAGTACCTTTAATTTGACAATCAAAATTTTTTTATTTTTAAATCCATCGACTAAAAATTGAGTATTTTAAATGGTACAAAACTCTAATCCTATTATTTTTCTTTCCATTACAAGAATAATACATTGTAATTATTTACCCTTTAGGTACAGGCCATAACCAAATCCTTTTTGAGTGTTTCCTCTTCTACTGTATGAGCCAAAAATCTCTTGTATTGACAGTCAGCTGATTGAAAGGTTGTTAAATAATTCATTGCAAGGGGTTTTTAAATATAGATTATGGTAATACAGGGTGTATCAAAAAGAATCTTCCGATTTTATAGGTTTATAATTTAAAAACCAATAATCATATGGACATAGCTTTATTTTTATACTAAAGGATAACTAATAAAGTTTTTTTACATGCCATTTACAGATGCTTAATATGGCCGATCTATCTTTGAGGAAGTATACCATTTAAAAGCTCTCTCACATGATTTATTTTTATGTAGGTTTGTAAAAGACACTGTTTATATCCGTAAACTTCCAACAACAATGGTTGAACTGCAGAACCGCATCAGAGCAGCCATCGATCATATTTTCAGTGATTAGTCATTTGGCCTATTTAAAACGTCGAAAGCAAAGTGAGCACGGGTCGCATGACCACACGGACACGGGCCGTGCACGGCGAGGCGCGGCGGAGGTTGGCTGGCTGGCTCTGTCCGCCCGCGCCGTCCGCCAGTAAGGTTGACTGAGTTGGCGGGCTTTAAATTTGGCGATTTGGTTGGGCTTTAAATTTTGCGTTCTGCAGCGCTCCCAGCGATGGCGCACTGAACTAATAGCGCGCTTCGGCACGGCGAACAAGGAAAGTGTGACCGCCGCGGCCATTAGGATGGTCAATCTACTTGAGGAGTAGCCTATGCTTAATCTATGATCTCGCACACAACCCAGGGGCGAGCAGATCAATGTCTTAATTAAAGTTATTGGATTTAAAGTGTTCTGTCAACTGGTTAAAGGCATCGTTATAATCTTTTACAGTAGGCTTTCCAAAGTATCGAGGTTTAGTCACCAGACTGTAGACCTTCGCTCCCTCCTTCAGTGTCTGACAGGTCAACTTGCTATTCACAAAGTCAGCTTGTTGGGGTCTACCAAACTTAGTTTTGAAGAGCACAGCAACACCTGCACTCATGTTTCTGTTTTGACCAAGGTCACTAGATATGGTATGAGCAAAGGTTAGAGTTTTATCTTGTTTGTGATCTTCCATTATTACGCTCATGTTTCCATCAACTACTTCAATATCACCTTTCTTACTTAATTTTCCATTAGTAGACTGATGTTTCGGATAGACATGATCTCGGATCATCTGGGCAATCTTGTTTTTCCCTTGCCTGTTAAGGTGGAGGCCATGTTTAGTGTAGAGTCGTCGAGAAAGGTCATTAATTGGTAGGAAAGAGGCATGATGTTTAAGGTTGAGGTGTTGTTCTATCTCCATATTAATGAAGCTGACTTTATTGTTCAGTACAGGGTTGTGATATTTGTATGGCAGACCAGCTATAAGAAGCCTGGTGTGAGTGGTTTGATCAATCACATCTTTTATGGAATCCATAAGTTTGTTCTCTTTTTGAACTATGTTATCGTTAGATCCTGCTAAAATGATTAAAGTGTCTTTTTTAGTCAATGTTTTTGTTAAAGATTCAATATTGCTCGACACCTCATTGAAGGTAGCATTCGGTTTAACCCTCGAGAGGTCACGCAAAATATATCACTTTAGAGGTCGCGCACGGTGGATTCCACCGGGTTTATAAATAACTGCTAATGTTGTACACATTTCCATTTTATTGACTACAATTCAACATATTACATAGAATATTAACTAATAAAACACTATCTATATATATAATTCTGTAAGCGATATTTCTTGAGCAAAATTGTGAGTGTCATACAGATCGCAGAAAGATGGGAGGGGTCTCAAATTAAAGGTCTCGGTCCCATGCACGAGGGAAAACTATCGGCGTGTCCATAGTGTTAACAGGAAATGAGAAATCACGTAAAACGTCCTCCATAAGAATAGCATGGGGATTCGAAAAACGTCTGCTTTGTGTACATTGAAACATGTGTTATGGTTTGATTTTAAAACGAGACACATATGATAACATTGAGTGAAGAAGATAAAATAATTCACACCACGAGAAGCAATCTACATATATAATTCTGTAAGCAAAATTTCTTGAGCAAAATTGTGAGCGTTATAGAAATCGCAGAAAGATGGGAGGGGTCTCAAATTAAAGGTCTTGGTCCCATACACGAGGGGAAATTAATTGTCGTTGTGTCCATAATGTTAATAGGAAATGAGAAATCACGTAAAACTTCCTCCATAAGAATAGCATGGGGATTCGAAAAACGTCTGCTTTGTGTACATTAAACTTATGTTACAGTTTGATTTTAAAACGAGAGACCAGATGATAGTATTGAGTGAAGAATTTGTAATTACGAAATGACAAAAATATACCTAGAGTGGTAATACTATAATAAGACGTTTTGTGGCTTTGAGCAACTTTGAGCGACTAAAAATTCTACTCGGAGCGTTACCAACCTTACATACCATTATAAATTGACTGCTGATTTTTACTGTTGTTATGATAATTTAAATTGTAAAAAACTGAGTGTGTATGCAAATCATAAAATACATTCTGATTGTATGTAATAGGGACGCAATGGGCGATGTGGTATGAGAAACGCATACATTAAAGCATGTTTTGGTTTTATTTTAAGACGAAAAGTGTCAAATGATCATATTGAGTGACGATGATACACTATCTGAAACTTAAAGTGTATCATTCAACTAAGTGTTGGTATTCTGTTAGCTTAATTTCCCCAGAAACATTTTGGACATTTTCATTGATTGTAGAATTATAGAAGAGACGTTTGTCCTGCATACTACGGGGAATTGTAGCAAATCAAAAACATTACGACAAAATGAGAAAATTATAAGGATTATTTTTTTTTTTTTAATATTCTCCTTTAAAGATTCTCCATGTATGATTTCAAAAACAGTCTACTTTGTCTACACAAAGTCAAAGTTTTTGATTCGGAGGGACGAATATTGACAGTAAGTGAAGATGATCTATTTTGAGGCACTGTGTTTATATTTGGTGACTAAAAAATAATAAAAATTCTGACAGGTGCTAAAAAATCCATTTAATTTTAGGACAAAAAAGACAATGAAAGAGGTGATACAAAGTAAGTTTATTGACTCTTAAATGGGTACTGAACATTTATCATGTTTTTTTTCTCACTGTCGCTTTTCATGTCATATTAAAAAGCCGTCATAGCTCAAAGGATTATGATTTCTTTCAAAATATATTTTTCGTAGATCTTTATAAGTTTAAAAACAGACAAAATGAAGCATTTACAAAAGGGTGGCCTATAGTACAGTTAGTACTGTAAAGAGTGCTTTGGGGGTGAATGGTCTGTTCAAACGGTTCGAGCGGCTATTGTTAAAATATTATTTAAATTAAAATTTTCTGGAAACTTTCGTAGTGAAGAACTGGTAATCCGTTATGGTTCATGCCATTTTAATTTTATGATTAGGGGCTTTTGCCCCTATGAGCCACTAGTATGAACTATAACACTATACTATGAACATATAGTATAAAAATTATACTATATGAAAACAAGTTAGCTACCTGTGGTTTCCACCGTGCGCGACATCATATGTTATACAATGATGTCGCGCACGGTGGAAACCACAGGTAGCTAACTTGTTGCAATACAGCAGCCAACTGGCCGGTTGGAGGGGGTGAGGGAATGCGCGATGGCGTAGCAGACGAGTCCATTTGAAGGTACTGGAGGGGGGGTAACGCTAAGCTTCCACGCTGAGAAGTAAAAAAAAATTACCTATCGCCCGGTGGAAAAGACAGCGGCGCGACCCCTCGCGGGTTAAATATGCAACTTATTTCGGCTGTTCTTGATGGCCAGATTTCTGTGAGGTATGAAGAAATATCTCTTCCTTGACTATCAGCAAGTATTAAGATTCTTTCCGATATTGTTTTGTTTTGATCAGATGTAGCCGTTTATGTCTTCTTAGCATGGTTGGTGGGCCTATTGTTTGAAAGTTTTTCCTTATTTTCAGGTTTCATATTATTTAGTAAAAGCTGTTTCAATGTTGTTTTGTTGAATTTAGCATATTGGTTATTATAAGTGATTAATGCGAGTTGAGCTCTTTTGGTGAGGATATCTGATTCGGAAAATTTGGGTAAATTACATTGATCAAGATTGTACGGCAGGTCTGAGGAAATTCTAGAAGCAATGTAGTCCGCAGCCAGGAGCATCAGGATGCCACAATCAACTCCATTAGTTTGACGGTGAGTTTTGATATTAACAAAAGAAGACTTAGCAGTTACATCATAAAATGTTCCTAGTCTTTCAAAAATGCACTTAGCATGTTGCAAGTTGAGGTCACCCAACGAGTCAAAATGATAAAACTTATCTTGACTTTTATCCCATAGTAAGAGGCTCCAGTGTGTACCAGATCACCAATGTTTTGAATATTTAAAGAGTCATTGACGGGAATAAAAATATATTTTTTGTTTTCTAAGTTTTGAGGCAAAAGAATTTTTCCAAGGTTTATTAAGGTTTTGATGGCCAGCGTAATGGCAGGGCTAATAAAGTGTATATCTTTATGAGCGATGTTGTTGTTGTTTAAGATGTCAAATACAAGCTGGACAGTATCATCTGTTACCCATTTTGACTCGAGAAGATCATGAGAAATATTATTTGTAACGACTACTGGGTTTTGACTGACCTTAACAGGCTCTGAAGCTTGCAAAGGACTAGTTCCCTCAGCACTGATTTTGCTTTGGTTTTCCTCACTTAAATTCTGTCCTTTCTCTTCATTGGCTTTAACTTTGTCACAAGCTTTGTGGGTGTGCTTGTGTTCGGGTTTGAGTCTGGGCTTAAAGGCAGAATTTTATTTGGTGTACCAAGTGATAGTTTCTCATTTAAATCTGATGAAGAGTTCAAGGATTTTAAGGAGCTAGGCATAACTGCTTGCAGGGATTGTTTCTTGCTCTCCCAAGTTTTAGTGATTTCAACTGATGCTTTTTTGTAGTTATCTTTATGTTTACTTGCAACTCCCTCACGAGTGTATTTAATTTTATTATCAGCAAAATGGCAAATACTATTTTGATTCACAAAGGATGTTTCATTTGTACCAAAAAAATGAACTGCATATTTAGTCACAGTTTTATAAGTTGTGTCATCAATACTAACTATTTTTGCTGGCCAGTAGATGTAACCACTCACTTTTGCGAAGACCAAGTCATCCACATTAAAAGATTTTTTGTTTGTTGGAGTCATTTCGTCATTTTTGGAGTCAAATGTCAAGGGTGAACTGTTTTTTATATTGATGCTTGGCATACTCCTCTGTGGTATAGAAATTTTAAATGACAAGGGTGAACTGTTTTTTTTGTTTTTTATTTATTTATTTTTTTTTTGTTTTATAAAAAGGTTTGTCAGGCTCCTCTGTGTTATTATTTTTGAATTTTCAAATAAAACTAGTTAGTCTATCAGTGGGGTAATGGAAGTGCTTGCTACTGTGTCCACAATGTTGGCTGTTGTGAAGTACCGTAGGTCAGGTCAGGGTTGGAATGTGCTGCTGTCAGCAGTACTGCTCTCCATTGTCTCCATATGGCTTCATTTACTACTTTAAAATGTTATTACATATTATAAAATTCCTTTTCTTGTTCATTCGGCTCAGTAAGTTACTTTTTTTTATTGTATTTATATTTAAATATGATATTATTTATCAGTTTAGTGTGATATCATTTGTGGTCTATAGAGCTTAGAGGATGTTTTCTGTTACTTATTACTTCTTTTCCTGTTCTTGGTTTGTTTCATTTTAAAATTAAACTTGACTTACATATTTTGTTGTTTGAGGTATTCAGTAGTTAGCAGGTATTTTGTTGATTTACTCACTAAAAACTTCATTAAATATGGAAGCACTTTCACAGTAATGGTTGAGGGTCAGCCATCTTGGATTACTCTTCGCTCAAGTCCAATTGCTGTCTGCTTCCACAGTTAGAAGTATTTCATTATCTTGACATCTGTCTTTTATTTTAAGATAGTGTATCATACTAGCAATAAATACATTTTAGAACACAAAATTGATTGCAATTAAATAAAATATATATAAAAAACATTTTATAATTAATATATTTTCATTTACAAACTACTTGACTTGCGTTTGATGGTCACAAGTATTCGCTCAAGCTCTACAAGTATAAAAAAATACTAGACAGATACTCGAGTACTCGTCCACTCCTACACACCTGTAAACAGAGTGCAAAACAGTTCATTTCCGCTTTCATTCCCGCTCTATAGCGGTTGTTTTAGCCAGTTGATTAAATTGTAAGGATTGTTTTTATAACCCTCATCTGACAGTTGAGAAACATGTTACAGATGTTTTGACAACTTTGTCATATGTTTATTTTGTAGCTTGAGTGGTAATGCAAAAAACACGGGATCCTTTTTTTAATCTACGAGATGCTTTAACTGTGGATCTTATTTTTAGTATGAGGTAAATTAGTTAAAAATAAACAGAATAAGATGTTTTGTAACTGCAGTTGAGTTCTGTCACCTCAGCACTCAATAAGCAAGTAGCCCAGATAACTATGCCACTTCTTAATAGGACAGAAAATCCTTTTCAGCCAAGGTTACTATTAAGACATGCCAAATACAGTACTATCTTTACTTTGCCAAAGATGAGCAGAAACGCATAATTTACATCATACCCCAGGACTTGCAGGATTTCAAAGTTTCAATAATGGAAGAATGGTAATTGATTGAATAATTTGTTGACAGGTGTTTCAATGACAAATGCTAGCAAAACACAAAGAACATTTTTGTCAGACATATTTTTCAATAAACTAATTAGGTCCAGGAATCTACAAATTTGTATCAGTGGCTGATCAATATAATAGTGTAATTGGCACATAGTTCAACCACTAATGAAATCTGACCATTTAAAACCATAACCAAACTTTGTGGTATTTGGGACTAAGTTACACAACTAACACTTAGCTAAATTTAATGAGGCCCAGAAAGAGGGAACTGCACTAAAGCCCATTCAGAATTAATGTGCAATCGAAAGAATTTCATTTCCCACCACAAGGAAAATTCCCTATATATCTTATTTATTTCCCCTATTTCCTTCACAATCAGATGTTATTTTAATTTCACCCTTGAAATTTATAGTAGAAAGTAGTGCTGATGATCGTGTTACTTCCCTCGTTGCCGTTGCAAGCGCTTCTTTTTACATCTCAAACATCAAAATAGAAATATTTGTTTACAAAAAAGCAAAACATTAGCATAAATGACTTAAGATATTAAACGGCTGCAATAATTCTCAGTGACTGTGATTGGTTGGATTCTTGGCAGTTAGAGAAATGGCGGAATTGAAATCTGCATTTCAGCCGCACATTTATTTTGAACGGGGTACATCACTCCGATGTCTACATGAATAGTTATTTCCTGTTCATGATATTTAAGCTACAAAACAAAAAAAGCATTGTATGATTGATAAGAAAAAATCATGAATTTTGTCATTTGTCCTGATCATGGGACAAACATCTCAGTACGACTAAATGCTTGGACATAAAGGTTTTCAAATAACACAATGAAGTAGAGTGGAAATTTTATTAGATAAAATTTTTAAGCTAGTAATATTGCCTAGTGTGCTTAAGGAAACTCAAGAAAAATTTAAGTATCAATATCATTCACAACTTACAACTACCTACTTGGCATAACAGAAATGTACTTGGATGTACGTAACAAGTTTGCTTCAATTATGTAACCCTTGTTTCTAAATAAAACATTTTAATTTTAATGATTATAAAAAGGAGCAATACTGTATATTATTATGGAATACATTACAGCAATACATTTTTGAACACACATAAAACTTATATTAATAAAAAGCAGGTAATTTGAAGTGCTAAATGGAAAATGATCCCACAAACCAGAGAAACCTCCAAATGACACGTACTGACAAATAAAGTTATGTAACAAATTCACAATAATTTATTCAAAGCATGTCTGAAGCTATAATAGCTTATAATTATTATATTTAACTTGTATTAAGTGGGGATTCACTTTGAGTAAATTGGAAAAACCAAAATTGCTGCAATACCTAAATACTTCCAAGTAACAAATATTTAATAAAAATAAAATTATTATGTACATCATTACTTTTATAAATAAATAAAAGATAAAATCAAACCATTTCACCACATGATAAATTTTTAAATAGATAAATTTGAGTGGAGGAATTTATAATTACACTACTGTATTGTATTATGTAATCCAATATCATTCCAGATCTGAAATCTGGTTGTAAATTTTATTAGTATAAAAAAGAACATAATGTTATCTCAGTTAATGCTAATCAGTATTTTTTAATCCTGATAGAGAATGGTTGTTGGTTATAACCAATTTTACACTCAACCGCACTTCGCTTCACTTTTGCCAGTGACTTATGCTTACCTATGACTATGACCTATGCTTTTTATTATGCTTTATTGATTAAATTAAAATGAGAACCTATTTGACAGCAATCACTAATGTGAATAGACTTCTCATCCAATGTATTAGTTTGAAATGAAATTTGGAAGGTTCAGCCGCATCAGAGCGAGGCCTACGAAAACTAACGGGCCTGCATACTTCCCCCACCACAAAAGTCACATGACTAAAATGCGGCTGATCTGAAGCACAATTTTCCATAAGATAACGTGAAAACAAGACATCTCTCACTTATTTTTCTTCTCTTAGTAATTAGATCATAGGTTATTTGACAACAAGGTAACTGTAGGCCAGGGCCAGGTGAGCCGCATCCCATAAGAGCAATGGTGTCACTTTCTGCGACATCCGTGGATGTCGCCACAGAGGTTTTGCCGGTTACAAAAGTGTTAAAAATTCATCATTTTACACTTTGCTACCTGCAAGTGTTGCCAACACTGCAGGGAACAACAATCGTTCTCCTTTGTGTTGGAGATTTTTTGTCTCAACTATTACTAAAATAAGGAATTTCAAAGCAAACTAGGGAAGAATTTATGGTTTTAAATTTACCTAGATTGATAATTGTTAATTTGATCATTACCAAATGGTTTGTTATTAACTAATAATCCAAATGTAAAATAGATTAACACGGTGTCGTTACGATAAATATCGTATCCGTGGCAAGACTGCTTCATTCTCTTTTTTTAATCAGCTGTGTGATGGTAAATATTATAACGTAACTTGACTTCCGTTTTAGTTTAGACGCTTCATATCCGGAACACAAAAAAAAGCTATTCGGCTGACCTGGGAAGAAGTTATGCTTCTTCCTTTACAGACCTTGATTTGACAACACATAATATTCTAATCTATATCAGATTTGTTATACAGGGCTGCTAGGAGTATTATTACCATAAACGTATTTAGAACAAATCACCCTTTTTTTTAATAGGTAAGGTTTATTAGGTTTTTGACTTACATGTTTCAGACATTTATGCCATCATCAGAGTCAAATATAACCTCACTCACTTGAGTATAAACCTTACCTAGTAAAAAAAGGGTGCTTTGTTCTAAATATGTTTATGGTAATAATTCTAATCTATATATTAATAGTCAAGCATGTTTCTTTTCCTCCTTTTTTCTCAGCTTGTCAGCAACATAAAAGAAATCCGCACATACCGTTTGAAAGGTAGTGTCTTGTAGATGAGCAGAATGGTATTTTAATTCACATCGGCCCCCGAGGCTACGCCCTACAGGCTTTGAAAGTTTCAATGGTAATCTTATGGGAGAAGGATAATTGATTGATTATGAAACAGCTGTTGTAATAATAAATTATAGCAAATCAGGAAGAACAGTTTGTTTCATCTACAATTTTTTTAAAGTAATTAGCTCAAGATCAACTAAATATTTGGTCAAATTTTGACCAGTAGGCGATTTCCTAGTTTATATAAAAAAAGGATCAAAATAATAATAACATTACTGTAAAATAAAAAATAAAAAAATACTAATGTCTTTGTTCAAGAGTTAAAGTCAAAACTTTGTTCAATTTATAGTTTTGTTAATACTTATTATCAGCTGTTTACATAAAATTATATTTCAGCTAATAATTAAATTTTATAATGTCCAATTTAACTTTGTTTTAACAAGAACAAAAAAATTTTACAGGCAACTCCTTTGAAAGTCGTTTATTTCATGTCTCATTCCCAGAAATCCCTACAAAAACATCAGAAGTCAGGCTGTTGCAGTGCTTTTGAATGGAGTGGACAGCTGAAATCCAGCTCCAGCTGGCCTCGTGGCCACAAATGTATGCAGGCCCGTTAGTTTTTGTAGGCCCGGTCAGAGGAGTCAGAAATCGATGTTGTAATCATGCAGCTGAATTTTACAGTGCTGCTAAAACACTTCACAACATAAACATAACCCTCAGTTACAAAATCGAAGAGTGGTAATGATTTAACTATCATGTGTCACTTGTACTTCCAAGTTCGCTGCGGTAGACCGTACCACTGTTAATTGGTTTCAAACAGGCCTATGCTATGAGAAGTCTATTCACATAGTAGTCAATGCAGTAATTGTATATATTATACCCTGTTGAAATACTACATTTTCGATAGCTATCAAACCGATCTTCAAGACTTATGTGCCAAGTTAAAGGGGATGATGCATAGATTTGCAGTAATTATTTCCTTAATATAGAACAGTGGTTCTCAACCTGGGGTACGCGAACCCCTGGGGGTTCGCAGAAGAGCCCACGGGGGTTCGCGAGTGATAAATTGATAATAGCGGGCACGAAAATTTTAGCCTACTTTTATAAAATAACTTTGAAATAACTATACGAATTTCACCATAACAGTCAAAGATTTCCAACCGTTAACAGTTTGAAATATTAAAAAGACGAAGAAGTTTACAAGGTCAACGTTAGACCCACAGTAGCCTATTTCATAATTGCTCTGTCCTGAGACTCAACATAACTACTCAATCAATTCATTGGAAACAACTTTGGAAATTTGGCAATACTGCTCATATCTCTCCTCTAAGCTGCCACCCCTTAACTCATCAAGTGGACTCGTCTCTTGGGCGTTATTACTAACGATTTTAGATAAATATAGAGTGCTCACCAGATAGGGAAAACTGTCCCCTTTTGACTGGCGCCATGTTACCCATGATTCCCGCCGATTCTTTGGTAACCGGTCCTTTGCTTACACTTTCCCAACAGTAATTTACCTACCAGTTTACCCACATTTATTCGACGTTTCTATGGTAACCAATTCCAATAGCGTGCTCACATACCATCAAATCAAACTAATTTAAAAACAAACAACAAATAAACATATCTTTTAAAACTATCATCAGTAATTTTTTAAGCTTGTAGCGACCAACCAGAATAGAATAGCTAAAACTAGTAACCAAGGAAACGAGAGTATAGTGTGGGATGGTTGTCAAGGAAACGGCGGTAATTATCGTTAAAATGGCGCAAATCAAAAAGGGACACAAAATTAACATGTGATAAGCACACTATATCTATTTAACCTCCTTGGTTATTACTGTCAAGTACTACCAGTATTGAGTCTACCATCGCGTCGCGTCGTCCGTTTACCCTTGTTCATGGCGCCCGTGGCTGCGCGGCACTGTATCTGCGCTTTTCTTTGATGCATGTCGGCAAATGTATTTGGTGTTTTGTTTTTGTTATTTATTATATTACACTTACTTTAGTTTTTTATTATATTTAGTAAAACTAGACTTTCCTGATTTATAATCTTCTAAAATTAATTTTTGTATAGATATTTTTTAAATTTAATTACAAATGTGTTAAAAATACAGTTATAACTTACTAATAACCTTCATTGTTTACTAAGTACTTTAGTATTGGTTAATTTAACCCGGCTTGTAATAAACGCTATAGTAGTCTGATACTTAATTTGTGGATAAAAATGATCTACGCCCCTAAGGGGTACAATTCATGAAAATACATTGACTTAGGGGTTCGCGAGGTGAATAAGGTTGAGAACCGCTGATATAGAAGATCAGTCTTAGGGTTACATCGTATAGCTTTAATTTTTGGGCCAATGCAATTCTTATGGGAGACTAAAATTCTGTGCTATTTGCAGTTTTTTTAATAGTCAGCTCTAAGACATTTGTTATTATTGTTTTCATAACTTTACTGTCCACAGTTTAGAGCTATAGGAACTTGAAAATAGAAAATCCTCTCCAGTTGTTTTTAGTAATGAAATCATACCGGTAGCGAAGCACAGCATTTTAGCCAGAATACCTTAATACACCGCCTCGAGTTTTAATTATCTGCGATTTTAATACATTTAAAAATTTTCCTGGTATTTTTTTACATCTTTCTTAGTAAAGTTAAACTCAATTATAGTAGCGGCCACAAAATCTGGCGGGTGAGTGAAAATGTGAGGTTAGCACAATGGCCCGAAGAGATGAGAGGGATTGTCAAAAGCAAAATTTTGGGGCACAAATTGGCATCACTGAGCGTTTAGCGTTGCCTAGGCCATGTGTTGAGCCTACATTCTAAAGAGAATGTAAAAAAAAACTTATTTCAAGTAATAAAACAGACAAAATAATTACATAAGAATAAAACATCTGATTAAGTCAATATATTGAAAATAAACAATGACGAACAACGTTGTAAAATCGTTCATCCACACGATTCCCTGGCCACAACTTTAACTGTAAATAGACAAGAAAAAATAATAGGAAAGATAAACCTAGGTACTCTTCAATTATGCTTGAACATAATCATTAGGTAAAAGAGCTAAGCAACATTTTGTGCTACTTTATTAACAATTTATTTCAATGAATAAACGTAAATTTATTCTATGCTAACTGAATTTTTTATAAAATAGTAGTTTTCATCACTAGGAGCAAAAGTTGGTCTTTTTATTGTGCAATCGTGTTTTAAAAACGAGGTGCAGCCAAGTTTTTAAAAACGATTAAGCATCAAAAAGACATTTTTGCCCTCAGTGATGAACAACGTTTTTTTATCATAATGCGAAATTAGACTTTTGATCGTTAAAAATATAAAGTTGTATTTTCGAGGTTATATTTACAAAGTAAGTAATATGCACTAAAAGTAATACATTTCTGTTATTTACAAACAATGCTCTTTATAACGTTTGAGTTTCAAAATTCTGCTCCCCAACATTACAATAATAATATACTTAGCAAACAGCTGACTTTTCAGTCCTAGGACCTAAAAAATTCTCCAGCTGATTTATCAGTCCTAAGACAAAAAAGAATCAGTTTTGGTACTACTGAGAGGACAAAAAACGGGCTGATTTCGTGTAGAATGATAAAAATAAGAGTTATACTGTAGTCTAAGAATTTCTATTGCATTTCATCTTCATCATAAGTCTAGATTTAGTAGTAGAAACATTTAAAAAAAGAAAAGATTTTCTGAAACACAATTAAGTTTCAATCGCGTTATTTATTTACCAAATCGAGTTATTTAAGCTTACTCTAATATTAAAAATCCATATATTTATCACAGAAAATACATTTTAATCAAACTAGAACTTGAGGCATGAACTATTATTAATAAAGTATACAAATTAAAATCTCTATATCACTAGTCACCAAATCACCATGATTTTAGTTTAAAAAGCATTGTTTTATTTCTAAAACTGTAATGTTCCTAATTAAAATAACTTAAACTTTACAAAATCCTAAGCACACTCAGCTATCACTGATTTTAGTAAAAAAATTAAATCAAGTTACAATTTTTAATTTTGATAACACAGACAAATTCGACTTCTATAACAAAAAATTAACAATGTAAAAATCCATTTATAAATGGAATTAATTGCAATAAATAAATATCTTAGGAAACATTAAAATATATACAAGGCAATGTACTCCAATAATGTTAATACTTTATAATGTTAAACCTACAGTGTAAACTAATAAAAAAAACTTACTGAACAATAATGAAACCTAAAACATTATAAAATAAATTGTAACTAATATATCCAAAGTACCACAAAAGTAGATAAATAAGGGTAGATCAACATTATGCGTCGAATATACACAACCTGCTTCCATTTTTTATTCAAGAAATTTTAAATTTTATGAATCAATTTAATAAAAATGCTTTAATGTTAGTTTGACCCGATAAAGTGTATACATAAGATAGCATCATACAAAGAATGCATTGAAAATAAACTTGGTATTTTATACATGGTTTAAGTTTCAATTTCTATGTTTTTCTACAAGTGTTTGCTCCTCATTTCTCTTTTCTAAGACATTACAAATTCGGGGCCAAGAAAATGGCGATAAAGATTCTATATAAATTTGAAGAGCCTAAGATTCCTTTTCTTTCTGGTGGATCAATCAATGTTGTTTTGGTGTAAATCAAGAGAGATTTCCAATGTAACAAATGGACGCGATCTAGCACTCATGTACGTTTGACGCATAGTCCAAATCTACATAGGTGATGGAAAACTTGACAGCGTAACACTACAGTGACATTACAGCGTTGTGCGAGGCTTCTTGGCGACCGGGGGTCTGTCTTCCTCGCAGAGGTCGAGCCCTCGCTCTTCACAGAGCTTCTCCAACAGCTGATGTAGCCTCACCCCACACCTGGACGATTCATACACATTTAAATCTCCGAGTATCACAAACTTACAGTTATGTTAATAGTTACATGATTCACGATTCTTTATTTTTGCTTGATAGTTTTAGTGTCATAACCCCTTAATACACTATCATGCTAAACTCAAAAACTGATTTGAAAACCAGCTTACCATTATTTTACTTCTTTTATATCACATGAGCTAAGGTCAGGATAAAGACTCATTTTATTATCAAGAGCAAAACATTAGTAATTATTTTAAATGCTCGTTAACAACAGCGGATGGCATCAGACAAACCAAATAGTTTTAAATACATTGTTTATAGAAAATTCTGTTTTGGCGAATTACCCTATAGGGAATACGCTATTACGGTAGTAGTAGTCCCGGTAAGACCTAAGCCCAGGACATTGATAATTTTTCGTTTTGAGGTCCCTAGAAGCCAAAAACACCATTCGTTCAAATTGATATATATGTATACAGATATATATATTAGTGATGGGTCGGTACCAAAATTTCAAAGTCGGTACCGGTACCGGTTCTTTTAAAGGATCGGTTCTCGGTTCTCGGTACCGGTACCAAGTACTCATTTTTTAATTGAGGTTAATATAACAGGAAATATAAAAAAAAGTTTGTACATTGAAGTGATATTTCAAAAGTATTGAGAATTAACCCGGGATCACTCGCGCTATTAGATTGATTCTAACATTTTTAGTTCCTCTGAAGAAAATTTTTTTAATAATGATTTCTTGCGACTGAGCTTTTAAGAATGCTTTCCTCAGTATTCTATGCACCCGCTACAGCAGTTTGGGGTGGGTAGTGTGGTGGGGAGGGTAGTTTTAGAGGGAAAAAGGCTCGCACCTCCACCCTTGTTAGCGCCCGCCTAACTGCGCGAGCGTTCGCGTGACTCTCCATGTTAGTATAGTTCTAACGGCGCGAGTGATCGCGGAACTGCCGGAGTCTTACTTTTTGAGTAAAAAAAGTTATAAATTACAATAAATATGTTATTATTTTATTTGTAAATGTGTAGCGATTTATTTATTTCATCTACCAAACAAATATTATGATAATTAATTTGAAGTGTAAGATGCTGTTAAATGTTAGGAGCGCTCTAACGGCGCGAGTGACCGCGGGACTTTCGATAGCGTGAGTTGTCCCGGGTTAAGGAATTAAATTAACCAACACATGAAAGTAAAAGAATTGGGATTGAGTGACAACAGTGTTGGGGTGTCTATGTGAAAACGTTCATCAAAAGGAGATTTTACTAAAAATAATAAAAAATAGTAAATGTTTGTTAAAATTTGGCCTGTGGACTCCTAAATCTGTTATTGTACATAAAAAAAAATTCTAAAACAAACATTTACTATTTTTTTAGAATTTTTTTTTATGTACAATAACAGATTTAGGAGTCCACAGGCCAAATTTTAACACTCAAACTTCGGGTCGGGCCTAGTGAAAAATCATTTCCCTTAGGTCTCCGACCAAAAATCTCCCTAGGAGTTAGGCTGGAAAGTATTTTTATTCTGCATTGTTAATTCTTCAACTACTATCTGTTTTAATAAACTTACTTCATTAAATTAGTTGACTAAAAAATGTATTTGTTATGTTTAATTTAAAAATATATTTTTAATGGGGTTTCAAGTTTTAAATAAAAAATCACATTAAATTATAATAAGTTTCTTATAATATTATAAAAAAATAACTGTACTAAATGAATGATTTACTTAACAATGCTTTTCTAATTTAAATTTGAATGAAAAGTCACATAACTTTATTTGACGTTTTATTTAATTTGAAGATTAGACGAATTAAATGAGCCATCTCTTAGCTTTCTACGGCAATTGGTTCAAAAAGTAGCAATTGGTACTAGGAGCAAAAAACACCCCTCTTGAATAAATTACTGCCGGACGTCAATAGATAAGCTGAACAATAGATCGTCTCCGGCGCGGGCGTTCACGGAATGTGCCATGTTTTTGTGTCGCGTTTACCTCGTTAGCGAGATCGCCGGCCGCCGCGCCGGACGTAAACATCTATTGTTCAGTAGTTCCCGAATACGTCTCGAAAATTTGGGACCCGACCATCCTTAGAATATTTTATGTTTTGGTTTATGATTTTTTTTCATTGTTTTGTATTCTTTAAGAATATTTGTTAGTTATTTAATGATTTATATTTCATTTTAAAGTTTTAATAATTATTAAACAAAATAATGAACTAATTTTTTTCAACCAAAAATCATTCAACCTTTAATATATTTCTATCGACTTGTAAAACTAAGACGAAAAAAATATCCATAATTTGTTTTGGTTGGACAAATAATTCAGGATATAGGAGATAGGGTAACTGTACTCTTATCTTATCAGTCAACTGTAGGGGACTGTCTTGCGTCGGCCCGGCTGGCCCCCCCTCCTCCCCGCGCCTGACGGACAGAACAATAACTTACTGATAAGATAAGACATCATAGTTCTTATCGGAGTTTTATCAGTCTACCTGGTCGTCTCAAATACAATCGCATTGTTATTTCCGAGAAAACTGTGGACGGGCGCGTTTTGTGTTAGTTTATTTTATTGTAAACAGACCAAGGTACCGAGGTACCGGTACCGAGATTTTGACATCGGTTCTCGGTACCGGTACTTTTGCCAAGAACCGGTGGTACCGAGAACCGACTTTAGGTACCGACACATCCCTAATATATATCTATGTGTCCGGGAACACGATAACTTTTGAACGGAACCTCCGATTTCGTTGAAATTTGGTACAAGGGTGTAAGCCTGCATCTACTTGAATGAATTCGCGAACGAGAATGATCGGACCAAAGGAACGGAGGGTTTTGTGGAGGTTTTAAAATGGTAAAAAATGTTTTTTTTTCTTTAATTTATAAAATTTAACAATTTTAACTTATACCATTTAAAAGAGCTTAAAAAAACAAACAATTTAGTATTTTGAATTTTTAACTTACAGTAGCTTATATGGTTATGAAGAAAATTCAAAAGCTACGTTTTCCATGTTATCTTATGGGAAATCAAGAGTGTTGGGGAAGTTATTTTTTAAAAGTAGCTAGCTACAGCTATAGCTACCTTTTCAAAAAAAAGTAGCCAGCTACAGCCACATCTACATTTAAAAAGCAGCTAGCTACAATTTAGCTACTTTCGCAATCCGGTCGTTTTTCTCTTGTGATGTATACAACACTTTCCTACTTAAAAGTACTTAAAAGTTTTTTTATAATATAGACCTATATTTTTTATTTGTTTTTTATAAGTTTCATATTTACATAATTATTTGTGACTATGGAGCCTAGATAAACAGAATAATGGTATTAAAATATAAAGTGTCGAATAAAGAGACTTAAATCAACAAGTAAACAACAATATGGTATTTATCAAGTTATCTTCACAAGTTTATAACATTTTTCGTAGGCCGGCCATGGTAAGGTTAATGCTGGCGTATGCACAACAAAAGAATAAGGACCAGCTTCTTCAGTTTTGTCGCCAATCTTGCTGTTAGGCCTACTAATTGCCATGACTGTTAGATTAGATATTACAGAAACAGAACATAAGTATGAAGCACTCAGTAAAGTATTAAGTACAAATTTACAGACTTCGGGAAGTATAAACGTTGGCATCAACATCAATCAACATGGTTGAGGTTATGTTTTTGTGTCGTTAAGCCAGTAGTCTTACAGTAACAATTAGGATATTTATTAGAATCATTCGGCGCGTTGACAAGCATCCACCACAAAGAGGTTTGTTTACGGTTTTGCCTATCACGTGACAAGTCCCACAGTTAAAGAGTCTGGAATTTGTAACGTGATAGGCGAAAATGTAAACATACTTCTCTGCGGTAGATGCTTGTGAACAATTGCCAACATTCCTTTCCGGACCTGAGCGGTCCTGGCGATGCGCAAGCTTAGTTTCTTTCATTGAATGGTTTCTATAATACAGACAGTGGAATCTACTAGTGCACCAAGTGGCCAGCAAATACAACAAGAGAACGAGACTGGTGTTTGTCATGTTGTGGTTATGTTACTCATTTTGGACTGGAGCGTCTGGTGGGTGATGGCAATGGATTGAAAATAATCTTCGATCCAACGATCGAAATAACATAACAGCTGACTAACCATACAAAGGTTTCACTCGTGTTCATTTGGAAATCATGAATTATGTTATTATGTAAACACAATTATTATGTTTTAGTGAAACTAAAGTAGCGAAAAAAGTAGCTAAATAATCCGCTACAAATACTCTAAAAATGTAGCTCGCTATGGCTACAAGCTAATATTTTCAAAAGCAGCGGAACTACACTGATACTACTACGGTAGCGTGCTACTCCCCAACACTGGAAATCAACACAACCTTCTATATTGCTTATTCATTGACATATCTTGATCAAATTTGGTATGTACATTTATTAGGAAGTGTTTAACTTATATGATTACAAAACCCATATGGCGGCAGACCTACCTAGCCTACCTAACCTTCCTAGCCTACCATATGGCGGCACTCCTATGAGGTTTATGGGAAAAATAAAAAGAACACCACAACTTGATACAATTTTTTGTGTACATTCACTAGGTAGGGTTTAACTAATATTTACCAATGAAACCCATATGGCGGCAAAACCTACATACCCTCATCCCCCATGGGTTTTGTGGGGAAATAGAAAATATACTAAAATTCTATTGGAAATTCGCTGAGTACGCAGGTTTGCTGCGACGGGGTATTTTTAAAATATTTTAATTAACTTCTAGGTTTTTACTAAACTTAAAACTAATAACAAATTTAAATGGACTTTACTGGTAAAATATACTTACTGATAGATCTCAGTATCATCTTTGTTATACGAGTAACAGTTTTCGAAGACCAAGAGGGCATCAGCCAAGACTTCACTGTTGGTCCTGTACTCCAACATGTTCAATTTGTGTTTGACGGTTCCAAAATCCATTGGATGCTTAATTATCTTGTGGTAGTCCTCCACCTAAACATGAACCAACATTCTCAATGTAAGACAAATCGTTCTTAAACACTATCACTAGCTAGTATTAATTAATTTTTTACCAATTACAGTTTTACCAATTTTTTTTGTGCAACATTAATTACAAAAACAGATAAATATGTAGTAGAAAGTTAGGTTTTCTCAGTGACTTGGTATAGGATGACTGAAAGTGTAACTGATCTTTAAAATAATATTAATAAAAACTAAGTTTTGAATGGATTATATTGCAGCTGCATTCAAAGACTCACCAGGTCTGGATCCATCCATTTTGTATCTAAGATATTTTTATATTCTTAAAAACCTAATAAACGATTATACAAAACTCTTTTGGAAATTTTGGCAATATATAGTCGGTCTATAGAAAATACTATTTTTCTGTCTCCCCTTTTGGTTAGGCTTGGTTTTGGTATTGGCTTGATTTTGGCTATCTTCAAGTGATCAGGAAATATGCCACTTATAAATGAAAATGAAGAATTTATCAAATGAACTAACATTATTAACATAATATCTTTTAATTTTTTCTTCCTTTCCTATACTTGTTATCCTATAAACTTGAGCTGGATCTGATACAACATTTCAAATGTCAACTTACATCGGCCTTAGTGACGGGTTTCAGGAAAGGCCGCTGAAGTGTTGGAGTTTTGTTGCAGCAATTCCGCCTCCAGAGAGCGTCTAGAGCGCCTCCGCCCTTCCACTTCCTTCTCCCTCTCGACTGGAATTATATGATTATTAGTCTCAGCCAGTATTAGGTTTGAAATTCCTTGCATTGCCACAGGAAAAAACAAACTTCTAATGATAAATATTACAGTATGTGATTCAACTTGTTTATTGTTCATTGTCAATCAGTCGAGCCATCTTTTTGGTATCATAGTTTTACCACGGCAATTTACCAGTCAAACTCAAAGTGTGATTGCATATGCATATGGTTTCTTTCCTTTACTTTTACATTATTAGTAATTGGACATTGTCATAAAGGTCTGTTAGGAAATAAAATTCTCCATGTGATAGTTATTACACAAGTTAAATAGTTATGTCAACCTATTAAATGTCGATTTCTTAGAGCAAAAATTTACAAATTAAGATTTTTACACAATGTTGGGGTGACTTAAAATAATTAAGAGGTGAGTGTCGCAGATGCTAAGAGTAAAACAGAATCATTTATGTGATTTTTCTTAGAAATTTTCATAGCCAAATATTATACAGGATGTCCCGAAACTCTCTGTACAACGGTACTTAGTGTTATTGCTTAGGTCAAGACAAACATAATTCACCATGATGGGAATCTGGTGTCTAGTTTCCTGTCTATCTGTCTATATGTCATTAAAAAACATAAACTCCTAAAAAATTTGAGGTACAGCATTGACATTTAGATTTTGCACAATTAAGATATCTGTCTTTGTGCAAAATTATATCTAAATATCATTAACCGTTTCAAAATGGCAGCCATTAAAAATATTTGATACCCAATTCCATGAAAACCTTCAACATTACAAAATTTTGTAAAACACAAAAATATAGCCCATTTATGTAGATTTCAATGGTGCCTTATTTGGTGAGGTAGGATAAAGAATAACAAAGGTATTACATATTTCCGGTATCAAATTGTAAATGACTACCATTTTGAAACGGTTCACGATATTTAGATATAATTTTTCACGAAGACAGATCTTAATAAGACAAACATTTGTGCAAAATATCAGTATTGTAACTCAAATGTTCAAGAGCGATGGATTTTTTTTAACACATACTTACAGATAGGCAGAAAACTAGGCACCAAAGGCACCCATTTAGATATAATTTTTCACAAAGACAGATCTTAATAAGACAAACATTTTTGCAAAATATCAGTATTGTAACTCAAATGTTTAAGAGCGATGGATTTTTTTTAACACATACTTACAGATAGGCAGAAAACTAGGCACCAAAGGCACCCATAGTCCTACGGTGAAATGTGTTACTCTTGACCTACGAAATGACACCTATACTGTTGTCCACAGAGTTAAGGGACACCTGTATATGGAGCTAAGAGGACCTTGCAAGCAAACTACACATTTGATAACAAAGAAAAGTATGTATTAGGGAGGCAAAAAAAACCCTGCAAATATATAATCGTAATTTTTTATTCACACACTGAAAGGTTAAGTTTACTATCAAATGAATTATTTTGATTAATGTGTTGGAATAATCCTTCTAAATACAATTTTAGTTGTTGGGGACTAGAACAATATCAAACACTGCAGTAAAATAAAATAGTGCTGATGGCTCAAGGGCACCTTTCAGTTAACATTAGGCTTTACATTTTAATGGACAATTCCAGCTGAAGGATGATCTTGTTTAGCTAATCCAACTGCCTTTTACCAAACATAAAGGAAATAGTACTAACCTTCCCAAGAGTTGGTTCTCAGCTGCTTGGCAAACTGTGAGATCTTGGCTGTGGCAGCCTTGGAGCTTCTTCTTCTGCTAGACCTCTCCACATCTGATGAGGGGCTTGTCTCATCTAAACACCACATCGGTGTCATCACTCTCCAACCCATACTTACACCAAGAGAAGCGGCAAAGGCCAGGTGTTGATGGAGTGAAAGGGTGAGGAAAGACAATGGAAATCAAAACATAAGGAATACTTACCATAAAGATTCCTTAGCCAGTAAAAAGTCTATTTGTACAATTGGAGGGAGATTAAAAAACACCAAGTTCCTCACTAAATAATATTAGGATGGGTTTCAAGTTGATAGTGCTTTAAAAAATTAAGAAATTAAGAAATTAAGTAGATTCTTTAGAATTTTAAATTGTTGGCTTGGTATCTTTTGTTCAGAGTGTAAGCGAAAACAGTCTAGAGCTATTATGTAGACTAACTTTTTTATGTATACAGAATACCGGTGTACATTATAGATGTATAATGCATTAAAGGTATTATTATAAAGATAATAGGCTTTACATTTTCTAATTCATTTATACTTAGTCTTTATGCACTAGATAAAATAATAATTAACACTCTCAGTATGGTAGAGCTTAATTTTGCACATGTTAGGTGATACATCAATTTTAAGAGGCAAGTGTAGAGAAAATTCTACTCAAAAATAACAAATTCATAGGTTGTATTTTTTATGTGTGACTAAGTAACAGTATAACTTAATCTCAAGGTTTGGGCAAACATCAACTTCACTGCACTCAAGTAAAAATTATAATACAGTGGCAATAACTATTTTAAATGTCTCATATGTAAGTAAAATATGGGGAGTTAACTAAACGTACTATTTAAATATAATTAGTTTGGTTTAAAGAGGAAATCTCTTTGTAATTCTGTAAAAATAACAAAACTAATAACTTTTAGTATTGTTAATTTCTTTCAACATCAATGAAATCTAAAATTTGAATCCACTTGATGGTTATAATTTTATATATCAGAAAAATAAAGATAGGGATATCCACTATGATGCTTAAAATCATTGATTGGATGTCTCCATACATTTCACTGATTTTATAATGCAAGTTTAAATAACCTATAAAAATTACTGTCAGATATACGAGACATGTTTTAAAGTAAGTACCGTTTTTAAGTCCCGCCACTGCAGCGCTGCGGTCGGCGTTTTGCGCATACACGCTGTGTACCTACATCTGTCGGCAACACACGAACGCCATTACAGCATTTTTTGCCACTGTGTTTGGACTATTTCAAAGGTTTAAAGAGCCTTTTGCTCATGGAAATTCCCGCCGACTGCGTAGTACAAATACAAAGTATGTAATCCGTTTTCTGTAGGCTAAAGGCCTGAAATCGATCGATATTCATCGCAGGATCTGTGGAGTGTGCGGAGAAAACATTATGAGTGATGGAATGGTACGAAAGTGGTTAGGGCATTTAAAGATGACCGCACAAATGTGCATGATGATTATTGGTATCATTTTGCTTCATGATAATGTCCGTCCACATTTTACTTATGCCAGGATGTCCAGGATTTGATCAGAGAATTTGGTTGGGAACAACTTCATCCTCCCTTTAGTCTTGATCTAGCGCCGAGTGACTATCACATGTTCATTTGAAGAAAAACCTAAGCGGTGTGCGCCATGACAATGACAACGTTGTCAAAACGACTGTATTGGAGTGTTTCTCATGGCAGGCGGCAGAATTCTATGACGGCAAAATTACAATTAGCTTTACATGATATGAGAAGTGACTTAATTATTGCAGAAAATATGTGGAAAAGTAGATTTAAGTCCAGGCTATCAAGTAAAAATAGAATTATAAAAAAATCTCTCCTAGTTTATTTTTTATTTTAAAACGGTACTTATTTACAAAACATGAATCTTAGAAATGAATTTTTCCCTATTACAGATAAAACACCTATATTTACTTTACATTTACAAAACATTCAAACAACAATAAATATTTAAGACCACAAAATATAGAAAAATATTTTATTAGTATAAATAACAGTAAAGTAAATTACATATATTTGTATATAATTTTTGGTAAACTACTATATACAATAACAATCCCCACATTTTCTCTTCAAACAAATCACTACCGACATGCGTTACAGATCAGGACAAGAGGTTAGGTCATCTTTTATAACCTTTTTTACTAGTGGACGTCTGTTTGGGTGGCGGCTGACCCTTGCGGCAACTGTGGCAGTACCAGTTGCCCGATGGGATCTTGCGTAGAGGCGGGTTGATGCAGTCAAAGTGATAACCCTTGCTACACGTCTCACACACTATCACCGGACCCCTGCTGCGGCAAACCTTGCACATTCCCTGTGGCAGTTCTTGCTCTCTAGAAAACATCAAGTCAGTGATATAGATGTAATACTGTAATACACAAGTGTCATTATTCTTATCTGAAATCAAAAGTGTTTTGTCTGAAATTTGAAAATCTATTAATTTTAATTGAACCAAGAGTGGTTTTTGAGGATTTAAGCCCCTTTTTTGTGTTTGATATACACAATTTTTATTGTATTTTTTATCTGGAAAAGTTATGCTGTCAATGTAGTTTGCTTTGATTACAAGAAAAGTTTAACAAGAATAATTCTAAAAATTAACCAACAATGCTACAGTAATTGTAAAAACATGCAAATGGACAGTTCCAAATCTCTCAATGACACAAACTTAAGCATCTCCTTTGGTGCCATACAGTACAATCTATATTGTTTATCAAGCTAATGTTCAATACTAAACGAACAAACGTAGACCCTCTTGCAGGCCTATATGACTGAATTATGGATGTTAACCAGTTCACCATTCTGACCGTTCCTTAGCCTCAAGGCAATTGATGCCAGGCTTGCACTACTGAACATCTATTGATTGTTCTTCAGTTACAAATAGGGATGGTCGGGTCCCGAAATTTTGGGAAAATTTTTGGAAAATTTTCGTCCCGATCATCGGGCGGGATTTTTTTATACTCGAGAATTTATCGGGACGGGAACTGCCGAACGGCGATCGCGGCCGAAGATCTCGCTAACGAGGATGGCGATCGCGGCCGACCAGGGCCGCTGAAAGGGGGGGGCAGGGGGGCAGATTGCCCCGGGCCTCAAGAGACAGGGGGCCTCATCTTCAAGTGTGTGTTTTTTTTTTTTTTTTTTTTTTTTTTTATGGTTGCAAAATTTTACTGCTGCATAGCCTATTAGTAACACCATATATGTATTTTTGAAGACCTATACAAATCATCAAATCGTAACAAAGTGTAGCCTATGACCTGAGTAATGATCGACCTTAATGAGTCTCCGCGGTTTGAAGCTCTGTGTCGGTGAACTCAGGCCCCGAGCCGCCATTGGAGAGCTACACCACCGTACTCGTGCCACCAGTCCACCTGTGTCCTGTAGACGAGATGTAGTGCGCCTTTATCAGTGCACGAAGTATGGCACTACATCCAAAAACAAGTTTACAATTCCTGAATATTTCTGAGTTTGATTGAAATGAGCGTTGTTTCTTCGTCAGATTATTTCATTTGATGTTTAAAACATTTGTAAACAAAATAAAGGTAATTAATAAACAATTTTTAAATCAATTATATTTCCAATTTTTCCTATAAGCTTAGCCAATTCAAAATACTTAGGCCTAAAACCACGTGGTAGCTCTCCAATAAGGACTCTCGGACCCAGCCAGAGAGTAGGTTTGATACAATATTTCATATACCGTATACATAAATACATTTATTACCTGTACCTTATAATTCTTATAAAATGTTATTATGAATCACTAAAGAGAAGGAAGCAGATTGTGTGCATTAATACAAAATACATGTCTAAAGAAATTAAAATAGAAATGTGTATATTTTATCTGATTCTACCATGGACGGCGGGCAGGGATATGGGCTGAGCAGGGGGGGGGGGCCTCACACCGGAACTCTGTCCCGGGCCCCAAAAATTCTCTCGGCGGCCCTGCGGCCGACTATCTATCTTTAACGATTACGACTGTCGCGGCCTACGATCTCGCTAACGAGGACGGAGATCGCGGCCGACGATCTCTCTCTAACGATTACGACTGTCGCAGCCTACGATCTCGCTAACGAGGACGGCGATCGCGGCCGACGATCTCGCTAACGAGAACGGCGTTCGCGGCCGACGATCTCTTTAACAAAGACGGCTGTCACGGCCTACGATCTCGCTAACAAGGACGGCTATCGCGGGCGACGATCTCGCTAACGAGGACGGCGATCGTGGCCGAAAATCTCGCTAATGAGGAAATCACGGCTTAGCTATAGCTTATATTTATTAGATTTTAGGGTTTAAATTTACATTTTTATAATTTTTTCCATCAAACACTCCTTAATTTTTTTCTGAAGTAGCAAAAATAGTTAAATGAATTCATGTAGGCTAAATAACAATAAAAGTATAATAGTTTATAATTTCTCAGTTCAATTTTCTTATTTATATTCTTCAAGTAAGAAACTGTCTCAGTAAAATAAATGAATGTTAAAAAGAAATTGGCAAAATATTTCTTAGGGTTATAAATGGCATTGGCTTGTTGGACAACTTCTTTTCTGAGTGTTAATATTTATTCTAATTTCAATTTGTGATTTTTTGTTCTTTTTTATCTGAGCAGGCCTTATTTATTGTAATATAGTATTGTTTTCTTTACAATTTTTCCAATTGTTTTAATCTATATTTTTTACGTACCAGTACCGCACATAATGTTTATTTTTATTCTTCGTACCAAACGTTTAATATTTCATTAAACAAAACTTGTATTAAATAAGACATGGGCAACATTTTTCCTTTATGTGTGTTTAGTGATTCAACTTAAATTTATTTAATTAAAATAAAACTTATACTTTCCCATGTTCTTATTCCATCCTGCAAATATCAAAACTATAAATTTTAATTTTTTCAACAAAAGGACATTCATTGTAACTTATACAAAAACAAGTGGAACTAGTTGGAAGGAGAACTAGTTGACATTTAACATTAATTTGTCTTTATACAACACTCAGATAAAAGTCAAAACAAATATTTCCCGATAGCGTTGAGAAGAGCAATCCCGTCCCGAAATTGGATGGGAAATAAAAATTCCCGTCCCGAAATTGGATGGGAAATAAAAATTCCCGTCCATCCCTAGTTACAAATGTGTTAACACTCACTCATTCTCTTTCTCCTCGTCGTCACTCTCCTCCATGAACACTCGCCGGTTCTTCTTCACTGGGGTGGCCTTCTCCCTGGGTTTGCACTTGGCACAATACCAGTTACCCTTGGGCACGCTGGTCAGTTTGGGCTTAAGGCAGTACATGTGGTGGCCCTTGTTGCACTCATCGCACAGCAGCATCTTCTCCGCATCGCCCTTGCGCCGGCACAACCTACAGTATGCCTTCAGGATGGACCTGCCCCACGTCACACTGCTGTCTGTAAACCAACCAGGTCACTGGTTAGATTATGTAAGGATTTACTGACAATGTAAATGTTTATAACTGTAACTGTTAATAAATAATGTAACATTAACAATTAAAACTTTCATTTATATCGTATTCTTATATTTACAAACAAAAATTGCTCCCCTATATGTTAAAAATATTTTTAGAAGGAATTAAATTGTCTAAAACATGCCATAAATTTTAGACGAAAAAACAAAACTAATAAAAAAGCTTCTTTGAAAATATATTTTTTTAAATTGTTTTTGTAATTAGATTTTTTTAAATTTATTACAAAAATTTACTTAAGAATAGTTTTAATTTTTCACAATGATACTGGAAGAAAACGATCTCATTTTAATTTTTTGTTTCGATAATTATTTTTTAACCAAACGAGAATGAGATTGGATATAAGAATGAGATCTGATAGATAAAACCTTAATTATTTACAATTTATACAAATATTTTAAAAAAAAAGTCTGCAAATACACTAAATCTACTTGGCCATTCACTCCCTCGAAAATTGGCCACTTCTGGGGTTTGCATTGCGTGTGTTGTGTGCCATGAGCTCACCTAATGTGGATATATGCAGGAACAGCTGGGATATACTTGTGCTGGCCATCAGTGATGTCTCCCACCTCTCTCTTGCTAGCTGCGCTGCCTTGCTTCCCTTCTCGTTGTTTTCTTTCCTATCGACACCTAAAAAATATTGACTGATGAACTATGATAGGTCGCACTTAGACAAGTCATATTAAATAAAATTGACTCTCGATTGTGTATTAGTCTGAAATGATTAGCCCTGGATAATAATGGGAAAAGAATCTTTCTAGGCCTAAGTAATTGTTTTAACTACAACTGTGTTAGGCATTGCTAAAATTGCCTCTAGGGTGCATTGCAGTAATCATGTTTTTTTAACCCTCGAGAGGACGCTAAGTGGAGGAATCCTCCGGGTCAATATTTTTTGTTGTGGGAAATATTTATCTTGGGATTGACAGCACTGTACTTTTGTGTAGCTGTAGCCCCCTCCTCACCATGCATTTGACGTACTCTTATCCCGCTTTCAGCATCCAGGGTCAGTATGGCGAGCACTGTCCTAAGGTGCTGGACGATTCCTCCGTGAGCGTCCTTATGTGTTTTGTGAACCCGGAGGAACAGTGTGTGTGCGATCGTTTTTTATTTGATTATTCGTAATTGTTTAGGCTACAGTTGCCATTTCAGATTTATTTTATTTGAAGTAACTTTTTGTTTTTCAATGTATAACTATTTGAATTGGTTGTAGTATCATTGTTATAATATTTAATTTATGGTTTATGCAGGAAAACCTCATACTATTTTTTATATAATCTGATAGTTGAGTTTTATACAAAAGCTTTTTTATTTTGCACTCCACAACGTTATTTTTACTATTTTTATACTATTTTACAAAACTGTTACTGAAAAATATTAAGTTTTAAGTAAAAAAAGTGAAATATGTTTTATACAATCCATAATAGTTATAATAATTACATTTGTTAAATTAACTTTACCATTCTTGCTCTGTTTTGCAGGGATATAGCGTGAAATCTATTTTATTATCATTTTCTGTTTTTATTTCGAACAATAAAAGTATTTAAAATATATTTTATGCATTTATTTAAAACCCGGAGGAAACCTCCTTGAGCGAGAGACGGCGTTTTAAATTTTAAGCGACCTCTGGAGGGTTAACAAAACTCATACCAAAAATAACCAGAACAAAATTCATAAATCTGAAGAGAAAATAGATACTTGATTCATTAACACCATCAACCTCTAAGTTAAAAATTTGTTTGTTACGTATGTGTGGTGGCACAGGATCTCAAATACAGCACCAACGAATTGCTCTAAACTATGAATTAGGTTCTGGTGTAAAAAGTAATGCTCATACAAGTCTCTAAGCTAGGAAAACTTAATTTTTGTAAAATCCTGAACTGAAATTCTAAAATGTTATATTGGTCTCTATGTACTTTAAAATCAAAACAACAGAAGTACTAAAAATAGCTGATAGCTTTGACCCACCTGCTAAATTATAAATATTTGGTATGGATTTTAGCCGGTTACTACATATCGTAATAGAAGTAATTGTCCAGTTTTAAAAATAATATTTTATACTTTTCATTACAATTGTCATTATTTAAGAAAAGGAAGTAAAATGCAAAACAATTAATTATGTAATTAGCTGATAAATGTATAGAAGTAAACACCACTTGTTTCAGTTTTAACATTTGGTTCCACCTGAGTATAGCACTGTTAAAATAAACCATTCAGAAAGGCAAGTGAGACTTAAAGTGAATCAAATCGTTTTGAAAACAAACTAGCCTTATGAACTTGGTGTTTCAAAGCATGTGACTGAGATTATTAATACAAGAGAATTGTGTAAGAAATCCTCCGTCCCCTAGGTACTGATTACAAATAAACGGTTGAAGTTACCTAGAGGCCTTTTGAGGTACTTTGGATCGACGCTTTGTTCAAGCTGTAGGATGGCACAAGCCAGTTCCTTCACTCTGGTACTTTGTTCGACATTGGTATCCAGCTGCAAATCTCTGAAGCTTGCTTCAGAGCTAGGTGTTGACGGTCGACTCGTTTCATCTTCTTCCATTGCATGCCCATTTGTCATCTCGACCTAAAAAAATATGTTTACTTGAAATAAAAAAAATAAATAAAAAAAAAATAAAAAATTTGATGATGTATTTTTATGTTAATTACTATTCAGGGTTTCAACAAAAATTCCCCTTCCCATTTCCATGACTTTTCCTGAAGCTTCTAAAAAACTTCCCTGGCCAAATTTTCAACTACATCTTGATATTTCTGCTTTATAAAGGATGTCTTTAAAGTCCATCATCAAACTTCATAATATGGCTAATTGGGTTAAAATAAGCAAAAAAGTTCATATGGAGGTATATCCTAATATGCATATTTACCCAGATATCCGCCATTTAGTTTTTCCTACTTAATAATTTTTATTTCCTTAACGGATTGATCTAGGAACTTCATATTTGGCATGGACCTTTATAATACTAATGTCTATTTCCACAGTAAAAATTATTTTTTTCCCATGGATATTTTCAAAATGGCGACCATTTTAAGTTTTTAAACTCAAATATCTTAAAACCGGTAAATTGTATCAAAATTTTAAAAGACACAAAAAAGTTGACAGATTTAATTATCTAACCAATGAAATCAAGTTTGTCAGGATCTGGTAATTTATTTTTTTCAGCTGTTTCACGCCTACACAACACATGTGTAGCGCAAAGGCGAAACCATCAGTTTGCACTGGGGCCCTACAGTTACAGTGAGTGTTTTTTTTTACGTTTTTATAATGATGTACTATGAGTTTTAATTCAAAATGATTATTCCTAATGACCCAAATTTTGCTGAAGATGTTATAGAAATGCTAAATAAGAGGCGCATCTGAAGAGGATTTCATATTTGGCAGTGAAAATGACTATGAAATGGAAAATGATTCTGTCAAAGAAAGCGATGTCCAAATGCACAATCTTTTGTAATTCTTGCATTTTTAGCTTTTTTTTACTGTTATTAGTTTTATATTATGGTAGGTACAACAAAACAACAAAATGACATAGACGGATATATCTGTCCTCCGCCCGCAAAAATACTCAAAATTATCAGAAGTTTTCATATTTCTCAATTGTCGGTCTGGGCAGTGGACGGATATATACGTTCACCCAAGTTTTCTTGTGGGCCAAAGACGGATTTATCCCACACGGATATCTGTCGGACATTTCTTTATAACATGTGCAAAAAAATTTATTTCAGCAGTGAGAACAATTTTTTAATAACGTATGAATTATCTGGAACAATTAAAAAAACAATAAAAAATAAAAAAAATACAGCATTAGGTTTTGAACTTTTGCTTGAAATAATTACGTCTCACCCAGTGATTTAATGTAGCCCGGGAAAGGTTAATAATAATGCAAAATCAACGATTCTCTGCTGAAAAATCACAATAACTCCAAAATTTGTTGTTAGATCCTTACAAACTTGGTATCATTGGTTAGATAATTAAATTTGTCAACTTGATTTGGGGGTGTCTTGTAAAATTTAGATATAATTTACCGCTTTAAGATATTTGAGTTTAAAAACTTAAAATGGCCGCCCTTTTGAAAATATCCATTGGTAAAAAATAATTTTTATTGTGGAAATGGACATTAGTATTATAAAGGTCCATCCATGCCAAACATGAAGTTCCTAGATCAATCCGTCACGGAAATAAAAATTATTAAGTGGAAAAAACAAAATGGTGGATACCTGGGTAAATATGCATATTAGGACATACCTTCATATGAACGTTTTTACTTATTTTGACCTAATTAGCCATATTATGAAATTTGGTGACGGACTTTAAAGACACCCTGTATAACACATGCGGAATAACATGTATCGAGATTTTCTTATTTCCTAAGATATTGTGTAAATTCGAATTAACGGAAGTATTTACCAATTCACATTTTAAAAACAATTGAAATTGAAGAAAGAAAAAATTAATTTTCCAACAAAAGAAAAAATGCTTTAAAAAAAATTTACAAAATGTTTTAACTGTTTGCTTTTAAGTTTGCTCCCTCTACCTACTTTACCTGCAGCGTGTAGGACTTGTTTAAGAAACTACATGTTTTGTTACAGATAACTAATTTCAGTGGTAGGTGACACTCCGCATTCTAGTCTAATGTCATTCTCATGGAAGGCTTAATGCTGAACTTGTTGGCTCAAGTAATTTGCATCATAAATTTGTCAAGTACTTAGTTTTGTTGCATTGGAATATTGGTATGGATTCAGTTCTTAGTGGAAGATTTGTTCACGAAAAATTTGGCTTGGCAGTTAAAAACCATTATAATGCACTTAATTCAGGTTGAAATAATAAAACGTCTTCCAACACTACTCGATATATTTACACTTATACTGTAAATGTTTACAGACGGTAAATGTTTACATTACCGTCTGTAAACATTTACAGTATAAGTGTAAATATATCGAGTAGTGTTGGAAGACGTTTTATTATTTCAACCTGAATATCATTACCAGCACGTATAATGCTAATCAAGAAGTTATTTAATGCACTTAACAAAAAGTAGCTTACCGTGTTTTTGCCGTTTCCTCCGAAAGTCAATTTATCACACTGTTGGTCGTAACTGTTGTTTGTAATTGCCTCCCTCCATGCCTCTCTATCTACAACCTGCAAAAATCATTTAAATTTAACATTTTATCCGTACTTTCTTTTTGCTTAGTGAGGTGTGTTTTTCTGAATTTAAATTTGTCTTAGAAATTTTTCTTAATGGAATCCACCTCTACATATTCAAATGTTTTTTTATTTGTTTTTTTTTTTTTTTTTTATAAACGCATAATATTTGAAATTTTTTATAGGAGATTATTTGAGCTTTCAATGCATAAATTTTACTCTACATATTGAGAAGTAAATGCGACTGCACTTGTATCATGTGCAATGGCAATTTACAAGTGAACAATTATTGAACATAAAAGGATTTTTTGAATTCATATCCTACTTCTGGAATATCGAAATTAATTAGAACTAGGTATTACCTTCCGACATTCCTTGTCGCTGGTGGTTAAGTTGCGACGCGTTTCGTCACAACAGTGACATTTTCAAGCATCTTCGCATTAGCGTTTCGTCATAAGTTATCATATATCACCGCGTGCGGTGATATATGTTTAAGTGTTACCGGTATTATTTATGTGTCTGTGTCGTGTGTAAATGTTTGATTTTAACTTATGACGAAACGCTAATGCTAAGATGCTTGAAAATGTCACTGTTGTGACGAAACGCGTCGCAACTTAACCACCAGCGACAAGGAATGTCAGAAGGTAATACCTAGTTCAAAATAAAAGGATTGTAATCGTTGAATATAAACTGTAGATAATAAGACAATTTGAACCTGGGGAATAGTCAAGAAAAATAGAGCTGAATTTGAAATTTGGACTAGTACGGTGTCAGATTGGGGAAAGCACTTATCACTAAACATGATACATACATACATACATGATACATATCCAAGCGATCGTAGACCAGTTGTCTGGATGGATCTTGTCACAAAACTAAATTTTTCACTAAAACTAATATTTACAATATTTACAGTTCATTTGGTGGCGGCCGGGTTTAAATGTCCATATTTGTGGTGAAATACTCCTCAACTGAGTAGAAGCATTAAATTGAGAAGTAGTGTAACAAAATTCAACAGATTGCAATTAACAATAATTCACTGTTATATTACTAAGTGTTTAGGTCTATTGATTATTTTCAGATCTCTGTTAGTTCATAAAAATGTGTTAATATAGACAAAGTTGGACCTCACATCAACAGAATTGATGACTGTCTCTGCTTTACAGAAGAGTTGCTCAAACTCGGCCTAAAGTGGCCCATAGGGTTAGCCGAGTTTGTAAAATAGCTTTGTTAAAGGAAAAAGTGTAAAAAAATAATAAAAAATAAAACAAAGTGTCAGTTTGTAATAATTGAATACTTTTATATATTCAAACAGTACAACAGTTAACAAATATTGCTATAACTTTATCATTTAACATAGCTTGGCAAAGTTAAAACAGCCCAAGGCAAGCCTACCCAAGCTGTCTATGGCCCAAACTCTGACTGAGCGATTTCCATCCTGACAGGGGTTTGCAGGGTTATCAGGATTGAGCGATCATTGAAACTCAAGTTTATGTGAATCTACTAATTTTCGATTTCAAAATACCCAGACCAACAGTCAACCACTTTAGGTTTAATAAATAGAGATTTCAAATACACTTAGTTTAAATCATACTCCTCAGGTAAAGGATTGCATGGATTCTTACACTACTGAATTACTTACCTTCAGAGAACCTAAGTGACCATTGTTTAATTTTTCTTCTGTTTCTAAAATGAGTTCTCGGAGAACTGATTCCAGAATTTCATCGGGTGGAGTTCCAGGAGGATAGTTGAGATTCGCATTTTCGTACCGTGGATTATTTCTGGTGCTTTTACGGTTATCTTGCTGTTGGTCGGGACACTAAACAGAAATGAGAAAGTGGTTAAAAAATGCAGTTATAAAGTCAAAATGAAGAATTATATGAAATGAGTTTTAAACAATGTGAATATATTTGTTGTAGGTTTAAAAATGTGAGGAATTATGTCCAGATATATGTTTAATGGGAAGTTTTAGAAAACAGTTCTTAAAGGACAAAATCATTTAAAAGTAATTGTAGCTTGTAGTTAGATTTCATGATGGTCAATTTTAAAAATAATAAAATTTCCAGGATCCGTCTGGAGGAACAGAGACTTTCCAATAGTAGAGGGCTTATCCAATGTGTTATGTATATTAACAGTGTTGGTATGTAGGGTTGGTACATGATATTCCACTCACCAGGGTAGGGTTCAGCTTGGACGTCGGACACCGGCTGATGCTCTGTAGTATTTTCTCCCTGTCCTCCTCCAGGGCTGCCTGCAGTGAATTCTCCCTCAGTCCTCGTTTGTTCAGATTGTTCACCAACATGTTGAAGTCAGACTCGTCTTTGATGTAAGCCCAGCATACTCTTGAACTATTTTTCCCGTGGACAGGACAGATCTGCACAAGAATCATTCAATCAAAATCAAATTTATGCCAGGCTGAAGATTCTCCAAATCTAAAAACCTTCATTACTCAAATTAAAACAGTATAGTAGTACAGTAGAGTAGGCAAACCGTGCTGAAATTAATGGTTTGTTTTACCCTGATAAATGAAAACCACATTAAGTTTTAGTACCTGTGGGTCACCCCAGCAAGTTAGAGGCCTCCTTTCCACCACCACCTTCTTGCTTGGTGTTGTTGCGCCTTTACCAGGTGACTTAAGAGAGCTTTTAGATGGAGTTTTGGTTGGAGTCAACTGTGTTTTAGTCGGTGTCTTGAGTAAATTTTCCTTATTACTTCCTTCCTCGAAAAGCCTCTTGACATATATTTCAGGATCTTCACCTTGTATCAGTCCCAGGTCTAAGGCTGGAGTTCCTCTGAAAGAGAATTTACATTTAGTTATGTAAGTTAGTTAATGAGTGTACAAATTTATCTTAAATATTTTGATATAAGTAAACTTTGAATAAATGTGCTTTATAAACTACAATTATAAGTGTGGAAAACACATCACAGATTTTATCAAGTTTTCTCCAAAAGGAAAAATTTAGTTATGGCCTTATAAATAATTTAGGCTTATTTTTCCTTTAATCTGCAGATATTATAGTAGATAAAAACAGTTTCCTTGACTGTTTATATATGCTATCTACAACCATGGACAATTTTAGGCTATGTAAAAAAAGGTACATGTTTCCAATAAATCCACGTACCTTGTCCAAAAATTGATTTTGACTTCCATGATTAAATTTTACAGCTACAATGAGCAATAAGACCCTCGCATTGTATTCTCTAACTGTGTACATACTTATCTGTAGAGATTTTGATAAATAAATACAGAATAAATATGCTTTACAAACTACAATTATGTGTGCAGAAAACAACTCACAATTTTTTTCAAGTTTTCACCAGAGGAAAAAATAGTTTTGCCATTATAATTTTGTTTTATTTTTTCTTTACGGTATGTATTCATCGTGATGGTTTCAATCATAACTTATTTTTAAGTTTTATTTTTCCTATTAGTCTACAGACATTATAGTAGAGGAAAACAGTTTCCTTGAGTTAATATATGCTATCTACAACCATGAAAAATTTTATGCAAAAAAAGGTACGTGTTTCTGACACATTTCTAACTTAAGCGAGTCGTTTAGACCTACTTAGGCAGACAGACGCCAGCCTGCCGCTCGTCGTCTTCCACGAACAGACCGGGCAGTGCAGGGAAGAGCCAGTAGCGGCGGTAGGCGCGGTCCGCCCCTAGGGGCAGCACCTGGTTGGCGCTGTTCTCCTCAGTCAGCTCGCGCACCCGCCGGTTCTGTTCTACTTTGCGTTTGTGTAGCAGCTCCCTCTCATGTTCCAGCTGTTCCGCCGTCCACTCTCCATCCTTAAACCTGCATCACCACACCACATCAGGCCAGCGTCCAATATATGTATCACACAGCCAAATCTGATATTTTTAAACTTGGGTGTATAAAAAATTAAAATAAAAAATTCCTACCACTAAGTAGTCCTTTCCCAAATTGATAGCGATTTTGAACCCTATTTAGAGATAAATTCAGATTAGCAAAGTTCTCACTAGGGACATCAGTGTTTTTTTTTTTTTTTTTTTAAAGAGTATTGATGAAGGAACATTTGGTAATCTTGGTTTGCAAGGCATTTTTTAGTAGGGGGACAAATAAAGAAACCAGTTTTGGAGTTAAAATCAGCCCATCCCAAACTAAATAACCCTCTCCCTCCAAACACATTTTTCACTGTACGGTTTAAAGTTAAACTAGTGAGTGCTTACATTATCTTTAGTCCTTGTTGACAAATATTAAACATTATGCATGGACAGGGTAAGTTTTCATTTAACTTTAGTACCTGGGAGACCGAGCTTATGCTCGGTAAAATCATGTGTCACTTTCCTTTCTTAAAAAAAAGCTTGTTCGCTCCGCTCACTCACCCTCTTTCTTTTTTGAACAAGCTTGTTCACTTCGCTCACATGACACGCCAAAAGGTGCACTTTGGTATAAATTTTTTGCAGCACAAGTTAAATATATACTAACACACGTTTATATCTAAAATTATCAGCTGATTATTCTGTTCAATTTAGTAGCTATGAAAAATCTCCATAAGGATAACGTGGTAACTTTGAAGATCTGTAGGCTGAAAACTGCACTTTTCCCAGCCAAAGGACCAGCTCCAATCAATTTCTCGTGGCTAAAACCCACATATTCAACAAAAAAATAAAAAAATCTTTGGATAGAAAATAGTTTGCTTGTACAAACAGTACTTGTTTTAGATTGGAGTATAAGATATCTAATGATAATACCAATCAATTTCTCGTGGCAAAAACCCCCATATTCAACAAAAAAATCAAAAATCCTTGGAGAGAAAATAATTTGCTTGTACAAACAGCACTTGTTTTAGATTAGAGTTTAAGATATCTAATGATAATAGCCAACACAGTTGAACCATTTACACTAACGTAAATAGACTTCTCATTGCACACGCTGGCTTGAAGCAGATTATCACTGTTACAGCTACTCTGGCAAAATACAAGAATATAAAAGATTCAGTATCTAACCAATGCATTGGACGAGGTGTCTATTCAAGTTAGTTTTTATAGTCAATGGCTGCACTGTACTTGAATGGATGTGAATTTAATGAACTTTTTTGGCTTCTGGGAACCTCAAAATATAAAAAGTAACAAGTCAAAAGATAAGGCTAAACATGCCTACTAACACAAAAATGTATCCTCTTTGGAAAATTCCTTATAGTAAAAATAGCTTTAAGAAAAAAAAAAATTAAACATAGTATCCACTTACTTCTGGACAGCTTCTTGCTCCCTCCTCCTGTCATTGCCACTCAAGTTCCTCAGCTCAACTCTGCCTTGTCTAATTTTGTCCATGCTTTCATCTATTTTGTCCCGGACGGAGGCAAAAGTCAAGATCTGACTTACCAAACATGATAGTATTGCCAATTTGTCAGCTGAAAAGATAAATTTTACCGTTAGTGAAAGTGTTACATATTTATTTAAATTTTAATGGTAATGAATGATAAATAATAAATGTGTTTTAAATTATTACTTTTAGCATGAATCAAATTTCAAAATTAGTAAAAGAGTGTTAACACTTTCTTGTTTTACATAAGTTTCATAGCGTCAGAGGTTGATTACATAATTAAGTAAATAAGAGTACACAGTGTGTAGCATTACCCAAATCATCTAATGTTAATTACATGATAATTGATATACTTAATCATTAAGTCCACAAGCCTATGTAGCATGTATCACTATTTCAAAGCACTTTACAAGTCAATATTAATTAAACAAAAAATTAATTCAAAGACAGTATAAGCTAATATCCATAAGGATAACATAGGAACTTTGAAGATCTGTAGGAAAAACCGGAAATTTTCCCAACCAAAGTACCAGCTCCAATCAATTACTCGTGGCTAGTGATAAAATAAAACCCGATTGGTTTTGGTAATTTTTATAAAAACAAAAAATAAGTTTTTTATAAGAATCATTGTAGCTTAACCTGTTTCAGAAGGCTAGTATAAAAACTTATTTATTCAGGCAGTCTTTTTTTACTAGTTATTACGGTATAAGAGGAAAATTGATTTAGAGAAGTGATTTCTTACGTATGGGAAGGTCGCAGAATACGTCTTGTGCGAGCTGGTCAAGGATGTGCGGCTGAGAGAGTCGCAGCGCCAAGCCCGGGTCATCAAGACTCGAGTAGCCACCGCGTTGCTGATATCTGTGCCAAGAACAAGTCATACTTGATGGATACTTCAACGTCAAATTCATGGTATTTTTCATACTCAAAATCAATGATTAGTTTTGATACTAGTATTGAAATAATCTCTGATTCAAGGTTAAGTCTATAAGTGTAATTTTTATTTTAAATTAAAATTTGGTACAGTTAGAGGGCATTAAACCTCGTATCATAAACTCCTTGAAACAAAGCGTAAATATCGGTTTGCCAATAATTACTCTGACTTCACAAGAAAGACACTCATAGCTGATGTTTGTTATCTCATTATGTACAGTCATTTCCATTTTAACTTGACTGGGAAATGTTTTTTTTTATGTTTTTACATTATATAACACAGTAATACCCCACAAACTGAACACATTGTGGACCAAGACTATTTTGAGTCTAATGAAAGTTGAGTTGCTCCCGCCATAACTTCTATTTTGTCATGTGACATCGCCTCTGAATTATAATCAGACTGTGGAAAAACAGTCGTTAACACTCAAATTACGTTAAAAGTAAAAAATACCAATCGGAAAATTTTATATCAGCTATAAACAATGGTTGTAACACGAAAAGCAGTCGCAGCCACAACACAATAGCTTTGTATCACTACAAAGCTAATGATATTGATAACGTCTATAAATTCTTGGAAAATTAAAAGGAAATTCTAGGAAATGGGCGAGAGGTGGTTTTTCAATTCGAGTCGGGTAGTGTTAAGTTATGAGTCAACTACTTAGGTATCAAGTCTAATAGTTGCATAAAAAAAACATTAAAAGTGGATTTAAAAAATAAATAATAATAATTAGTAGGCCTAAATCATTGATAACAAATGAATGAGCTGTTATTCATAACTAGTTTATTCTGAGAATTATTAGTAAACTAGTATACGTGTTGCTTGAAATTGAGCAATTTATTTTAATACATTACAAATGTTACTTTAGCTCTAAATCAATGACATCCGACCAATCCAATAATGTGAATATCTGTAATCACCAATGTTATTTTAATGGGAAACTTTGAGATTTCAATGGTGGATAGCACCTTCATTTTCAGTCCGATTAACATCAGTTTTTGGCGGAAACAACTACAGACCAAGCCCTATACAATGACACCAAAAACTTGAAAATCGGTTGAAAATTGTAGGAGGAGTTCTAAACACTAAAAAACCCTTAGCGTATTAAATAAGTATAGATTTATACTATTGCATGAGAGTACTGGAAGGAATATTAATTTAGATCACAAAAGTAAAAACTAGTTAAATAAATATATTTTTTATGAATATTTACAGTCTTATTCTCACACTGTGTCTAGTACAAATTAATTTCTGAGAAAAAAATTGACAGAAGCAAAAATAAGGTTTATCTGAAAATAGTGTGAAGATATTATTTAGATACCGTAAATACGACATTGTTTCATATTAGAGTTTGAGTTGCATAAACTCCAAGAGCCACTACACGAAATTTGAGTACTCGCCCACCCCTAGTTACTTCCGTCTAATGTCAACGATTTTGAAGGGAAAAATACGGCAAATAGCGATTAGCAAGTCACTTGATGAACATTCAAACATTGTGAGCATCTAAGGAGTGTTGGGAGTTGAGTTTGAGGGGTTGTAAATAAATAGGCTTAAAATAGGCTGAGAGAATGTAAGAAACTCACCTCCACTTGGCGCTGTTCTCGCCGCAGCGTCCGCCCGACGCCAGCAGGTGGAGACGCAACACCTCGGTCAGCGTGCTTGAGTCGAGCGTCAGCTTGCCCAGCGGTGTACGGTGGTAGGCCTGTGCCCAGCGCGCAGCGATTGTTGCCTGCTTCACAGCCTCCTTTGTCTGCTCGTCTCCCGCCACATCCATGTCCTGCCAATCTGACACAACACAACAAAACGGTTCACCCTTCAGCTTTGCCTTTTCAGAACAATGTACCTAGCTGATCATATGCTGAATCGGAAAACTAAACTTTAAAGTTGTAAATCATGTGAATTTATGGAGAAAAGATATTTAAATTTTATACTCAATGTGTAAAATACCAGTATACATTTTTATGTTATACAAGTACCTGATTCTTTATTATTAAAATAATTTATAATGCTCAACTGTTACAGGCTTAAACAGACTACAATACCTACCTTAAAAAACCCCCTCTCGACTTACTCGACTACATTGACTAGGTGCTACAAAACTAAGTGATAAGTTAATTAATTGTATCATTCATGGAATGCAAATGTATTTTAAAACAGTTTGAACAAAAATCAGAAGTCTATTACATTGAATAGTCCTATTAAAAGCGGGAAGTCCATTGAAACTAATTTTAAAATAACTTTACCCACCTGATGACTTTAGATCTGAATCTTCGCGAATTTCATCATCTTCTCCTTCTTGCAGTTCAAAAATAGCAGCTAGTAGCATTTGTAGGATATCAGAAAGCGGACCTGTAAAGATGACAATGAAAAAATTCCAACCATAATACAATAACTATTCCATAATGACTAGGGATCCCACACAAAAGTGACACATTCATTCCAAGTTTTTATCTCACAAAGCACTGAAAGAGAATTTTCTGAGAAAAAAAACAGTGTAAGCACAATTTAAATAGATGCACTGGTTTAAATAGTGAGATTGCTCAGATGACTTAGATCAAAAGTAAAACTTAAATATTTCACTCCATTGACAATAATGTTCTAGAAATCTATAAGGGGTTTTTTTTATTTGAATTTAATTGATTTGCCTCAAATTGTTAAATTTAACACACCAGTCTAAAGATACAATGTATTTACAATTAGTTGATTTTCTAGAAAAAAATAACATTTTTGATGAAGAACAGCATGGATTCAGATTAGGTAGGTTAATGGTAACAGCTGGGATTGATTTTATTGAAAGGACTGTTGATGCTGTTGATACGGGAGAAAATGCAACCGGAATTTTAATGGACCTTTTAAAAGCGTTTGATAGTGTATCACATGAAATTTTGATAAGTACTTAGTACTTTAAAAACCATTGGCATAGTTGATGTCGCCCTAAATTGGTTTCAGTCATACATCTCAAATAGGCAACAATTTGTTCATTAAAAATATATAAGTAAAAAGAATCAAAAAGATTATGCAAAATCTGCCTTGGATGAGGCATGGAGTTCCCACAAGGATCCATTTTGGGGCCAGTTCTCTTCCTCTGTTATTTGAAGGGGTTTCCATCAATTCTAACGGGATTACATAGTAAATTATGTCTTTATGCTGACGACTCAGATAGTTCCAGGTAAAACTGTGAATGAAGTGGAAGTTATAGCTAACACCGATCTTAAATTGATTAATAATTACCTCAGCAATCAAAATTTGTTACTAAATTTGGAAAAAACAAACTTCATTGCCTTCAATAAAGAAAAAAAAAAATAAATAAAATAAAAAATTAACAAGCCAATACTAAATACTATTTATTTATTTATTTATTATCAATAATCACATAACATCAATATTATTGACAGGTGATTTGTCATTCTTACACTAAAATAGTCGAGATAAATAAAAGCCACATAAAGACAGATCATTCTAATTCAAAATATTCTTCCACCGAATAAAATGCCTTCTCCAATAGCCATTTTTTTAACCCTTTTAAGGCCGACGACCATGATAGGCCCTCTTGGTTAACGGCCAGGTTTTTAACTTCCATGGTTACCTTGAAGGCCAATGTGTTTTTCACTTAGCGAGCATAGTTTTATTTAAATATTCATAACTCCTTTATATATTATCATAAAGCAATAATTTTTTTTTTACTTTTTTCCATTAAACTATCTTGAAAAATATATATGTGTTTATGTATTTTATAAATCTACTGCAATTAAAAAATATTACATATACATAAATATATTTATAACATTTATAAAAAAAATATATTTTTTGTTATTAAAAAATATTCAACCTTAAGATATTTCTTTTTAGTACATAAATTCGGAAAGTAAAACAAATTATTAGCAAAAAAAAAGATTTTTTAAGGACCTAGCCTACCTTGGTAAATTATTAGCAAACAAATCTTAGCCTAAGTCATCCATGTCAACAAATATTACATCACTCACAGCTATGTCATTTACAATTATTTTCGCTTGCAGGTGATTTTTCCGATTTCTTTTGCTTATATTGATAGAAAACACACTCAAAAGAAATTTATTAAATCATTATTTTGTTTTTTCAAACTGATAAAAACATCACATAACCAACAAAACACGACGATAATACAACAATAACACTTACCGCTCTATAGCAACGTACCAGGTGACAAACGTCATTATAATATGCAAAGAGAACTAATATTGCCAAAAAGGCCGTATACGGTACCGTATTTAAAAAAAAAAAATAAAAACCAGTCTTTTAACCTAAACATATACAACATGTAGTGAAAATTTGGTGAAGACAGCTTTCATCGTTTCTGAGATATCATTTGTAGCGCGGCATCGTAGTTCCAGTTTTCTCTCCGTGCAGCGCTAGCGGCTCAAGATGACAATTGGAGCGCCTCGACCACCAGTCTCGGTGGATCAGTTGGTTAAGGCGTTACCTTTCTGGCCAGAAGGTAGCGCCTGGGGCGGGTTCGAATCCCGCCCGGTTCACCGAGGGGGGAGTTGGTGTCAGTGCACAAATGCATATGATATCGGCGTCCTCGGGATGGGCTCCTGGCACAAGCTGCCAGGAACCCTGAAAGCTCCGGTGAGGCAAGCCTATGCTTTTAAAATATAGGGAGGACCTGATATTGTATGTATTTGTGCACTGACACCAACACCCGTTTTGCTATTTTAGAACGTCAAATTTAAAGCCTAGCCTTACGGCGTTTTTTGTGTTAATATTTTTACATTTTTTGCAATATAAATTTAAGTATTGGGGTTGTATGATGATTTAAAATGTTCGGGGAAGGTCTTAGAGTAACAAGAAAAAAAATTTTTGAAAAAAAATTTAAAAAATTAGACAGATGTCTATTACGGCCGTCGGCCGCCGACGCAACTTTGGCCACGGGGGCTTATTACGGCCGCCGGCCTTGAACGGCATTTTGACCACGGGTGTCTATTACGGCCGTCGGCCTTAAAAGGGTTAAGGACTTCTTAAATTTGGAAATATTATCAATGTCTTTTAACGAAGATGGCAGTTTATTAAAAATTTTTGGGCCCATATATTGTGGCGAGAGATGGAAGAGTTTAAGTCAGTGTTGCACAGGTTTAATCATATTTCTAAATCTTGTATTATGGGAGTGACTGGGTTGACCCTCCATGAAAGCATCCAAATTACTTTTTACCATCAGTGCCGGATGATATATATAAGAACTGTAGAGAGTTAGGATTTTAAATTTGACAAAAAACTGTTTACAGTGAGTATTTTGAGGAACTTTAGCTATCAGTCTAATTGCCCTTTTTTGAAGAATAAAAACTTTTTTGCTTTGACTTGATGGACCCCATACAATTAGTCCATAGTTCATTATTGAAGAAAAATAAGCATGATATATGGAAATTTGTGTCTCAAAATTTGTTGTATCTCGAATTACCCGGAGAACGAATGTAGCTGAGCTAAGTCGCTTTGATAAATTTTCAATGTGCGATTGCCAGTTTAGCTTTGAGTCTATCTTTATCCCTAGCTAAAAGATAATTGTTATTCATAACATTGAATAATTCAAAAATATTTCAAATGAAAGAAATAACATTTTTAGGATTACTACTAGATGAAAATTTGACTTGGAATAATCACATTATATTACTAAAAAATAGTATTTCTTCTGGACTATACGCTCTCAAAACCATGTCAAGTATTGCTCAATAGAAACGTTAAAAACAATTTACTATGCACACATACATTCCCACATTTATTTTGGGTTGTGTTGTATGTTGCAACAAGTAATCAAAATTTGTAAGCTATTTTGCGTCTTCAAAAAAAAAAAAAAAAAAAAAAAAAAAAAAAGCAATCAGAATAATTATGAACTTGAACAACAAAGAATTTGCTTAAGAAATTTTCCCGAGACTAGGAATATTAACAATATACAGCCTGCACCTTTTTGAAACTGTCATGTTTGTAAGGAATAATGGCGAAAGGTTATTAAATTAGGATCAACTCATAACTATAATACAAGAAGTAAAAACTAGCTTGCTATTCAAAAACATTCTACTGAATCATATTTTTGAAAACCAAGTACACGATTTATAAGTTACGTTCCAAAAGATTAACTTTTGATCACAGACAACTCTAAATTCAAAAAACATTAGAAAATTTTTTAATAGAAAAGCTTTATACTCATTTGAAAAGTTTACTGTAAATGCTGCTTAAAATGTAATTAGGCTTAAGGTTGTATATTTAGTATGATGCTATTGCATATTTCTGTTACCATTGTAAGCATGATTGTACAAATTTCACGAATAAAGTTAATTTGAATTGAATTGAAAACCCTGATTATCTTGCAAGTTTAGATAGTCTACCATGCTATAAATTTGCCAGGAAATGATTTCAATGATCAATATATAGTAAAACTCATGATACTGTACATTTAAATGATCATTGATCATTAAACTAAATTTATTTCCCCCCCTCATTTATTTTTAATAAAAACAAGATTAGACTGTGTAAACATTAAACTTTTAATTACTAAGAAGTAGATTTGTCCAAGGTTGTTATTGTGTTATCATGATGACCTTATGATAATAACTTTGCCACATACAATTTTTCAAAATCATTCTGTTAATGATATTATTCTCACGATTTCACCTTCAAAACTCAGCTGGTGAATTTAAAAACTGCATCATCAAGAACCGTTAATCTGATATGATGATCGTAGACTGAACTGAATGGATAAATCCATTAGAAATTTATAAAACCGGTGAATTTTAAAGTGTACCTGCAAACCAAACAAAAAACAACTCCAAATTTTGCTTGTTATTTAAGGAATCAAGAAATTTAAAATTTGTTTACAAAAATATTGAACACAAATTTTTACTATTTGAGCTTTCAATATAAATTAGTTGGGCAATAATATTTAAGTTATACACCTGATCTTCACTAATCCAACATATAACAGAACAGGGTGATAAAAAAAGTCAAGATAACACCCCCTGGCCGACCCTATCACACCGTCCACTCAACCAGATTGTGAGATGGCGGCTTTAGACAACTGGACGTAGCCACTAAAAGTAGCCACTAATGAAAGTACTGATTAAACATTGTAATATAGGGTTAAACAATGATCACTAAAAACCATGAAAAAGTGGCCATTAGGAATGAGATCACATCTAACGGCCTAAATTTAATGTTTTATCAATCAATCAATCAATCATATATCTTTATTCATAATATGCACATTGTACAAGAATAGTGTCAGATGATTTTGTGTAAGCATGATATAGCAAAAACAGAGCTATGAAAAAACTTTCCAAATATCGTTTGGTGCCATTAATTAATGAATGCTTTCTAAGAACTGGTCGATGTTAGACAGTAACAAGACTCGGGTTTCGACCGTTCCCCGCCAAAACGTTAAAAATGCCACTGGCGTAGACAAACACAAAATAAATAAATAAACAATAGATTGCATCTCCAGCGGCTTGTTTATGTCCTGTTTTCCCTGTTAGTGAGATGGCCATCTATTACAGTAGACTCCCTCTTAACCGGCCACCTCGGGACAGTTCATTTTAATTGGTTTGAGAAGGTCAATACAGCATGATAAAGGCTAACGTTGAATTGAATGAAACAGTAGCTAAGAAAACAACGTTTCCGGCGAAACACACCCGGTTAAAGCGATGTTGAGATAAAAATGGCCGGTTAAAAAGATGTTGTTTTTTTGGCCAGGTAGGCCGGTTAAAAGGAGGCTGGTTTAGAGGGAGTCTACTGTATTGTTCCGCAGTTCCCGTCCCGATAAAATCCCCAAGTACAAAAAATCCCGCTTGAGGATTGGGAAAATTTTTGCTCCTGAAAATTTTCTGAAATTTTGGGACCCGACCATCCCTAATTGTTTTGAATTCAGATGGCTCGGTGTATCTGTGCTCATGGCTTTCGATAAATATAATCTAAAATTGATTTTATTTGCGTTTTGTCTCAGATCGAATGCAACATTTTTTTATCTTGAGGACGACCTAGATACAACAGACAGATGTTTTTTGAAAAGTAGCCCCACCCCGTCCCTTGTCCATCCTCTTTTCTCGAAAACAATGAGCACAGATACACCGAGCCATCGGTACTATCCATTTGGGACAACATATAAAATATAATAGTTGTATCTTTATTTCTTACCGGCAACTTCTTTTTCTACCAAGGCTCGTTCCAGTAGCTCAAAGGTTACCCCATTTGGAAAATAATCCTTCACATTTACAGTGTCCTTAAAGTTGTTGAGAAACTCTAAAATCATCACGAAGTCCCCAAAGAGTTCATTTGGGAAACGTAGATCAATTGGCAACGGTTCAGGAAGGTCCTAAAATCAGAAAAAAATTTTTATTTTATTTTTACAATTGTGACTAAAAGTCATACTTACATTGTATGGCTTTTTTTAGCTACCCACCAAGTTTAAAAAATAATAAAGTAATCTCATCGATTGGGATCATTTGTATGAATGCAATAGGTTTGCAAATGAAACATTGAAGTCTGACTGAAATGAATTGAATGGGAAAGAAGCACCAAATAATCTATTGCAACTAATTCAATCGTGTTTTAGACAGCATTGAGATTCAAATTGAATCAATCGATTAAAATAAATCAATTCTAAATTAGACTTCTTGGAATTGATCCACCCACATGAGCTGTAATGCTCATCACTAACTGATGCAGCGAGCATTGAACGTAGCAGCCCTGTAGCCCTCGGCCCCGAATGGAGAGTCCCAGAGGGTTTCCCTGAGCCACTTGGGCTCACTTCAGCATGGTCCATTGCCAGTACAGTTACTTTTAATACTATAATAATAAGACTACACTAGGGCAAATATAAATAAAATATTTATTAATTTGCAGATGAACTCATTTCATAAAAACAAATGCAAATAATATTATAGTCTACAAGTATACTAAGAATAATGCTCGGAAGTGAAAAAGTTAGTTTAGCACTTAAAGAAACAAGCAAATTATATCTGAACTAGGTAGTTACAAAAATTTAAATTAGAAAATTGTTAAGTAATTGTGAATAATCCAACACATTACCATTATAATCACCACCTTAATATAATTTGCTGAATCAAAAATATATTAACAGAAATTTAACAAACCTGCAAATCTTCCAATTCCAAATCGTCTTTCTTGCGATTGTACTCCTTCATTAGCAATGCCAACTGTTCTTTCTTCTTCCTCTTCAGCTCTTTTAATTTGAGTTTTTCTTCGGTTTTTCTCTGTTTTAGGTCTGGTTCTGATAACACTGAACTGAGAAACATGAAATACAACTTTAAAACTCAAAATCATATTCTTTTCTAAATAATGAAAGAGCTGTAATATTGGATTAAATACGATTTTTGTTACCAATATTTTTTTTATAATTTTTATTTGTGAGGCTTTTGATATCAAGGATATCAGTTTGTGAAATGTCGGAGGATGATATCCTTGATATCGAAAGGCCTCACAATTATAAATTATTTAAAAAATATTGGTGGTATTAATTTTAAAATTGTATCATATTCTTTATTTTCACATTTTTTAGTTTTTTTTTATTATTTTAACACTGATTGTGGCAAAGTCAAATAACAATCATTTGACAAAGCAGTTTAAGTATTCACAAAAGAAGAGTGAGGGAGGGGGACAGAAAGTAAAGATCCATTTATCAACTAACAATTGTCCCTCCACTGCGACTGAACAGTGATTATTCGCAAATATCCTACGTCATTTTTTATTTAGGTCCAGTGCGTAACTGTATACAGGGTAACTGGCTGGGTACTTGAGAGTTGTCATAGTGCTGGCTCTAGAATACAAAGGTTGTGGGTTTGAGGCTTTTCATTTAATTTAAATACAGTTTATATAAATAAAAGGTACGGTTTTTAATTATTATATTAAAATTTTATGATCGTGAGGTACAAAAATATGGTTTACACAGGCAAATTCTTACACTTAGTTTTCTTCCTGCACCTTAGAAAACATCTGTTTCAATTGTTGTCAACTAAAATGTTTAATAACTTCAAATATTTGATTATGATCTAAAATCGTGTTTTCTGGTGAAGAGAAATAATGGCCAGATTGCATATGGCTGCCTAGAAGCCCGTATTTGACTCCACACAATTTTTTTTATTTTTTGGGATGTGTGAAAAAACTTGTGTACTGTTAACCAACCGTGATGTTGCTCATTTAAAGTAAAGGATTTGTAAAGGATATGGGCGATATTGACCATAGATTAGAAGTCTGCAGAGCTATCTGTGGTAGACACTTTGAAATGTACTAAATGTGTTTGTATACAACTGTTTTAAACGAGGATTCAAATGAAAGATATACAGGGTGTCCAGCTTCCACCTTTACAAACTTTTCCAGGTTATTAAGCATGCCAAAACAAACAGAAAAATCATATAAACATATGTCCGGAAATGCTTCGTTAAGCCGCTAGCCGCCATTTTGTTTTTTTACACTTATGAATTTTTCTTTCCGTAATGGGTTGTTGTATGAAGTTCATATTTGGCATGTACCTTAATCACACCAATGCTCATTTTTATAAAAAATATTATTTTTTTCCGATGTATATTTTCAAAATGGCGGCCATTTTAAGTTTTTAAACTCAAATATCAAAAAAAACCGTAAATTTTATAAAAATTTTACTAGACACAAAAAAGTTGACAAATTAAATTATCTAAACAGTAATACCAGGTTTGTAAGGATTTTTCAACAAATAACGGAGTTATGGGGGTTTCCTGTAGAAAAACATTATTTTGCACTATGATTAATGCCAATTTAGGTTATTTTAAGAGAAAAATCTCAATAACTCCGATATTTGTTGTCGGATCCTTACAAACTTGGTATCAATATTTAGATAATTTAATTTGTCAACTTTTTTGTGTCTAGTAAAATTTTTATAAAATTTACGGTTTTCAAGATATTTGAGTTTAAAAATTTAAAATGGCCGCCATTTTGAAAATATTGATCGGAAAAAAATAATATTTTTTCTAAAATAAGCATTGGTGTGATTAAGGTACATGCCAAATATAAACTCCATACAACAACCCGTTACGGAAAGAAAAATTCTTAAGTGTAAAAAACAAAATGGCGGCTAGCGGCTTAACGAAGCATTTCCGGACATATGTTTATATGATTTTTCTGTTTTTTTTTTGGCATGCTTAATAACCTGGAAAAGTTTGTAAAGGTGGAAGCTGGACACCCTGTATTTCAATGTACTTTGAACAGTTCTTTTTTATTTAATATTAAAACAATGGATGGAACGATTCCAAAACGGTGATTCTCTATTCCACCGAGTCTTACGTCAGAATCGGAATTGAGACGCCTAAGTCCGCCTAAGTCGATCCTGATTCCGCCGATTGTCACAATAGCCGTGAAAGATAGACTCTAGACAGATAGAATGAGGAAAACATCACGGTCTATTGTACAACAGTAAGAAGGGCGACGGTCAAAAGTTCAGTCACAATAATTAACTGATAAGATAAAAATATAGTTGAAAAACATGTCTCCTCTATCTCCTGAACTATTTGTCATAAAATACCAAATGATAGATTAATCTAATTTTCACAAATTGATAGAAAAGTCAATCAAAATTGTATGCCTTTTTTAAAATAAGGTTAATCAATGTTATAATGTGTTTACAATACCTAGGCGTTAATTATAAAACTAGTTGTAATTTGTAATTGGGCTATTAATTAATGATGCGCCGCATAGCAATTTAGTACAAGTGATTAACTCTATTAGGCCTACTAAACTAAAAAATGTTAACCTAGTAAATGCTTGATCCCAATTTTAAATTTCATAATACAAATTTGTCAATGTAAATGAAATGCTAGCCTATAATTAACACGTTTTTTAAACCTGCTGATATGACCTAAAAATGCACTTAATCATCAAATTATTCAATTATTACACACTGTTCAAATTTATTTCCATAAATTATGAACTATTTATATTTGTAAACGAATCGTAAAAATAAAGGAGCAACACCTCTAACAGCCCCTATGATTAAATAACATAATATTATATATAGGAGTTAGGCCTTTGTGAATGGTAGTAGTGAAATAATGTAATTATTCTATGGCAAAACCAGTTGAAACACTTACTTTTTGTCAGCAGACTGAAGAAGTTTCTTTTTATTATATTTACGTTTCTGTTTAAATGCATCATGTTTACCGGAAACTTTGTTATTTAAGCTTGTCTTTGAGTTTTGTTTGTATTTTTCTTTCAGCTTCTGCAGCAAAGTTTTCTGTTGCTGATCAGAGCTCTGAGATCCGTTTTGTTTGCTGGGTGACTTTTTCGTAAAATATTTCTCTATGCTTTCTTGTCTCTTTTCTTTCTTTCCACTGCCGCCGGCTTTACTCTGATTTGTTGGAGAGGTTTTTTTAGTTGGAGTAAGTTCTGGTGCTTCCCCAGCAAATATGGCGCTGAATTCCACCTTAGATATGTTGTACTTATCAGCAATGGCATCCTAAATACAAAAGACATTCAACATTTAAGTCAAAGTGGTAAACCTTGAATTAATTTTATGACAGTATTTTCATAGGTTATTACTGTAATGGATTATGCTCATGAATTTTGTAGAGTATTTAAAAGGTAGTATTTAAAATTACCTACTTTATTATACAGTAGAGTCCTAGAGCGGAGTGTTTCCGAACCCCACTATTCTAAAAATCCTCCAAATCCAAACACACTTTGTCTAAAAAAATAAAGATTTGTTCTTTAATTAATAACGGGGGCAATCCCCAGTGTTGTTACATGGAGTTTACAATTATTAGACATGATTTTATCGCTACTGCAGCCGCTTTTCTGTGGCTCGATAATTTATGACAAACTTAATTACTATGTTCCATTAGCATTTTCCTCAGAACTCAATTTAATGTGATTCCATAGCTAGTGAACTCTTTACTCGTTCTGATTATCACAGTTTCTGTATTGTATACCCTTTTTTAGTACTGCAGGTGTAACCTAATCAATATCTCGCATTTCGTATTATTTATAAATTCTGCCTATTCCAAAAATTTTCCATCTATCAGGGTCCAATCCCGATTAGTTCGGATTATCCGGACTGAAATGCATTATGTTAAAGGAGATAATGTTTTAAATTGCTTCTAACCAAATTGTTCATTAGTACCTATTTTCACACACAAGGAATACGATTATCTATTGTTTCAATAATTAGTTTAGGTTTGAAGTTTTAAATGTCAACACAAGTTACAATGGTCATTTAGTATATCAACTGTAATGAGCCTGAATAAAAATAATTTTGCCACTCAAATAATTTTTGCTAATTTTGAAATGATGGCTACTTTTCAGTTTTTTATGACTATTTTTTTTTACTTTTGTTGCTCCATAACTTAATGTCCTTCATTATCAATAGTGTAGACCATATATAAACAACACAAAGTGTGTTATAGGGTATAAATATTGCATAACACGTGTATTTGCAAATTTGTAATGACTAAATATAACAAATGGGAATACAGTAGAACCTCAATTTTCCGAGGGCGGATCAACCAGGTGGCCGATCAACCGGGGTCAAATCCAAGAAAAAAAAATTTAAAATACAAAATATGTGATATTTTTTCTAAAATTCATTATTTGATCTTTAATTAAGAATATTTTGTAGATCTGATTTCATGATTGTTTGTGGTTTTGTTTAACTTACTTTGAGTTTCCAGAGGCCATCAATTTGTTCAGTAAACTGTTTAATGTAAAGGCGATTTTTGGCACGAGAATAAACACCTTTCTTCCTGTGGATGACTCCAGGTGCAACTGTAATGACTTTTGCTTTCTCTTTTGAAACTGGCTGTACATAATATTTATATGAAGTGGATGGAGGCCAATATAGACGTTCACCATTCCTAAAAAGTATATTAATTATTAAAATTGATGGCTTACAATATTTTTACATTTTCTGAATAGCGAGAGTAAATTAATGAGTTCCACTGTCAGACCTGTTTAAAAATGTTTTCTTCACCAGATTGTAAACACAGATATTTTTAACTTAGGTCTTCCTCTAATGCATTAGATTTTCTGTAAAATATGGACGCTAATAATCTTCTTGTTTTCTTTCCAGAGGCGCAAAAATTTAAACTTCCAATTTTTTAACTGACTTAGCTTAGAAAAAGCTATTTTTAAATGTAAAATTACTAGTATTCAAAATCATAGCTGGATTTATTCAATGATACCCTTTTATTTACTGGTATAACTTTAAACACTAAATGGCTTAAAATTCTATTCATAACAATATTTATTGAGTTAATACAACATTTTCCCACAGCATTTTTTTTTTTTTTTAGCACTCTGTGAATGGAGTTTCACTGTATTTGCGAAACTTCATTACGGTAGTGTAGTAAAAATCATATCATTGACCCACATTAAGCTTAATTACACTAATTTTTTTAATAAAAAAATTACAATATTTTCTAGTTTAATATTTAACAAAGGCTTCTAGATCAAGCTATGGTAATCAGCTGTTCTGTAAACTGAATATTAATTTTAAACTAATGTACCCGTTGCTCAAAATCGAGCAAAATAGCCTGGATATTGATATAAAAATTAAAATTCATGTACTGTAGTAGAACCTCACATATCTGACCCTGACTTGACCAGGCCATGGCCAGAAAAGCCAAAAGATGGGATATCGGGAGTAGCAATAAATAAAGAGGAAAAACCCAATCAGTATTGATGTTAAAAACATAAATGACAGCACATTATCATAGTCGGAGCTATTTCACATCAACAAACACGGCTGGACAGTTTGTGACACAAAAAACAAAGCTTAGTGTATATCAGACACTCTTACAAGTCTGAACAAGCTTGCCAACAGAAAACTTTCTGTGAATAACGATGGTCGGATATCGGGAGGAGTCAGATGGGGAGGTCAAATACGAGAAGTTCTACTGTACATATAGGCTTCTTTTTACGGTTTTTTAATGCAGTTTGTTAATCAGTGTTTCCTCAAGGGTTTAACATTTAACTCTTTGGTATGAATAGATAGATGCTCTCGCTGATGTAATGTATAATCGTGATGTAACTCTTTAAAGCTGTTAAACTTTAAGATTAATTTATTTCCTAACCGATGTTAATCATTAATCAAATCTACTTACGTAGCAGCCTGTAAGTATCAAATTGTTGTGATATTTAGCCGAACATGTTTCGAGTGAAATTACCACACATCTTCAGCGGAAAATTATAGTAGTCAGTTCATTATAATTTGCCGCTGAAGATGGGTGGTAATTTCACCTGAAACATGTTCAGCTAAATATCTCAGCAATTTGATACCTACAGGCTGCTATGTAAGTAGATTTGATTAATTATAATAAGGTATCAAGGCTGTAAATATATCATCAATGTTAGTCAAATAGTGAAATAAAAAACTTCAACAGTTTGTAGGGCCCTTTAGTTTGGATGGATATACCACTTTACTTTAGAAAAAACTTCATGACGCGCTCTAAAATAAAAATTGGTTGAAAACTAAGAAAAAGTTTCTTAAAAAAAATCGAGTATTAACCATAGAGAGTGTGCGCCTTCAGATAAAACACGAGAGCGCGCTAGAGGTAAATTTTTATCCCATTATGATTACTTGGGCTTTTAATGATGATACAACATATTACTTAATTGAAATGTATTCATTACTTTGGCTTTAAAAGGTCTCAGATAACAATACTAAATTTTTTTACTTTTATATGTTGCTAAAAGTTTGATATTTACGCATCAAAACGATCACTACACAAGTTTCAACGAGATGATCCTTTAAAATATTATTGCCACAATTGCTACACATTTTTGTTAGCTTTCTGAAGGGCAGGCAAAATGCAAAAAAGGTTTTGTGCGCGCGAGGTCACTTACACGCTCTTTACCGGTCTAACTATCAAAATCCGTTATACTGTTTTAAAGAAAAAGTTGCTGATTATAACAATGCAACTGAGCATAAATAGTTTTTATTCAGGAAAAAACTTTAAGCCAAAAAATTGTAGATAGTGAGATGAATTTAAATCTTTACATTTAACATTTCGTTATAAAAGGAATGGTTTTCTTGGAAAACAGGTGTAAAGATGAAAGTGGCGCGTCAATGTAGATTTCAGAGTATTGCGTCTGAGCGCGATGCCCAGATTCCCCATGGGTTAAGTAGTTCAATTCTTCTCACATTTGGACTATTTTTATTTCTCCACGTTTCCCTCATAATCTTCAAAATGAGCGGACGTTTCATGAGGTACGGTTTAGTTCAAAACACCCATACATACAAAACATCTTAGGTTTCATACACTGTTTAACTTACCTAACATGCAGTAATGTTATACTGTAATAAAAATTTAGATTATGGCATTAAAGCCTGAAACATGTGACAGTGCATTAAAAATTAATTTCATAGGGTGCTCATGTTCATTATTAACATTATTAATATAATAAATACTTAAAAGTGATACGTGGATCTCTTTCTATGGATTTTAGAAGCTTTCTTTTTTTAATAAAATCCTACGATTCTTTGTGTGTTTGATTTATTTTATTTTAATTAAATTAATGTAACTATAGTTTTGTTGTTACGATCATTTTAGGATTTTTCCAGATTCCCCTCGAATCTGTGTAAAAATATTGGTTTTAAGTTTGTTTTTTTTTTCAAAATAAGATGTTACGGTTTGACTTGGAATCAACGATGCTTCATTGTTAGAGGAAAACAATGCTTCTTTAGGCTTAAGACAGAAGCTTAACAAGCTGGTTTTGTTCAGTCATACTTAAATTTGTAGAGAATTAGGAAGCTTCATTACTTTTGTTATTAATTTGGTTTTAATAAAGTATAATTGAACTGGCTCTTGTATTTATTTCAGAAACTTCCACTTTAATGATTATATTAGGTTACTAAACGATATTTTGTTTTCAGAGAAAATTATCACTGAGGAAAATTGAAACATAAATAGGCCTGTTAACAAAATTAAAAAAAAACTGAATTCTATAATAGTTTTATTTTATTAGGCCTATTTCCAAACCCCTATTGTCGCCATTTAACAGTAGATTCAATCAATCAATCAATCATTCTTTATTCAAATAATGCACATAGTACATCAAATAGTCACTTAAATTAAATTAATAAAGGGCCTAATACAGACCCCCATAAATATATCCTTCATGAAAAACTATACATATTTGTTTATAAACTGCAGGGAAAACAATTAAATAATCAGCAAAAATACAACCAAAACTAGGAACAAAAATTATTAAAATATACAAACAAACTGCAATTCTTAATACAAAGATAAAGTACGGTATACAGAAATATTATTAGGATAAGTTATTTGTTGTTACCCAGAATTCTCTATAGAATATAGAAAGTTGAATGTGGTAATTTTTAGCGAATTTCCCATAGGGAATAAGCTATTACCGTAGGTCTCATGGGAAGACTTAAGCCCGGGACCATGTTACTTTTTCGTTTTTAGGTGCCCAGAGACCAAAAATAATAGTCATTAAAATTTATATATATATGTATATATTTATATATGTATATATGTATGTGTCCCTAGGCACGATAACTCTCGTAAAAACGGTCCGATCGACACCAAATTCGGTAGAGATGTGTAATCCAACGTTTCTTCGGATGAGTTCGTAAACCAGACATATCGACCTGCCGGAAGGGGTAGTTTTGAGGGGTTTTGTACCCCAAAAATGAGTTTTTGCATTTTTCATATGTAAATTTAAAAAATTTTAAATTTTTATTTTAACCATTGGATTTAGCTAAAAAAACACACACAATTTAGTATTTTGAAGCTTTACTCTATCTCCATTGGTTACCGAGATATTAAAAAGTCTAAAGACAGTACATTGTATTTTGAAGCTCCAATGTTAATCTTATGGAGAATAAGGATGTGTTAATATTTCACTTATTAACCAATATTTTTGGATGAAACTTGGTATTTAGCATCATTTGGTTGAGATTCATACATTTATGATAAAAAAAATCTTGGTTTTTGTGCTTATCATGGCAGCAAACCTGCATACTCTTTTCCCATGTTAATTATATGGAGAATAGGCAAACTTCTTTATTAATGGACAGATATTGATGAAACTTAGTAAATGGCTTCATATGGTCAAAATAAATTTTTTTGTGATAAAAACCTAATCTTTGTGTTCCCCATGGCAGCATACCTGCATACTCTCGCTATATTCATCATAAGTAGAATAGACATTTATTTCCCTATTTATGAGCATGTGATTTTATTTGGTTTACAGTTTTATGTGGTAAAAATTAATATTACTAATTTGGAAATTCGCTGAGTACGCAGGTCTGCTGCGACGGGGGTTTTTTAATTTTTCATAAATTTTGTATTTTGTCATCTCACTTTCATGGAAAATATCCGGAGGTAGATGAAAGAAAAATTGGTTGCCAATGAAGCGAGTTTTCTTCTCATAAAGTTCCAGTCTATGAGGCTCCACCCTCCGTTGGATGTTGTTTTACATTCATTATTGTTTCAAATATATACAGTCCATAGACAGTTAGTATACCGAAATCTGAAAAATACTGTTTGACCGTTTATACTATTCATTTTTAATTTGTTTATTTTACATAAGTTACACAATGTCCAACCACAAACATATATAGATTGTACAAACAACTTGAAAATACATTGAAAGTAAGTTAATAAGTAAGTTAAGTAAGTTAATCCAGAATACAATTTTCCTTACGTTGCAGAGGCATTATTAGATTATTTTTAAGGGTTACCAACGCGACGCACGGTGAGACCTGTACTCAATTATAACTGTTAAAAAAAAAAAATTAAATGTAAACATTTCAGATCAATTTGTAATATGAAACTTTGCTGCTAAAAGTTTATTCCTATCCCAAAAATAAAAAACTTTCTTGCTTAGTAACTTTTTGATGTCCCGTTTTCCGAAGTATTTGTTTCAATAATTATTACATTTTCCTATGAATTAAAGATGCAAATATTTATATACTGTTGGAATCAGTAATTTATGCAGATTAAAAATATATAAGGTTCATTCTTGTAATTTTATGTGTAAGGAACAAGCATTTGAATGAAAGCGCGTGCACTGCCAGAACTAATCATTTGGTCGTTCTTGCCTGCCCTTTTTCCTCCAGGTTGCGGGGCTTGACAACTGTGTGAGCGTTTCAGGTGTATATATAGAGTTCTATGATACTAACTCACAGTGTTAGTATGCTTCGCTTGTACTAACTCACATCTCAAAGGCCTTCATGATACACTCGTTGCAAAAACTACTACTGAAATATTGATAAAACAAGTAAACAGGGATGCTATAAAACAAAAACCATATTAAACTGAAACTAAACAACAATAAATACTAAGTTTAAGATCATAAAAAATCAAAAAACTACTTACTTTGGAGTTTGTTTTCCAATTGAGTTCAATTCTTCAGGTGTAGGTTCAATAACTTTGATGATATAGCAACTTGTACTGAAAAGAAGGTAGTGTTGGCTATTAACAAGTAAATTAAAGTATTTTTTATTAAGTCCATACTATACAAGAATAAAATAATTTAAATTTAATAAAATATTTTTGTAGTACAGTGTTAATGGATGTTGCCTAACATTTTAAAGTACGCCTAAAGTAATCCAGGCACACTCTATCAAACTGCAACATTATAACATTCACACAAGGATCAAAACCAGATTTGCCATTGGAGAATTTCAATCTACCAGCGAATCAATTATATGGATAAGTAAGACACATCCTGTAAGTTTCAAAATATAAGGTCGGGTGTGACAGAGCCTATTTTTAATTGACCTATAAAAATATGGTTTACCTTTTTCACTAAAATGATATTCTGGATATCAGTACTCGGTCTAATTAATAAAACTGTACGTTCTAAGAAAGTTGAACTTAAATCTATCTATACATAGGCCTAATTAAAATGTTGCTTACAGTGAGCCCCCTGGTATCTCCACTTCAACATTTTCACCAACAAAATATCTGTCCTTAGCGAAGCAATACACATCTTCAGCCAACTCATTCAAAGATTTGCGCTGGGTGAGAGTTGTGAGATAGAGAACAGGAATACGGAGCTAGAACAAAAACACATAACATTCAACGAAAAATAGATTAATAAGTTGTATTCTTTTATTGGGTCCTATTCAAAATAGAAACATTATAACATTAGGTTCATTTGTGTCTTTGACCATTGACCAACTGAAAAATTGACCATTGACTCATTTGGTTCATTCAAACAGTCAAAAATTTTTTCATGTGTTCAATAATGTTTATGAGGAAAATAAAAACAAAAATACTACTTTATACACTTTAATACAGTGTACCTGCACTGAGAAGGCATTATTCTATATTTTCTTTCAACACCTCCAAAAGGCAGCAAACCTACATCCTCATTCCCATCGTGTTTAGGAAGATAAATAAACAGTATCAGATAACTGACACATACTTTCTAACAATAGAAAAAGGGTGTTAAAGGCCCCTACGGAACAATGGCTTGATTGCTCAGTCGGATAGGTACCAGCTGAGCAGCACGCTTTTAACTCAATGCACGTCAGTGACATTTTACAACCGCTAAACAAGAGATTAAATTTTCCCCGCAACCACTTAAGGTAGAGCAATAATTAGAAATACTGAATAATTTAGTTTTTTTGTCTTAATTTAATACTGATAACTTGAATGTTTGCGTCCAAAAGATATTAGATGGAAGAAGACAAGGACTGAAATTAAAACATGGTGTTCAAGAGACTTTGTTCAGGATAATCAATGGAGAGAAACATTATGAAGCCTTCAGAGTATAAAGAGGTTAGTGAAGAGCTTTATCAATGGTGAATTTGGCGAGATAAAAGAAATCCTATCACAGGACAGGAAGGTAAAGCTTTACAGTTTTATAATGAATTCAACGGAGAGGGAGATTCTGATTTTACTGCAAAAAAACAGGTAAACATATGATGTTAACAACTTAGCATTTTTGGGGAAAAGTTTTCTACAAATCCAGGGAGAGAAAATGAAATCAATATTAGATTTTTTAATAATAATATTAAAAAAAGCCCGACTGAGGAATAAATATATACCAATGTGACAAACAGGCTTGAATTACAAATGCTGACGACCAAAAGCCTTTGCACTAATACGGTACCAGTAAAAGCTGCTGAAGGTTATAAGAAAAGTGAAGAGAGAGTTACTGTTATGGCTTGCAGCAACACATTGGCTTCCGGGCAACTTGACATTCCTAGGGTGCGGCTTGCGAGGCTGGGTACCAAAACAGAGCCACCTAGTTTTTTAACAGGCTCCCAATTGCAGTGGAGCAGCTTGAGGTAGTTTTGGTCTTCAAAAATAAGATGACTGCCTATATCAAAGATCGGGCATACTCCATTCAAGAGTTTGAGGAGGATGACCTCAGTAGCTTATAGCTTATAGGCCCTCAATCGAATTGAGCAGACCAGACATCCGTGACGGTCGATTAAAAGAGGGCCCGTATTTTATTCTCATTAATTATTAATGTTTAATATTGAATTAATTTGTTTTAATAAGAGTAAAAATGCACATAGCTAGAGCTGCAATGCTTAAAGAATGATCTGTTTATAAATCCAAAATAAACTTTAATTATTAGGCCGAAGACAAATGCAGGAACTCAGCTGATAATGTTCAAATACCTCTTTCTACCTCCAAATTTATTTTCCATTTAAAAGCCAGAGAATACTGTTTAAAGGTTTGCTGCCAAGAGGGTTATGACCAAATATTAGGTCATACACGCATTACCTAATGAAGGTATAGCCCACCCTATCGCTCAGGTCTTATCATGAGTAGGCCTACTACCTTATAGAGTATTTAACTATAAGAAAATTCGCTAACAAGTGAATCCTTACCTCCATTGGAAAGTCATTAAGCATTGCTTTCGCATTCCTTTCAGAGTCAAGGGCCTCTTGGTATGTAAGATTGGCTCTACCACTGAGGGAGCACGCCCAAACCAACGAGTTACATAAGATGATTCTCTCACAGTATTCCCTATAGAAAAAAATAAATTCTTTTTAATACGTATGTATACCTTACAACCAAGATAGTACAGTAGAGTTCCACCAACTCAGAATTCTTTTTTTTTTTTTTTTTTTTTTTTTTTTTTTTTGAACAGGTGAGATTTAAGTTTTTTGTATTTATTTGACATGAAAGTTACATTGTGTGATAAGTAAGTTTTTTAAAGGAATTACGTAAACTATTCCTTGTTCTGTTTATGTTCCTTCCCCATAACTTAGAATTCTAAAAAAAGCCGAACACCATTCACATCTCATTAGTCCAGGTTAGAGGGACTCTACTGTATACAACAGTTTAATAAATTAACCAGCCATAACTAAAGACCAATTGTAAAAAAGCAATCAAAAGTCTAAAATAAATACTTTATCTTAATTCTAGATTTTATTTAGTCGTTTTGGATATGGTAGTTTAGCATTTACTTTATTGATTCTCCAAATTACACCTAAGCACTCTCAAAATGGAAGGGCCCCTGTGGATCCATAGTTAATAGTTAATCATTAATAGTTAAAAAAAAAAAACTAAAAGGATGGCTGGGTAGAAAAATTTATGGCTATGGCACTAGAAACCAGTTGAATGTACATATGAATAGATTTAGGCTAAGTAAATCACTAAACTGTTTCCTTGTTGCATGCATTAGGTTTTTAATGCCTTACCGTTGTGGGTGAGGCAAAAACCGCCAAATATATTCTCTGGCACATTGAAGGCATGGCTTTTGGCCGACCCGTACAGTGTACAAGAGTTCTGGGAGGCGAGCCTAGGCAACTTGCCTAATCAACCTGTTAGGTATAAGCATGGACTCTTTATCCTGTGTGCATTTTATTTAATTTGATTTATTTCATTTTTTTTCCTTTTTTGTGCATTGAGTGCTGCATCGTGTGAAATTAGAACAAGTTTTACGCAGTTTGAACTACCGGTATTGTTTTTGTGAGTCAAGAGAAGCATGACTGCATTTGAATGTTAGTTTTAAGACTTAGCCTAATATTAGTATTTACTGACGTTGTCTGGCTCAATAAAAACATTTGAATAATTTGAATCATTTAGGCTACCAGAGATAACTTACATCTACCGCAACCATATTTTGCGATTGGAAGCCTAAATTTATGTGCTCTCCAAATGTTTATAGTAACTTAGAATTATCTAAGAAATTTAATAGTTTTATAACGTACTAGCACAGGTAACTTACTATAACTTATCTTGTAATGCAAATGGTAGGGTAATCAAATGATCTTAGAGTAATTATGTACGAGGTTTCCGAGATCAACAAGTAGTTGCCACCAACAGATCAACAGAACACTCGGCCATCAATAATATATCTAACCTAGTTAGGTCTAGTGAACTGGGTGGGTAAATCGGTCAGAGTTAAACCTTAGTTAAAATGGCAAAACTTCGTTATCCTCCTCCATTGTTATTACCGTTTCGATGTTAAGATTTTGATTCCGCGATTAAAATGGTGCGATGTAAACGATTGAATCAACAACGATATTTAGGTAGAAATGTGTTACAATAATAATCTAACCTAAGAATCTAGCTGTAAACCTAAGTCACTTGTCACTCTTAAGTTCACTAATGTTTATAGGAACAAAATCAATGTTGAAAACATTTAAAACCCGCAAGTTATTCCCCCAATACAATAGGGAAAAAATACCTTTCAGTACACTAACGTGAATAGACCTCTCATCCAATGCATTTAGTTTGAGGCAAAAATTTTGAAGTTTCTTGTACACGGTGCCAGAGTTGCTGCCATCGATGTTATTATTATTCAGCTGGATTTACAGTGCTGCAAAAACACTTCACCAAAACATAAACTTAACTCTCAGTTATAAAATGTTTCATACTTGGTTGAGGAGAGTGGTAATACTGATTTATCTATCATATGTCACTTCATGTACACCGCAGAAGATTGCACCACCGTCAATAGGTTTCAAACACGCCTATGCTATGAGAATTCTATTCAAGTTAGTGTATATAGTCAAAGGTGACGCCATTGTAGGTCAAATAAAGTCTGCATATTCTCAAAAGGCAAAACTTCAGTATCCGGCTCCACCGTTCTTAGTGATGTGGAAATTTCGATATTGCGATAATATTGCTATTCAACCGATGATCAAATTACACAATACGATTACGATTTTGTCGAACTGATTTAGTTTTGTTCTAATATAAATAAATAAATAAATAAATAAAATTGTCTTTTATTTAGAGCGTTTTTCATGATACATGTTTTTCAAAACAACTCGTGTCATATTTGTACATGAATAAAAATTAAAAGCTAAACATAATGTGTCATAAATACAAACTTATAATAAATAAAATAAAGTGAGTTTCAGGTGACAACAAAGTTAATTTTTATAAAAAGTGCCCTCTTTGTACAACAGGTCAAGAAGTGCCCTCTTAAATTCATTTGCACTCAGGCCACTCCCCAACCTGGACAACAGCATATTTACAGTTTTTGGGGCAAAATATGAAAACCCCCTCCTATCCCCTTCACAGCGCACACGAGGCAACTCAAGCATGGTGTCCTGCCTAGTGCAGCGGGAACGTACCTCAGAGCGGGTTTTCAGCCTTTCTCTGAGGTATTCAGGTCTCCCCTCTTCCAGGACTTTCTGGATGAGACAAGATGTGCGGAGGAAACATAAGTCGGCCATAGGCAATAAGCCAAGGGACTCCCGCTCACATGAAATGTGATCAAATTTTCTCAGTCCAGAGACATACCTTACACACATGTTCTGAACCCTCTGTAATCTGTCCATGTCCCCTGATGACAAAAAATTTCCATATACAGGGAGACAATACTCGAACACAGAGAGTACCAGAGCCTGCACAAGGCGAAGCCTGGAAGGTGCGGGGAACAAATGCCGATACCTGTAAAGCATTCGTAAACGAGCAATAGCCCTCTGACATGCTACACTGACATGCCCTGAAAATGAGAGCATGTCATCAAACTGGACACCAAGAAGCTTAAAGTTTCGGCTCTCCTTTAATGGAATTCCACCTACGGACACACCAGACAAGGGTAGTGTTTGAAGTACTTTACTGGCAGGGAAAGTTGCGTGAGTGCATTTTACCTTGTTTAGCTGTATGCCATGGCTTATGGACCAAGCATGAACCGCATCCAAGTCTGAATTGAGATTGCAAACAGCTTCATCGGCACGGTCAGGATCGAATTGGATCGCCAACTGAGCATCATCTGCATATGAGTATAGCCTGCAATGCTGCAAGTCTTTACCCATGGTGGTAGCAAACAAGGTGAAAAGAACTGGCCCGAGGCCTTGAGACCTTGAGGGACCCCAAGAGATTTTTTCATGGGTTTGGAAAAGTTTAATCCCACTTTGGTTATCTGACTTCTTCCTTCCAAATAGGAATCAAACCATGATACCACCTCTGGACTGAATCTAAAGAATTTCATCATAGCCAACAATAAATTGTGGTTGATGGAGTCGAACGCTTGAGAAAAATCCAACATTGCAAGTGTACTACACTTTTTAACAGCCCTAGCTTTGAGGAGGTCATCACAGAGGAGCAACAGTGCTGAAGCAGTACTGTACCCCTTGCGAAAGCCGGACTGTGTTAAAGGAATTATTGCTTCTGACTCCAAGAAATTCACAACCTGAGTGGTAACAATAGTCTCCAAAACCTTTGAAAGGGCAGGCAGCACAGAAATGGGACGAAGATCGGCCACTGAAGAGGGGTTTTTCACCTTAGGAAGGGGAATAACAATTCCCACCTTCCAACTATCAGGAAATACACCTGAAGCCAGCGATGTATTCAACAGGTGAGTAATAGCCTCAACGCAGTATGGACTCACCATCTTTATCATGTTGATTGAAATGCCGTCTGACCCTACTGCTCCAGATGTTATTTTGTTTATGGCTGACTTAACCTCTCTCTCTGTCACACAGCTAAATCTAAATTCATTCTTGACATCTTGAGAAACATTACTCAAATAGAACCTAAGACTTTCTGACTCAACCTGGCAGCCACTTCCCATCATAGAAAAATGTTTATTAATTTCATCTGTAGATTGAACAAAATTGGGAAGATCATAATTTTTATTTTTTATTTTTTATTGTTTTTTATTGTTTATATTGTATATATTGTATATTGTTGTATATTGTAATTGTATATTGTATATTGTTTATATTGTTTTTATTGTATATACCAGTAATTAAACATACCTTTTGACAATAAAACAAATATAGGCCTATTGCAAACAAATAACTGAAAATTTAACAAAAACAAGTATAAGTTTTAGGTAATGTAACAAATCAGAAAGGTTTTTTTGCTATTGTATTGAGGGAATATGCATTTTAAGTGTTTCCAAACACCACTGATTTTGTTGTTATAAACATCGCTGTCAGTAAGTGACGGAAGTTTACTGTTAGATTGTTAGGTTACATTTGATTATTATTATTAGGGTTGCCAGCAAATGGCCTCAGAAAAATTTAAGCATCTTTCCCGGTCCTCACAGCAAAAATAGTCTAAATTCAATGCTCCTGCACTAACCAAATATAGATAAGATTCTTTTTGGATAAAGCGAGGATGTTCAGAAGATTGTTAAATCATTTTATTATAGACATTTACGTACTAGGTCTATGACAAAAACTAAAATTTAGTGAATACACCTCTTTTTATTAATCCACGAAATAAATCGGACGATTATTTATTCACTAATAATGAAGTAGTTCGATGCGGAGGGCCACAAACGAAGTGAAGACGCAGTGAGTGCAAAATAGTGGTCAATCAATGATACTGTTGCCCACACATTCATTCGTGCCCTTGTGCGGCTTTCTGAAGCAGGGAACATGTGCAGCGACATGACATAAGAAGCGTGGACGGTGGACACCACATAACCATGACAACGAGCCGTGCGCATCCAGTGAGCGGGGAGTACGATGGAGGAGAAATAGAGAAAGAAACACGCACACGCACAGACAAGGTGTAGGCGGTGGAGAGGGAGTACAATGGAAAGGAAGAAGGGATGATAGGAAGGACAACAAACACTCTCTACGGCTGACGTGCCTGTTGTCATATTTGAAAAAAAATGCTTTTTACTCAGTTGGTGAGTATCTAGAATACCAGGAATGATAAAAAAATTATTTTTGTTTATTAGTAAAAAAGATTTTGTTTTATTTCAGATTTTAATAACTAATTAGCTTAAGGAAGACCAGCAAAAAAAATCAAATAAAATACATTCAACTCGTAGACCATTTAAATGACTGGTAATACAATTGTATAATTGTCAATCTACAACAATAAAGAATTTGAATTTGGTATTGGAAATAATCAGCTTCTGTTCTAGACGTCTGTGTAATTCAAGATGTGCATGCAATCACAGAGAAGTAATATAATATATATTAGGCCTATTCTCTGTGGTGCAATTAGTAACACAAAGTCAACAAAGCAATTCTCTAATAATTTTGCATTTTTCGTGCTTTAATCCTTTCCTTTCTCCATTTTGCAATGCTAATATGTCAAGTGACACGAAGCCTTTGAAGCAGTGTATCTCTGGCAAACTTTGTTATTATTTGGTTAAGTAGATTTGGGCAGTAACCTAGACCTATTTGAATTTTTTTAATAATTAATTGTTTTGTGTAGGCTATATACTTACTATACCCAACACAATTATGTTTTTTGTATTATTTTTCAGATGGTTTTGTTTAGCTTGTCCATTAGTCGATAAATCTTTTAGAGGCCTTTAGATTAATTTCCTGTAATTGCCAGGGGGAAATAGATGGGGGAGGGGATGGTGGTCTTAGTTGACATTCAGCTGCTTGCCTAGTTTATATTTCGGTTTAACCGTGGTTTTCAGTTATCCGCCACCGTCCTCCCAAAGATTATCTCGGAAAATAATTTGTATCATGTAACATATTTTTTTAAGATGCTACCACCGGCGGCTCGCTTACCTCCGCAAACCAAACCAGACGACCACGTCGCGGAAGCGATTCCAGTGGGACTACTTCAAGTATCAAGTGAGTAAGTATCAAGATATTGAGTAAGCATGTGTATTGTGAGGTCAGGACAAACGACAAAAAATAGTGACCATGAAGAACTGGCATTGGTCACTGCGCATGCTAGGTGTGCGGGGAGAGAGTAAAGAGGAATTCGGAAACAAAATGGCAATAAGAAGGTTAGAGTAATAGACTATGTAAAGTGAACACTACCCACTCCAAGCTTCTACCCCTTGCCCTGTATAGAATGGACTCATCCACTGATTGTTTACAATGATTCATCAATCGGCAAGCAGGGGACTTGTCCCTGCCAAATTGAATTCCGGTTTTTCTTGTCTTTGTTAAACAATAAACCAAGACAAAGTTTTTTTTTTGCATATCGATGACTACACAATGGTTTTTATTGCACAATATCATAGGGAAATATCTTTCGTCCCTTACATATAGGCTACTATAGGTTCGCCATCGCACACACGTGTTATAAAATTAATTTTCAGTTGATAATAATTTTATTTCAATGCATTTGGCCACTAATTTCTTATAACCTATTAGCTATAAAAGGAGTTTTATTGGAAAGGGAAAGAGATAGTAGTTTTCGATACCGTATGTTTGGATATTTCATTCAAATGCAGAAAATAGACTTTCCTAGGTACCAGCAGAAAAATTAATACAACACTTTTATCAGAACGGCAGACTACAGGACAATAGCAGCACCCGTCACATGTTATTTGCGAGCACTTGTGGTGGCGCATGCGCAAACTGAAGGGTTGGAGGAATCAAAATCAAAGTCACACCCTCTAGTCAGCTGTCTACTGTCTTGCTGTCTGTTCCCAAGTCAACAGCTGTTTTATTCTTTACGACTGACAATATATCTTGTTGCTACAGCAATAGATGCTTGCTCCTTCATATTCTCGGATCTGCTCAGTCGCCAAGAGATTGGGAAGTAAGTTAACCACAATACAAAGTGCAACGCAAAAACTTGTAGCCTATTTTAACTTTACAGACTTTTTTTAAATTTAAGGAGGTGTCAGAAAATTAACGCATAATTCATAGGTATACTCCTAAAATGTATAACTTATTTCACGCATAATCCCCGATTTTCCCAGAATTCCCGTATGCTGGTAACCCTGTATTATGATGATACATTTGTGTTAATGATTGTATTACGCATACCTATCTTAATTCAAACTATTACAACTAAAGAGTAATCGCAATAGGCTCATAGAAATTTCCACATCGATAAGTTTAATAATGGTGGAGTCGGATAACGAAGTTTCGCCTCTTAAAATTAAGATTCACCTACAAGATAAACTTATTTATTTTGTTTTTCCTTGATTATGTTAAACTTATAAGCTACCTACATTAGTTAAAATTAGTAATTTTTACTTGTTTTCATTAGCCTATATTTAGTTAAGTTTATTACATGTTTGCAATACAGCCTAGGCCCTAACTTAGTTGTTTTATTGTAAAAAGGTAATTTTAAATTCAGAATAACATAACTAAATCAGGTAATAAACATGATCGTATTGTAATATAGTTGTATCATCAAATTAAAAAGCCATATTATTGCAAAATTCAAAGTTTTAACATCGATAATAACGGTGGAGATTACGAGGATTCACAGTTAAAATAAAGGCGAAACTTCGTTATCCGTCTCCACCGTTATTATCGATGTGGAAATTTCGATATTGCGATTGAAACTGAGCGATGAAAACAATCGAATTAACAACGATACTGAGAAAAGATATGTATCATAATAATAATCTAACCTAACAGTGTAACCGACAACCGTAAACCTCCGTCACTTTAATTGACAGCGATGTTTATAACAACTAAATCAATGGTGTTTGGAAACATTTAAAATGCATATATTCCCTCAATACAATAGCAAAAAAAACCTTTCTGATTTGTATTTGGCAGCATTAGTGTGACGCCATTTTAGATCTGCTTAAGTCTGCGTCTTCTCACAGTTTGAATTTAGAGATACAGCTACACAACAAACTTGGTTAGTTTATTTTGTGTTGTTCTTTATTACAGGTTACATTTTTTAGCTACAATTTTTACTTTTTATTTTGTTGTTAGGCCTATTTACAGTTACTTATTGGAATATATATACGGTATTTGTTTTATTACCGTATTATTTTAAAAGGTTTATTTCATTATAAACGAGAAACTAAATCAGGTAATAAAATCGTATTCGTACCGTGTAATCGTATCATCGATATAATAGCAATATTATCGCAATATCGAAATTTCCACATCGATAATAACGGTGGAGACGGATAACGAAGTTTCGCCAAAATAAAAGCTGCAAGAAATCTGACAGCGGCAATGTTCCTTAACAATCAAATAAGAATGGTTCAAATAATGAAAATGTGCATTAGGCCTAGGAACATTTAGTTCAATAGGGCAACACTTTAAGTAGTTTAAGACAATTGAGGAATTTATGGCGATGCCTCTTCAAGAAAGCGTTTTACTTATGGACATGTAGAGGAAATAAAATACCAATGATTATCATGTATGAAGTAGGCCCCCTATTCCTAAGCTAGCTCACAGTTTTAAGTTCATGGCCCATGTACATAAGACAAGCCTACTTAAGTTAAGAAACAGCATTTTGACAGCAAAACAAACAGTCTTCAAAACATCAGTCCTACTTACTCATAATCCCTGAAGATTTCATTGGTGAGTTCACAGTAAAACACTTCTTCATCATCACCCAAGTCTTCAGGCTCTTCGTTCCGTCTAAATGGGCTTTTGTAGAGCAATGGCATGTTGGAGAACTAGGAAAAGTCTCTCTAGGAAACCCCTAAAACTGAAACTGATTTTGAGCTAAAGGCATAGGTTATGTAGATGAAACTATTCAAACTTAATTACGAAGTAATCTGATAGATTGATGACTATTAATCTGAAATGTTTATTACTCACCATAAACGTGAACAAAGAAAATTTTAAATCTCAAAATATTACTTCCATTTTAGAAACGGAGCGGTAGCAAAGTGGGTTAAATATCATTAATGAAAGATTGGAGGCAAAAGAGCTAGCGTGCAAATGCCATAGACATATCTTCGTCGTTCTCTTAAGACCGAACTATAAAAGATGTTTGATTACTACGTTTAGTTAAACGACTTAAAGTTTTTTAAGTGCAGAAAACACAAAAGCATCCAATAATTATTTACTTCTTACTTCTGAAGAGTTGTCATAATTCACCACGTAGTGGAATGAGATCAGTCAAAATAAAGGATGGGAAAAATGTAAAATAAAATTTTCAACATTGGTTGTCAAACCTCCACATTAAAGGTCCTCGATCTAATCCTTATAACGAGATCATATTTCAGCTTTCGCCTGAATCTGTTTTTGTTCTCATCTGATTTTAGTTCAATTTCAATTGGCAGTTTTTTGTAGAATTTCGCCAAAGCACAACCTGGTTTGGATTAGTCTGAAACCTGTACCATTCGATAGTACCTACCTAAGGGGTCAAAACCCATTAAGTCACCAAAAATCCCCTGGTGGTATTTCGCACAGCCCCCCCTTAAAACCCCCTGGTCCCCTTATTGCATGAGTTTATAAAAACCCTTGTAGAATCGTTACCAAAAGGACTGGCGTCCTAAATCCTTTTTGGTTGTATTCCTTATTAAAATGTCTACAGAAAGTGTCATTATACTTTTTTAGCTAAGGTTACTCATTAGTTAGTTATTTACAGTCAAACTAAAACTTTATTAAAATTTTAAAGTATTATTTTGATTTTTTAGGTCTAAGATGAAAATACGAAGGAATTCATAAAAGTGCTTATGACAAAAGTTATAGGAAATTTAATAACGAGTACATTGATATACGTAATATGGCATCTACGGTCACAAAAATCTTGTATATATAAGTTTATATATGCAGACGATATTGCATTGGCATATCAACACCAGCATTTTCGACAAGCAGAGGAAACACTAACAAATGACTTCACGACCCTCGGTGAATACTTTGAAGCCTGGAAGCTTAATCCAAACCCAACAAAAACTGTGGTTGCTTGCTTCCACTTGAATAAAAGACTGGCCAAACAAAAACTTAAAATCGTATTCAACGGTGTTGAGCTAAAACATAATGACCACCCACAGTATCTGGGAGTCACTTTAGATCGGTCTCTCACGTTTAAAAGCCACTTACAAAAAACTGCAGCTAAGGTGAGAACCAGGACTAACATTGTCCATCACCTTGCTGGCTCCACATGGGGAGCTAACGCACAAGTTCTGCGAACCACTGCTCTGTCATTGGTATATTCAACTGCTGAGTACTGTGCTCCCGTGTGGTTAAATAGTGTGCGCGTTAGAGAGATCGATGTCCAGCTAAACAGGACAATGCGAGCTATTAGTGGTACCCTCATGGCAACCCCTGTACCCTGGCTCCCTGTGCTGTGTAATATCGCTCCTCCTGAAATAAGACGAAGGGATGCACTCATTAGGGAATACACAAAGATCTTATCTGCTCCACAGCTGCCCATCCATGATTACCTACCCCAGAATGCGGGTCGATTGATGTCCCGAAAACCACCGCTTCGAACAGCCTCCCAGTTGATGGACACGAACTTCACCATCCATACTAACTGGACTTCCTCCTGGGACGCTTTTCAAAAGGTCGTAATCACTTCTTGATAGCTGACCCGACCGTAGCGGTAGGTGGTATGAATCTTCCTCGGAAGCAGTGGACTATAATCAATCGTTTCCGCACTGGAGTGGGAAGATGTTATTATTGGAAGTACAAATGGAGAATGACACAAGACCAGTCATGCGACTGCGGAGCAGAGTATAAAACTATGGAACACACAGTCGAAGAGTGCCCACTGAGTGCCTTCCCCGAAGGATTGGCCGGTCTGCATAGCTCAAGTGAAGCTGGGCTGCAATGGCTGAGCGCCCTCTGGATTTAGCTCTATAAAGAGAGATCTGATTTTTATTTTAGTGTTTAAATTTTTACTTATACTGACTCAGGTGCTCCGCACCGCAGAATTTATTAATTATTCTTAAACCATGGTGGCTGGCTAAATGAGCCATACGATATATATATATATATATATATATATATATATATATATATATATATATATAGTATATATAGTATATATATATACTACAGCCCGGATGCTTGGGATGTATTCATAGTGAAATACATTAAATTACTTCATTTATGTTGGAGGGCACTGTACTTAAAAAGTGCCGTTTCACCCTGGCTTAAAAAGCGTCAAAGCTATTTCCCCTCTAATTTCAACTGGAAACCTGTTGTACACAAATAAGCAAACATGGTAAGGGCCTTTCTCATAGCTACTACTATTATTAGGCTTGCCATACGTCCCGATTTGACCGGGAGATTCCTGGTTTTTCGCTCTTGTCCCGGTGTCCCGTTCGGTTTTGCCTTTGTCCCGTTTTTTTTTCTTTTTTTTTTGTAAAATTGATAAAACAACGAATTATCAATAACAAACACAACAATTTGTTTTATTTTATATCTTAAAACTAGGATTTGGGCTACAGTTTAATTTTCAGATGGCAATCAAATTGAAAATCGAGGTGAAATTTGACGTAAGTATAAGGTGGAAGGTGGAGGACAAGGACTTGCTAGGCACGTCTAGTGCACTTGCCATCACGAGTAACAGAGTCCCACTGAAAAAATTCAGTAGAGGCATTATGGGAGACCTGGGACAAACGCAAATTCAGCGGTTTTTAATCAGTGGTTACGTATTAGTGACGTGTGATGACGTATGTGTGACGTCATACGGTGACGAGGTGGAGTGTGTGACGTCACGGGTGTGACGTGGTGGTGTGACGTCACTAATACGCTATTGAACTTAAAGCAGAGACCAGAGAGGCCTAATTTTCATTTTATTTTACGTTTATTTATGATGAAAAAGTGTTAAATAATTGTCTAAAATGATAATATACATGAATTTACAATTTTTTTGCAAAAAAAACGAAGAAAAACGAGCAAAAACGAAGTTTTTATAATTTCGACGTGGGTGGTCCCTCTTGGGAGGTTATCTTATCTCTTATCTTATCTGTTATCTTATCTTATCTCTTATCTTATCTTAGATCTTAGATAAGATAAGATAAGCGCGCTGGGGGGGGCTTCGCCCCCCCCAGACCCCCCCCTTAGTTGGGGGGGCTTCGCCCCCCCCAACCCCCCCGGGTGTTGCGCCGATCAGGCCAGTAAGGCTTAATTCCTTCCCCCATTAACTTGCAAACGGCAGAAATTGCTACTAATTTAAAACTAGATCTCAACATAATTCGTTTACTTGGGATTATTTTAAAAGGGTTATTTTTTTATGCTCTTCCTTCGTTTATGACTTACACTTTTCTATCAAAACATAGTTTATTTCATCTAATTTTATTATTGAACAATTATTCAACCGGTTTTATGATTCAACAAATCACAGACGCCGTTTTAACTACCCGGTCAATAAATAACATTCTTCCCCTTTCTATTTCTCTACAAACTCCGCTTAACCACAATTATTTGACGCAAATATTCTATTTTTATTTCTGACCAGTTTCATTATTCTTTTATACACCATCATTTCACTTTTCTCTCTGAATTATTTCATTTATCCTGTCGTGGCCTTTAGAAAGGCCGTTTCGGCTTTCTCTCAAAATTTTTACTGCGGGCTTCATCTGTAAGTCTCCGACACTTTAGATTATTTAGTCCGCCACTAATAATTATTTTGTTTCCCCGAACTTTAACTAATATTTTTACCCCGGACAGGTTCAAACATGTTCAAGGTCATTTGGGACTTAGAAAAAAAGGAACTTGACTGTAGCGGACATGCCAGCCGACCAGCCAAGTATAGGGGCAGTTCATCGTAGCTGGGCAGGCCAGCCGACCGAGTGAACCAAGGTGTGGGGGACCGCAGAAACCGCACTGCGCGAACCACCCGGGTATGTTTGTTTTTGGGGGGTGTGATAGGAATCAGGTAAGGGAACATAGTTTAAGTACCCTTGAGTGTTAGTTAGTAAAAATATAAGAAAAACCCACGCAAAAGCCATGCAAAGAAAGGACAGTAAAGAAGGCAAGCGCAGAGGCCAAGTGCAAACGAGGGAAGGGACCTAACGGTCCCGTGATCAAACTGATCTTGACGCCCAGGGAACGTCTCACAGCGGCTCCGAAACTTCTCGCCCTCGTACGGAGTAGTCTTTCCCAGGCACGGCGACATTCCTCGGTACAGGGGCGGCGCTCAACCCCGGTGACTCGACGGCAACCTCCGTAGACATCGAGCGGCGCAAGCGAGTTGACCTGCTTGGGTGCACGCTTGGCTTTGGCTCCGAGGCGGTATACCACGTAGGGATGCGCTTCTCCGAAGACAACGCCGAATGCCCGGTGTCTCCGATGGTGTCCGCCGAGTCCCAAAAGTCGGCCGGAGAGGTCGGAGCTGCTTCTTGGATGGTCCCGTGACGGCTCGATCCGGAGTGATGCTGTGGCGAGAGCAGCTCCTGGTTTTATCAACTTTTCCGCTGACTCAGCGAGAAATCGACGTCTCTCATTGGCTCAGCGGCTGGGCCAATCAGAAGCGAGCTAGAGTTTATGACTACCCCACGGCCACGCTGCGGAATTATTCATCACTCCAGCCAGATCCCGAGGATGCCAGCCACAGAGAAGACTCCACCGATGCTTCTGAGGAAACCTACTCGGCCCAAGAAGATGGTTATGCCTCGGAGGGACCCCGTTGCTCAGTTGCCCGCTAAAAACCCCAAATCTCCGGTGCGGAATCGAACGAGGACCAAGCCGGCGTCACCCACTCCAGTTCTGCCTCAGCGGGTTGTCATCTCCTCCAACGCCGTGAGAGCCGAAAGTCTTCTTCGAGAAATTCTTGGGGGGAAGAGAGACTACGCGGAGAAATATGTTCTGCAGGCGGGACCAACTTCAGCTCCGGCTCCCGGGGTCGTCCCAACAACGGAAGGCAGGTCGATTTCACCCATCACGCCCAGTGAACGATGCCGGCCCAAATCACCGTTTCCGGGAGTCAAGACCCACCGCCTGTGGAAGCTCAAGCCCGGGCTTTATTGTCTCCTGGACTTCAATGCGGAAGAGAGAGTGGCCTTGCTGCTTCTGGGGAGAACCGTCGTGCAAACGCCATTACCCACTGGCGTACCTCTTCCACATCGGAGTCCGAAGAAGACGTACTTGGAGATTGGGGTGCCAACGGATGGACAACTGAGCCAGCGAGTCACCGCTAAGTGGATATCAGTTTAATTTAATTGATACCACAAAACGGCCTTTCTAAAGGCCACCAATATTAATCGTTTTGCAATCAAGTCGAACGCTGAACTAATTCGTATCCGAAAACTAATGGACTATTCGATGTGCAATATATTATTATTATACAAAAATGAATATAAAATACAATTCTTTTTCTTTATTTATCACGCCACTTCACTCACTTACTTTCGCCCAGAACTTTTAATTGTCTCGGTCAAACCGCTTTATCGGCCCCCTAATTGCTACCGACTTAAAACACAAAGTTTTGGATTTATAATGTTAAGTCTTCAGCTCTAAACACATTATATTTTTATCAACTAACTACCACCGATTTCAGTCAACCAAAGTGTACCGAAATTTGTTATGCATCATAGTGACACAAAGGGATGTGTCTCCTTAACCTTTGGCGGAAAGTTTTTAAACCTCACGGTCAAACTTCTTTATTTGGCTCCCCTGACGATGCCCGACCGTAGTAAATAACGTTTGGTGGAAAACTTTTAAACTTCGCGGTCAAAACAACTTTATTTTGTTCCCCTTACTACGTACCGTACAGAAATCGGTTTTGTAAATTTCACCGGTCACGAGATCTTTTGGCGGGATACTTCACTGCTGTAGGGCCATTTCCATTACTTACCGTACTCAAAGCAAATTATTTGTGTCAAAATGAATGAACTCGATGAAGCTGGCAAGATATTTCAAACCTTGTCACCAAAATAACTTTATTCTACTGCGCTAACTACAACCACGCATCCACACAAAATATTTGGCGGAAATTATTTAATCGTCGTGGTCAAACTACTTCATTTTATTCCCCTAACAATGTCCGACCATGTTCTATAAACATTGGCGGAAAAAATTTAAACATCACGGTCAAAATCACTCGATTCTTTCCCCTATCTACGTACCGTACAGAATACTGTTTTATAACTTTCATCGGGCTAAACATGTTCTGGCCTAAACGATTAAAACTTTTGGGCTAATGTATTTGGTTCCCGTTCCTCCCGACATTTGAAACGGCCTTTCTAAAGGCCACGGAAAAAATGCTGAGTAAGTGTAATTCATGCGCACCAATAGGAAGCCAGAGCGAGTTGACAAAACCCGAGAGCTTGTCGAGCTCCCTTCACTTGTTCCTGCACCGCTGAAGAGCCAAGATGGACCAGACTGGAACGACCTCTGCTCCTCGCCCGATCCTGAAGAGGGCCAGCGAGAATTCTGACGGCGCGGTCCACAAGAAGCGGGTGACTTGGGCAGACTTGCCGCCCGTGGAGGAGATTCTGGCTGAGATGACTCGACAGTGGGAGCTCGTCACGCCTATCCAAGACACCTGGGCCGAAATACTGTCAACGACTCCGCAGAAGAAGCTGGCAAGGTTGGAACGGAGGTTTGCAGCTCCACTGGCTCAGTTCAGCTCCTCCACACCTCCAATTCACCGGCTGTGGCGTCTCGATCCAGGCCTCTACGAAGTGCTGTACACCGAGACATCAGGTCGACTGGTTTTCGTGAGGGATTCGACGCAGACGTTGAGGGTCCAGCTGCCGAGATCAATGGAGTGGCCCAGCACTTCTACGAGGTTCCTGAAGAAGGACGAGCCAGGCCAGGACCCTCGCTATCCGAAGGGATTCGCCTACTGGATCTAGTTTCCACCCTGGACAAAACGGCCTTTCTAAAGGCCACCAAATTTTCAAGTCGTTTGTGCACTCATGCAGTAGCTACGTTACTATTTTAATGCAGCACCTCATGTGTTAATAGTCACAACGCCAAGTAGATACCGGCTCAAAGTAATGTATTTTGACCGTAAATTTCATTAATTTTTCGGTCAACATAGTTTATTTTAAATGCGCTAAAGGTTTGAGTAAAGAAAATTACAAGTCTTTCATCAACTTAACTATCCTTGTTTCCTATACGGTACGTTGGTGTTGTACCTTAGGGTATTTTCCATTCGCTCTTGATTCCACTGAAGCCAGGAGACATGGACCCTTCAGAGACTACTGCAGCTGTGCAAGCAATCCTGCCAAAGAAGTCCATCTTCGATCCGGCAGACGAGGCTCCCACATCGAGCGCCCCGAAGTACATCGCACGTCCGCTGAACTTTGGTCCCGACCTCTCGGAGTCGTCAGATGAAGAGACCAGGGACTACATCAGAAGGACTGACCCCAAGCTTTCGACGGGAAGTTCGACCTCCGGTACACCGAAAATACGGTTGACGCCCAGGGTGAAGAACGCTCCACGGTGTACCTACGAGTTGAAGAGAGGAGCGAAGAAGGGCGAGGCGTGTGGCAAGTACTGCAGGCTGGGCGAGGATTTGTGCTCCACACACAACCGAGCGGCAAGACCCAAAGCAAGTTTCGACTTGGAACCGTTCGCTGAGGGTAAAAAATTTGAAAGACTGAAGGTGTCGAAGAAGTATAAACTTCTGCAACAGACCAAAGAGCCTAGAATGGTCATCTTTCTAGATGAACATAAAATTATAAAGGTAAGACTGCCTAAATTCATGATGCCAATACCCAAGACTGGGTCATATTTAATGTTTAAAAATAATGTACCGAAGACAGAGGGACGAAAAGCAACGCCGATGTGGGAGTCCGACTAAGCTGGAGGAGCTGGTCCTAAACGGCCTTTCTCAAGGCCACCATTTCATTCACTCGTTTTGCAGCTATAACTGCAGCCTCTTTTAGACTGACTAACAAAGTACATTATGATATTAAATTAAAAGATTTAACGAGCTCCCAAACAAACTAACATTTATAACTTCTTTTTAAGGAACTTATAAAATAAGTTTCTGTGTTCTGTTTCCCAATGATTTTTTTATTAAGAAATATTTGCCCAAACCAAATATTAGTTGTTTGATTAGGTCAGCAAAATAAAATGATGAATCAGCATAGCTTATGCGATTTAAGAAGCTACCAGTGTATTCTGTACGGTACGTTGGGTCGCACTTAAGCGTACCATTCAAATGAAAATGCATGAGCTGAACATGGCCTACGAGATCGTCCACCACCAGACGGCGAGGAGCCACCACATCGCAGAATGGCCATGGAACCAGCGGGCCAACCTGCAAAGAGAAGTCCGGGACCGATCGGACATCGCTCTGGTCGCCAAGGACCTAGACAGCATCGCGGCCGACCCCCGCGGGAAGACAGTCCGGCTCCGGCTGTTGGAACCTGGGGTGTGGGTCCCGCCAACTCCTCTGGAGGATGACATGCCTCTAAAGTCCGCGGTGCTGAAAGACCTTCGGCGCCTACTTAAGATCAGCGGCCGGGTCATCGTCATCATCAAATGCCCGTAAGGGCACAGGCTGCGGACCGACGGCACCACCTCACACAACATCTGAGGGCGGACACAAACGGCCTTTTTCAAGGCCACCATTACACTCAATCGTTTAAAGACTTTGCTGAGCTAACTTATATTGTATTTTTATTTAATTTTATATTTGTCGTTTCGACACTATAACCACCATTTCTCGTTTTGACACTAACAGTGCAGCCTCTTTTAGTCTTTGACCAACAAAGTATATTATGATATTAAATTAAAAGTTTTAACGAGCCCAAAACAAACGAACATTCATGACTTCTTTTTTAAGTTTCTGTGTTCTGTTTCCCAATGAATTGTTTTATTGAGAAATATTTCCTCAAACCAACATTCACTCGTTTTGACACTATCAGTGCCACCTCTTTTAGTCTTCGACCAACAAAATACATTATTATATTGAATTAAAAGATTTAACGAACTCAAAACAAACTAACATTAATAACCACTTTTTTAAAAGTTCCTGTGTTCTGTTTCCCAATGAATTGTTCTATTGAGAGATATTTGCTCACACCAAACATTAGTTATTTGAGTAGGTCAGCAAAATAAAATGGCATGCGATTTAAGAAGCTACCAGAATATTCTGTACGGTACGTTGGGTCGCACTTAAGCGCATGTTGTGGTCCATTTTCATTCTCATCCTACTCACCATGGCACCACTTGACATGCCTCCCACCTGGAAGCGACTGCAAGACACGATGGAAGATGTGCTATATGAAGAGTTTGGTGTGGTCGTTGAGGAAGTAATTGCTATGCCAGACGACGATCCTCATGTTGACATGGAAGTTTTCAGCAACTTCGATGAAGCTGAAACATCATCTTTCGCATCGGACATTGATGAATTCAGTGATTTGACCGTTGCTTACCATGTCACAGAGTCCGAAGCCGACAGCATTGAAAATTTCCTTCCGATCGAAGATGGCGAGGGAGACACGACCCCTGTTCTACCTGATGCTCCTGATGCCAGACGGAGACTATTTGACGGTTGCAGCGATGAGGAGGATGATGATGGTGTCGCATACTTAAGCGATAGTTAGACTTTTAGTCTACTTCAAAACGGCCTTTCTAAAGGCCACCATTACACTCAATCGTTTAAAGACTTTGCAGAGCTAACTTATTTTGTATTTTTATTTAATTTTATCACCAAACATTAGTTATTTGAGTAGGTCAGCAAAATAAAATGGTATGCGATTTAAGAAGCTACCAGAATATTCTGTACGGTACGTTGGGTCGCACTTAAGCGCATGTTGTGGTCCATTTTCATTCTCATCCTACTCACCATGGCACCACTTGACATGCCTCCCACCTGGAAGCGACTGCAAGACACGATGGAAGATGTGCTACATGAAGAGTTTGGTGTGGTCGTTGAGGAAGTAATTGCTATGCCAGACGACGATCCTCATGTTGAAATGGAAGTTTTCAGCAACTTCGATGAAGCTGAAACATCATCTTTCGCATCGGACATTGATGAATTCATTGATTTGACCGTTGCTTACCATGTCACAGAGTCCGAAGCCGACAGCATTGAATATTTCCTTCCGATCGAAGATGGCGAGGGAGACACGACCCCTGTTCTACCTGATGCTCCTGATGCCAGACGGAGACTATTTGACGGTTGCAGCGATGAGGAGGATGATGATGGTGTCGCATACTTAAGCGATAGTTAGACTTTTAGTCTACTTCAAAACGGCCTTTCTAAAGGCCACCATTACACTCAATCGTTTAAAGACTTTGCAGAGCTAACTTAATTTGTATTTTTATTTAATTTTATATTTGCTACAAGCTGCTGCTACAAACGAGTGAAAAATTGGTAGCCGTGAAAACGGCTGTTTTGTATAGGTTTTACACAGTAAACCCTTATGGAGCGTAACTACTCTGCGTTGGCATCTTCATCGGACAAATAATCTGCTCCCACTAATCTTTCCAACGCAGCGATCACTTCTCTTGATGTTATACTAGTTCTGCTTGTTACAGAATGAACTTGTACGGGTTGATTTTCACCGGTGACTTGCCTCCCCGTAGGCAATATTTGAAAAGGTGGTGTAGTAGAGGATATTTCAGGGACCTGTACAGGCTGCTCCATTACGATGTTGTCGCTAGAAAGGTTCGTGCAATAATGATTTTAAAATACATTCATGTTCACAGGTTAATTTGATGAGCCAATGAGATTAAAGGTGCTGATGTCAGCAAAAAATGAACCAATAGGAATTTAGTGCTGAGGTAAGCATTTGATATATAAGTAGAAAATTCAAGCATTTGTTCTCATTCCTACTTCTGGAACTGCATACAGCGCATGGAACAGCAATTCAACTACGATGTATTACTGCCATCGTTGTAATGAAGATTTCTCTAACGAAGATTTGTATGTATTGCATTGTGAAATTTATCATAATGCTACAGAAAATACACCGTCCGACTGTGAAGACCATCCGGATTTTGTGCGCTTCCTTGCCGAAAATTCTACGGAGCAGAATAGGCCAAGTGTCATCGCATATGCACCCCCAAGAGAAGATGTGGTGGATCCTATAGATGAATCGTCTCAACCTTCGACTACAGGAACACCGAGTGAAGCTGCACCCCCAAGAGAAGATGTGATGGATTCTGCTGATGAATCGTCTGAACCTTCGACTACAGGAACTCCGAGTCAAGATTCTACGTTGGGAGTGGAAGTTTTAGTGGAAGCATTTGAGAGAGCTGTTGTCCGACATTATAGAATAAACAATACAAATTCGCTTGAACTACAAAATTTCCTGACTATTGTAAAAGATGTCATAGTTGAAAAACTAAATTATGAACTCCACCGATTGAATTTCATAAAATTTGGATTGCTATTAGATACAGCTTTTAATAATGTTGAAGGAGAACTGTCCAACAGAGGGTTTCTCTCTAGAAACCGCAGTATCATGGTG